>JAUMJL010000150.1:5100000-6300000 GCA_033558185.1 Dromococcyx pavoninus | reverse complement strand
GAGGAGGCTTTGTTCTTTTGTGATAATAAACACTTAACAATTTCAGTGTAACTTTAATCCTCACATTACTCTTAAAGGAGCATGGCATTGCTTTACATATGAAAAAATATAGGAAGTCCAGTTTTCATCTTTTAACTTGGGTGCTCTGATATTGGGAGGATTTTATCAACTTTTTGTGTCACATGAACCCAGTTGTGTTTTGTGCACTCCCAGTGCTAATGAAGGGGAATGATAATTCTCGTTTGTTTCGTTGCTATTAATAGACCTACAATGATTTTGGAGACATAATTAAAGAAACGTTAAGCAAGACGAGGCACAATAGCAAAATTCAGAGTGCCAAGACACTGATTCTTTGTCTGCAGCAGGTAAGGTTAAGATTATAGCAAGAGGCTAGGGGCTCTTCTGTTCATATTGAAATTTTTTACCTACCTGGCCATAATTATTCAAATTCATTAAAAAACACAGTGGGAAAAATTGTTTCCTTGCCTGTTCTTTCTATGTGTATGTTGTTTTTTGCATGTCATGATTAAAACACCTTCCAAATCATTACATGTGTTTCAGAACGTAATTTTTTGCATGATTTTATTGTCTTGATCTTAATATTGAAACGCATAGTGTTGGGACTGATGTGAAATTATGGAGTGTTGGTGTTTCTTGGGACATGGTAGGTGTCTCTTAACCTTGACAAATGATAAGGATATTATTGTGTGTTTTATGGACTACCTAAATTCCTGTTGTATTTGAGGAACCTCAAATGTGTCTATGGCTGGCCAGCTCTAATCCCTGGTATTTTCAGTATTTTTTTTCTGGATAAAGCTTGTTGCAGCTCTTCTGAGGGGTCTCAGTTGCAGGGGCTTGCAGCTGCTGACTGATGAGGCCAGTTAGCTATTTTAGCAGCTGCTTTTGCTGGCTCTGGTCATGACCAGAGCTGCTTCTGGCTTGGAGTCGTGCTTTAAGCCACAGAGCAGGCTCCTCCCAGAGGGCACTGATACATGAGCTTTGCTTATTTCACACGTGTTGCCAGAGGCTTAGATCTGTGAACTAGCCCCTGAAATCTGAGCTTAGATGAGGCTAAGCAGCATTTGGCTACACATATTCTGCTGACACAGTCAGGACTTGGTGTTTAGGTATCACATAGATGACAGGCCCTTTCTGGCTGTTGCTTGACCTTGAAAGTTAACAGGTTGAAGGGAACAAGCTACTTCCCTGTTCCGTTAGGCAAAAAAACCTACACATAATTAATTTGGCTCGACACTAGCTTTTGACTCAGCCTCGCTCCAAGAAATTGAACTGTGCTGCTGCCAGACCTGCTGCTTTATATCTGCATTCTGATGTTCTGAAAGCCTCTGGGACAAGTTAGGCCTCTTGAGCTTGATAGAGGCGCAACATCTTTAGGAATCAGTTCCCCGTGTGTGCACTATTCATTTCTTTATTTATGTATAATTTGTGCCAGTCTGTTAAGCACAACAGTGTCCTTTGTGTCAGTTACTTGTCACTGTTCCAGTTTTGTGCTTCTCAACTTACCTGTGCTTTTGTAAGACTTCTGTCTGCGTAACCTGAGGTTGCTTGCTGTGTGTATGTCTCTGTGTCCTCTTGGTGCTTTGTTTGCCTGTAGGATTACACATGGTTGCTTATGCGAGACTTCTTTTGCAGCTGTTTCAGAGACACACAGAAAGCCAAGAGAGCAGTAGCAGTGTGGACTTCTCTTCTGCTTCCTTCACAAATATGAAAGAACTTGCTCGTCGCTTTTCACTAACGTTTGGCTGGGACCAGGTGAAATCCAGAGAATCTGTAGCTATGATACACAAGTATGTGCCACCTAACGTCACTTTGTCCACGGTCATTGCTTCTGTTAGTTGTCTGTTTTATTACTCTGTTCTCTTATTTCTTTTCTTCCAACAGGGAAGGGATTGAATTTGCTTTTCAGGGAGCTACTGGAATAGATGGAAGATGCGTGCCTCCTAACTTGAGTTTTTTGTTAATCATCAGTGAATTTTCCAACAAGCTGCTAAAACCTGACAAAAGACTAGTGTAAGTTCTTGTACAGTCAAACAGCTTGTGTTTTGTGTCTCCTTGTACACAAGTTGTCACAGTTGACCCTCAGCGTTGCAGAAGTTGCTCAAGGGCTCTTCAGAGAACTTTTGAAATTGCAGTCTGCCCCTGAGGCTGTTTGAGAGATGCTTGTAGAATTTTGCAGTGCCAGTTATTTCAGATCATGCATGCAGTATGCATTCTAGATCTTTTTTTGGGCATAGTTGTAGCCACATGTGGCAATTCTTCTAAGGGAAAGACGGTGCTAAACTGGTGGAAAAGATTTGCAACTTGACTGGCTAATGGAGTGCCAGGAATGCTTTTCTGAACAGAAAAGTAAAAGCAGAAAAGATTGAGGATGATGCACGCATCGTTATTTTGTAATGATTTAATTCTGTAGTTTCAGGACTGAGTTAAATGGGTTCCATGGAATATATTTGGAATAGAAATATACATGACAATATTCATAATGGGGATATTTAAATTAAAGAATTTACTATTTACAGGGGAACGTGCCCTGATCAAGTTGGGCCCGTGTTTTACAGTGGTTTTTAATATTTGCATAATATAAGAATGATGACCTTACTTTGGCATCCTGAGGCATTACCACGTGAACAGAGAGACGTGATTATGTCTCTTATTGCCTTCTTAACTTGCCTCAACTGCAGCTGGTTTTGGGAAGGAAGAAACGTTCCTCTTCCTATTTAAGCTTCCTTCTGTTTGCTGCTTATTTTGGATCTGGATCTCTGCACTTCAATCTTCTTATTTATTGATACTGTAAAAACTATTGCAAAATATATAAGAGCTATTTTAATTTCCCTGAGAGCATATATGAAGACATGGGAAAGTAAGATGAAATATTAAAACACTTCTGCCTTTTTGAGTTTCTGAGCAAATCAGTCCAGTACCTGACTGGAAAAAAAGTTAGGCTGTGGGGGAGATTTCAGCAGAAATGGAGAAAAAAGTCTCCCAAAACCTACATTTTGCTGGGCTCTGTGTAACTTGTTTGCTCCTGTGTCACTTTGTCTTAAATTGGAGGTTAACTTCTGTGGGGATCATCAGCCAGTTTTTGTATAACAAGGGTTAGTGGTAAAATGTCTACTTTCCTGATACTTCACGTGACAAATACAGTTTCTTAATGATTACCAGCTACCCAGACAGTGTATTTTAAAAAATGGATTCAAACCCAAAATGCAAAATGTAGAAGGTAAATATTTGACATGTACCGATTACAAGCCCTGGTAAAGCTGAAGTGAGTAATCTGTAGGTAGTTATAGCTTGTCTTTCTGTTCTGGCATTTTTTTCAGAGACAATTTTTGAATAGAATTGTTTGTGTACAGTTTCTGTACAACTCTGTCGATGCTGTCTGGGTTTTGAAGAGGTGTTATCATCTGTGTGGTGACACTTGTGCAATAAGTAGATTTCTGTTAATCTGCCCTTGAAAAACTCCATCATTTCGTTTATCTCCAAGGTGTATTTGTCAATTAAACAAGAGGAAAATATTTCATCATTAATGTGGGCAGATTAAAGCTAAATCCAGATGATTTTTTTCCTAGGGCTGTATTTAACTTCTTGACCAGCGGATATATTCCAGAAGTATATTCCTGAATGTATTAGATACATTCATTTAGGTTTATTCATGGAAAACTTTTGTGGCAAATGCAGAACCTAGCAAGGAATAGTCTTTGACTTCAGTTCTTTCTTCTTTGGACCCTCCCACTGCTGTTGGGAACAAATGGGAAACAATAAAATTCATAAGGGGGCGGAAATTGCAGTTTATCCACAACTACATTCAGTGTATGTTTCTAGAGGAACAGTTTCTATTCTGGGAGGCCTAAAATACTTTGCAGGGGCTGGAGATTATATTTCCTCTTAGAAATATTTAGGTAAAGCTCCATCATAAATTACCGGATGGAATGTTTTAGGTCAACATGAACTTGTAGAAATAAACATCTGGTTATTTTCATTTTTATTATTAATCATAGGATTGATGTTCAGGTCTCTATGTTAACATATGTGAATGTACCTGTAACAGATGAGATGCAGAATATGGGCATTTGTTAGGAAGGAGTATATTTCAACACCATCAAAGCGTATGGATTTTAACCTCCTCCCCTGTAATTGCCCAGGCTGTAGCAGTAAAATATCTGACTTCTCAATTGCTCTTTGCCACAACATGCACACAAGAAATGAATTATCGAATAACAAGCAGCATGAAGGGCCTGATTCCTGAATCAGAAGTCTTTCCATTGACATTGATAGCAGTTGGATTAAACCCTAAAACAGGAGTTACAATGCATGCTTGTTCAAACCCAACAAATTCCATTACCAGGTTTTCTTGATCCCTGGGGCCCCCAGGGTCCATGACTCTAATTGTTTCAGAGTCGGTGCTTACCCTAACCTCCTCCCAGCACTGGTTCTCTTGTTTTGCAAAGCAAATTAAATGTCTGATATTTTCCAGGCCACACTCCTAATCAAAGAAAGAGTAATATTCTGTACAGGCTAGGGTTAAAACTGTCACTTCTGGTATTTGCTAAGGTGGGGTCTGTTTTAACAACACTGGGCTTGATTTTGAAGTGATGAGCTGTAGCTGAACTGTGGTGTTTCTAATCCTGAGTGTGACTTTGGTTTTCTTTTCTTATTGTTATGGAGTAGGAATCGTTCAGAAAGTCTTTGTTAGCAATGTCCTGTTTTTCCAAAAGAATGTTTGAAGGAGACCTCTTTGCTCCAGAAAAGGTGATAGCTTCACCCGGAAATCAGTGAGCCCCCACGTCAAGTCTCTGCAGTGAATCAGGTAGAACAGGGATTTAAGCCAATGTTTCCCACATCTTGTGTGTTATCCTAACTGCAGAGCTGTTAACTGCTTCTTGCAGACACTTGAAATTTTATTGGCAACCTGAGAGAATTGGGTTGAGTTTGAGATGATATTATAGAACGGGCACTCTTGGCATAACTGTCCAGTTTCCTGACCTTCTGTACTATTGAATCACCAGGAACATCTCTTGCCTGGGATCTCTTTTGCGTTGCAAGTCCATGAGGCAGAAAAGGGCTACCAGGAGAAGAGGTGCATCCTTGCTGAGTCGTGGCAGCAGCAATTGGCAGTGACTTTTCCTGCACAGGAAATTCTTTCTGGAGACTGATGTAATTCTGCAATTCCTGTGAATCAACTGTTGTTTCTAATGCTAAAATTCAGGCACTCTTTTACTCATTTACATTTTTAAATATTTGGATATTTCAGAAACGTTACATATTTCTAAGAAAAGGGATGCCCTTTTCTTTTTCTTAGACAGTACTGCCTGCACCTTTAGAGAGTAAGGGGAAAGATACTGAGTTTTCTTGTGCTGGCTTTTGGTTTTCTTCAGGTATGCTTACTTACAGAGGTACATAGCAGAACCACTGCCTTGCAGAGGAGACGAATGGCAGCCGCTGATTTGGTACAGAAACTCTTTACTGGCAAATGAAGATGAGGAGAGCTTCGTCCTCAGCAGTTCGGGAGAGTGTCCCCCCGTGGGCACATCTAAGGTGTCTTCTTTTAAAAGGAAATTATCTAATGGTATGAAACCTTCCTTGTTCTTCCTTGTATTTGCTTTGTCCCAGTGAAAATGCGTTTCATGCTTTGCCTCAGCAGCACTACAATGCATTGGATGTTGTGGGTTTTCCAGTTTGAACTATGGCTTTTGCCTTCAGCTTTGTTGTTGTCAAAGGCTTCTTCATCACTCAATAGCAGAAAGAGCACAGAGTCTGGAGACTTTGTGTGAGCCATGTTCAGTTAATCTTGAACTCTGCTCTGTGCTGAGCTCTAGGATTTGTCTGTGCCATTGACACTTGGTTCACTGCTTTCAGTTGTTCCGTTAAGGGTGTTGTTGCTTTAGGCCCTGTAGATAAGTGAGACAGGAGAAGTATTTCCAGAAGGTGATTTAGATATTCAGCCAAGATGATCTAGGCCAAATCATCTTCTGGGATCTTTCTCTCTGTTGAATTTTTAGGGAGCCTGTAGAATTATACTCCTAACTTAAAAAGTTACAGTTAGGTGGGCTGGATCCAGGCGATAGCAGTGGTCATGGAATTCCAGTCCATAATGAGGTATTCCCTGCACTGGTGTGGTGGGACATAGTTAAATGTAGCAAAGCCATGATGAAACCAATTGGCAGTGGAAGTGCCAAGTGCTATGGACGTGTGCAGTTGTATGTGGAGGAAACGGAATTATCTCAGAGCAGCCTTTAATTTCTTTCTCACCTTTCTCAGAAATTTTCTTTTCAGTGACCTTTTTTAGAGAAGTTTGTTCCTTTGTGTCCCAGAGGCCCTCCTTTCTTGAGGCTTATACAGACTCAGCAGTAACGGTAGCACTTGTGGACTGGGGCCAACATTGTAATTCTAGATTGCAAAAATGACCAGTTGGCACAGTAAACTATTTTCTTTCATGTGGCTTTTAGCTGGTTCCTTCAGTAAATGAATGCTTTGCTCTGAATGTCTTTGGAGCTTCAGCGCTGTGGGGAACATGTTGGAAATGTCCACCTCCAGACCTTTGAGAGTTAGGCTGGAGAACAAGTCTGTTTACTGTCTGTTACAGGATCTTTGCCTGAAACCAGCCAGGCTGAAGCAGCAAGCAAAGCTCCAGGCCTGCAGTGCACTTCCCAGCTTCCCTCTGCAGCAGGGAAAAGCAGAAAGAGACTAAAATCTCGAGAGATACACTTACAGGAGCATTTGCCATTCCTTTGTCCAGGAGTGCTGCGGAGAAGATACTGGTGAGAGTTTTATGTCTTACAGGCACCCTCGCTTGTCCTGATGTTGACAGCTGGTGTTTTTTGTAATACTTCCATGGGCAAAGGACATGGGGTGTGTGTCTCTTCTGTCTTCTGGGCTGTGTCCCAAGGAAAGGTTTCCTCAGTCCAATGTCTACATTTTCTACTTTAGCGTGATTGTGCCCCACTGTCACAGGGCTTCTTGGAGTGATCATAACTGTGCAGAGGAAAAGACAAGGATGAGGGTTCCTGGTGCCACCTTCTCTTGTCTCTGGTCCTGATTAGAGGACTGTGGTTTCAGTCACTCCCTGGCTGTTTGCTGCAGCCTGGTGAGTGTTTTCTGCATCTCTGGAAATGGGAAAGGATTCTTGTCTCTGTAGATGGTGCAGATGTGTGGCTTGTGACTTTCTTTTAGAGAGGTGCACGCACACACGCCTGAGTGAAACTCCACTGAACCTGGATGTAAGAGAGGTGTTGTGGAAGTAGGGAGTCTGGAGTCGGCTGCTCTGCTCTGTAAAGCACTCAGAGTGCTCAGTTGGGATATTTTCCTTTAATACACTTTATGTATTGAGGTGTTAGGTGCCATCTCCCATACTGGCAAGTTAAAAGATGAAACACAAGTCCCAGAAAGACGGGTGATTCTCCAGGTTTTGGGACACTTGTGGAGTGGATCTGATGAATACAAGTAACATAGGATAACGATTTATTAAACGTGTAGGTGGTTACAGATCCAGCCCCTGTTTAAGTGAACGTTTGTTTCTGAACTGCTTTGCTGGAAATTCCTCAGAGCATAACCTTTTTTATACCTGGGAAATCATAGAATTGTAGAATCGTTTGGTTGGAAAAGACCTTTGAGATCACTGAGTCCAACCACACCTGTCCCCTGCTCAACCACATCCGTGAGCACCTCATCTACCCTTCTTTTAAACACCTCCAGGGATGGTGACTCAACCACCTCCCTGGGCAGCTTGTTCCAAATAATGGACCATAAACTTTGGGCCACCTCACGTGGATATCTCGGCAGCAGATCTCAGTACGTGGGCTACTCTGCCTTAGGCCGCTTGTGCCGTGGGTCACCTCTCTGGTAAAGGTGCTCAAGATGTAGCTTTTTTTTTTTCCCCAGCAAAGATGAGATTAAGACAGAAGATGTCTCCAAGGAGGGTCAAGCAGAAGACACAATTGAAGATGTTGATATTGATGTGGTTGGTGCAAACCAGGTAATTCCAGCTTGGGTTTTCCAGCCCTGAGGACAGCTGTAGTTGAAGTGGGTGAATGTGAGTTTGGAACCTCATGACAGCAGCAACGAGGCTGCTCTTTTGCAGCTCCTTTCAAGCTGAGAAAAGGTATTCTCTCCCCTTCCCAGTGACAGCTGTAGTCTCCTTCAGCTTCATCTGCATTCTTAAGGTAATTCTTAGTATAGGATCTGGACATCCTTAGGTGCATTGAGCACCAGCTAGGGTGTGTTTTGAGGAGTATCCAGTTTCCTTTTGTCCCAGACTGCGAAGCTCTTTGATTAAGAGTCATTTGCTGCAGCTGCTTCATGTTACTGAGACATTGCAGAGATGGCACTTTGCATGGCCTGCAGGGAATATCTGCTCCAAAATGGTGTTTGCATTGTGCTCTTCAGATCGAAAGACTCAGAATGTATCTGATCAGTGTTCAGCCCAGGGCTCTTGCTGGAGCGTCCCTTGTTTCTTGTCCTTTTCCAGTCAGGGCTGTTGGGGAGATTAGATTGGCCCCAAACCAGCTGGGGATTGAAGGGAAGCATGTGGACATCGTGGGCTTGGCGTGGCAGCCAGCGTAGCCTGGGGGTTGTCTTGTGGGCACTGACTGCCTTTGGGATCAGATAATGGTTTGGCAAAGCTGCAGCTGTCTGCCTGGGTCTCAGCTCTGCCCTGGGCTGGATACTTCCAGCAACAAGGACTTTTAGCTCTTTGGGACAGTGCAAGGACTCAAACAGGCTGTTTGTACGCAGGGGGCTCACAGCAGCAGCTGTACTGAAGGAGGGGGAAAATATAAGCCATGAGGTTTCCTGTGCTGCAGCCATGACATCCCTTCCATGTTCTAGGGGTTTGCTGTGTCAGCCACTGCATGGGGCTGAGTTGTCCCCTCAGGTTTTTCTCCTGCATTCCCCCCTGCTCTCTGGAATTCTAAGGTGTAAACCCAGAGTTTGGCAGACAGGTTTTTTTTGCAGTGATTTAGCCACCCCCTTGATTTCCAGTGGTTCTGGTTATCTGGAATCTGAGAGCCACATTTGAAGACCTTGTCTGATTTTTGACTTATTTTAAATGAGTTTTTCATATAAAGTTAACCAAATAGTTTCTTTTTATATTTGGTGGAGTGTTTTTTTTTGTTCTGTTTTGTGTTTTTAAGAGGACTAGAAGGAAAAAGGGACTTCTGCCTTTTCTTCCAGTCATGCCTTTTAAAATGTATACTAGTTGTTTGGACTGTATGCCTGGAGCAGCTCCTGTTGAAGTAAGACAGAGTATACAGATATTTAAGTCTGTTGTCTAAGATTGAAGCCATGCAGAAATTGCACTACTTATCTAGGATGTGGCCTTTCCCTGTAGTGCCCTTTCTGGGCTCATTGTGGTATAAAAATGCTTCTTTCCTTCTGTGGAAGCTAAATATAGTGCTTTTCAAGAGCAGCTCCTCTTGGCCAAGCTGCTGAATGGTGAGGCTATGCTTTTATTCTGACTTATAGAATCACAGAATGGTTTGGGTTGGAAGGGACCTTAAAGCCCATCTGGTTCCATCCTCCCCTGCCATGGGCAGGATCACCTCCCACCAGACCAGACTTCTCAAGGCCCCATCCAACCTGGCCTTGAACACTTCCAAGGAGGGGCATCCACAGCTTCCCTGTCTCACCACCCTCATCGTAAAGAATTTCTTCCTAATGTCTAATCTAAATCTTCCCCCGTCCAATTTGAAGCCATTCCCCCTCATCCTATCACTTGTTGCCCTTGTAAGAAGTCGCTCCCCAGCTTTCTTGTGGGTCCCCTGGAAGTCTCCCCTCATGGGCTCATTCTTATATGATGTTTTCTTGATAGTATAAGACTGACTTAATCTTTTTTTTCCCTTCTGTTTTAGGATAGTTAAGAAGCTGAGAGGATAAATGGAAGTAAAGCTCACACTACCTTGTTTTTCCCTGCAAGTTGTTTAACTGAAAATGGGGATGCGATGGCAGAAAGCACATCAACGGGAGATGGATACCAAGTCAGATCTCTGCCTGTAGAGCTCCACCCAGGAGCAGTTCCTAGCACTGCTGTTGATTCCGCCACATTCCTGCTCATGGTGTCATTGATTTGGCTGTTGTGCTTCTAAGAAGGCTGCAGGGGTCATGAACATCATTACTCAAGTGCATCCTGCTCCTTAATGCTGCCTTGGAACAATTCCCAACCTAAGAAATGGAATCCAGGTACTGAGTCAAAGACACTGTAAACTGGATGAGACAAGCTTGCTCAGATCAACGTGGGGACATTGTTCTGCTGGATGCATCCTTTACCATCTGAGCTAACCAAGATGGATCTCTGCTTGTTTCCTGGTACCTAACTGCGGGGAGAAAGAAGCCTGGACCAGCCCTGAATGCTGTGACATACTGGGTGATGGCAAGAAACTTGGAAGTGCCATTTCCTGCCTGTAAGATAGAAAACCTAGATCAAATAATCTGAAAGTATTTCTAATTCCAGTTCTCACACAGATGTGTTGAGTGGTCTATGGGGATTAGGACTTGTTCCCAGGAGACTTGTATGAAGGCTTCTACTTAACAAAGAAAGAAACAGTGGACCAGTTCACTGAGTATTTTGCTCTGGGAGAAATCCCTTGTGCCATGATCGTGCAGTATTTACTTGGAAAAGATAAACCCTGGAAAGACAATGTCAATACTGTAAATATAGCCCTTCAAAAGAAGTTTTTCCATTAAGCATTTGGAAGTGTTCATCGCTCAAGAGGCAGGAGGCTAGGGCGTGCTGGTCGCTTTTGCTGACCCTTTGTTGCTGCTCCATGGCATTGTACAGTGCATTAATCCTATCAGTCATCAGCTTTATTTTTTTATATCTATATATTTTGGATTGTAACTGTGTAAAATTATCTCCCTGTCCATTGGTACTGACAGTGCACGTGCTGGTCCCACACTGAGCCTGGTAACAGAAGAGCAGCAGTGCTACTGCCTGCCTCGCTGGCCCTGTTATTAAAGAGACCGAGAAGTGAACTCTCACGAACTTGGATGTGAAAGCCAGGGGTGGCTCCCAGGCAGCAGTAAAGCCATTACGTCTCATTTTGCATAGTTACACGTGCAGTAGGCAAATGCGAGAGCAGAGGTAGCGCTACAATGCCGGTGCTCATCCAGACCAGGTTGTTCTCGGTGCCCCTGTGGTTGCCCCCATACCTGGACTGTGATGGTGATGTTTCTGTCATCCATCTCTAGGCATAAACTCTTACCAGGTTGGCTGGACTTGGACTAATAAAACAATTATCCCTGGGACCTCATCAAACATAACTGTAATTCTCATAATGAAGGACTAGGGCTGGGGAAGGTACAATAATCTGTATAATTCATGTAGGGCTAGAAAACTCACTTCCACAATAACACCGTAATTTGCTTTACTGGAAGTTGTGCAAGTCCTTTAGGATAACCAAGTCCCTCTTTTCTTAAGTACCATAGGGAGCAGGATTTAAGAGGCATTTCATTAAACACTATGTGGCAACAACAGCTCCAGGCTCTGGAGAAGAGATGTACCCTGTGCCATAGCTCTGTTTCTTTGAATCATTCACAGTGATGTTTATCCATTAATGACAGAATCGCGTGGTTGGAAAAGACCTTTAAGTAAGTCCAGCTGTACCTGTTCACTACTAATCCAGATCCTTGAGCACCTCATCTACCCATCTTAAGAAATATCCATTTACAACTGCCCTTTTTAAGAAGGGAGCTTCTAGCTGAAGAGTTTCAGATAGGGAAAAGTCATTATCTCTTGAATAGCAACAGTAGTTCAGGATCATCTTCTCGTGAGCCAGTTGGTCATCCTTTCCCACAGCATCTTTGGGAACAGAGCTTAATAACATAAACATTCCCTGTATCTTTACTGTTCAGAAATCCCAGACCATGGAGAAGTGAGTTACCTGACACACACTAGAGTAATTTGACATTAATGAGTTTCCAGTAAAATCAGAATAATCAATCAACCCCAGTTTGATTATAAATCCTCTGAATGGTATTAAAATGACTTGAGTGAACCCTTACTGAGGAAAACTACCAGACATTGGCAATGAATTTCATCACATACACCAGTCTGTAAGTCTCTGCATGAGAGGGTCGGACAAGTCAAGTGGAACAGATCTCTCCCTGCCGCTTCCAGCTGCTGAGCAACACTGCCTTTTGGATGAAGCAAGGCCTCCTGGAGCCTCATTGCTATGAACATGAAGCTTGGTGTAAGCATCCAGCCAGACTGCATGGACTTACATGCATAACCCAGCGTGTCTTAAATGGTTCTTTGGTAGTGGGGAGCTAATTGTATGCAGTGCATAACGTAATAACTGGAACTGGTAAATTACATGTATGAAAATCTTTATTTGAAAATACAAATGTATTTTTAAAACTTTTTAACAGATCTACACTGCAACCAAAAAAATAACTTACATCTTTTTGTACATTTTTTTCTCCTTTTCAACAAAACCTGTTTAACAGTAAAGAGTGAGGCAACAATTTCAAGCTGCTGTGACACTGATGAATATCCATGGAATGTGTCAATAGCAAACGACTCAAGGGGGGGGACAGACAAAAGCACTGAATGCCCACAACAAGTTAGTGCACATCACTGACCAAGTACCATTTATACAAAGGATTAAAAAATTGGTTCCTTCTACATGAATTAACACTCATTTTGGATCAAGCATGAACACTACAACAGACTTCATTGTTAAATAGAATGAACAATGAAAAGACTAAAGTTTAAAAGGGCAAGCAAAACTGAAAGTTGGGGCAAACAAGGACTACACAGAGAAGAGAAGCAACTTGTCCGAGGTGTTTGCTTTCCTTGTGCACTAAATATGCCCAGCTTGTCAAATAAAACTCTGCTTGTAAATGAGAGCTGAAGCATGCACTCATCCTCCTTGCAAAGGCATAAAACACCCTGGGGCTGTCTAGGAGCCCATGAGCATCGCAGGGCAGGTACAAATTTTCTCCTTACCTCCCACACCAGGATAGGAAAACCTGGTCACCTGTGGGATGGAGATGGTCAGTGCACCACACGTCAACTTAGAGAGAATTATACAGTTCTCTTAAAACCAGCAGATTACTTTTCTCTAACATCGCATACTGTTATTATTCCAAAAATGAATTATGCAACATCTGTAAATAAATATTTTAATCTATTTTACAAACTATAGACTATTGAATAAATACAAAAAGTTTCACCCTTCCATACAAATGCGCCTTTTTTTTATAAGGTAGTGTAGCGATTAAATATTTTTAGCACAAAACTAAGCTGACTTCTGGAAACAAACCCCACTGAAAGATGTGGGCACATAGCAGACCTGCTGCAGACTGTCCCTTCTCTTCTGCAAGTGCTGTCCCTACGGAACCACTACTCAAAGTCCTCTTCATAGTCATATTCATCCAAGTCTACACCAGCCAGATGGGAAGGCATTTCAAAAAATGGTCTTTTTTCCATTTGATATTTGAGTACATTGGCCTTCTGATGGTCTGCAAGGTTCAGTTCTGCTTCATACCTAAAAAAAAAGATAAGGAAATGAGGCTTGCTATGTTGGGAAGTGCTCAAGTGAGAACGCAAGGTACCTGCAAGGAGGATATAATTTCCAATATTTTATATTTATAGTATAGAGACAGAAGCAATGCCAGGTTTCTGTGATAATTGTTAAATTTAAGCTAGCTTACTCTCCTGTCACGTGTGGAACTTATTAGTGAGATACACAGCTTTACTTGAAAGGATTCAAAGCACGTACAGCTCTAGTGGACTACTCGTCATTTAGAAATGGTCAAATGCAAGATTTAAGTGCTCGACAGAAACCCTTCCAGTTCTTTCCAAGGAAGCTGAAATTGTGCTGAATGAGGCAGAACAAACTACACCTGTGGCAGATACAACAAAAGAAAAAGAATACCACAACTGTTATTAAAATGCATTTAAGCACAAGGAAGAACAGCAGCCAACTGTGTATTTAAAGCAGATGCTCAAAAACAAAAACCAATTGTCTATGAGAAATTCCCAATAACCTCCTGATGATAATGAAAATGAACAGATGGAAAATTAAATGGGATGTTTAACTCAGGTCAGTGGAAGCTGACATTTAAAAAGATCTACTTCAGCATTGTTTACATGGGACCAGTCTGTAATTGGTAGCCCTTTAAAATATTAAACAGAAATCTCTGTAGAGATTCGTGATGTCAGATGAAAGAACTGACTGTTTCCTGGGCTGGGCTGACTCGAGTTCATGCCCATCTTCCAAGTGCTACTGAATCATCTCAGCACATGATTGTTCCTGTCTACTTAACAAAATGAGGCAAAGACCAAGCTGCAGAAACTGCAGCACCTTATCTTCAAATGTGGTGGTGACAGGAGAAGTTGTCTTTTGGAGAAAGACATGGGGCAAAGAAGAGCTATGTACCAAGAATCCACCATGGGCGCTAAAGCAGAGCAGCATTAACAGTAGAGATGGGAGGAAGGACAACATTTCCAGTTGTGAGTGTGATTAAAGAAGCTAAGCCAGCTTCACCACCAGTTTGAGTGAAAGAAATCTAGCAAAATAAAGATGCTTTGATAACATCAGATAAAGATTAAGCAGTGAATAAGAGTAGTTCTTGACTCTCTTCGTTTTTTATTATTTCATCCTTCCCAAGGGTGTTAAAGCCTCAGTTGTGAGCAATCAATCAGTTCCGTGAGCATTAATCAGTGCTTAAGCAGTGAATGGAATACATTGAGTTTCTCCCACAAGTTCACCGCTGATTGGAACCAGAAACAAAGTAAAGTAACCTTTAGGATGACTTCAGTTACACATTTGGAAAGAAGGATTTGGAAGCAAGATGCATATTTTGCTCACAACCCTATATTTTAGAGTCTTCTATACCATTAATTACATCTTTTTGAGAAGGATTTTTTTTTTTAAACAGAAACATCTTTAATGCACCTTCAGGATTTGTTTATTGCGTGATGATGCAGAGAGGTGACAGCAGCTTCTCCAAGCATGAGAATGGCAACATGAGGATATCTCAGATACTGTTTGAAGGTTCTAGCTATCCTTTACCCAGAAGACTGATATTCAAACATTTTGGGACCAAAAGATTTGGTGTCTCGTGGAATATCACTTTTACTCCTTTCCAACATATTTAAGTTAAGGAAATTTAGAAACACTGTCCCAGTTTTACACATTTGGGCACTGAAATTATTTGAGTTACTTCTCTCATTATTAAAAAGCCTATTGCTGCCTCCCAGCACAAAGGTTTTTCTAAAACTATAACCATACAGGAGCAACACCTCCAAACAGTCCTTTCCCCCCACCCTCACATTTGTAAAGCTCACGTAAATGTAAAGAAATTGGCCTATTTCTAGATTTCTGTATATCATGCCCAAGTTTCAGATCAACTGTTTTCATAGGAATGGCAGAAAAATATTTACCATAGAGGTAATCAAATAAAAAATTCACACTGGACTGTCAAACAGTCACTTCATTTCACATAGGTGTTGGAACACTTTACGTACAGTAAGTGTTTTTAAGGAGGGATTTTGTTAAACACAGCAACTTAAAGTGCTCATAATAGTTTTTTTGTTAATGTTTTTGTTCATTAAACTCTTAAGAGCAGCAAGAAAACAGCAGTCTTGTGTTTCTCTCAGCTTCAGCAACAGCAAATAAGCTTCATTTTTTAGGACAGTTGTGGGGAAAAAAGACTCAGTCCTACTTCAGCATTAAGCTCTGAAGACACTTCTGCTGACCTTCCCTTTTGGAAAGCATTCAAACTTTATGTCAGATTTGACGATGCCTCCCTGAGCCAGATCCGAACACTTTTCTTCTTGTTAGATTTTCATCTGTTTGCTCACAACTTCGATTCAGTTGCTTATTTGATAAACAATCTGGAAGGTATCCCAACTTAGCTCGTTATTAAAAAGAAAATCTCAATTCAGCAGCTGAAATGCAACAGCTTAACAAACTTCTGATGGAAGGGCAGGCAGAAATCAGTAAGATGAAGTGCAATACTTGTCTGTCTCTGTTTAATCAGTCCAAATGCGCTTCACATACGGTTGTGTATTTGATACTTGAAGCATTTAAGTTCCAGGGTTATTAGGATTCTGCTTTACATACCACACACTCCACAATATTCTCTGTATTAATTAAGCTGTGATTGCATGGATGTATAAATATGTGCCTATACCACAGAGAGAACAAACTTCATGGTAAAACTAAGTGTCAAAGACCTGTTAGAAGTTCACTGAAAAGTGAAAGTTTAAGGTAAATTTAAACATAGTATGAAACTTGAGAAACACTTTGTGTTTTAGCTTGTTTTGTCCGCTTTCTAAGTAAAGCCATAGAACCATGGTTTCAGTTGCACCTTGGATACACTTTTTTGGAAAAGAAGTTATCTGACCCTAAGGATACTGGCTATGGCTGCTTTTATCCTCACCAAGAGCAGGGAGGAGGATGGGAGTGGGACATACATAAAAATAGTTTAAACAATAACCACAGAGATGCTCCTGGCTCAGAGAAACATCTGCAGCAAACAAGCTCATAAGTGAATCACAAAAAAAAAGCACTTTGAAGCTCTTACTTTATATTCTGTTTCTACTTGTGAGTAAAACTGTGCCTAAAAGTTAGCTTGGAACTTTACAAAATTACACTTGTCTACAACAGCCCAGCAATTCCAAACCTTTAGATAGGAGCAGAGTAACCTGCCTTCCTGCTATGCAGGTCCCTTACTACGAGTAGAAGGATAATTTGTCCCCAGTGAGTTTCAGTTGCCAGTGATGCTGCATGTAGTCTCAGGGCAGAACAGTAGAAGACCAGCTGAAATCCTTCCTTGACAATCGAGCTGAAGAATTAGCTGATCCAGACCCCACAGTGAGCTTCTGTACCCTCAGTGTATCTCAACTGACAGAAGAACCAGTTTCTTAGTGTATTCCATAGCAAAGCTGTAAGAGGCTTTAAGAGCTGTGAGTCAGAATAACAATCTTAAGCAATGCAGGAAATCTGCATTTAACTCAAGTGAGCTTGACACTAAATTAGTGAAAAAACATCTGAATTTTGCAACATCCTATCTGAAAATGAGCAAATTGGGCTTAGCACTCAAATTCTAGAAAGTCACAACAGCAGCAGCAATGTAAAACAGGAAGGTGGAGACACACAATTACTTTGATAGAAGTAAACCAACAGCAAATCTGGGACTTAGGATTCCAAGAGGTTCTAGAAGCTACATAGCAAAAGTAAAGGAGTGATTTTGAAACAGTGAGATTCATTATCTCATTTACTCAGAGACCTGAGAGAAAATACTTCTAAGCTGATACAGCTGAAATCAGAAATAAGGACTTTTTCCCCAAAAGTTCTTAATGAAGCTCTTAATTTAACAATGAGGTACAAAAATTAATGTTGGGTGTTTTCTTTTGAGAGATTTTTTTCAAATCTTATTTCCTCCCAAAATTTGCAGTAGGACCTTTTCTTTGACAAAACCAACGTCATCACAAACTGTCAGGGAATATTTTGAGATGCAAGCAAGGGTCTTCCTCCCTCACTGAGCACAAGGCTAAACACAACAAACAGCAATGTTCTACAAAAGTAGCATCAGGGATGCTCATGATGGTGAGGGCTCTACATTAGAGGAGAGGATTCGTACCAATCCTCCCGCTACATTCTTACCCATCGTTCCACTGGTCACTTGCTGCCTCTTCTGCGACCAAGATATCGTACTCTTCAGCAGCGTACTTCTCCCAGTCAGAGATCTCCTGGCTTTCACCTTCAGTATCCTAAACAATCACATAGCAAGTTACACAAAAACACATTAACTGGGAAGCACATCACTAAAGAGACCTGTGAAGCTTAATACTCACCCGCAACATTGAAAACTGATCCTTCTGTTCATGGTCCAGGTATTTTTCAATGTTGAAAAAAGTATCGAAAAACACATTTGTCAACTTACATCGCTTTAAATCGTGCAGAGTGATTTTTCCTGTAAAGAAGATTGAGATATTTAGAGCTGAAATCATCTCCTTTCTTCAAAAAAGGAGGAATGTTAACAAAAAGCTGTCATCATTATGCTTAAAGACATGTCACTGATGCTTAACACAACAGAAGCAAACAGATGAAACGCACACAAAAGAAGCACCCTTTAAAGTGGACAAAACTTTTCAGATGTTACTTGCTTTAGCTGCCAACCTACTGTCCTTCCACGCTGGGGGGAGATGCAGTCGCTTACCTAATAAAAATCATTAATTATCTAAGTTAATTATCTAAGCTCCCTCAAGAGACAGAAGTCTCCAGTGAGGCAGCCTTTCCTTCCCAAGATGCACTAGGGTAGCAGGTAGGATTCTTCTCTGGCAGTGGCCATGTCTCTTCCTCAACTTCAAGAGACAAACGTATGGCATGAATTTTTCTCTTATGAATTTTTCATAGAGACAAGTTTGTCACACTTGTGCAGCCTGATCAATATTTACTGCTCGAGATGAAAACTAAATGCACAGAGGTGTTTTGGTTTTTTATGAAGTGATACTTTAAAGCCTCCAATCAACAGATCCATTAGGCCTTAGAAACATTTGTCAGATTGCTCAGAAATGTTGCCTTATTTCAAAGTTGAATATTAAGCTTCTGCAGAAAGACTGAAAACCTGGACACGCAAAGACAGACAGATGACTATCCTTAATGCTCTGCTTTATTGATTCACCTTCAATATGGTCGGCATTCTGTTGTCTGTCAAAAAGGGGCTAATTGGAGATGTTACAGAAGAGTTCAGTAAAAGCCAGACCCAGAACAGTATTTCCTTGGCGTGCTGCCAGCCTCTCACAAAGTATGACTCAAGGACATCAGAGGGAAGCAAATTCAGAATCCTGTTAGGAAGGGGTTGCCACGCTTGTGTCTGTCACCATCTGAAGTGCTCTAATGTATTCTGCCTCACTTATGGCTGATGCTCCAGAACGACACAAATCCCTCGTGGCACCTGTGTCCTATCTGTCAGACCCACACAGATGTCTGATATACTGGGCCATCTCAAGTGGCAGCAGCTTTCCAGAACCAAGCAACTGATTTAAGTCCTAGTTATATAAGCTCTCAATTTAAGTCAGACACCTATATTTGGTTTCTTGGTTTGTTCTCCAGTTTCCATTTATTGCAATGGAAGCTTAGACATCCAACACTCAAGTAAGTGCCTACTGTCATCTCTCAAAGACCAGCAAAAAGAAAAAGAATGAAATTCAAATAATTCAGGTCTCCACAAATTGAAGGATTTGCTTTTTTTTGTACACAGAGCATCCCATAGGAAACTATCACAGTTTAGCCATAACTGTATGAAAGTATCTTTTATTTCAAATCTATCAAGTGAAATGTCATTTTATGCTGCTAGGTTTTGTATTAGAAAAACAACTGTAGAATTTGTCTTAATCCACCTTTTAAACATCACTCAGTTTTTATAAAAAAAATCAACGCTTCACAATTTGCTTTCGTTTTTCTTGCCCTAAATAACTCTCATCTTGGTTCTGTTTCACAGCCTCCTTTTATCATCTTCCTGGATATATCAATCTTGTTTAATTTGAAATGTAGAACAGAAACATTATTGAAGGTGTCTGCCTTTCATAAGCATAACATACAGGACTGGGAGTCCCTAACTCTGGGAGGCTATAGTAGGCAACCATATAACATAGATGTGCCCCTCAGAGCTTGTTTTTCTTTAATTTACGTGCTCTCCATCCCCCATGCATTATACAATGTTGGTCTAAGACTTCAGTCCACTGATATAGAGGACTGAGTTTCTAGCTGGAACATACTTAATATTCCTTTTTCATTTACATTTTTTTATCTCCCTTTAGAGATGTGTTTTTGCCTAGCAGATCCATTATAACTGCATTTAAATAACAGTATGAAGCTTTAAGTTCTAGTTTCAAGCTACTTCAAAAGATCATACCTTGATAAAAGAAAACTACCTTTAAAAATAAAACTGTTTCTTCTAATTTAAATACTCTTAATATAGAAAGGTGGGCAATAAGCAAGACTACTATTAATTGAATCACTGTCTTACACATTCAACTAAAGTAACACTTGAAATTTAAGTATGAAAAACTCAGTGCTTCATCTCAGAGTGTGTAAATGTGAGACACTAACACAATATTACATTTACTAAAAAGCATTAAATAAGGTGGCCAATAACTTCCTTCTACCATAAAACCCAGCAAATCTTAGTAGGTGCGACAGAGGTTGCTACTCCTGCCAGACACTTCAGGAGCAAATAGGCAAGGTCTAAATTTATTGCAATGTGTTCTGTACAAGAACAGCAACTGGACTGTATGTCAAGTCCTTTTACACACTGAAATCATGTTAAGTGTAGCAATAACAAAGATTTTTAGTGCTGTGGCCAAGTGTTGAGACGTTAGGTTTAGATACAGGTTCAACAAATCCCTGAAGAGTAATCCATCATGGCTACAACAGTTTTATCAACTTATGAGATAAATACACGAAACAATACAAAACCAGAGGCCACAAACATGTAAGAGAGCACCCTTCTGCACCACAGAAATGTGTTTACCAAGGCAGGCAAAAACATTTTTAGTGTTGAGCAGTACAGAAGGGCAAATATGAAGAGAGCATGATGCTCACTTCCTAAGCATTTTTCAGGTGTAAAATGTAAACTGAAATTTCACCGCCTACAGATCATCTATGTTAAATGCAGCAGGGTAGAATGCCATTCTATAAAGGCTCAAATGAATGCATAAAACAGCCAAAACCTAAGTACAGTTTAGTGTTTGGTTATTTATAGGCCCCTTGGCATGAATTTCCTAAGGGCAGCTTAGGCTTCTAAGCTAAAATAAGTCATTGCTGATCTACAAAGGTAAATGCTGTTTAGAAACTCTTCCCTCTGATGAAACCTCAATTCAGATGAGCAATGGAACAGGTAAGAGGCAAGCAAACAGTACAGTCAAGAGCTTTTCTTGAGAGCATCACTTCAGCCAGACAGTGATAAGATGTCATTTAAGACTAAACACAGCTACCAGCCCAAAATAAAAGCTTACGTAACATTTTAAAGCAGCATATTAAATTTTAATATTAAAATGAATGCCTGCCTGCTGTTGGAAGACCATTCGATTAATAAGTTCTAACAGACTTTAGAAAAAAGACAACCTAAAGGCATATTCTTTGTACGACCAACTGAGTGCTCTTAAGGGTGCAAGCTCCTAATCCAGGGAAACAGAGATTAGAGATGGAAAATTATTTTACTACCTTCATATTGTGGCTTCACGAGATCCAGCATCTGGCACAAACAGTCTTCAAATGGCAAGGGTTCTATGGCCATGTTATCCAATTTTTGGCACTGTTCTTCATAAAAATACTCCAACTCATACATAGACAAAGCACCATCCCCGTCAAGATCCATGCAGCGAAACCAGTACTCAATGCTGAAATTCAGGAATTAACAACAGAGAACCTGTTTACACAAACTTATTACAGAATTCTAAGAATTTTTATTACCTGTAAAGGCTACAGTAGATACAGATGCAGAACTAGACTTAAGGCTACCTTCCATAATACCACAGGAAGCCATTAAACAACACCTTCTGCGGTAGGCATTTCTGGGATTTGCCATGCCATGCTTTACTGCGTTTGAAAACACACTTAATTGTTGGTGGGTGAGGGAGGAAATAACCAAAGCATGTGGCTTTACATAAAAGTTTCAAGGGAGTCAATGAAAAATTGACTTGTATCAAAAGGCAAGTTATTTTTTCATACTGCGCAAACAGCGACACATCACGCAACAGTTTACTTATCAACATCCTACAACAAACAATAGCTCTGTAGTTTCCCAGTGTCACTGCCATCATGAAACAACTGCAATTTCCTTTATCTGTGATCCTGTCTGTAAATAGGCCACACACAGCATACAGGACAACAACATTTAATTGCCTCTCAAAAGTCATTAAAATAGACTTTTATGGCAACAACAGCGGGAGACACTGATAAGTAAGAATGATGCAATGAACTGGGTCAGTTTTCTACTCATGTTTTTATCATTTAGCTCCATGCACTATAGTTCCAGCCTAGCACCAGCGGTCCCTATTTAAAGGCTGGAAAACCAATAAAGCCAGTCTCTATTTCTTTTAAAGCAGAAATTCATTCTTACCTGGTTGGTGTCTTCTTGTCCTCTTCAGATATCAAAAACCAGACAAAATCAGCATAGCTAATTTTTCCATCTTTTTGTGCTTTCCGACCTCTTGAAGGCCAATGAGAGAAAAGACAGAAAATTTATTTTGAAACACTTAGCTTTTATTGATCAAAATTATCTTCCTTGGTGCTCCTAACATTATTTAATCTCCTGAAAGATGCAGTGTTCCTAAGGCAAGCTGTCACAGGCTACTTTGATCATTCTGGGTAAGGAGCTTGCGTGCTCTGCTCTACCTCTACTATAATGGGTTTAAAGAGGAAGGTAGCAGATGGCAAAGGAAGGCAGCACCCTGTCCAGAAGGACTTACAACATTCCTTCCTGGGCAGTCATGCCGCTGCTTGATTGTTAACAGAAGAGAAATCGCAATTAATTTTAAAAAATGGATACAAGCACACATGCTTATTAGAATTTCTAATTAGGTGAAAGCAATGAGAATTTAAAGCTGTATGGAATTCCACCATTAAAAGTTTGGAATATGAAGATGAAATAAAAACATTCAGGAAGCAAGTATTTGTGGCAAGAATGTAGTTTACTCTACTCTTACACCACAGAACACGGTATTCAAATACTTTTGGAAGACAGGGTCAGCCTTTCCAGTAAAAGGTCAGGTAAGCAGTTCCTAGACATATCACATTTCATTCCTAAAATCTTTTTTGCTGCTTTACTCTCAAGATGTCTAGAAAAATATGGTTTGTCTTGCCCAAACACTTGCATAAAGAACTAAACTATAGACATACGCCTGCCAGTGTCATTTCACTCATTTCAGCTTTTGTTACTTCTATTTCTCAGCTGCTTTCTAGCTGCAAAAATTGTGCGAGCAAAAGGTTTCAAAAATAAGTTGAATGCCATAACTAAGAACGTAAGTCAATCCAAGTGGGAACAGTGAAGAATGGCTGTCAAAAGTAAATTAATTCAACTGGAGGCATTTTCGTAAGTTTGTTGATGCAATGATCATTCATTTTACAAGCAGTACTGAAAAGCCCAATTCCCTTTGAAAATTTTACAGGTTTGAGAGATGGAAAAATAGCAACACCAACATTTCTTCCCTTCCTCATTCCCATCCCTGTTAAACCATAAAATATCCTATGGCAAGTGTTCGGTTGAGTAAAGAAAGAGTACATAACTACGACTGAGTTGAGGGTTCCAAGAACACCCCAGTACTATCAGTTTGAACTGCAATACCAAATCTTGAAAGTCACTGTTCCGCTTCAAGGGGAAGACATTTCTTTTGTCACACAATTCAACAAGCAAACATAAATATCAAATCGGATTTAATTAAGCACATAGAACAAGTACCTTGTTACTGCTCCTGAGAAGATCCTCTCTATCATCCTATTTGATATTGCTGTGAAAAATAGGTTTAAAATAGTGTCAATTATATACAAGTTATTTTTGCTTTCTATTGTCTAGTTGAAGAATTTATTGGAAACCATTTATGAATACACATCTGTGAGAAAGATCAAGTGTAGCGCTCACGAATCTGAGTTCTCTTGCAGAAGATCATTTAACACAAAGTCTCCAAAGCAAAGCTAGAACCAACCAGCTCTGAATTCAGACACTGCAGAAATAGTAGCATAATAAAATAACGAAATCGGCTAATTAGTAAGATAGCATTCACCAGTTCTTTGGCAAGTAAACCATGTTTTCAAATGCCACTGCAGTTTATATGACCTTGGTTTTGGCAAAGAGACAAAACAGAATTGGCACGTTAACACATAATGAGCATACCTAACTGACTCTGACACGGGTCTATTTCTGATGTGGTTCTGATCCCTGCTACTAATTTTGAAACCATTTGAGGGATTTCTAGAGACATGTCTTAAATGAGTACTAACTCTGTAAAGGATATTCAGTCTATCCTGAAGAATATACGGGTGGTACTCAAAGCAGCACACAATACTATTCTCACAGAAGAATTACTTCTCATTATTCTAACTCTGAAATATTTTTTTTGTGCCCCATGTTTTATAAATAGTGATAACTAAAGCAAATGGATAACTACCCAAAACAATTAATATGTTCTATGTACTTCTGGTGATGCTATCACCATACTATTCTAGTAAGGTTGCTATTCCCTGCTTAATATCAGTCTGCAGAACTTTAGGATAGTCAGTATATTTCAGATATATGTACTGCTGCTTCTTATCTACTTTTGAAACGCTGAAGTTGTTCAATGTCCTCAAAAACAGCTACATACTTTTTTCTTACTATATTGTTTGACCTAGCCTAATTTTAGACCAGTGAGAGTACAAAAGGAAGGGATTTATGAATCTCCTCGGTAGCTAGTGACAGGACAAGGGGAAATGGCCTCAAGATGCGCCAGGGGAGATTTAGGTTGGATATTAGAAGAAATTTCTTTACTGAAAGGGTTGTCAAGCACTGGCACAGCTGCCCAGGGATTCGGTTGAGTCACCATTCCTGGAGGTGTTTAAAAGATGAGCAGATGCTGTACTTGGGGACATAGTCTAATGGCAGACTTAGCAAGGCTGGATCGATGGTTGAACTCAATGATCTTAGAAAGTCTTCTCCAAATGAAGCCATTCTATGATTCTAAACCATATTACCTCATTTTGACATGCAAAAAAATAGAAGTTTAAGACTAAAGTTGGGTTTATTATGCTCACTGTATGTTCTTATTTAGTCTATTCAGTCTTATTTAGCTGCTCATTAAGCAGCAGTTGCTAAGCTTTAACCAATATTCCACGGTTTAAAGGACGCAAAACTATATTTCAAGTGGCATGGTGTTAGTTCTGCTTCCTTTCTACAGTGTACTAACTCAGCACAGCAACCTCTCAAATGAAAGCAGCTTTCCTTCCTCAGTGTCCTCAAGTGTAATTGGGCACCAGTGGGCAAACTTTCAGAAGCAATCAGAATTGTGTTTATTCTTTTTAACATGAGATAATATTCCCTAATTACTTTGTGTTTAATGCTTTGCTGACAATGGACACAAAGTCTCCCAAAAACACCAACAGTTCCATAAAAGCCACAAGAATATTTAAAATAAGTACAAGTGTGCAAGGCTCCAGAATCACAGTCATTTTATATTGAAAGTTTGCAGGTCATTTAATGCATGTAATCAAAGGTGCTTTATTTGTCATACCATGATCATTATGTCGAGCTAAGTCCTTCCGATCAATGTAGAGGTCATGGTCTGTATCCAGCTCCCAAAATTTGCAATAGATAACATAAAAATGTTCATATGAGAAGTAGTCTGTCAGCTGGTTAATATCAGCTTCCTCTTCCAATAAGGCCACATTCTATTATCAGAAGGATAAATAGAACACATTAAAGAATTTAAGACATTTGTTGAATGATCCTAATTAGCATAACCAAGCTAATATCTAATGCTCTCATTTCAGTGGAGCAATTCTTATCTTCAGAAATAAGAGCACACAACGTGAGCAGAGACTGAACACACAAGGTAGAAAACTAATGTGTCCATAGAAGAATGAAGAGATCAGCCAGACTTCTGCTAATCACATATGCATTTATACAGCTCTAGATAAACATGACATTTAAACATATTCTTGCGTACGAGAATGAATGCAATTGATACTTCATCACTTTTTAGAAAAGGAAGAAATAGTTCTTATGTTATTGCCTTAAGCATTTAGTTAATATAGTTTTAAAACTTATAGAAATGTCTGTCTTGCAAAATTTTAGATATTAGGTACCTGCAAAAAATTGCTCTTCCTGAGCTCATTACAAGTTATTTTTCCAGACCAGGACCTATTTACTGTGTAAAATATTCTCTGTATAACCTGCAAGAAAGAGAAAAAGGAAAGGTGATCTTAGGCATGCTAAATACCCTCCCAAATATTTATTTGTCAAAGGTAAGTCAGCTCATAACTTACCAGGTGGATGCCTCTCTTGTGTCGTATTACTGAACCATTTGTAAATATGTATCTAAACTTCTTGACAAGTCTAATTTCAATGCTGGAGTACCCATATCTCAGTAAAGTTGCACCATACTTGTATGCTATCCAGAATGTGTCCATTGGCAATTGCACTACCTCACAGTCTTCCAGATCTACAGGATATCAGCCAATAAACCTATTCAAGTATCTTGTTACTTCAGATTTAAAGACCTATATTTACTAACAGTATCTTTTACTTCATAAATGAGGTTAAGAAATAGAATTTGAACAGTTTAAGGATCAGAATACTTCTGAAGTCTGCAAATACAACAAATCAACATTTCACAGAAATACTTCCTGCAGGTGCAGAGAGAATGCATTTTTTTCCCATTTAATTTTATTTTATTTAAAGTTACTTGGAAAAAAACTGTTAATAGTATTAAAAGAAATACATATGTTTTCTACCTGAAGGACAAAAAAAATAATCTCTGCAAAGATGCCATAACTTGCACCACAGCTGATAATGGAATCAGAAACCAATCCATTCAGCTAAGTATCCAACACTTGTTTAAATCAGTTTTACGTAAGTTATCTTGGTAAACATCCATTCAGCATAATTTGACTAACTTTAGTTTGCAAAAATAAGACTTTAAAATATATTTTTTTCTGTGTCTTAACAGAATCCAGTCCTCACCTCAAGTAGTTTGACTTAAGTCAAACACACACACATTTAAAGTCAGTCATTCACTGCTATCAAAAGCAGAGCAAAAATCTAAACATACTGTGAACTATACCTGCCTAATTGGAGACTGCTAATTAGCACTGCATGTGTAACATTTAGCTAGTTATCTACTGTGTTGCAAATGAAAAGAACTCTCTCTTTAAGAATCCCTTTCCACCAAATAAAACCTCTTCCAAATTAAAGACTTAAATAATAAAGTTTTTATCACTTCAGACTTTAATTGCAGTAAATCAATAGTTCAAGAAAACCAATAATTTATAAATTACAAATAAAAGAGTAATTTATTCATAAAGCTTTAAAATAAAGCTTAAACTGTAGCATGCAGTAAGCTCTGCAGCTCTCACTTTGAACAAGAACAGCTGGTTCAATAAATCCAGAAAGAAGAATAGACTAGCCTACTTCTGAAACTTAATTAGCTCAATTCTAATTGAGAGTTTAAGATAGGCCCATTTTTGGCTTATACTACAAAGCAATTTTTTCTAAAAAAGGTTTTGCCTTAGCTTTGCAACTTAATCCATCTGCATGTCATTATCTCATCTGTTATACATTTAACTGGTCTAAAAATAAAAACAAAATTGAATGTTTGCTAAAGACAACTGGGAACAGACTTTAAAAACTGTTTTCCACAGTGAATTGAAGCAGAGGATAAGCAAACTGTCAGAGAATTGCCTTCTTTACTATGCTGCACAACGGCTTGCCAGAAGGGAGAGGAAACGGTGCAAACCAGATTACAATTTCAAGAATTCATAGCTCAGATACATACATAACATACTGGATTTAATCTGCAAGTATCTCACTTGTGCAGGCAAACGTTTTTACTATGTATTTAAACTTTATCTTAAAAACATGTACGTGACCTTAACGCTCGACTGACCAACCAACCAACTGATATTCTAGCAGACAGAACTGATTGCTTCCATGGTTGAACAACACTTCCAACACACCTGCTTCAGCAAAGATGTCTGGTTAATGGATGAGTGCAAACACATATACATATAAAGACATGTAGCAGAAAAATGGATCATTTAACTTGTAACAGGGAGTTCTCATGAACAGCCATGAAACCTTAGCTGCAATGCCTACTAGATCCTTCAGATGAAGCTTCATGTAGCAAGATAAAGCTACTCTGAATACAGGCATGAAATGCCTTACTTCATTTTACAGAAAAATAATCTGTAATTATTACTAATAACTTCCAGGACAGAATTTTAAGAGACTGGAGCAATAGTTACTCCACCCTAAAAAAGGACAAGAAAGGGCAGATAGTCCTGACATTTCTTGACCTGCAGAGTAGTATTTCAAATATTGCTTCTATATTGATAACAGCACTAGTTTATTTTTGGGATTTGCAAATAAACACAAATTTCTGTTAAAGACCACACAACATTTTGTTAGTAAAGTACTGCCAGCACTAATTTATTCAGTACTGCTAGAGTCAGGCCTACTCAAATAAGCTGTTCCTCCAAAGAAAAGTAATTGGAAGTGGCAGAACCTTTCCCTCCTATGGTCCTTCAGGGCAGGCAGCAAGCTCTCACAATTCAGAATTTGACACAACCCAGAATCCATCACGAAAGAAAACCACTCACAGGCAGAATATTTCCTTCAGACACATATGACAGGAAAGTTCTGGGAGCTCACATAATCTTTATAACAAGAAGCAAAACCTATCGCAAAGACTGGCAAGTCTCTGTAATATGGATACGAGGAATTAAAACACTTTCAAAAAAGCTTCCACAGTTTAAGCCTGGGTCAAAGTATAAGCCGGATATAGGATGTTCAACTCTGGGTGTTTTCTGTTGGAGAGTATTCATTAACCTATTTTCCACATGCACAAGAAAGTGAACTGAACGTCATTTTGAAGACTTTTAATCTTTTGAGACTTCAGGAGAATCAGCTCCCTAGTTTACAGTTGAGAATATCTAGTGTCACTGATTTTTCCCTTGGGTACAGAAAGAACACTTTAGTCACACAACCCTAGGAAGGGAGAAATGGAACTTTTCAAGTATAAAGTCTCTTAGAAATCAAACCCCCAGAGAGGAGAGAAAAGTGGCAAGCAGCTTCAAGATTATCATTATTTTACTTAATACTGAACATAATCACATTCATATAGACCTTTCCTTCAAAATTACATTTAATTAATCCCAGAGTAAGGTCAGGATTCTAATGAGTACAGTCTATAGCCACAATCAAGTGTTGAAGGTAACAGTCTGCTCTTCATTTAATGTTCATTAACATCCTACACTATTACAACTCAGTGCTTCTCTTACTAGCATTAAGATCAGCAATTTTTAAGAAATATTTACGAAGCTGAAGATATTGAGTCTTCACAAGATTTCACTCCTATATAACTAGAAGACTGACAGCACACTCAGCTTTTCTCAAGGAACAAAGGATGCTTACACATATTGACTACTCTTAATAATTTTCATTTTCCTACTTAGTTAAAAAATAGCTTTTCCAAGTACAAATCACTTACTGTGGTAATGTACCGTGAATGAAATTCAGCTGCTTCTTTTAAAAATGACAGACCAGGATGACTATTCACCACATCCTACAAAAAAAATAGTAACAATAACCCAATCAGTGTTCATTAGTGACTATACAAAACAATTAACAGAATAGCACATCTGCTTTCTTTAACCAAAACAGTTCAAATTAACTAGGAAGAAATTATTCACTATGAGGGTGCTGAGACACTGGAACAAGTTGCTCAGAGAAGCTGTGGATGCCCCCTCCCTGGAAGTATTCAAGGCCAAGTTGAACGGGGCCTTGAGCAACCTGATCCAGTGGAAGGTGCCCCTCAGTGGCAGGAGGGTTGGAACTGGATGATCTTTAAGGTCTCTTCCAACACAAACCATTCTATGATTCTATGATGAACAATAACTTCATTTAAAACACGCTTCGTGAAAGATTTCATTTTTAGAAGTCAGCAGTGCTACTTACAAAGAAGGCAGATAAACAAAAGCTTTCCTACATTTTAGAGGGACGAAGACTTTGAATGCTGCTGACTATTGTAGCTTTTAATTCTGTTGTTGACTGTGATTCAGTAAAAGCCAATTTACGTTTTATTCATTCATTAGTAAAGGTGGAATTTGCTGCTCTTTGAGAGAAGTCGTATTAGGTCTTGAATTCATATGTCACTTTTCCCTTTGCCCTTCCAAAGGCTCTCCTTCACTTAAATAACTTCAATTGCCTTTCTAAACCATAAGGTTTCTCCAATACATGTGCTGTTCCTGTAAGCAATTTTAAATCTATGAACCTTACTGCAGCTTGTAAAAAAAGACCTCACCATATACAAAATGATTAACTGTAAAAGAAGCCACTGACAAGCATCTCAGTGGACGTACAAAGTGAATTACACTAAATATTACCAATAAACTTTAAAGACATGTAAAATATGTTTAGCTGTAAAAACTCAAAGTTTTGCCAGCTTATAATTTTTTTGTGTTTCCAGAACTAGTTTCAGTTGCAATTTACTTGTAAAAAAGGAATGAAGTCTTCTTGCACCAAGTAGTTGCATCCAGGACTCATTAGAAGATGAACAAACTTTGCAGCATCATCATAGCAGGTCTGAAGTATTCTGAAATGCAAATATTTCCATTTCATACTCTGCACAGGAAACTGCCCAAGTTGCTTTGTACAGGCATCCTAGAACAAGGCCTATAAAACTGCAGCCACAACATTTAATCCAAGAGCTAATCACAAATGTCAAAGTACACTTCAAAAAACTTATCAAAGCTGAACTATGTCACACATTTACATTAAAGGAGGTGGATGCACCGTGGAATTACTTACATGAAGTTTCTTTAAGCTAGAACTGGAAGGAGAACTAGAAGGAATAAAAGGCATTTTGTTCATAACTGGCATTTACAAGTTAGGGCCACGGTTTTCACTTTTCTCGTGAACAGCCAGTCAAACATTTTAAAAAGCTATAAAGCCCTTATGTTCAAGTGAGGATTTAGTTACATTTTCCCAGGTACAAGTTTGCTATCAATGGTTGATTATGGGAAACTTTTATTCCCCTTTATAGATTGCATCTCATTCGAAGCTTAAAAATATCACATTTCAATTAAAAAATGCAGTACTTCTAAAAAAGTAATCTACTTACTTCCGCCACATTGCAACAAATTTATGAACTGACACATATCCTGTTCGTTCACCTCCAGCACAGTAAAACAAAGGACCCTTCCAATAAAGTGGGCATTCACAAGCCTAGAATTAAAGTATACATCAAGTCAGTTTACTGATCGCTTATCTGAGGGTTGCTCCCTTATTTATAAATCTTTCAAAAATCAAATTTTACAAGTGTTAAAAACAAAACATTGAGGCACAGATTTTTTTTAAACTGCTTCTGAAACCAACTGTGCTTTCCAAAAAAATTAATTTTAAGCAACTGCTTTAGGCTGAAATCCAACTGTGGAAAGCAAAACATAGGGCAACTCGCAGCATTCCTAATAGATGAACGCAGTCACGTCTGCTGTGTCCACGCTCCAAGCGGTTGAACCGACTCCATGCTAATAAGCTCTGCTAAAGGGTTGGATATCTTTAAGCTAAGCTCAAGATAGCAACAACAGTTACACAACTTCTGAACAAATTGACATTTGTCTGGCTCAGAGGATGGCTCAACTCATCTGAATCCCTGCATATGCATGGCGCATTTTCTCTCCAGTTTTATGAAGTAGGTCAGCCTGCCCCAAGCAGCAGTATCTTGCTTCAAGATATCCAACACTTACATCTTCACAACTTTAGTGCTCTCACATACACCTACAGTGCTGCTTCTGTACCTGCTCCAAGGTTCCTCTGTCAGAAGAGCTAAGTACCCCTCTCGCCTAAAAACTACTACGACTTGGAGCAGTCAGATATGCCAGCAACTCTGAGAACCTCATGTGGATCTCAAATAAGGCTGTAAACAGTGCAAGATGTATAAGGGCACTGGAGCCAAAGGAAAGCTACTGCTCATGCAATAGTTTAACCAGTACTCAGGAAAATAAGAGAAAGTGAATTTGAGTAGTACCATCCTCAGACTGAAAGGCTTTTCCGTTTGCTTCAGGAGGGTGTCTTTCATCACTGAATTGTAGGTGACTGGACCCTTTCACATTTCTTGCTGAGAGGGAAAGGGTCTTTTCCACCTCTACCCTCTTCTATGTGGAGAGGAGCTGTGGAAGGCTCCTGTCATTCAGCTTAGCAGTTAAACATTTGTGGTGAGGCAAACAAGGAGTTTCCGAACCCCTAGTCTTGCTCTTATGAAAAGACTTTGTTTGTTTTCTAGGCTCTGGACTTTAAATGCAAAGTGACAGGAACAGGGATGAGAACCTGAGACTCATTACCAAGACCATGACTCTCAGTGATATTTCAAGCATTGATTCAATATATACAAAATGGAAATTGAAATTTAATTTAACTAGCTTATTGTCTGTTACACAGAAGCTCAAAAATACCTTCTGTTTCTTAGGCTCAGTGTTTTGTCACTCAGCCGTAACTCTAAATTAGCCCTGCAGTAATAAATAGAGGGCTATGATCTTGAGTTACCAAACCATTCTGTCTTTCAATGTCTTTATAACAGAGGTTCATGACACTGTCAAATGAGAGAAAACAGTACAGACACCTGAAAACACAATGCATATGAACAGTGCTTTTGCCTTAAGTCTGTTGGTCAATACAGAATGCAGAACAACACACAACGTGCCTTACAATATTTTGTTTTTTTAATGCAACAAAAAACATAATTCGAGCTTTGTTTTTTTTTTTTCCCTTTTTGTACGTAAAATGTAGGGCCATTTCAGATATAGTTAATGCAAAGACTTCCACACATACCTGTGCTACCAACTGTGTTGAATATGTCCTATACCTACTACCTTGTAGGAGATGAAAATACATAATACAAGAAAGTAAAGCAAGCAGAACTCATGTTTCCTTTCCTTAGGTGCACAGTACTAAAAGCAGACAGCCAGCAAGTTCTCACCTTTGCAACTTTTCCCATGTCTTCTAACGTTGCTCTCTCATTTGGAAACTCAGCGAAAGTTCTCTCAATTTTGGCAATCACAGCATCGATATTCACTTTTTCCTTAGGACATCCTCGAGGAAAATAGAAAGTTGGAATGTTCTGACTAAGCGATGGTGGCAAAGTTTCTTCCTTCTTTGTCTGAACCTAAATAGATAAATACACATTTGACAGTCAGGTATGGATGAAATGGATAACAGTCATCCTCATATGATTTGTATCTCTTGGTATTATATCATACAACATACCTTCAAAAAGATTTCCGATGATAGAGCGAATAAACTATTTAAGAATGAGAGCACGCTCGAAAAATTAATGAGTATTTCAGAAAAACGTCATTTAGAAAGGTTTCTAAGATTTTAAAAATTTAATAAAAACAACTTCAGTCTTCAGTGTATCAAATTTCAGGATTAATACACGAGACAGTTTCTTGGAGACATCTGAAATAACTCAGGTTATATTATCAGTTTCAAAATAAAAAACTTCAACTTCTAACTTAACAGACAGGTCACAAAAGAATTTGCTTTTGAAATATTTCTAGTTTTATATATTCAAACTTTTGAAAAAAGCATGACAACTTTGTTACAAACCACCAGCCTGTTTGATGTAGTTACAGTGAAGATGTTCTGTGGTTTTTTGATTCTAAAAAATGCTTCATCCTGCAGAGGGATTTTTTTTTTGGTAAACTCTACACAATTATGGCCTGAGAGCTTAGAATCTGTTTTTCAAAAGTTCATGATATAAGGAACTACTAAAAAAACACAGATTATGAGTAATGAAATTACTTACTTCAATGCACTTAGTTTCAGTAAAGAAGAATTTGCCTTGTACTTAGTTTCTAAAAGAAAGTCCAATAAAGCAGAGAAACAAAGATAACAAGCAAAGTAACAAAAGAATCACGAGGCAACTCGAAATTAGCAATTAAACATGAAGTCTTCCATCCCAAGGTCACTATTCAAACATATAAACAATATGGTACCTCATCCTAGTTTTAAAAACATTCAATATCCTGAATTCCACCTCTCATTTCCAATTAAAACTAGAGGAAGAAAAAACCCCAACCCTGCCCAAATCCTTCCAAGCTTCATTTTACTTCTTACCACCTTTGTCAAAGTGCCTGTAAAGATACCCAGCTTTCCTACCACAATCAAAGTCTTCCTTAAGTCAGTGAAAGAATTAGGTGCCTACTGACAGCAGACTTTAATCCGTGGTTCCAGCCCCATAGCCTTTACTGGAATGATACACATGATAAAAAAGGTCTGAATTAACCTTTCTTTCCCCTCCTCTGCATTTAAGGCAGCATTCCTGTCCACAGCTGCAGAACTACCTCAATCAAGTTTAGATGTAACATTTCCCTCTATGAAATAAAAATTCTATCTGTGACACCTAGAGTCAATGCCTGTAGTTTTCCAAGAATCCTGTAAATAAGAGCTTTTGATTTCTTGTCATTAGTTCAGTGGTCCAGCTAACGAGGCATCAGCTTAGAACAAGAGTGCTACATGGCACTCAAAAATCCTTTCCAACTGAAGACTTCCAAATTTTTGGGAAGTACAAAGATAGCAACATTCTATTCTTTAAGTAACCTTACCACCAGCACTACAAATATTTTATGTAACAAGATTAACTCTTTGTTTCATCCTAGAAACCCAGCTCTACATATCAGCACTAGAGCCCTAGCATTTACCCTATGCAAAACTGGAATAAAGACCTGTCCTTGGACTGGTACCACACAGCCAGATAAGCGAGCATGCTTTGAGCGCTGGCAATAAAACCATCTTTTACTCAACAGAACCAAACCGCTACATTCATTCTAAACAGCAAGGTTATTTTATTTTATTCTCCCTTTCCCATTTGCAAAATCTGCCTGGACAGCCACTCCTACGTTAGCTGCTAAAATTGACACCAAAGCAGGAGGTGTTCCAGTTCTTTGGAGGTGCTCCACGATGTGTTCCACGATGTGTTCCACACTGACAAAAAGGTAAGGTCACTTATAGACTACTAGCACTGCCTGAATGTTTCAGGTAACAACGAGGTAAATCAGCACTTCAGGAAAACCTACCAGAGACACAAGGCATTTTTAGCATCCACAGCCAGGAAAATTTAGAACCTCAGAGTAGAAAGGTTTCTTTTAAAAGGAAAGGAAGATGGAAGACTACATTGGAAAATTTTCAAAAGAGGAAGAAAGGCAACCAATAGAACTATTTGTTCATCAGAAACCTTATACTTTTTCAGAAACTAGTTTACTTCATATACCTCAGAGCACACAATAAATGTCTTCCACTGGTTCAGGTTAAAAGCTGTTCTTAAATACACATGGAAACCCCAGTTCAGGATTTGTGGCAAGACCCATACAGTACATGTAAATTCCTTGGGTGTTATTTAAATGAGTTATACAAAAGGGTTTTATTTATTTATTTTTCATCTTTGTATCTGTTGTAAGCATGCTCCAGACCATGGTTATAAGAAGTTAAGCAACAGACTCAGAACTAAAGACAGAGATAAAGGTGAAAAAAAATTATTTGCCCAAGATAAAAGTGTTATGACTTAGAATTCAGCACGCTTAATGTAAAAACAGAACACATTTAATCTGCAAGAAAGTATATTTATTCAACTCTAAAATGAAGTATAGAATACAAACTTCTCACTGTAAGATAAAGTAACCCCCCTCTATTGAAAGATGTTGCCTTTTTCTACATGCTGGATTCTCAAAGTCAGTGGAAGAAGAAATTATAAAAATGTTTCACTTGCATTAGAAAGTATATGATCACTCCACAATAATTTCTGATAGATTTATTTGGTGCCTACATGTAGGCATCTAGTGAGAATTCCATCTAGGGCACAATGCAAAATGCCCTTGAATACTCTACCGGGTAACCAGCAGCCAGCTCAGAGCACCGCACTCCCTCTGTATCTGCCCCGTGGATGTTCTGAGCACACTAATGCTTCTTAAATGCCACCCAGCAACTTGCAATTGGACAACTGAATTGCACTGTTAATGTCAGTCAACACAGGGATAAGAGCCTGTACCAAAGAAAGAAACAGGTCATCCAAAACTATTGGTTCCAATTAATGCGCTACAAAGTTAGTACTATACCTCCCCTCTCCTTGCTTTCCCAAGAAGGCTCAGGGATTCTTCTCTCAATTTGAATCCCAGCTGACATGCAAAAGGCTCCTTGTGATACTGAAGCTGTTCTGCTGTTCATGCTTTAATGAAGGAATGTGTGATACTAAAAGGGCTCCGAAAGCTCCACTACTTTCTATAATTTCAGCTAGTCACTTCTGTAGATGGACGTATTGTATAGCTGATGAATAGCATCAGTTCTGTTATTTCAGGGCAACCAAAATGCGCTAATTGTTTGAGATTAAGCTCTTTGAAAATTAATTATAACTTTAATTAGGGAATTTCTTCATTAACAAGAATTTCTAGAAGTCTGCTAACACTGAATCTCTGAATGGAAAACTTGCACTAACTTTCTGTTATTCTAGATCTGCATGTGCACACACAGACCACCTCCCCAGAAGTACTGAAACCTCAAAGGGGTTGATCATGTGGATTGAAATGCAGGTGAGTGAAACCTCACTTAAAAAACCTGAAAAGACTTGTTGGAAAAGGAAACAGGGTAAATACATTCACAAATGCAATATTTTTTTAGACAGCTCACTGATTAAGACACAAGCTCACTGAACTGATTTGGTATTTGTGTTATTTTGACATGACTACAGAAAAAGACAACTTCATTCAGAAATGCTGATTTCTAGTATCGGGCAGCCACCAACAGTTGTTATGCCTGTTTTTCTGAGAAAAAAAAACCAACTCCAAAACATTTAAAATACATTTACAGAGTTAGCATTCAGCCCTTGCTGTATTATTTGACAAGAATTTCTATAAGGATGTCCATATTAGAAAAATTTCAATTGAATACATACAATAGGACCCCAAAAAATTCTACCTCACATTTACACCCAACTTCACATTGTTTTTACTAAGAAGTGGTACATCACAATCCCAAACAAAAAAAAAGGTATTAAATACTGAAAATACTATAATGAGACTTTTACCTATCAAATAGGTTGAAATCCTTAGCATTTTTAACTAGGAGGAAAAAAGAGAAATGTTTCAATACTTTAAAAATGTGCAATACGTAAATTAATCTCATTATTCAGACTGGGTCTTCTATTCTTATATATCACACTTTTGCTGATGTTACCCAGGTAAAACAAAGTGCATAAGAAGCTAAAAGGATTCTCTGCAGAGGTACTCAGCCTTTTAAATCCTAACATCCCTTCAATCACCCATATACAATGCTTATGAACCACCCAACAACAAAATCAGATACTGCGTGAAGCTCCTTGACAGACAATTGAAAATAGAAGTCAACACAGCGACCTAGAGGGCAACAAGACCCAAATGCTGTTTAGCACATTAACTTGAAAATTCTAAGCTCATGCCACACTACTCTTTTTAATGAAAAGTCTCTCCTTTATTCAGTTCAGTAAATTCTTACAGAATACAAGGTGTCCTACAGGCCACAAAACTTAAATGGTAATGGAGAATGTAAAAAAATGTTATCAGTAAGCAGGCTAAAAGGACTACCTCACCAGCCTTCCCATCTCTTTTCATAGCTTTCAGTCGAAGTCTGACCAATAAAGTCACAGGAATTTTTCTTTTTTAATTTACTATTTGATTGTGCAGTGGAACTCAACATTTCCCTCTAGATAAGCAAGTCACAAGATCAGTAGTTTTATGGAATTTAAATCCTTAAACCACCAGGTAAAATATTTATGCTACTATTGTTTAGAAAAGGGTTCAGTCTCACTTAGAAGGAAAAAACATTAGTTTATGAAAACGTGTTCCAAAACCCCAAACATTTTGGCATGTTAAAGTGACTTCAAAAAGCTGCTTTGGGATAGATAATGTAAGCTTAATACCAGAACTTCCCTCAGGACAAACCCAGAGAAACACCTCTTCTGTAGCACAAGCTCTCTTGACCTTGTGGTAGACATTCCAATTTCTAATTATCTAAGTAAAAAAAGTTGGGGTTTTATCAAATTGTTCTCTGTATGTCCTTCATTAGCCTCTTTCTAGCCAAACTAAAAGGACAGATTTATCACTGCAAGACTTCACTGACTATAGCACTTCCTATTCGGCTTGATATGCTTAACAGTATTTTTTCCTCTGTGAAAGAGGATCCTTTGACAACTGAAAGCTGACAAAATTTGGGTTTTTTTCCAAGCTAGATTTCTCTAAAATCTAGCGACTACCCTGAAAATAGCTCAAAACCAGTAATTTAATCTGAAAGCTTAATAATAAAGCAAAGCATAAGGCAAGCTATACTACCATACACCTGCATCATGCCCCATTCTCACGTGTGGAGTTTACTGACCCGTGTGTCTATATCAGTGATAATGCAGAGGTGAATTGCCTCAAGTCACCCAGACAGCTAAAACTCAAAGTTAAAAACACCTATTTGTTCCATCCAATCTTACACAGTTGATTCTACTTAGAAGCAACATGGTTCTGATGCTAACGTAAAGAATATTAGAGGAAGACTGTGGCATTATTGTTTGAAATAAGATTACATTAGACATAAACCTATGCTAAGATCATGATTCACCTTGCATAACTTAACTCAGAAAGTTAAGAAACATGTGAATGATTAAGCTCAGAGACACAACTACAGAGAACAAACCTACGCTAAAAATAGGTGTCGGGGTATAAAAGCAAAAGTCTTTCCTCTTGCAACAAACATTTTAGTCTCCCATTTGCTTTCTTCTATCCTGGACTTCAATTTGCTATCCTTTAGTCACTGTCTGGCAGCTGTTCCTGGATGTGCTATAGAGACTAATTTTATCATACGTGCTCCTCTTTCCTTCCCACAGTAAGAGATAAACATCTCTTAATTTTAACCCTGATGCAGTTTTTATGCTGGCTTGCTTTTGCTGTTACCCTTAACTCAGATCAATTCTCTGATTCGCTTTGGATGGGAGTCACTTAAAACTTGTGCTACAAGGGGAAGGAAACGGAAAAGTACACGCTATTAGAAGAAAGTAAGTATTTCAAACTTAACTGTTCTGGTTTTATACATACTGGTCACCTGAATTAATATGAAGGAACAGGTTTTGGCAACCCTCCCAATGCAATCTGTGTTCCAGTTAGCAATTCTGTGTTCAAATTCCCACCAGACAAACATATTGGGAGTTTCCTGCCTGCGTACCAGGTTGTGTGCTTATCTCAGCATTACACAGATTGACTGCTATCATTCTCATCTCATTTATGCTTGTTCTTGGCAGTTTACTCTCAAACCTATTTCTGTACAAAAGTCTATGGTCATCTAGTCTGGTGATTCAGTACAGATGACAATCCTCAATGCTAAACCAACTTTAATCTAGAGATTAAGGCATACTGTGCTCTGTCCCATTTTGGCAGAATTAAAGTGCCTTGAGTTTCTGGCATTGACAAGTGCCAGCAAGTAGCAATTCATGAGCAAAGCAAATGAAATTCAGTGAGGTTTAGAGCAGTCTGAAGTCCATGATTCTTCTTCATATTACAACAGTAAAATGAAATCTAAGGAAGACCCTGGACTTGCATTACATCTTGCAAAAGTATCCACAGGAATAAAACTGAGTTAGAAATAGAGTTCCATGACATAAAAGTATATTCAATGTCTTAATTGCTATAAGCATATAAAAACAGATCTGAAGACAGGTAACCTTTTGTACATTTAGTTTAACTATGTCAAGCTCATTGCGTTCATAACTTCACAATGCAAACAATGTAGACATAACGCAAACTGCAGATTTAACGAATCTGTTCCCTGTTCACTGATGACTTGAGTCAGGTAAAACCCATCCTGGATTGGCAACTGGCAGCCAAACTACAAACAGAAAGCTCAGAAGAGTTAGCGGATTTGTGCAGTTTTGGGTTGTTGGTTGTTTTTTTTTTAAAAATCACTCAGTTTCAAATTCTGCTGTACTTTAATGCAGTAACTTACCACTATAATGTGGTCCATGTTGAGAGCAAATACTAACTTCAACAGCAAAATATCAATCCTTCTAGAGTATCTCTGTCTACCAAGCGGCAGAGATAGAAATCTACATTTATTTTACAATTTAATGTTGGAAAATTCAACTTAATAACAAACTAGAACTCAGGACTATCTTGTCACAGAAATATTGTGTCTGGTAACCTATGATTCTGAAGTAAAAAGGATTGTCACTTGCTTGCCACCTGAAGCCAATTTCATCCCTTATTTTAAGTCTCCAGAGAGTAAGAGTAAAGAGTAGTTCAGGTAGTTAGTCTTAAGTGCATGACAGGCAGGGAAAGAAGTGCCCCATCCTGTTAGCATAAAATTGCTGCGGTAAGGGCCATCACTGGATAGTCTTAATGGTCCCACTAAAGCATAAAGAATTCTTTCAAAACCTTTTGATAGTAGTACGACTATCGGTAACTTTTCCTGTTCAATTTAACCAAACCATACTTGAACAGCTAAAATGTCTCAAGAGAAAGCCACTGAATGGAATTCTACATTCAAGCCTCCGTATTTCAGCAGAGCACGTGAACTTTGCACCATCCGCACCCAAAACTATGAAATATATTCCACACACACCATCTTGCACATTAAAATTAAAACCACATTCAACTAAAAGAAGGTGTAAACGATCACCACAGACAAGTCGTATTCCGTGCACACATACAGAAGTATCATGCAATAAACAAGCAAGCACAGAAAAAGCTTTCAAATGATCAAAACCTGATTTTTACTAGTTCAGTGAAGACCGAACTCTCCATTTGAGACCCACATCACTCTTCTGCATTATATCTAGCCATTATAGCAAGCCCTTGCCAATTTCCACACATGCTGCACTAATAGGTCTCTTAACTGAGTTCTACAACACTGATTTGGAAATACCAGGATTCTCCCAATTTGGAGGTTGGTATAGCTGATTTGGACAAATCACACAGTCCTGCTGAGAATGGGAGGACACTATTGCAAATGCATTATCACTATTTTTCAGTCACATAGAGCATTAGCATCGAAAAAGTTCCAGTCAAGCAATTCGAAAGGATTTAATGATTAATTCAGAAATTACTTGGGGTAAGGGTGAAATGGAAAAAGGAAGAGGTACCTCCCCAAATCAATGAGCACAAGAGACCTTTGCACGCTACATGCATGTCTTAGCTTAGTTTAGTAGCTTAGTTTATTTGCTGACAAACTTTTACCAGAGGCTTTAAAGGTAGGATGGTGTAACATTTTGCTGTGGCTGACCAGTGAAAATAGTTGTTGCCTCCTCTGCCTGCTCTGCTCAGTCACAAAAGGAATAAGGCAGATTATAAAATGGGGGAAAAGCAAAGTTCTTCAGAAGAATCTACCCTGTGAAAGGCAACTTCTACATTTTGTCACTAATATACGCAGATTGTCATGTGGTGGCAGCTTTCTCAGAAAATATTCCAATCTTGAGTTAAATTGGTATTCTATCAGCAGATTCCGTTGTTGCAATTGTTTTCAGGAGACAAGTTGGTAAGATCCTCCCAACAGGTAATAATTTTGATTGTACACAGCCAATGGACCACACTGAGATTCACTATCTGCAAGGGAGTCGTGTCTGCCTAAACATCATTTTAATGGGGAAAAAGGGACAACCAGTTACCTGAGGCAATTCTAACATTTGTCTACAGAAAATAGCCCTTGTCAGGACAGGCCATCAGCTCAACATCAGAAGCAACAAACAGGGCTAAGACAGACATCCACTTAATTCTTAAACTCTGCAATACCTTCTCATCCTTCCATGCTTACAACAAAATCAGTTTCAATCACTCAATGCAATTGAGCTCAAGAAATCCACTCAAATGAGAAAAGTATCAACAAGCTCAGCCTTGTCACTGAGCTGCAGAGCCAACAGTTGCAGAAGTATTCTGTTAGCTTCTTGTCTGACAACGCCCCAACAAATTCCGATATGGACAATGGCAAAACCAATATCATACCCCTCTAACCCTGTAGAAGTTGAATGATATTTTATATGATGATGTGTCAAACTGTTTCAGGCTTTCACACATACAAAGTACTGCCATGAACAGTCATAGAACACCTGCTATTAGTAGCAATAGTGATTGTAAAGGTATGGGAAGTATGTCAAAATGGAGAAAAGGCTAGTGAAACTTTCATTCCAAGTAAAAAATAAATAAATCTGAACTCTTCAATGCCTGAATTGTTGGGTCAAAAAAAACCATAGCTGCAGAAGGAACTGACACCTAGACTCTTAATTCACCTATGCAAGCAAAGTAAGCTGTAAGAAACTTTCACCTCATTGGCTTTTCTACAGAAACAGTATGCATTTGCGTAAAATTATTACCTGCCATAAGCAGGCAAAGAATCTGCTACCACAGGACAGTTAAAACATATTAAGCTTGAATCAGTATCTTCCATTGCAGAAGTGGTAAAAAAATACCCGTCTCCCTACAGCTTCCTTTAAAAGGCTAGAGCTTACGACCTGGCAATCTGTTGGCAATGGACCATTTATGGGAAAACCTCTTAACTTAACTAGCCAGTTTCAACTTGTTCTCATTTTGTCTTAAATGTTGGCATCTGCTCCAGAAAATTTGCATTATATCAAGCTAGCACCAAGCGTAACTATTAACTACGATTGAAATAAGTTTTCCTTTCCCTGGCTTTTGTGCCCCTAAACCCACAGTTGGGTTTTGTTCTTTAAAAAAGCATGTGTGCCTAATGTAAAACTATTATGTAAAAATGAGTCCTCCCTCTGTGGTGTTAAAAGGTCTCAAATTGATGTTTAATTAGAAAATTAATGGTGATAGAAAAGCTGGCCTGCCAGAGACCTCTAATTGTTAAACAACCTATTTCTGTGACTACAGTTGTAAAACCAAGTGCCTCACTAAACTCTTCAAAATTCATTTTACCTCACAAATGTGAAGGTTATCTTCATGAGTGGAAGAATAAGTGCACTATAGCACAACCACACACCAGTCCAGCACATATTAGCACCTTCAGGCTCTGCATTCATTGCTGTCTTGAGCATGCCACAAGCATTTATGAAGCATTTCGGAGTGCAAAAGTGATCAAGAGGCCCTAATGTCTAAACTTAACTTCACTCAGAAGGAAAGCCAGTCTTGTGAGGCACTGCAGAAGCTGAAGAAATATTTCTCATAGAGCTGACATAAATAGCACGCGTAAGCAGCATTTAGTATCATTAACAGGTGGTCTTGGAACTAACAGTTCTCCATTTTCACACTGAGGTATGATGCATAAAACTACAGGAATCCTCAAGTAGCAACAGTAGATAAAGGCATGATGTGTTAAAAGTATGAGAAAAATACACCTGCACTCAATTCTGGCACTGACATTCAAAGGATTCAAGATTTAGGCCAGCTTTCTTTTTTCTTTTCCTCTCCTTTTTTTAAAAATCTTCCCATTTAGCAAAAGTTTCCTTGACTATTTTAAAAGTCTATAGTTAGAACTCAACTGTTCTACAGGGTGATATGGCCTCTAAGTAGTAAAAAATATCTGTTTTCCTAGTTTAGCTAACGCTAAGTTACACAGGTCTAAGTGTGTCACTGTATGCAGATGTATTTTATGCTGTTATCATTGTTTCCAACTTCAGACATATTTTCCTGAGTAATGATGCTACTTATATTCCAGCTGTGAAAGGTAGGGATGTTACCAGCTGTTGGCTAAAACACTCTGCTCAGCAATCAGCAGGTAATAAGCCTTTCAGTTCACATCTTTAAGTTGCCAGTACATTTGACATGGTGATAGTTTCTTCTCCCTCCAAACTCTCAGGGAAATTGATGAGCAAGATGGATATGGTGCCTCTTCAAGTGCTGCATTTCCAGTTCACTGCATTTTGTAGGTGTTAAAAGGTCTTTCTTACAAAAAAGATCGGGAGAAGGTAGACTTAAGTTCTACTGAGTTTTATGCAAAGTTATCTTAAAAAAACCCAGTTTCCCGAAAGTAAAAGAACATTTCAACAATTTTATCTTCCTTTCCAGAAAGCCTTATTTTGCTCAGTTTTATCAATTTTCATTAATAAATGTAAATTAATAAACTGAGAAACAGGTTGCTCCTCCACTTTCCAGAGCCACCCACCTCACTACTGGTTGTCTATTTAAAGATTTTCATGGAACTTGATTTGCTATGCTCCAATGACTGCCCCTTCCAAACACTGGGGATTACCTACATAGATTACTTACATGGCTCTATGCAAAAAGCCACTGCCTTAGCATTCCTAAAAATTGTGGAAGGCCCGATCACTCCAAAACAACTCAGAGCAGATGTTCAGTTTCACCATCCACCATCCTTACTCATTTTTAAAAGGCTAGCATTAAAAAAAATAAATAGCCAGCACTAAATTCTTAAGGAGAGTCTGCCATTTGTTTAACAAGTGACAACAACTGCACAAATAAGAACAATTATAAGAGTATAGTAAGAGGACAGAAAAACAATTGTTTGATATTATCACTCTAATTTTACATCATATTCATGAACTGTTTTGTCTGAAAGCCATTATTACAGTATAGTAGGTTGTAAACTATAATGGCAATGAAGCTGAGCAACTGAAATAACAAAAATAACAAAAAATTCAAGTTATTCTACAAAAGCTCTAAGCAGCCTAATTTCATCCTGAAATTTCTTCAGTGATTATGGAGATGAATAGATACTCTTTGAAACACACCTAACTCAAGAACTTTAACATGAATATGAAGCGTTAGGCAAAGAATGACAATCAACTTCTATACTAACAGTTATGAGCACTTTTTTTCAAAAAAGGTCTCCTTAAAATCATGAAGTTGAAACAAAATACCATTTCAAAAAGAAACATGGTATAAAATACTTTATACCAGATTGAGCAAAGACAGACATTAGATTTAAGTTTTATATGCCTATTAATAATGTTTTGCCTACAGAATTCTGTCTGCAATACAGTACATGGCTTAACATTCATTATTCTACAATTGCCATTTACCCAAGAAGCACAAGTCTGGTTAAAAATTAAAAATATTTGTTCATTGTCTGCATTTTAAATTTATAGCTGTCAGCATGCTAGAACAGAGGGACTCTACAGATCAAAGAAGCTGTTTTCGGAAGTACTTAGTTGCTCGCAGATATGCATTACCATACTGCATTGAGGTGTTTTCTAGCTCAACATAAAAAGCCCTATGACAGTGCAAGTGATCCAACTACCATTGGATGAAAGACGGATCAAGTTAATCGGCACCACACAAGGTAACAGTATGTTTGTTTACAACAGGATGCCATGACTTGCCTCATTCTCTGATGTGCCTAAATATTAATTAATATTGCTACTATCAAGTAATTAAGATAGTATTTTCTTTTTCTGCTATCTCTAATCAACAAGTTTCCTTCTCTGTATCTAGTTCAGCACAAAAGACTCAAGTCTTAAAATCCTTTCATTCACAAATTTATGCCGAATGGCATGAAACAGCACGGTCAGCACTTGCATTCTGCTTTGCACAAAGGAATAAACATTGCTTATAAAGATCAGCTGAAACAAATATGAAATAATAATACAGAAGACAGAAGGCTAATGTATTTTTAGGGTCATAGGGCTCTATGGCCCTCTCCTGAAGGTCACCTGAAAGGGACACTTAGGGCACTGAATTAAAAAATAAGTAGCAGGCTATATTTAGAATCATTTTAAAAGGCAGAAATCCTAAGATAATGTAACTTTCATTCAACTGCTTAACTTTCTTCCATTACAACAGGGTAGAAAGAGTCACACATACCATCAATAATATATCTTTAAAATTAAAAGTGAGGGTGAGGTAAGGACAAAGTGAATGCCTTCACATACCACCTTAAAGCCTTGAATCGAGCAAATTATCAACTTTCAGTCTCTCTTATAAAACAACTGTATGTTTTTTTCCCCCTTCCAAAAGGCACAGTAACTGTTCAAAGAGGTTATAAAAAGTTTTCCTACTAATCACATGATTCAAATGTTTTATTCTCAATTATGAGCTCACTTTAAAATGGTGGATTTAACTCACTGATGCAAAACAGCAGAGGCACATGTGTAAACAACATAGCAACAACTGATCTCATCCAAATAAAATGCAAAATAAACATTATCTAAAGAAATTCAGGATCATCCTGTAAGTATGAAGCACCTCTTAACGGATTATATTTGAGTTAGTAAAGTTAAAGCCTATTTAAATGTATTGCACATGCCCACTTTCAGTAAAAGGTAAATTAAAACCCCTAGGGAGTTGCATGCAGATTAGGATTATGCAGATTAAGGAAAACAGTCTGTAAATTATAATTGCATTCAGTGCACCAACTTTTCACTGTATATGCCTCTGTGCAAACATCATACTTTATCTATGCTACAGGCTTCAGTAAACTTCCATCATTTTTTGTTTGCAGAACACTACTTTGCAAAGTCTTCTAAAACGCAGATAAATCATCACATACGGAACAGACTATTGAAATCCTGCTGGCTCAGGAAGAACTTGCATGTATTTCCTGCAATTTGCATGGTTGTGAAGATACAACTAACAACAACAACTTAATTGTATAAGAACTGAAAGACCAACCTGGACCTGCTGAAAAGCTTTCAGCCTCTTCTTGAATCTAGAAGGTAAAACAAAATCACATCCTCGAGCTAGCAATGCCAACTCCTTTCTTAGATCAGGATCTTGCCGCAAAGAAATCTCCTTTATCCTCATGCTTTCGGATTTCATATAATGTCTCTATGTGTCAGTCCAGGCACTTGAGTCCCAGTAAATAGCAGAGCTTTTGTATTATCACACAGTGCCACTTAAAGCAGCAGCTGCGCCTGAGTTCTGTGATATTATAAGTCAGCTCAACTTCGCCTGCTCCATACATTAAAGGGAACTTGGCTGCAATTGCAAAAACAGATTGGAAAGTCACTTAGGGGGCCTGCCCTTTCGTACACGCATTCCAATGTCTAAATGGGACAGTACGGAAAAAAACAAACCTGTTTGGAAGAGCCTCTATAAAAGCAGCTTCCATTTTTAAAAAAGCAAGCCTTAGAGGAATGCAGAGAGGCCAGCTGTGGTCATTTTGTAGCTTCCTCCTCCTCCCATCCCCCTCAGCTTTTCCTTCTGTCACAAAACCCTCACTGTCTAGCTTCAATGAAGTAGCTCACTGAAGGATAAGGCTTATTACACAGCAATTAAATTTCTTTTAACTCTTCAGTCCTTTAGCTGGAACCCTATTACACTGGGAAAACGAAGGCAACGATGGAAAACAGCTGCAGACAGTCTTTCAGAGAGGCTCACATAGTTCCATAAAGTAATTTTTTTTTCCATTCATCTAGATCTTGTATCACAAGAATCTGATCATTCAAATGCTAAGGCAGAAAGTAGTAATAGAAATGAGGCAACTGTTACCAAAATTAAATGCTGCTATAAATCCCATTTTACAGAAAAGCCACATTAGAAATATCAACAACGTAACAAAATCTGAAAAAAAAAGTTGACAAGATTTTTTTTTGTTGCTTAAATAGGAGTTTTATAAACACGAATACCCACACACTAGGTTGCATACCTGTCACATTTCAGTGGCACTAAAGTTAGAGTCAGCTACCACTATTTTCAGTTTATTGAATCTCAAACACATTTTTTGGGAGGGTAAGATCATGTTTTGGTTTACAGCTATCTTCTTCCCAGAAACAGAAATCTGATAAGCTCTTCTGAAAACTAAATGACCTTCTGCCCTTCCTCCTTTTATGGTACATTAACTGATGATTGATGAAGTTTTCACGTTTTAACAGGTATACCATTGCCATAGCAATCTTCAGGAAATGCAACAATTTTGTTGAAATATTTTTTCAAATATCACCATTACAGCTATGGGTACGGCAACGCTTGCTCTTCTAGTTAAATTTGTGATCACTCTTAGCACCCCCAGAGTCTCTAAAATGCTAGTATGCTGCCCGTTTATTATGTGGATCTCGTCATACACAAGTTTAGTTACTAGGCATAGAAGGAAAGACCTGGCCAGTCTTACTCTCTTTTCATAACTCATGCTCTAAATAGGGTCGCTTATTTAACACAAAAGCTGTACACAGCCCAAGAAACACTAACATAACTCTTTCTTTTACTGGACACATTATTTTACCCACATGCTGTGTTATCTGTAATCTTTAGCTCTATTCATTTATCTACAGCCATGCTATCATGTATCAATATATTAAAATCCCACAGCAAACATCCTTGTAAGATTAAGAAAACTAAACTAAGGAAAAGGTCTACTGAGACATAGTTTGTCTTAACTGGATCCTTTTTAGTTTATCACACACTGTTAGAAAGCAAATGATGGCAAAAAGCCTGTTTTCTCATTTTCAATTTACTATCCAGTTTTCCCCACCTGCTTCTTTATTGCAACTCGTTATGAAGATATTTATTTCTTTCGGAAGTGGGAGCACAAGACAGGAATTGACAAGGCAAGAGTCAGACATGTCGCGGCTGGCATGATGCTAACTGCATCGAGCAAAACTGGCTGTCACTCCTCTGTCTTTTAGGAAGATCAAATCAACTAACCTGTGATAACCCTTGGGCCACAGGGAAGCCAGCAGGGAGCTGGGTGTGCAGCACACAACAGGAGCACGCCTGGAACTTGAGACGAAGGACTGAGGTGTTAGAGTAGGAGAATCCTACTCTGGCAACAGATAACCATTCCAGACCAAGATGTTCAGGGAAGGTCAGGAAGGTTGTATTGCAAGGCAGATTGCATTTCAGGTTAGGCAAAACAGGCCTTACTTAAAGTAAGGAGAAGGTATCATCATCTCACTTAAATTGCTTTCTATTTTCATTCCTTTTCAAAACAGGTGATGCACGCCCATTCACAATCTTGTTTTAGGTGGCTGTAGTATGTCACTAAGATGACTGAGCACCACACGAAGAGCTAACCAAAAGGACCGAGACTTCAATTCACCTGAATCTCCTGAAGGAGTCTAAGTAAGAAATCAGTGTCCTGAACTCCATTTTGGAAAGATTCACAGATTTTCCTCCTTTTTTCAAACGGGGCTCAGAGTCCATGACCACTTAATCAGCATATGATGTTCAACATTTTGAATATTCTGTATTATATTGTCATAACACTTCACCACCTGAGGTAGATGTTCAGTCAATCACACTGTTTGCCTAATATTGTTTCAGCAGTAGTGTCACTAGTCTGGCTTCAAACAATCTACATACCTGTATGCAGTATAGTTTTCAAAAGTTCACAGGTTGCAACATACGAAGAATCTACATGTAATTGAGCATTTAGTTGCAATATATTGTGAGAGGTAAGTATACCGGCAGGTATTAATCACTTGCCTTTCACCACCTGTACAGAAAAGGGGTTTGTATTGCTACATTTAAGGAAATAAAAGCATTTCAACAGTAATATGGTCAAGAAACCCCTAAGATTTGTTTTAACCTTTTCAGTCACAAATTGGCCACAGGCGAAAGGAAAAGTCAGCCTCCATATAGACTGAACTAGGAGTGTTCAGGTAGTGTTACATTTATTCTAAATCTGAATTCTCTCCAGTGAAAGCTATGGCAAACGCTTTCTTTCCTAGGTGAAGGACTGGATGCCAGCCATGAAGCTGCTCAAATATCTTGGCAGCTTATTATTAGCTAGATAAACAGAGGGAAGATGCATGCTTAGAGCTTCCTTCCAAAGATAAAGATATACGCTATGAATGGATCCCACTCGGGAGACTGTGGCTAAAGAGTTTACTACTTAAACAGAGATAGGAATATACACAATAGCAGTGTAATATTTATGTGGCTTTAACACAAAAGTATTCAAGTGAGACAAAGATGAGGATCACTAGTATTTTGGATAATGAGGAAGAAAAAGAAACCTGAAGAATATCTCAAAAAATCTTAAGCACTTGCTCACAAAAATGCAATGTCTTGTCAGAAGCATACATTGACAGTAGATTTGAAGTCTGAACAGATTATGTGGAACTGACCTCAAGTCTTCAGAAAAAAGCATCTAAGCATTACTTCAAATATATAACAAATTGTATTCGGCCATACAAAACCTTTAATTGCTGGAGTTCAGTCTTCAACCCAGTAACACATGAAGCAAGATGACAGAAAGCCTGTCTGGCCTTTGGAGACAGTTTGAATAAGGCTGAATAAAGAAGCCCAAAGGCAACAGCATGCAACCTAATAGAATCCCTTAGCCTGCGATGCTGAGTAGCTCCTGGGTTAATTGTGGAAAGAGAATTGTCCTATCACCACAACAGTCAACTAAAGGGTTATGCAACTAGAGAACTCTTTCCAAGAGAAAGATTAGAGAGGGGCAGAAAAGAGCAGTTAAGAAAAGATAACTAAGGCAACATAGCATCTTTATCAATACAAGAAAAAGATTAAAGAGCAAAACTAAGTACTAAAGATATCTTTCAGATGTTTAAAGTGAAAAAAGGCACTACAAGTATAAGCAAATATTTCAGTAAGATATACAAGTCAAGCAGCTAATGATACTATGAAGCTACATACATAACTGCTATGAGGCAGAAAAGACAAAGAAGAAATTATGTAAATACACTAGAAGACAGACAAATGAAAGCAGTTCTTTATTAGGAAAACAAGCAAACAATACAAAAAACCCTGGAAAGTTGGGTTCATTTTTTTCCCTTCAGCCTTTACAAAAAAATTGTGAATAGACTATCACAATTATTTGATATTATCAAAAGTTATTTCTAGACCAGGCAGTCCATACTTGGCCTTTGATCTACTGAAAGATGATAGCACTAGATATGTCCCACTATTTGCATAATAATTAGACATTTAATTGATAATTATTTGGTTTCCAACTCAAACCAAAGCTCCACAGTCAGACTGAACTAACAAATCTAACCCAATTTCTGAAAAACAAATTGCATAATAGCAAACAACATCACACTTCAGTGAACATGATGCTCATTGAGTACATGCACTGTTTACACCAGTCTGCAGATATTTAACCCTGCAGACAAGTGGCAGCCTGTGGATCACTGCTGTAACAGCAGTTCCCAAGGTACTGAGTAAAAACTAAGGGGAAAGATTAGAAGGCAATGTTTATCTTACTCAGATACGATTTTACGACCTGAGAAAACACAACTTAAGCAGGCTTGGTAGCATATGCAGTACCTTTCTACTTAATTTATATAGCAACATCCACTGTTGACATAGACTAAACAAATGAATGAAGAATGATAGTGCTTTTCTTTGGAAAGTGTTCTAAACTCCCTCTTGAGTCTTCAAAAAAACCCTTGCAGGGGAAGACATCTTTATAGCAATGGATTAAAGTCTCAGTTGTCCAAGTGTGTTATTTTACATTACTATGAGCAATAAACAATGCATTCTCTTCTCAGGAGACTACAGTACACAGCAAGATTTACTGGTCTTGAATTTTAGTAGAGCAGGCACTGTAAAACATGAAACGTCTAGAGAATGGGAAAATAAAATAATAAATGGGAAGTAGCAAAGAAAAACCTGCTTTATTTTCATAACTCCTTAAGCAATCAAGAATATTAACATATATAGACAAGGTGACCCACTTGCGGGTGGGAACAAAACCCAGTGATACTGATTTTTTCTATATTGAATTCACAAATATTGATTTTTATTTTTATTTCCTACCACCCCTCCCTGACTATTCTGAAACAAGGATGCACAATGTTGGAACCTATCCATCTTTATATTGATGGATAAGGAAAAGGATTTAATGGGATCCCAAATAAATAGTTTTCCCAGTTCTTCAGACAATTAACTAAATTGATTCTTGCTAGGAACTTCCCATTTCTAACTGCTCTGTATGGGAAGAGAACAAGAAGACAATGCACTTGTGAGCTGAGCAGAGTAACAGAGCATTACTATCAATCCCTAACTCTCCTTTGGACGAGTCACCCCTTTTCAGCAGTATACTGACAAAACCCCATGGAGACAGTCTAGAATTTCTAGATGATGGAAGGAATAGGGTCATTATGCTCACACCCAGCTACTGGTAGCTTTAAAGTGACTGCTTTAAAGTCACTGATACTTTGTTTGAGCACTGTGTGCTACACCAATGAACTCCTAGATGTTCTCACTGTGCAATTAAGAACAACCTCCACAAGGAGAAATTGATCCTTTGGCCTTGGAAGGAAGTTCATGTGAATCTGGGTCAATATGTATCTTTTTTCTTGGAAGATGTAATGCCTCCTCCACAGAATATGCAGAAAATTTAAAAACATGGAAGTCCTCCATGTGCATGCCTTATCTAAGGATTGTTTAAATTTTCTGGTATTCTTTGATTTGACAGAACAATGCCTGGAGGTTCTTTCCACAGCTGCTGGAAGAATTCAGAATTTTTAAGAAGCAAGACACTGAATAAAAAGACACCAGCTAAATCTGAGATATATTGTCATGTTGGTAGCTCACAAAAGATGGGCTGATCAGATTCTCTGTGCATTGCCAAAAGAATGCCATATACATACACCACACCATGAGTTGTTATCAGATTATAAGCAAGATCAGATACATGTCACCTTGCTGTGATTACACTGCCTAGACTCCAAAGAGATAGAATGGGTCTTTTTAGATTGCTAACTACATCTGGTAGACTAACTTCAGCAAGTGTCAAAACTAGATACTATAAAACCGAAGCCTGACAATTAATGGATGGTTTATATTCCTTTCAGAACACCACTTATGTTCTCTGCTGGTTTAGAAAAATATTATTAGATTACATTTCATTTATATATAGCATTAACAGAGTTTTAATAGAAACAGGTTGTTGGAATGGTGCTGTACACATAGAACCTATTTATTGTTCATGATCTTCAATGACCCTGTCTATCAGATCACGTAAACCAGGTACACCTGAACTGATGCTGCTGAGGTGACTACTGAACAGAGAAAGGCATAAGCAAAATATCTAGTATGGATTATAAAAATTAAAAGTCACACTTGCTCTAGTAAGATGCTGGGGTTTTACATTTTAAATCAACCATGATGCTACAGAGACTATCCATCCACAGAGGAAACAACAGTCCACAATACACACATTTGTAACTTTACCAAGGTAAGGCTCTGCGTAGCTGAATAGGTGGAAATGAAGAATCTGGATACTACTGAGATTTTTCTACAGGAGACAACAGTTTTTATAAAGGAGTTTAATATTATGCATTATGCAACTTTTCAGTGTCACACAAGTAATTTCTGATATTCAGTCATTTCTAGATTGGTATTATTTACTTTGCATCACCTTAGTTTAGAAACTGACCAAGTAACCTAGTATAAAGAACATGAATGACAATGTTTTATAATTGTCCAGCAACTTATTTAAACATTGCACCAGCTGTTCAGTATTTAATCACTTTGACATGAAATGAATTTTCAATTACTCTTTTCAAAGCACATTTATGTATTGAAATTTAATAATTTCCAAAACCAAAATGATTGGTGTATGAAAGTTCAACCAATACTTTAACTCCAGTATCACAGGCTAACATGACATTTAATTTAGTCCCTGAAGTCACAAGACAAAAATTTTGAGTCAGTGACAGCTGCAGGACAGCTTCTTGCTTGTGCTTTCATGTGAGATTTCGCTCCTGGAAGATCTTAAAGCAAACCCAACAAATTAGGAAAATTAAAATACAGACCTTGTTCTACAAGTCCATAAGTAAGATGGGATTTCTGGCAGAACTCCTAGAGAGGGTTACTCTTGAACTAACACTGCTGTGCTGATCATGAATCAGTATGAAATCATTGCTGATATAGGAAATGGAGAGGCAACTGAAACTCTACTGGTTTCAACTGAGCTAAGTGAAAAGTCATACACTTCCAAACTTGCAAGCAGGGTACAGTGGTAAAAGACAAAGTAAAGAAAGAAGGCAGAGCACAGAAGCTGGACACTGGTAACCAACTGAAGCTAAAGCTTCCAGTATGATAACTAAAGGGGCAACTGTTATACATGCAAAATAAGACTTAAGTATTATAAGACAACTTACAACGGTGTAACACAAATGCATTGCCAGAACAGAAATTTCTTCCTCTAAAAGTCTTGATATTAACGTTTTCAAACATTCTAGAAGATATTTTTAAAATACTAGGCTTAAATTTGTTACTTGATAATAAGGAAGTAAATTTCAGGAGGCATTCTTTAGTGTGATAATCACAAGTAAGACAACAAAATTGGTGACTTTTTTGTTTTAAATCTTAAGTCGCAAGAGAAGACTTTTTAAAAGTATTTGCTGTAAATAATGACAATTCATAAAGACTATTAGTACATGGAAGTAAGAAAAAATTTAACCCATCAAGTGTTTTCAGCATTACTTAATTTCAAATAGTTTCTCTATTTCTTAGTCAATGAATTATGCCATAAGGACAAAGATTACTTTTGATGTATCAGTGATGATCATATCTAGTAGAAATATTTACAAAATCTAAAATATTAACTGTTTATCAATACAAATGTAGCCTCTAAAAAAATAAAATTGTTTAGAAACTGCTCTGGTTCTGCTGAATTCTAAAAACAGATCGAGTCATTTCTTAAGCCCTACAAGCCTTGTTTTGTCAAGACGGTATCGAGGAGGCCCAATCAAGCCTTGTTCATGGTGGACACACTTACAGCTCCATTTTGTAGACTCTTCGCAATGCTTCCCTCACCAGTGACTCATAAGGTCTTTCCCTGCATTCTCCTTGCATATAGATTTCTACCGATGTTGTAAAAGCCTCCTTGTAGTCTTCCAACTCATCCCATTTATTGCTTGAAATCAGCCAGTTTCTAGAAGGATCTGCACAGAACAAATACACAAGCCTGGTTCCACTAGAAAAGAAACTAAGCAGTACGCACAAGGTTATTTAAGTACATATCCCAAGCACCCTAAGAGCCCATTATCCCTGGAAGTACCTATGGTCACAGAATGGTACATAGGTGACTCTACAGTTTCCAACTGTTATTTTTAATGTAGAATAGTGATCGCTATGCAAATGGGGCACATCCAACATGAAGTGCCAGAACACACCTCAAAAACAGCTCTTGATCACTGGTTAGCTTCCCAGAGACCCGTTTCAAGTTGTATCTTTTGTTCACAGAATACAAACTAATCTTATCGACCAAGACTATCTGGTTAACCTGCAGGCAAAAATACCACACTAATCCAACCCAACACAAAGAAACTATTTACATACTGTGCCACAGTTAGAACATTAAATTCAGTAACCATTTGTTGTGAATTGAGCACTTTACTGATACTTTCTTGAATCAATCCAACTACTTCAGTTGCCTAATTTTCACTGAATTTTTCAAGACAGTTATGTGTGCAAAGCCTCTGGATTTGCAAGACTCAGCCATATAATATTACTATTGGTATTTTGTAGATTTTTCTCATAATATTGCTTGCTGAAAAATTCTGTGCAGTCATTGACTAGGTCTATCAGTGGACAAACCAGCTCACTGGATGAACTGCATTAATTGTTTGGGTTTTTTTTACACCCATGCATACTTTTGGCCTCAAGCTTATTTCTTGCTGACAGAGTAAGAGTAGGGCATATGGAGAGGTTCTCAAAAACGTGAGTCCTCAAGCATCACTGAAAGAAAAAAGAAAGCTATCTCCTTTATATTGATATCCAATTTCCTTCCAGACTGACCACCTGTTAAAAGAATGAAGTGTTTAAATGAGTGATATAAAGCTATAATTAAGCTTAAATGTTCTGAAAGAATGGGCAGAGAGAAGCAACTGGAAGTAAGTAATGATTGCATACTGCAAGGAACTTTCTTTGCTTTCTTTTAAGTGACAGTTTTACAGGGGAGAGTGCTTGTGATTAAATCATTTCATCCAAATCTTTGAGTTTGTCCTGTGTCAGGATTCAGGCAAATTTTAAATATGAAGAAAGCCACGTATAATTTTGAATTCAATTTTTCAGGACTAGAAATGCTAAGACCTCTGAAGACTAGACGCAGCATATGAGAAATATTTATGAGTTTCCAGTAGGACAGAAATATCTTTTATTGCAAGTGCAACTGCCACTTCAGAGGACAAAAGACCACTATTCTTCTAACAAAGCACAATGTGGAAGCAGAATTACTACTACTGCTAAGAAAAGCCTAACATTTATGTCACAGGGTACAACATGCAGTCAGAATAAAGAGCACTACCAAAAAGCAATAACAGTGAATAACTTTCAGTTTCTAATTTATACATAAAATGAATAGCTGATTCTCTAATCAGGATAATGATTCTTCTATTCCAAGGTATTCAGTACAGCAAAGCTTAAGAATAACACAACATACTACCAGTGCTGATAAGCTGACTACTATTCTTTCACCACACTTGAAACTAATAATGTTTTTCTAGGAATACCTATAGCTGCAATCTTCCAGACCTTAATATGAACTTCTGGCTGTTCTTCCTTTGTTGGTGTCATAGAAAGACCTTTATTGTGAACACACTAGTGCTGACATCTGTCATAGTACCCAGTTATCATCAGAAAAGTACATCAGTTTGATACCAGGTTATTTACAGTCTGCTTTTATGTCACGGGCTTAAGTTGGAAGCCAAGTCCACCATTCTCCCCGTTTAGCGATGGGACATGGCACTATTAACACTAGCTTTGCATAATACGGAGTTAGGGACCGTATGTGCTAGACCACACTCAGTCCTGCACAGCAAGGCTAATACAGCTTACATTGCCTAATATTCATTTAGGTGTACTAGGTTGCAAGTCAGATGCAGACAACATGTAAGACTAGACACTTGAAATGTCAAGGCCAACAAAGCTTGATAACTATTTCAGTGAAAAGCAGGCAGGATTCAAACACTCATTCCTCTTACTTTTCTGAGGTTTTATGAACATTATTTCTCTTTTTGCTAGTAGGAGCCAAGAAACTTAAAACACACCTGCAGAACATAGAATCACAGAATCATTTAGGATGGAAAAGACTTTGAACATCAAGTCCAACCATAAAGCCAACTTTGTAAATTCACCATTAAATCAGGCTCCTAAGCACCACAGTATCACATCTTTTAAATACCAGCAGGGATGGCGACTCAACCACTTCCCTAGGCAGCCTGTTCCAATGCTTCACCAGACTTCCCATAAAGAAATTTTTCCTAGTATCCGATACAAACCTCCCCTGCCACAACTTGAGGCCATTTCCTCTCATCCTATCAACTGCTACTTGGGACCAACGCCCATCTCGCTACAACCTCCTTTCCAGCAGTTGTAAAAACTGATAAGGTCTCCCCTCAGCCTTCTCTCCTCCAGGCTAAACAACCCCAGTTCCCTCAGCTGCTCCTTATAAGACTTGTGCTACAGACCCTTCACCAGCTTCCTTGCCCTCCTCTGGACGCATTCAAGCACCTCAATGTCTTTCTGGTAGTGAGGGGCCCAAAATGGAACATAGGATTCGAGGTGTAGCCTCACCAGGGCTAAGTACAAGGGGACAATCATTTCCCTGCTCCTGCTGGCCACACCATTTCTGATACAAGACAGGATACTTCTTGGTCACCTGGACCAACACCCCAAGGTCTTTTTCCGCCAGGCAGGTTTCCAGCCATTCATCCCCAAGTCTGTAGCATTGCATGGCATTGTTGTGGCCCAAGTGCAGGATGCGACACTTAGCCTTGCTAAACCTCATACAGCTGGAGATGGAGATAGTACACCTGGTCTAAAGAATGCAGCTTAAGGCCTTGCTAGCCTTTAATACAAGTCATGAGAAGAACTTGTTTCTTGCAATACACAACTGTTAAAGTGTTTTTAAGTTCAAACTTCTGTCAATGTTTAAACATTTCATTCCAGTCTCCCTTTAATCTAAAATGGATTCTAGTAGCTCAATTTGAATTAACTAACTGGTAACAAAAATTTGGCAAGAATGGTAGTTATGAAAAAAGCTACGCAGCATTAAAGTAGTAAAAAAATTGTGAGTTACAGAAATACAGGACCATGAGCTTTAATAATTGTCGCCAGATAACAAGCAGGAAGAGGATGCTTATCAAGTAAAAGATACACATAAACCAAACCAAGACATACCTTTATATCAAAGGTTGACCCTGCAGAGAAACAGAAAATAACTTTGAAGTACTTCAGATCATATCACATTCTCTCTGCACCACCAACCCCCAAAATGCCTATAGGGAATTCTGTGAATTGTTTCCCCTGATGCCTTGCACACCAGCTGGTTAGGATTAAACATCTTGCCTGCGGCATCTTTTAGGCCTTCAGGCCTGGCATTTTTGACAGTGTGAGGAACAGTGTACAATTGTGTATACCCCATATGTTTAAGATAATCTAGAGTGCCAGAAACACTGTTAAATCCATTTACAGTAGTGATAAGGGTTAGAAGAAAGCTACAACAGCTATTCTTCAAGTTTGAAAGTTACAGCTCTAGAGCTTCTTTACAACAATACTCATAAAATATTCAAGAGTTAACTGAGATTTTTCAAGTCTCTTATTTTCTGTTATTTTAATACATTTAGTACATACTTGCAGAATACTAATTGCTAGCAAGCACTTCACATCAGAGGCTGACTTTGCAATTACAGTGTTTGTACAATGGATGCAGTCACTGACCTCACTCTGAATGACATCATGTGAGTGAAGGGAATTACCTCTCCTAAAGGAAAAAAACCCTAAAGAAACACTGCTTTGTTTTCACTTGCACCAAAACACACTGTAAGATGAATTTTCATGGGAGAGTTCTGTCTAGATTTCAAAACATATGTGTGGATTAAACCAACAGTTTATTCTGAACTAGTGTTTTCCCAGAATCTAGCTTTAAGCGCCCTATCCAGATGAACGAGTTCCTGTTTGAAGCACCTCAGGTTTCTGTTTTACATGAAGAGCATGTAGATTCTTTCATTACCTGAGAAAGCACTTTGGATTTGCTAATCAGTGGTGGGCTTCAACTATCTTGAAAGACAGCAAATTCTCCTCTGACAAGACATTAGTGTTTCAGCAAAAACACATGGCAACTTCGCAATTTTGGATCAAAATATGACAAGCTACCCTCTGAAAAAAAGAAAAGATCTCCTCAAATACAATAGCTGCCAGCTACAGTACTTATAATGCTGTTTAATAGTTGCTATCAGGATACCAAATTGTTTTGCTCATATGCTACTGTTTAAGGTGTTAAAGTTTTAATAACGAATTAGTTTCAAGACTAAGAAAGCGTCCTATTCTGTCAAACATGTTTTTCTAACATGTCTAGAAACCTGTAGCATGAAAACGTGGTTTCCTACACATTCACACTTACTACCTGGTAATAATATGCAGATGACAGTTCTCTTATCAGCTTTGTTTGCTGTCCTTCAAAAATTTTGCAGGAACATTTTAAGTAACAGGAAAAGGCGCACAGCAACATCACCCATAATCGAGTCATTCAGCTCAGTGACACTGATACGTATTTGCCAAATGAGCTTACTGCTTGCATGCTGCATTATGAGAATTCCGGAATACAGTAACAAAAAGTTTAATAAGAAGATGCCCAATTTGACTTATGTAGTTCAAAAAGAAAGAATTCTCCAGCTCTTTATGGCTGGAAGTAAAAGTCTTTTCCTAGTATCACCCTCAGGCACAGAGTTAAGCATATCAACTTTTACCATTTTCTAGGACTGCTACATAGAATTTAAATCTGTATTACTGAACTGACAGCTTTTAAAGAAGGAATTTTGTACTATCTGAAACATTTTTGTGCACTTATAGAAATGAGCCAAGGACCTCAAACTCAACCAAGGTAGGCAAAACCACTGTGGCTTGATTTGTGAACTATAATTAAGTGCACAAAACCAGATGTATTCCTTTTGACACTGCAGCAGGTAGTTCATGGATGTATGAGAAAGAAGAGGGGTACTTTTGATTTTGCTTTCTATGAGAAAATACACTGTCACAGCAAACCATGTAATTATGTAACTCTTGGTGGTATTTTAAGAGCTGGTGCCTGCTCCAAATGTAATTTTACACTTCTTAAAGATTACAAAACTTTTGGATGAAGCTTCAGCTCAGCTGAAAAATAAAGCCATAAATAAATTCCTTATTGCTTGAAAATTTACCCCCTTCCAGCTCCTGTAAAAAAACCATAAAACCCCTCAAACTGCCAACAACCCACCACTCTAGGTTTTCTCTCAGCACTATACAAACAGTTCTAATTACATAAGGAATATTAGTCTTCATTCATCTCTTGTAATTCTTGGGACCTACTCAAAGCGATCAACCAAGACACACAGAGAAGCACACAAGTTAGCAATCAACTACATCAAGTAACAGTGGCTTCTAGTGAATAAAACTTCTGCTTGTTTTTATCCGATACAAGAAGAAAACGACCATCTGCTAACTTTCTACATTTCACTAGAACAGGAAACATAATAGGGCTAACAGAGATAAAGGTAAATTGTTACACCTGCCTAATGATTACATATAAAACACAACTCCCTGTTATAATAAAGTCAGTCTAGACTTTTGTCTAGACTGTGTGATGTCTTGAAACTAAGCAGCAGGGACTTGCAAGTTGTCAACCTATATTTGAAAATTAGGATAGAAATCAGATTGAACTGAACTGCAAGTTTAAAAAAAAAAGGAATCTCAGGTTGGGGGCAGGGGTGCCATTCTTCCATAGATGGCATTGTCTATTATAAATGAAGACCTCCTTAGAAAGGAAGCATTGATGTATCATGCAGTACCAAAACAATTACTTGTTAATATGCAGATTCAGTGGAGCCAAATTTGAGTCTTGTACTAACAATAGTGCCTGGTATCATTAGACAAAGGAGTATTTGCAGTCAAGACAGTATGCTATAAAAATAACACTAAAAACAAACACAGGGACTTACATTCGCCCTCAACTGGATTGTGTTTAACAGTGGCAGGGCCTGTCACTGAAAGCACGGCATCTGAAGCATCAACATCCAGTTTGGGTTACCTCTGGCAAAAGCAAGTTAAGCAAGAGATATCCAGCAACTGTGATCTATTTAGTAAACTAAACAGCTTTTGTAAACTACCATGTCTGATAGAATGCTAGATATTTCTTTTAACATAAAGTGTGAGGTATATTTCACAAATGACATGTGGTTAGTCATCCCTATCTGACCTATCTTTCTAAGTTTTTGGCTTTCAGAACTATTTCTCTTTCATTCTCCGACTCTAAATATGGATCCTCCCCTACACTGGACACTGCTTAGTGGACACAAAGGACATTATTTAAAACTACTTTATTATAAGGCTATTTCTAGCTTTTCCACCACTTCTAGTTTGTTCACACCTGTTGAAATGCAAGAATACAGATACTAGCCATAACCTTATTCCACACGAAAGGTAGTAACTCAGAAAGCAGGAAGTACTTGTTTTCCTTACAAACAACATGTAAATTAGTTGCAACGCAGATTAGTACCGCACAATGATGTTTGAAATTATAGCTCAAAACCAAGGTAGATATACCAAATCTAATCAGCTGTACTAGATATGGAATTTGAGATGACTTCCACCCTGCAGTTTTAAAGAACAGGGGTAACGTTCTTAATGGAAAAATTATTGGAAATAGAAAACAATTCATTTTTCATTTTGTTTCAGGCATGTATGACTTATAAAAAGCAACAGAGCAGCAAGGAGCTCAGATGGTCTTTTGGAAGTCTAGGCCACCTAGCCATTAGCACTATTGACACAGAAATATTGACATTTTAAGTTCAGTGCTGCTGCTTCACTGCACTCCCAGCACACCCTGTGGGGCAACTAATTTCTTGCATAATCTGCCAACAGCACAAACACAGAATTCACTTTTATTTAAGCAAATAGGTCTGATAAGTAAGAAACAAACTTACTGCTCTGGTTCCTGAGGATCGACGTGTTGCTCTAACATTAGAAATGTTCCTTGTGCTGGCTGGAGTTGCCAATGGAAGAGTAGTGGAAAGTTGAAGAGGACTGAAAGACATCAAAGGCAGTCTGCTATCTCCTGATATGCATTCCTTGGAATTGGAATTATTAGTGCATCTCTCATTTTTAGCATTTACTGAATCTCCATTACCAATCCCTGTTTTCTCCTCGTTCTTGATTCTTCTCAAGCCGTCCTTTAGTGTCAGCTGAGTTGCAGGCTGACTCAACCAGCAAAAAAAGAGTTCATCCACCTTCATTTTCAGTACAGGTTGCAAAACTTTTCCAGGTGACATTTTCTACCAGTTTCTCTTTTTGTTGGATCCAAGTCAAAATAAAGGTTTGACAATCACCTACTTATTCCACTTGACTTTCAGTGTTTCACAGACTCCAGGGTTCCTGTTAAGAAAAACACTATTATTTAATCTTACAGTGTTGATATGCACTCCCTCATGATACCAACAGGTTTGGGAAATACACCCTAACATGTGACCACAACATTTTGTAAGTGTAAGCCATTAATCAGTGAGAATCAAATCCAGAGGACAATTTTTTGTAAAAGCATACTGCGTAAACAATGGAGACTGAGAAATTCTAAGTGCAGTTTCTTTCTCTCCAAGGACAGGAAGCTAACAAGTGTTCTCCAAGAACATTTCTTATGACAAATACACATTTCTTATGACAAATAGCCTTGAAAAGTCTTACAATTGAACCTGCTATGAAGTAAATGTCTAAGCAGTTTATGCAAAGTCTCGGCGATGGTATAATCAAGATTTAAGAAGCAAGCCTTTCAGTCAGAAGATTTAGGACTAAGGTTGAATGCTCAATTATCCTTCTGAAGCCTGTGCTTCTCATTTAAAGTCTTGCATTGTGTATTGCAGCACAAGGTGCATTCCCAAGTGAATGTTGCCCAGCTGAATTCTCAAAGATCCTTTCTCGGGATTTGATTTGCCTGCCCTTTTGGTACCACACAGTCATTTGATATTTTAATAACTGAACTATTCAACATTCACTTTTACAATTGTTAAAGCCAATGTGAAATGCAGTGCGACTCAAGAACTGAGACAGTATGTTTCAGGTGAGCAATTGATCTTGAAAACAAAGAGAATATATAAGTTTTTTAGAGAGCCAAAGGACTGGAGTTAAATACTGGGAAAAGAACCCAAGTCACTGCCATCATCTCTGCAATCGTTTAGGTTGGAAAAGACCCTTAAGATAATCAAGCCCAACTCTTAACACTGCCAGGTCTCTAAGCACAACATCTACACATCTTCTAATACCTTCAGGTATGGCAAACCAATCACTTCCCTGGGCAACCTGTTCCAGAGCTTGACAACCCTTTCAGTGAAGGCATTTTTCCTAACAACCAATCTAAACCTCACCTGGTACCTGAATCAAATTACTCAGTGATCTGGCACAGTTTAACCTATCCACGTGCTCCACCCCCCCCCATTTGTTTTTTTGAAGTCTTTATCAATACTTGATCCATGTGCAGAAGGCAGCAAGGAGATGCAACACTTTGCTGAAGAAGCCTCAAAATGAGCCCGATTTTCAAAATCTACACCTAGAAACTGAATAGACTTCAAAATAGCTCAGTCTTCATAACAAAGAACTGCAAATCTTATAGTACTACATCAGTTAAGCTTTTTGAACCTTAACATTTAATAAATTAACAGTTCATTAATAGTTCATGTGGGGAGGTGGGGAAGGAAAGGGAAGAGGGAGGAAGAGGGAGGAAGAGGGAGGAAGAGGGAGGAAGAGGGAGGGAGAGGGAGGGAGAGGGAGGGAGAGGGAGGGAGAGGGAGGGAGAGGGAGGGAGGCGGGGACGGGGAAAAGGGGGACGGGGGGGAGGGAGGAGGGACGGGGGGGAGGGAGGAGGGACGGGGGGGAGGGGACACCGCCGCCCCCCCCCCCCCCCGCATGTGCCGCACCTGCTCCGCGCGGGCGGTGGTTGGGCACCCCCACGGCGGCAGCGGCAGCGGCAGCAGCTCAGGGGGCAGGGGGCCACGTGGTCTTGCACTCCAGCAGCGACCCCGAAGCTGCGAGTAAACACCAGTGTTCGCCACCACCCCTCCCGCCGCCGCCTTCAAACCCGCGCCTCCTTCCGCCCCGCGCGCGCGCCCCTCCCACTTCTCGCGAGAACTCGTCTCCCATCCCCGCCACCGCCCCGGTGGGGACGCGGCTAACGGTCACTGTGGTAACAGGGGCAGGGGCAGAGCGCGGGAAAGGCTCGCGGCGCTTCCCGCGCGCCGGTGCCGTTCACCCCCACACGCGCCGCCTTCCCAGCAGCCTTTGCGGCGGGTACGGTGTTCTAGAGATTTCTCCAGCACTTCACCCGATGAATAGAGGTGGGGAACTACCTCGCCCAGCTCGGTCCCTGGCTGCCCGGTAGGAGCCCCTCTCAGAGCCATCAGCACAACACCACCATGCCTACTAAGCCATGTCCCAAAGTACCACACCCTCATGGTTTTAGAACACCTCCAGAGATGGTAACTCTGCTACTTCCCTGGGCAGCTGTGACAGTGCCTGACAACTCTTTCAGTAAATATTTACTAATATCCAGTATAAACCTCCCCTGGTACAGCTTGAGGCTATACCCTCTCCTACTGTCACTGATTACTTGGGAGACCAGCACCCATCTCGCTACAACTGTTCAGGCAGTTGCAGAGAGTGATAAGGTCTCCCCTCAGCCTCCTTTTCTCCAGACTAAACAACCCCAGTTCCCTCAGCCACTCCTCATAAGGCTTGTGCTCCAGCCCCTTCACCAGCCTCGTTGCCCTTCTCTGGACACGCTCTGGCACCTCACTGTCTTTCTTGTAGTGAAGGGCCCAAAACTCAACACGGTATTAAAGGTGTGGTGTCACCAGTGCCGAATATAGGGACACGATCACTTCCCTGCTCCTCCTGGCCCCACTGTTCCTGGTAGAAGCCAGGATGGTTTTGGCCTTCTTAGTCATCTGGGCTCATATTCAGACAGCTGTCAACCAGCACCCCCAGGACCTTTTTCTGCTGGGCAGCTTTCCAGCCACACTTCCCCAGGTCTCTAGGGTTGTATGGGGTTGTTGTGACCAAAGTGCAGGACCTGGCACTTGGCCTTGCTAAATCTTATAGTCCCTCACGCCTCTCTTTTGCAGCAGTCTTTGTATCAGAGGAGCCATCCAGCCACCTCCTCTAGCGGGGAAGGTGGGTGTGGGTGTCTGTACCTGTCACGGGCATGGGCACAGCCTCGGTCTCCTGAAGAGCCACATCTACACGTGTTTAGAACACTTTGAGGGATAGTGACTCCACCACTTCCGTGGGCAGCTGTGCCAGTGCTTGACAACCTCTTCAGTAAAGAATTTTTCTCTAACATCTAGCCTAAACCTCCCTTGGCACAACTTGAAGACATTTCCTCTTGTCCCGAACACCGACCTCACTACAGCCTCCTTTGAGGCAGTTGTAGTGAGAAATAAGGTTTCCCCTCAGACTCCTCCAGGCTAAATAACCCCAGTTCCCTCAGCCACTCCTCATAAGACTTGTGCTCCAGACCTTTCCCCAGCAACATTGCCCTTTGCTGCACACAAGAGTGAAGGACATGGGCTGGTTGGCTAGGCATCCCGCCCCACAAGTGATGTGGCAGGTGCCCTGATGTCCAGGTTGGGATGTTTGCAGCTGCTGAGTTGCAGCAGTGCTGCCTGCCTGTGTCACCCTGGTCCCGGGGCTTCCCCCGTGTCATCACCTGCACCGAATCCACAGGTGCCTGTGACAAGACTGCAGGTTCTGAGATGTGGCTCATAGTGGGCACATCACTGACTGGCTTTCTGAGAGGAGCTGGCAAAGCACATGAGCTTACCTTTGCTTGTTCTGGCTGCTAAATCCTGTTAAAGGAGAGTACACAAATAGTTCCTGTAGTTGCCCTTGCTATTTACAAATGAAAGCATGAAAGGGAAAGTGGAGGCAGTAGCAAATATAAAGATAATCCTTTATTAACAGAACAGTGTGTGCTGATCTGTTTGCAGGCTCTTTTTGTACTGGGTAACATGAACTGGAACCTTGTCGTTGCTGGCTGTCACAGGCATGATCTAGGCTTTCTAGGTAGATGTGTCAATGGGATTTTGCATAGCGGAGCTTTGCCCCAACATGATTTCTTTCCTTGGTATTTTATATGTCAACAGGTCATCTGTATTTTAACATCAGATCCCTACTTATAGAATCATAGAATCATGTGGTTGGAAAAGACGTCTGAGATCATCCAGTTCAACTGTACTTGTCCCCTTACTAAACCATGTCATTAAGAAACTCATCTACCCGCCTTTTAAACACCTCCAGGGATGGCGACTCCACTGCCTTCCTGGGCAGCTGTTCCAATGCTTGACTACCCTTTCAGTGGAGAAATTCTTCCTGATGTCTAGTCTGAACCTCCTCTGGCGCAACTTAGAGCCATTTCCTCTCATCCTGTCGCTTGTCATTTGTGAGAAGATGTAGGCTTAAAGCCTGGGAAGTAACACAGAGAATAACACAGAGGCCTTGACAGGGTTTGATAATGAGCTGAGAACTGGCTAACCTTGAAATAGGGGAAAGACCTGAGCAGTTTATCAGGAGGGATTAGGTAAAGAAAAACAGAATTTGTGCTACCAATTAAGAAAGAGCTCAAGGTGCGTATACAAGTGTTTTAACCCAATCACTGATGTTAAATTGGTGCGTGGAAATGACTTTGCAAAAAGGTTGTTATAAAAGAGCAATTTGTGTTACAAATAAACAATTCCAATTCAGACTTCTTTTTCAACCTGCATCCGGGTCTGTGCCTTATCTGCCGCAAATGGTGCCCGAAATAGGGACCTGACTGAGACGTGACAGATTGGGACCAGAGACAGGAAGGAACCTTGGGCTAATCAAAATTGCGGGGAGAGAGTGACCAGCAGCGGTGCCCAGTTGTGAATTCTAACCAGTGGGAGAGAGCTGAAGAATCTAGGTGCCACCTTACCTGCAGAACAGGTGAGCTACACAACTGGGAACTATGGGAAATAGTGTGACAGCTGAGGAACCATCAAAACGGGGAGTTAAACATGACGAAACGCAACTGTAATTAATGTTAGCATGGATAAGGTGAAATCAGGAAGATGTAGATGTAGCGAACATTTTTGACATAGGAACTTGGGAGGACTTGAAAGAAAAGCTTTGGAGAGAAGGCCCAGCAACTAGTTTATTAACAACATGGAGAATAATCATAGAGTCACTGCAGGAACATAAAACAGAAAAAAATGTTGTGAGAGAAGCAGTGGCAGCTCTGGAGGGTTCAGCAGATCACGTAACAAGCCAGGCGATACCGACTGCCCCACCTTGGGAAGGCTGGGATCATAATGGGCCCAGACATTGGCCACAGCCTCCCGTGTCTGAACACCAGCTGTAACCTATCTTACAAGTGGAGGGGGAGAGGATCTCTGACTCCGAAAGGGGCACTGCAACCAGGATTACCATCACCTACTATGAACTGTTTAACCTTATAACTGACTCACAATATGTTGCTGGAGTGCTTACTTGTGTTGAAAATGCATGGCTCAAAGAACTGAAAAATGAAACTTATTTTTGTTATTTAAGAGATTACTGTTTCTAATAAACACTCGTCATGGTTTTTGTTATGCATATACTATTGCTTACACAATTGCCTGGGTTTTGGGTGGAAGGTTACAGGCAAGCAGATCATTCAACAATGCCCGCCTGGGTACCTGCAGTTCCTGATGTTATGCATCAAGCAGTTATGTCACATGCCTTTTTTCACCAGTCAGCCAGAGCCCTGAGGAGGCAATTCCAAATGTCATGGTCTCAAGCCTACCGAATTGTTCAATCTTGTTCTGATTGTCAACCTTTGCAAATACCTTGTCCAGTGGAGTAAACCCCTTGTGATTTGTCTGCCTTACAGCTATGGCAAATGGATGTGACTCATATTCCTGAATTTGGAAGACAGAAATATGTACATGTTACAGTAGATACGTTTTCTCATGCCATTTGGGCAACGGCTTTAACTGGTGAATTGGCAAAGGATGTGATCACACATGTATTAGGATCGTTTGCTGTTCTCGGTGTTCCTAAACAAGTCAAAACAGATAATGGCCTGGCTTACACCAGCTGAAACGTGCAGTCCTTCTTTGCTTGGTGGAGGGTGCAACATGTTTTTGGCATTGCAAACACCCACCAAGGCCAAGCTATTATTGAGCGAACACATGCAACCCTAAAGAGCGTGCTAGAAAAACAAAAAGGGGGAATGTTGGGAGAACCCCCTCAACGATGATTATATAAAGCAGTATATACCCTGAATTATGTGAACATTCTTGAGACAGCAACTGAACCTGCCATGGTATGGTATTTTTGTTCTTTGTCATGATCCAGGATGATATCACAGAGAGACAAGCTGCGGGTATGGGTCAAGTCATTATTATCACATAAATGGGAAGGACCTTTTGACTTAATAACCTGGGGGAAAGGTTATGCTTCTGTCATTACAGATCAAGGTACCCAGTGGATTCCTGCCTGCTTTGTTTGACCCTACCTTGCGAGCAACACAGACAGAAGAATACCAGAAGGTGATACTACAACTCCACAAACTTCTCAACCTGATGATGCTGATCTGTTACACCCTGGTGAATTGTCTGACAACGACGTCATAGATGCAGATAGATGAAAGAAAAAAAATGTGTGACTTACCTTGACTAGTACCCTTGTCAGACTTTAGTTCAGTGACAGGATTTGTGAATGATTCAAGGTTGATTAATCAACTTGTTAGCTAACTTGTTAGTAGATTTAGATTCTGTTACACTTGCTACACTGCACTGCTATTCATTTTTGTTGTTAAGCACAAGGTCACCGGTGTGAGGAATAAGGGAATGTGTTGTATGAATTTATCTGATCACTTACTAATGTTTCACCAAGCAAAAAAAAAAAATTCACCGTGATCCATGAGAATTGGGGTTTAGATAAGTAACTAATTAATGGTTGATTAAAGGATTGAGGAGAAAAATATGATAGGTAATTAGTAACTGATGAAAAGATTTGGGAAATAATTTGATAAGAATTGGCAGATAATTTGATAAGAGTTGGCAGATTGATTTTAATATTAATTTTGTTGATCCCGTGTATAATGACCTGTTTGCAAAAAGTAGTTAAAAAAATCAGTACAGCTGGTCATGATGATAGAAAAACAAAAAGGGGGAGATGTAGGGTTAAAACCTGGAAAGTAACACAGAATAACACAGAGGCCTTGACAGGGTTTGATAATGAGCTGAGAACTGGCTAACCTTGAAGTAGGGGGAAGTCTAAGCAGTTTATCAGGAGAGATTAGGTAAAGAAAAACAGAATTTGTGCTACCAATTAAGAAACAGCTCAAGGTGCGTGTACAAGTGTTTTAACCCAATCACTGATATTAAACTGGCACGTGGACAATGACTTTGCAAAAAGGTTGTTAGTGGACAATGACTTTGCAAAAAGGTTGTTATAAAAGAGCAATTTGTGTTACAAATAAACAATTCCAATTCGGACTTCATTTTGAACCTGCATCAGGGTCTGTGCCTTGTCCGCCACAAGAAGAGACCAGCACCCACCTCGCCACAATCTCCTTTCAGGTAGTTGTAGACAACGATGAGGTCTCCCCTCCACTTCCTCTTCTCTAAGCTGAACAACCCCAGTTCCCTCAGCCGCTCCTCATAGGACTTTTTCTCCAGCCCCCTCACCAGCTTCATTACTCTTCTCTGGATGCATTCCAGCACCTCAATGTCCTTCTACTGAGGAGACCAGAACTGGACACAGTAGTCGAGGTGCGACCTCACCAGTGTTGAGTACAGAAACACAATCACTTCCCTGGTCCTGCTGGCCACTCTGTTTCTGATACAGGCCAAGATGCCATTGGCCATCGTGGCCACCTGGGCACACTGCTGGCTCGTATTCAGACGGCTGTCAATCAGCACCCCCAGGTCCTCCTATGCCAGGCAGCTCTCCAGCCAGTCTTCCCTGAGCCTGTAGTGCTGCACTCCTCTGTTTTCCTTAGGTGGCTATACTTTCTTTTGGTTTATACCTTTTACATTCTTCCTCTTTCTTTACTATGACAGATGCTCCAAAGATTTATCATGGAATTATAGAAGGATTTGAGTTGGAAGGAGCCTTAAAGATCATCTAGTTTCATGCCCTCTGTCACGGGCAGGGACACCTCCCACCAGACCAGGCATTTATAATGGGGTATTATCACAAATCTTTGAAATGTTACCACTGTGGAACAGAGGCTGTACTAGAGTTGATGCCATTTACATCTTTCTGTAATGTGAAGACAAGACCTGAAACAGGGACAAGGTTAAAATAGAGTAAATGAAGGACTGGACTTTCTTTCCTATTTCTGTGGGCTTGGAGAGAGGACACAGAGGAAAGAAAGGGTAGATGCTGTGAGAGAGATCTAATATGGATCAATACACTTATATTTTATTAATATTCAAAATAATAATATTTTCCAGCAGAACCAGTGGTACTGTTGTAAGTATATCAGAGGGCTTTGATTTATTGCTGTAGACATTGAAATATATTTCAAGTCTTAGAAGTCTTAAAATGAGATTCTACATTCAAGAAGACCTGCAGGGAATCTCCACTTTTCAAAGCAGTGTAGTACTCTCATTCCTGTCCATTGGTTGCTGAAGTTTAGACAGTATTTTTTTTTAGAAAACCAAAAAATGGCATTATTTTAAACTGGGGTAAAGCATTCAACATAACACAGAGGAAGCAGATGTCAAAGTATGGATAAATCTGTAAATATAGTAAAAGTAGCTTTAAAGCAGGGGGAAAGAAAGCCAAATCCCTGTGTTATGATAGCAGCAAGATTTTTGTCTGAGAACTGAACGGCTGAATTAAGAAGACTGATATCAGAGCAGCAGACATGGAACAAAAAGGACTTTTAAAACATTTTGAATGCCTTTGAAGCATTCCTTAGTAATGGTGTAGCCATCTGTTGATTGACATGTTAAAGACAGGTGGCAAGAAGGGGATCAGGGAGTGAGCTGAGAGAGTTGTAGAGTAGGATATCATCTGCATAGGGATGATGTCCTTTGTTGAAACTGGCAATGCGATCTTGCAGAGGAACGGGAGAAATAAGAAAAAAATGGAAAAAATACCTCTGAGAAATATACACAGGCCCAGTGTTCTCTCGTATATGCTAGTGTATATTCAAAGCAATACTAATTTTGTCTTTATTAGAGTTTGTCATGATTAACATTGGTATGAGAGAGGAGTCAGTTCCATGTGTCTTCTGTTAAACAGAAGATGCTTAGGGCATCAGCACCAGCTTGTACCTATACTTGAAATTGATAGGGATATGAAGCACTGATGTGACACTGGGTTGGGTTGCCTAGAGAGGTTGTGGAAGCCCTATCCCTGGAATTGTTCAAGGCCAGGTTGGATGTGGCTTTAGGCAACCTAATCTAGTGGCAAGGGGGTTGGAACTGGATTATCTTTAAGGTCTCTTCCAACCCAAAGCATTCTATGATTCTACATTTTGAACATACCTTGGGGTGGGTCCGATCTTCTCAACAGTTTATCTACCGAGGCATGTGTGTTTGTAGATTTATATGAACCCAGACTTGGCCAAAAATTGAAGGATACTTAAATTGAACCTTTTTTTTTAGATCTTCTACCAAGAATTGAAAATTAAAATTCATTTTGACCACTGCAGTGGTCAAACTAGAGCTTTTCATATGCCTGTCATATAAGGAAGAGAACTGCAGTACCTCCTTAGGACGTTGCTTTGAGGAGAAGATTGCATTTTGATCAAGCTTCTTACAATGCTTTTGCTGACACATTTCACAAATTTCAAATTTAGGCATCTGAAGTTTGGTTCTAACCTATATAGAAGCACTAAAATAACTGTGTCCTGGTTTCCTAATGTACTAACTTAGTTGGAAGTAAAAGTGTGCTGAATATCTCTGACAAGCCGGTCACTTTTGTTTAAGTCACTGTAATTGAAAATTTTGGCCATTTTGACTGATTGAGGTTGTGCTGCCAAGGTGATGTTCCTTGTGACCCTGCTTCTGGTGTGCAGTTGGAGGAACTTTAGTAGAGTGTAAATGTTGCTTCCCACTTAGTGATGAAGTCTAGCATTCTATCAGTCAAACAAAAATTGCTAGTCCTGGTACTATTTTGGGGGTAATGGAGAGGACTTTGGGTGCCTTATGCAGCCTCACTTAAACTGAAGGGAAAGGCTAAGGAAATGGTAATAACTGGGAATCCCTTAAGCTTTGCATCCATACCAATTAGCCATGCCACTTCATGCTTTCTTGGAGCAACTTACCAAAAATAGAGCTAGGACAGTGAACTACAGATCAAATGGCTTCCAGAAGCAGCATCATGTGCAGACAAAAAAATGTCAGCAATGCTGACTTGGTGCACATGTTTGGCACCCAGCAATGCTCTCAAAAGGGCCTGATACCGGGACTTGAGGCTTGCGTTTTTCCTGTCTCCTACCACTTTGAGGTGGAATACTACAGTAATATAGGATCTGGTTAATAGTTTGCTGGTCCACAGCTCAATAACAAGTGGGAGGTATAGTTGCAAATTGCTTTGTAACTTGCCAACTTCTGACATGAGTACAGGCATTTAAACATTCTGTACTTGCAGACACATTTTATTTCGTCCTTATTGCACAGTGTAGTTAGATGAAGGCCTTGTCACTGACTATCTCTTTAAGCAAGTATTTCATTTAATTTGGGAATATTTACATTTATCATAGAGTCATAGAATGTCCTGAGTCGGACGGGACCCACAAGGATCATCGAGTCCAATGCTTGTCCCTGCATAGGACAATCCCAACATTCATACTGTGTGTCTGAGTGTGTTGTCCAAATGCTTCTTGAATATTGCCAGGCTTGGCACCATGACTACTTCTTTGTGGAGCAGTTCCAGTGCTCCACCACCCTCTGGATGAAGAACCTTTTCCTAATATCTAACTGAAACCTCCCTGACCCATGTTCCTCCCATTTGCTTGAGTCTATCTTTGGTCACCAGAGAGAAGAAAACAGTACCTGCTCCTCCTCCTGCCCTTGTGAGGAAAGAAAAAAGAGAGCATGAAATGTGGATACTGTAAGGGCAGGTGCGCTGCAAGCCAAAGAAGAAAATTGGTTCAGCAGTTGTTGGTCGTCATGGTTTCTGATTAATTCCGACTGCATATCACTGCAGGGCTAGCAGTGAACATTTCTTGTAGATTTTACTGAATTACTGTCGGTGTGTTGGCTTTTGTCCACAGGGGCCTTGGATTGGGCAATGTTTACAGCAGTCCAGATGTGAAGACTGGTTCCTCATTAAGTCACCCTGATCTTCTAATCCCAGGTTCACACGTTGCTAGTGCTGTATTTTATCCCATGGTTTTATCTAGCATTGTGTACAGGTCACATGGAGTTTACGAAAGACTGTTTGAAATGCTGTCTCTGGGGTGGTGTTTAACAAGGTGTGCTTGAGGATGTTTATGGGGTGTGAGAATGGGAGTCTATTCACTCTCCACGTTAAGTGTTAGTGAGCCCAGTTCTCTTCTAACCTTGACCTGGTGCAACCATTAGAGGGGAGAGGGGACTCTGAGCCGTTATATTCAACAGTCTGCAATGTCTGCTGGCTATTTGTCTGCTCCTTCACTGTAAACCATGCCCGGGTGCTTGGCTCTTGCATCTCCACCACCTGGCTAGGACCCAGTCTGAAGAACTGAGATCTGAAGGTTTTTAGGGCTAGATTAAGCCTGTTTCATCAGAGCAGTCTTCCTCAGATTATCAAGAGGACAGTGTTAAAAGACATAGTGCCTCTACTAATTTTCTGCTTTGCAAGTTCTAAGGAAATGTAAATCATGTGATGGGCAAATATATTTTCATCACATGACACCCAGAACCGTTTCAGAAATAACATGTATATTTATAGGGCATGGTCCTTAAATATCTATGTACATAGATATACATATTAAATGGAAATTGCAGTAACATCTAGGATTATGCGAGCTACCAGTACTCTAATTAGCTCACTGAACTAAAAATAATTAACATAGTTAATCATTGGATTACAACACAATGAGAAGCCCACACCTAATAAATCACATTTTATTATTATTATCTGTTAAGTGTCTGGCTGCATGGGTAATATTTTACAACTTTGGTTAAAGTCACCTTGTGCTCTTTAAAGCTAGTAGCAAAATTTCCAGTTTTCGTAACACTGAGGGATCAGACATCTGCACTTAGGGGGTTTTAATTCACCAGTGCATTACTTGAGTTTCAAGATCTGATCTGTGATTTGACTGCTATTTTCATTTAGCAAAACCAGAAGATTAACTATTTCTAAATTTATGAGCTAATTAGTGCACTAATACAAAACACATTTATAATTTCCCTGAGTTTGCTTAATCCTCCTTCATTAAAAAACTCAGTTCAGATGTCCATAAAAGCATACAGAAAAAAAAAAGTATTTGTTTTCATTTTCATTAAGGAAAAAGTGAAAATTTCAAAAGATTCTGGGCAGACAGAGCCGCATTCTTTTGCTGTCTTTAAAGTCCTTTTAGTTACAGTAGTTGGAGGAGGAAAACACTATGCAGCTCTAGGCATATGTCTGCAAGGTTGCCAACACCAACAATTTTATCACAAGGTTAATAAGATTTAGTGTTTTTCTTATAAAGCTCCAGCTCCAGAGTCCCATGATTATGAAATAATATCTTCTATTAAATGTGTATGTTAAAAAGAGCCCTTGTGGTCACAAGGAAAGTCTTGGAAATATAAAATCAATGGCTCAAAAATCTGTAATTAAAATAAGAGCTCCAGATTAATTTCTTTAAAATCAAGATTTTAGAAGCAATCTCAGAGTTTGGGAAGTATTTGCTAGTCTAAATATCGTGTCAGTAGCAGCATTAATTCCAGCAGCATTGCCCTTCAGGTATTTCTGTATACGTGCTGCATTCTTGGTGTTCTTTTCCTATTCCAGAAATGTAGTTTAAGACACAAAAAACCTACACATTTTTGTGATTTAAATGCATCAGACTGCTGAGACTTGGGGTTAAGAGTTGGTTACATATTTCAGATACCGGAGCCAGACAGCAATTTGGTCTAATAATGTGCATGTCTACTATTTCCTGAAAATTTGCTGGTACATGACCCCTTATATGCATATATGTGATCCTACAACAGACTCTCTTATGTGGTGCCAAAAAATGGCATTAGCTTCAGCTGCTTTATTAAATTGCTACCCAAGCTGGCTTACGTTCACAGTGAACAAGACAGAGCACAAGTGACAAACGCGTGCAGTGCCAGCTAAACATGGAAGCCTCTGCTCCCCCCCACATTCGCTACAGTACAGGGGAAGAACAACCCCTTTGAATGCTGGGCCAGAGTATTTTGTGCACTGTCATAATGTTGTTTGTCCTTCTGTCTGAAGAAGGACCTTGAGATGCACTGCCAAGTGGCTACCTTGAGCCAAGTTGCACCTTTTAAGAGCTCCCACCTTCCCCAGTCATCACTGCTACAGCGTACCCAGCAGACAAGTAGTCTGGCTTTTAAGAAGCACTTATCAAATAGACTGCAGCTGTGATGGGCTATAGTGTTCCCAACTAAATATTCTGTCCCAGGGAGGAGGTTAGAGAAATAGTCCCTGTAATTAATGTTTAGCTTTTAATATTATCAGCTGAAAAGAGAAGTGAATGTGACAGAAGTCAGCAACTGCCAAGATACAGATCCAGTTTTTTAACTCATACAAGATCTAGGTCATTAGAAGAATACTGGACTATTATGGAAATGAGAAAAGTGCAAGCCAAAAGAAGACAAAGCTTGCATAATGTCCCACATGCTCCCGGGGAAAATAATTGAGGCTAAAGAATATATTTTTAATGTATGGGGAGCATTCGCAGGGACTAAATTTATCTGGGTGATGCAGACTTCATTGGGCTTGAGCTGGGTTCCTGATCTGAGCTGCCCTCCAGAAGAGCCTGTTGGTATCCTTTAGTTGCGGAAGTTCTCCCACGGGGCTTAGTGTCCACAGGCTAATATGGCCTTTGGGAATAGTCCCCATGGTAACATGAAACCAGATTGTATTAGTATTTTAATGCTAGCATTTCCTGACTTTTTAAGTGCCTCCTGACGAAGCCTTTCTGTCCTGACTCCGTACCTAACCCTTTACAGGAAAGGGTACTAAGAACTTTTCTGAAAGGATCGAGATCTGAATGCAACTTTTGAACAAAATTAAAACATTTTTCTAATTTCCTTTTGTACTGTGTTGTACAAATTTCTGTCATGTGTGTCTTAAACTTTTTACATTCCCACAGAGGTGTTCACAAAAGAAGTTCCAAATAAATGTCAGCAGAAGAAAGCACAGGCAGCAGATGTCCTTAGTATTCTGGACCTTCAAATGCAGCTAATAGGTTAGTCAGAAGTATGCGCTTATTTCCCATCCTATTCAGGACATCGTACAAGCTTGTCCTTGACTTCCTTCAAAATCACATGCTTAAATCTTGTTCTGTGACATCTTAATTTTGTTTTTGTGTTTCTGATTATGTAAAACACCCCACACTTTATTCCTTTGTGTATCTGTTTGGTATCTGTTGACTTTAATCTACAAAGTAATGCTAGTCCTGAAGAGGTAAGGGATCTGGGAACAGTGATTGGGTTCCATTCTGTTATTCATCACTGCACCTACTAATGGCTTCGGTTGCAGCATGGCCCATAGACCAATGCTGTGTGATATTAGGTTCCTAAATTGCTGTTGCAGATCTAGGTTGCAAAAATGCAATCCTTTTTTTTTCATCTTGACTAAAATGAATATATTTGTGTGTCTCTCTAGGTTCAGCTCTTCTCCCATGACTGTGCTGGTGGATCACAAGTTACTGTGCTTGGTAGCATTCACCAGTTCCTGCCAGTGTTTCTTACTTTGGAAGAGTTAGTTCTATACTAAGGGCTTCTGCTTGTAGATGTTTCTAATGTGGTCATTATTGTTGATAGTCTGAGCACTTGTCTTGTTGCTGAGAGTGCTTCTGTGTGCCTCACTCTGTCTTTACCTTGTTGCTGTGGAACAGCACAAGCTGTTAAGTTAAACTCCATTGACAAGCCCGGGGCTACATTTTAAATGAAGAGCCTTATGTTTAGGTTGCTGTATTGCACTTTTAATTAAATGCTAGTAGTGCCTACAGTTAAGCATTCCTCGTGGCTTAAATACTCAAAATAAGTAGAAAACAAATAACTTTATTTCAGTATTTAGAACCCATAAAGAGTTTCCATAATGCAGTTTTTGGCGCCACCGTGTAAAAGGATATCGAACTACTGGAGAGTGTCCAGAGGAGGTCAAAAGGCTTGTGAAGGGTCTAGAGGGGAAGTCATATGAGGAATGGCTGAAGTCACTTGGTCTGTTCAGCCTGGAGAAGAAGAGGCTCCAAGGGGATCTTATAGGTGTTTACTGCCTGCTCACAAGGGAGGGAGGTGAAACAGGTGCTGATATCTTCTCTCTTGCAGCCTGTGATAGGACTCAAGGTAATGGCAGGAAGATGTGCCGGGGGAGGTTTAGATTGGATATTAGGAAGAGGTTCTTCACCCAGTGGATGGTGGAGCACTGGAACAGTTCCCCAGGGAAATAGTCATGGCATCAAGCCTGCCAGCATTCAAGAAGCATTTGGACAATACCCTCAGTCACACGGTGCGAATGTTGGGAGTGTCCTGTGTAGGGACAGGAGTTGGACTTTATGATCCTTTTGTGTTCCAACTCAGTTCTATGATTCTAAGGAAAGAAAGGAACTGTTGATGGAGGTTTTAAGCCAAACCATACTTATGCAGCATCATTATCCTCTTGTTTTCCTGAAGATATCTTGTCCAAATACAAGTGTCCAAGCATGCTACATGAGTAGGGTGGTACAAAGCTGAAGTTGTTTAAAACAATTGTTCTTTTGGGGATGATCTTCAAAAATAGCAAAACAGTTTTCCAAAATGAAACCTATAGTCCTTAAGAACTAATGAGATACTTGGCACTATTACTTAAAAATTTTGGGCATAGAAATGAAGCATTACAAAAGTTCAGCACATCACACAACTTGATGATTCAAAAGACTGTATTTGTTTCTCTAAAACAAGTAAAAAGCATATTAAAAGGCTTCACTAAATGAGCATTGAACATTGCAGGTATATACTGGGAATAGACCTGGTCTTCCCTCAGTTTTGTACTCCTTCATTTGAGCAATCTTAGGAAGGTGCCCACGTTTTCCCTTAGTGGTAGCTGCTTTTTACATGTTCTAACCAAAATAAATTCTTAATGTTCTACTATGCTTTCTGCAATGGAGATATTATTGCTTAGGTAATAAGAAAAAGCCCCAGTTCTACCATGTAATGTGCATTTTTTGCACCTTATAAGAATATTGAATAGACTTCATTATTTTTTTCAATACAAGTCTGAATTCTACCATTTGATTACCTGAACCAAAAGCATTTCAATTTGCCATCCATCACCCTGACCAGTGTAAAATGCTGAATATTCAGATTAAATTGGAACTTTTTTTCTATGAATAAGGAATTTGATTCAATTCTGTAATATACAGTGTCTCTGGGGAGAGGAAATTGAGCTGAAGGTCGCTGAAGGCAAGTGAGAAAATTGTATTATCCAAATACAAAATTCTTTTTCTTATCATCAAAACCTGAAATACAGCCATGGGGAATAAGGGGGTCAAGAGAGAATTCAATTAGAGATGAAAATGGAAAAGGTGCATTTTTCAACTTAGCTTTCATTTTTTCCAAACAAGTGGCAGTAGTAAAGGTGTATGAGGACAATGAAATATTTGTCCAGTAGTTTAAACTTTTTTTTTAAATATAAATCAGAAAATATTTTCAATCAGTTATAAAGAGATAGCAAAAGTCTTTATGAACATGGAGTGTCCAGTTCTTCATAGCCTTAATCATTGCAGTTTTAGCTTGTTAATCAGTGGTGCAGGAGAGACAATGCATACCTACTTGCAACAACTTATAGGAATAAGGTTTCTTGTTAAGAAAGAGCAATTCTCAAATATTTATAATCATCTTCTCCTCCAAGACAGCTTGTGATAACAATTTCTGCACTTCTCCCTTCTCAATTCATAATGTTAAATGATGAATGTTCAAAATAATTTTAGAAGTATGATGGTATTATGCCATAAAAATGCTTGCTTTACTCATTATTTATTTTAGTGTTTCTCTTCATTTATTTTAGTGTAGATACCAACAATTATAATATAAACCAGATCCTATTCAATGTGGCCACCTTTGAAACATTAGCAATTACAGATACTGTAAGGCTGTGATTTAGCAAAGAGCTACTATGCTTGCTCAGTTCCCAGTTGCATGATGGGTGTCGCTGTTGTCTGTACACTTGTGTCTGCAGGATAGGTTTCCTCTTGTTAAAGGCATTTAAGCTCATGCTGAGGCTAATGTTAGAGGAAAGAAGATTTCCAGTGAGATCCTGGAATGCTAATTTAGCAACTTCCTAAACTTGCTGTATAAATTATATAGTGATTTACAAAATTACCTTGTGATAGCTCAGGGGTTCTTATTCTCTGACTGTACTTGTCAGTTTTGTTTGCAGTAGTTTCCTAAATATTTGCTCTTTCCAAGAGGAAATCACTGTGGTATTTAAAGAAACCTTTCTATATTTGGTAAGCAATCATTTTTAATAGTTTATCATTGCATAAACATATATAGTCTGTCTCATTAGAATAGACATATAAGCAAACTTTGAAATCTATTTTAATTCTAAGGAGCGTTTCATTCATATTACAAGTACCAGTTCTGAGTTTTGGTTGGATCCAATATCAACTAGGACTTAATGAAACTTCTCTCATATTCTATGAAAAGTAATTTGAAAGTGTTTTTACTCTTAAAGTCAAATGCAGTCATCTCTGAGATATAACCTGGAAAGCAAATCTTCAAACTCAGTGTAATATCCTGAATCTCAACATTGCATTTTTGGTATATTTATATAATTATTAAAAGAATTTCATATTAACTATGAAGCTATTCTGCCTTTTAACAAAACAGTCTCTTTTTAGAAAACTGAAATTAGCAATCACAACCTTCACTGGTGTGAAATAAGGCGTTTTGCTGCTTTGTGAACACGTGCACTCAGTATTGTTAGGAAGGATAAACAATGATGCAGTACACACTACATCTCTGAATACGTGACAGAGTTTACAGAGATGAATAATTTTCCCCAAAATTCAAAGATCCTTTAGAACGTGTGGCCCAAACCTTCCCCAAAGTGGCCTTTCCTTCTTCCATGGGACAAAAATCTCAATTCTTGCATTATTTTTTCTTTTAAAACAAAATTATGTTTCAATGTTGGTGGCTTGTTTCATTTAAAGTATAATGGGTTGTGTTGTAGACACTGAAATGAGCTGGAATAAAATTATTTCAATGGGAATTCACTTTCTGTACGTTTTTTAAGATCTTACCATGTGCCTGTCTGTAATTTTAAGTGCCAGAACACCTCTGAAAACCTAGTGCCTGATGATAGATTCACTGGCTTTCTGTGGAAGTGAATGGGCTCTTCTGTTCAGATTGGATTGGACTGCAAGATTGGAGTCTTTGTAAAATAAAAATCCTACCGGATCGATTAGGAGAGTCTGCGTGTCACTTATATAGAGATTTGAACAATTTTTATTTTTTTGAAAAGTGACAGAGTTTTATATTTCAGATCTAATAAAATAAAACTTACTTTAATTTTCTTTTCAATGTATCACATCCACAGTTGCTGAATTTTTCAAACTGAAGGAAAAAGAACATTACACAGGTAAGATTATTGAGTCTGGTTCTATTTGATATTACTGAACTTCCTTCTATTTGACAAAATGTAAAATTAATGTTTTTGGAATCTGGGGACTTCAGTAACCTAAGAAAATTAAAAAATAAAGGGAGTTGTACTGAACTGAACTGAAAGAGGTTGTTAGAAGAAAATCAGCCTCTGGTAAAGGGAAAAGAAAAAAATGATAAAGGTAAGTCACATTGACAGAAGCCTCAAATATTATGGGAACAAGTAGGTCAAAAGAGTTGTTCAAAACAATATATCTTTGGAGTATATATTATCAAAAAGCATCATTAATTCTTTAGGCAGAAAGACACCTGAGATCAAAGAAATGCAAATTTATAGCTAACCATTAAACAACTACTTGGGTGATGGGAACAAAAGAAAATATATACAGTGCAGAAAATTCAACCAAATGATTCTTAGAATTAAAAGAAAATATACCAAAACAATATAAAAATAAATTTAAAGTAAAATAAATACACTTGATCTATAAAAGCAAACTTAAGCTTCAGTGTTTGGGAATAAACTTCTGTGGCGTTTTATTCTGTAGAAATTTGATGATTAAACTCTAAGAGCTGGGAAAAGGAATTAAAACCAGTGTCAACCACCTGGACTGTAAGGAGGAACCTTTTGTTTTTTTAACTAACTTTGATGAACTGCGGACTGCTGGAGAATGCAGCAAAATAGAGGTTATGCAGTGAAGCAACAGTGAGGCAGAGACATGCATCAAGTAGAACTACAAATACATTGTGAATGTGTCAAGATAAAACATAAACCCTTCACTTCCCTTCAGAGGTGTCACTTTAAAAACAGAGGGACCGGAAGATGTAGGCAACAAAGAAGGAAAAGGTTATGCAAAAGGCCAGAGGATGATTTGTGCTGTACATCTGCTGGTGATCCTCAGCTCCATGGGGGTTGAGGCTGGGTACCACCTTGCACTTGCAAGGCAAAGACAATGACATGGAAGGCCAGAGATAAACAGTTAAAGGCCACACATGTATTTCTTAGCTTAATGCAGGCAAATTGCCTAAATGGTAAAACAGTTCTTGAAAGTGCAGCCTAATGACTGCTCTGTAGTAAAGGGAAGGAAATGTGTCACCTAGGTAAGAGACTGACCTACTTAATTAAATACACATGGGAAGACTTTTTAAATATCAAACCCCTTTTCCACACAGTGTTAAGATTAAGAGATCAAGCATTCGATAGTCAGGATTTCCCAATGGGTAAGGCAGTAGGCTCAGTCCTACTGTATTTCACCATGGGGAAAATATTACGCAGATGAACCAGGAGACAAGGTACTTTGCTACAGCAACATGGCCATGTGGGATTGCGCATCCCTGAGGTCCTGGGCAGGCATCATTAGAGCCAAATTTCAGCAAGGCTTGTATGCTGGTGAAGGGACAGTGCACTTTTTACCACTCTCTATCGTGGATGGCAGCCCAGGGGATGAGCCAGACTTCTCAGAGTTATTCTAACTCCCACCTTATCACTCTGTGACTGTGCCACCCCTGGAGAAGTGAGAGAATAGAGGGAAGAGAAGTATCAAAATAAAAGTCACTGTCCCTCATATGACCCCTGCTGGACTCTTGGAAAGTAAGCATTTAATGCTTAATAGTACGGGACTCCGCTTTCTAATGCTGTTCTTAAATTTGCTACCATTTTATCAATATACTTAGAAAAGTCTACAAAATGTGGGAGATATGTTTTTGGAGGTGGACACCTGGAGGGAGTTCACTTGAGTAGGTGACGGGCCTTTTTATGGCTGTGCCAAGTACACAAACCCCATAATTTTACCTCTAAAGTTTTCAACTTTAAGCAAGTTCGAAACACTGTTGTTTTTGTGGGCCATGGAATGCTGACTGAACAATCCGTTCCAGCTCAATATTGCTGGAGGATGCATCTCTGGCTTTAAGGGAGCATGGCCTTAGCCAGCAGTGTGCAGCTGGGTACATCTCAAGTATAGGGGAATTTCTTATTTATGTGTCATTTCTGAAAAGCCAAGTGTGTGAATGGTGTAGAGCATAACAGACCACCTAGTGGAAAAAGGGGCTGCCCAGGGAACTGTGATGTGAAATGTTCTCTGGCAGGAAGAAATGCATCAGTTATCTCAGTAAATTTTGGAACAGAATCTAAGTGAGATGTTAAGCACAGTGAGCTATCAATGACCTCAGCAAAACTTAATGTTGCAACCAGCAGGATGCTGCTTTAGTAGGACAAATAGAGATGCAGGTGTAGTAGAAGACAGTTTTATTCAGTAAAATTTAAGTGAAATAAAAGCAAAACTACAGAACACACTATAGTGTAGCCATACTCCATGGAATGGGTTCTTCCATGCAATATAAATTTGCAGAGTGGCAACCCCGTCCGTCCAGCAGTTTCCTTATCCATTTTTATAAATCTACAATATGAGGGAAATATCTTAGCATCAATATGACTGTGTTCCTTTTATTTATAAGAACAAAACCATTTTCTTTTGGCTGCAGAGCCATTATTGCAACAGTAAACAAAGAAAGGAGTGATCAATTTTAAACTGATAAACAGTGAAAATTTGCAGAGGGTAGAATAAGTTATGTTGAGGTTATTTGGTGAGAGCAGATTAGGAGAAAACCAGCACTTGTGTTTATTGAGCTTTTCTAATGAAAAGTACACTCTCAATGTCTTGTTTATTAACTTTTTTATTTACAACAAATTTCATACTGTAGTATGCAAATATACATGTTGATAGTTAAATCTGAACTTGTTCTCCCCCGTGTGGGAATATGTGCACACATATTAGTTGCTTTACATACAGAAACAGCCTAAAAACCCAGAGACATTCTGGCTTCAACAGTACTTTGTCTGTTTACTTTGTTTTCTCTTGGATCATGTGCCTATTAAAATACAGCTATCATTTACTATAATTCTCAACCAAGATTTGGCCAAGGAGGCAAATGGAGAGAGCAATGAATAGCTTGCATCAGGAACAAAGAAATACACATAAAAAGATAAACCAAATCATATAATCAGGTTACATGACTTTATTACAGAGTAGTCTTTCTTAGAAAAGATATTGAATTGGTAGATGTAGAATGTCCACACTGAATTAATTCTTTTGGAAATAGAGAGAAGAAACATCCCTTTCCTTCTTCCCTGCATCATAAGCAAATAAGAACCAAAGCAGAACCCTCTATAGGCCATACCTTTTATCTACCACAATCTGTTTCCAAAGACACGATTCAGCTGAGAATATATATGTATGCATGATGATGGACTTGCCAGCCTTGCCTGATGGGAGGGGAGATTCTGGTTGGAGAAAGTGAAAAAGTAAGTATGAGATGAAAACTTGAGTTTTGAACTCCAGGTGATGTTGAACAGGGTAGGACTTTTAGAGTATCTTCTTGGGACATGAAAAGTACAGCTAGTGTGAAAAACAAGAAAATCTAAACTAAGTAGACGAAACTTGTACTGATGAGTCCATAGTCAAATACAAAGGCTTGTTGTGGACAAGTTACTGCTAGATGTGGAAAGGAGAAGCCTATTAAGTTTTGGGAAACTCTTTCTTATATTATCTAATGACTGTGCTACTGATGCTGTGGAAAGAGCATGAAAATTGTATTGCTAGAGATGTGTGCAGGAATTCCTCAGTGGTAACGCCGCACAGTTCATCAACTAAAGTTTGCCTTCCTACCATCCCCAAAGGCTGAAACGCACTTAATTGAATTGTTTTTTATATGAACATGGCATAAAACACCCATCAGCTGGTATGCTACTGATATAATTTTAAGTGTTTTGCTTAAAAATACATAACTGTGAATATTGAACTCCTTAGACAACTCCTCTGAGGATGAGTAAGGAAGCCTCAAATTCATCTGTTCTAAGTAAGATGTAAAAGACCTGTGCATGTAACCGTGGTACCTCTTCCTCTTTGCGCTGTGGAAACAACACAGGATACTTATAGCCATAACTTCATATTGTCGCACAAGGACAGTACTCTCAAGGCCTCCCAGATAAATTTTATTTCAGAAGAGAACAAGAGAATTCTTTTCCATTTCCGATGCATCTTAACTTCTTACCACAGGTGTTAACCTCAAGCCCTACATTGTAGGAGCTGGTGTAACTGGCTCATAGCTAATCCTGTCTTTTAGGAAATGGGAATAATGTGAACCTGCAAAAGGATGCTTCTCCCACTCATTGGCACCTGCATGTACTGGAGGCTGTGATGATACTCTGTCTCACATACTGCCACTGCAGTTGCTCTAGATCAGGAGTGTCAAACTCATTCTCACTGGGGGCCACATCAGCCTGCAGCGTAATGTGCGTCACACGCTGCACACGTGACCAGTGCTGGCAGGAGCGCAGGGACAAGGAGCTCGGCGCTGCCCTGGGTAGAAACAAGGTGCTGGGCTGGATAAAACAAGGTGGAGGGCTGGATTCAGCTCACAGGCCATGAGTTTGCCACTTGTGCTCTAGATCACAGTTGTGGTAATATTGTCAGCACTAGAAATTCCTAAACGTATATTAGACTTGCTGTTTCTGAAGTGGAGCTTATGAATTGTATCGTCAACTATCAGAAGATGTGCAAGTATATCTGTAGCTGTAAATTAATAAAAATATGTGTATACCCGTGTTATCTAGTCATTGAAGGAAGAATATCCTCTCTCCCTCTTATCAAAAAACCAGTGTATCAGATAATACCCTTATCTCTCAAGTGACAGTGATATTAATATCATATAAAAAGATGTGTCTCTCTGTCTGCTCATAATGTTTCATTATCTTTTTCATTCACTTAAAATGTGTAGTAATTTCCAAATCACAAGAGAATTTTGTATTATTTGGTTAGGCAGAATTAAAATTAGCAATTTCAAACTATTACTTTAATTATTTAAATCTTCTTGTGAGGCCAGCAGGACTAGGGAATTGTTCATCCCCCTGTACTCAGCCCTGGTGAAGCCACATCTCAAATACTGTGTTCCGTTTTGGGCCCCTCAATACAAGAAAGACATTGAGGTGCTGGAGCGCAAACAGAGAAGGGCAGTGAGGCTGCTGAAGGGTCTGGAGCACAGCTGTGGAGTGGCTGAGGGAACTGGGGTTGTTTAGCCTGGAGAAAAGGAGGCTGAGGAGAGACCTTATTGTTCTCTACAGCTACCGGAAAGGAAGTTGAAGTGAAGTGAATGCTGGTCTCTTCTCCCAAGAAGCGAGCAATAGGACAAGAGGAAATGACCTCAAGTTGTGCCAGGGAAGCCTTAGAGTAGATATTAGGAAATATTCCTTGACTGAAAATGTTGTCAGGCACCAGCACAGCTGCCCAGGGAAGCAGTTGAGACACCATCCCTGGAGGTGTTTAAAAGACATATAGATGTGGCACTTCGGGACATAGTTTAGTGGACTTGGCAGAGTTAAATTTATGATTGGACTCAATGATCTTAAAAGGCCTTTTCCAACATAAACAATTTTGTGATTCTGCGTGTTCTTTCATGACTGACTGACTGCACCTCTGGTTTTTGTTGCTCTTTTCAAGGTAGTAGAAGAAGCAATACATTTATGGCAAATCAGGTGAATGATACGTTGGAGGAACATAAAGCTGTCGTGTACAAGCATTCGTGAAAGAATTTTCTCCCAGTAACATGGCATCTATATCTCCTGGAGCAAAATATTCCTTACTCTGAATATATAAATAAAAATTGTATAGAGGAAAGATTTTTAAATGCTACAAACAGAAGTCTGGACTATTTTTTTATCCTGAAGTGCAATGTTGTCTTAGTGGTCTACCGAACCAGTGTTTTCCTTTCATTTTGCTCTATTTCGTAAGGTAACTATAAAAGTGAGCCTAAAAATATTCTTGCATCATAACTGCTTCCCCTCATGTAATGCATATCAAGTGTAGTCTATAAAAATGTGATGAAACAAGAAGTCTATATTTCAGCAAAAATAAAATTGGTGTTTATGTGGAAAGATGGTTGTTATTCTGTGTCTTTTATTGTTGCTGATGTCATTCTCACTGGTGTGCGGTACTGATAATTCTGCCTGATCCTGTATTCTTACATTAAACACAGATTAAACAGCCAGACCTGAAAAAACAAACCAGTGTGTAATTTAACATGTTTAAAATGACATTTCTGTTTTCTATGTGTTAGTGACCATGAAGCAATGATCTTCCTCTCTTTATTTAGTTTCACATAAACAACCTTGATAAACGTAAATAAATGCAGTTTATAAATGCAGAGCTGGCAATGTGCATGTGCAGCCCAGAAATCTACACCCTGGGGAGCATCAAAAGCAGTGTGACCAGCAGATCGAGGGAGGTGATTCTGCCCCTCTTCTCTGCTCTCGTGAGACCTCACCTGGAGTCCTGCATTCAGTTCTGGAGTCCTTAGCACAGGAAGGACATGGATCTATTAGAGTGAGTCCAGAGGAGGGCCACAAAGATGATCGGGGGCTGGAGCACCTCCCATATCAGGACAGGCTGAGAGAATTGGCCTTGTTTAGTTTAGAGAAGAGAAGGCTCTGGGGAGACCTTGTAGCAGTCTTCCAGTACTTAAAGAGGTCTACAGGAAAGCTGGAAAGGGGCTTTTTATTAAGAAGTACGAGGGATAATGGTTTTAAGCTGAAAAAGGGAAGCGTTAGATTAGATACTAGTAAGAATTTTTTACTACAAGGGTGGCGAGGCACTGGCACAGGTTGCCCAGAGAAGTTGTGGATGCCACATCCCTGGAGGTGTTCAAAGCCAGGCTGGATGGGGCCTTGATCAACTTGGTCTAGTGGAAGTGTCCCAGCCCATGGCAGGAGGGTTGAAATTGGATGGTCTTTAAGGTCCCTTCCAACCCAAACCATTCTGTGATTCTATGATTATGGATCATGTCTGTAAACAGCGTATACAACAGGCAGTTTCTGTTAGGAGTAGCAGGTGTTCTTGGTCAGTGTTTTCTGCTATTAGCTGGTTTCATTTACACAGACATTTGAGGGAGGAATAGAAATATGTCCATAATTCTAAAAGTCAAACCTGTTGCTTCTGAAATAGGATGTGAAACTCAAGTAACATATCTTCTTTGATTTTTACCTTCTCAGTCCATCTGTTTTATCATGTGAGATAAACAGAGTCGTGTCCACCCCCCACTTCTTGCTGCATAGTGCTATAAGTCAGAATAAAATACTGTAAATGCAACTGTAAATAGTTTCTTGACGTTTTTGTTGGCGTTTTCCAGGGCTAGGAGAAAGAGCTGCCACTCTTTGGGAAACCAGCAGTGTTACATTTTCCATGTGGCAAAACTCATTGTCAAAGTGGTTTTAGTTGTTGAATTTTTGAGCAGGAACAAGTTTTGTCGTTCCTAGACCTTGTACAAGTTAGTATAATATTTACAAAGGCAATTTTATATTTGTAGGAATAGAGAACTTTTCCCTGACCACTTGATTTAAGTAAAAGAAAGATGTGCATTATAGCCTTTCAGCTCTGTGCAGTCTTAGCACAAGGCCCTGAAAGGCAGATAAGAGGGCAAAGGGGAAAAGAGCCCATCAAAAGTATATGATAAATTAATAAGCCACATGTCTGTGTCTCCAGACATTATTGCAAGGCTAACGCCCCTGCCCATGTAGTGCTATTAGTATCTATTGATTCTTGTGACAGGGAGAATGACAGAGGAAGTACATGGAAAATGAAGACAGCCAGAAGACAACACGTTTAAAAGCAGCACTGGGCTGATAGAGGGAGGAGGAGAAATCAGATGTCAAATTCTGTAAGCTTAAATGTAGCAGAAATTGACTCTTTTTTTCTCACACATACATTATATGTAGCAAATACTGCATCAAGCCTCCTTTTTCACCTGATTTGAACCCCAAGGGAGGGTTCTCACTGGTAGACTGGGTGCTTTGCTGAAGGTAAAAGACAGAAAAACCATAACACTGGCTTGCTGTGATGCAAGAGAACAGCTCTGTCCATATCTTGTTTTCTTTCGGGCTGCAGTCAATGAAGAAGGAGGAGGAATACACGTTATTGGTGTTTGAAATCCATGCATGGCACAACAATGCCTTGGATTCTTATGACATCCACCTGGGATTGAAAGCATTGGGAAGCTTGGCTGGTGCTTCTGTCCTGTCACGTCCTTCTGAGAGCCTGGCTCAGGATTTCTTGCAGGCTGAAGCAGTCTGTGAGGTGTCCTCTCTTTGGAATTGTTCTGATCAAAAGTCCAGTTTTGTGTGTCCAGGGGAGGATGAAGAGTTTCTCATTTAATCTTTTTTCCTGTGATACCACATGGTCATCTGATCCAAAGAATCATAGAATCTCTAAGATCATCAAGTCCAGCCTCTCTGCATCTGCTACATAGCTGGTTGTCTTAATATTCAGTTCCAATTAGTAGATTTTCTGTTATGCAAAAGCTGCCCTCCACCCCCCCCCAAGAAAGTCCTGATCATAAATAACTGGGATGACCTTGAGAAGTATGTTAGTTAAATGTTTATCTTTCCCCCCCCCCCCTTAGACTGTCATGAAGCAGAGGGGTAAAAACTTAACAGATTCTGAGACATTCCACAGGGGACAACATGTACAAGGAGTTCAGATATGTTTCCCTATAGTCCTTAATTCTGCTGTGCTTCTGTGAGCATAGTTTGGTTTCAAGCAGAGAAAAAAATATTTCACCTGTTCCTGTGGGCCAAATTCCAGTCTCAAGCCAACTTGTGCATCTTTACTGGAGCTCATGTGGTCTGAATCAGGGATGTCAGAAGAAGCACCAGCCTCCTTTTCCTGTTTCTGGACAAAAGATGAATGAGTGTGGTACCACATGAGAGGTGACCATGAATGTAATGGAATAAGTTTACAGGGAAACCTCCACCCAAATGAACTTTATTTGTCTCCCAGCTACAAATGAGATTATTTTGTTTTGGACTTCCTGATAGATTCAAACGTGTCAAAATATTAGGGTCACAAAGGTGGTTGTTTTGCATTATTTTTAGTGTCACACTGGTTTAAATCAGCAGATTTCAAACAGATTTTGTATTGAAGATTGGGACAGAGTTGAACCCAATTTTCATCAAGAGAGTTGTGGTGTGTGAACAGATTTATATGGCTGGTCAGTAGCTGGAAGCAAAGTCATTAATGTTTGAACATCTCTGGATGTTATCCGGGAAACTGAAAAAGCAATTAAGTGTTTGGAGAGACATTTAAGGGAAGAAAATAAAATCAAATACAAAATAATGGCTTAGGGAATTCAGTGATACGAGGGAAGAAGACTGGAGAGTTGTTCGAGGAGGAAGCTGCAGTAACATGAGATAATACTGGTTAGAGAATAGGAGGATTAAACTGAATGAAGTTAAAATGGGAGAACCCCAAACCCTTCATCATTAAAACAATTTATTTATCAAGGTCGCAAGCTGCAAACTGCTAGGCCTTTTCCCTGTATTACCAAGAAATGCATCAATTTAAATTTGGCTGAGAGAAGATGTGCTAATTGAATGAAAGCCTTGAGTCAGGTGAACAGTGTGAGGATTTGTTTTACAGCTCTTTGTCATTCGAATGAGAATCTTACATTGTCTTGCAAAGGCCAGCTCGCAGAAACATAGTGCTTCTTAGCAAAACCATTAAAACTTTTAATTAGGTTATCTGTGAAAACAATAACATAATTTAAAAGGACAAGAGGTAAAGCTGTGTATATTGTTCGTGTTTGCATGTCAAATGCAAAATGAAAACTGGACATTGGTATCACATAAAATTTCTAGCATATATCAAATAACTGCGAGGTAAAGCTGGCAGTTGAATTGGATACACCTGCATTCGTAAGTGGTGTTTGTGGGATAGCTGGTAAGAAATTAATGTATCTTTATTTTACTTACTTATTTTTGAATGTATATATATCTACAGGTTGTTTTATAGTTGAATATTGTTAAAAACAATGGTGTTTTGCCTGTGTAATTTAGGTTTCAATAAGGTGCAAAACTAGACCTGTAAGGTCAACTTAAAATACATTTTTCTTTGGGGATGCTGCTTATCTGGATTTGTGATGTATGTAATTTCTAAACGTACACGTGTTGTGTGTGCTTTAACTACACTGTTCATGGAAGTTTGTATTTATAGCATAGAGTTAGCATCTCAAGTCTTGCACACTCTGTTCACATTTCTGACTTGGAAAGCATTTTATTTAAGAAGTAATACAACTGATGAACCCATCATAGCAACTTTACTTAGTCTCCATAACATATATAAATACTTTTACAACTCTAAGCGTTTTTTATTTTGGGGGGATGTTATGATACATTTACATTTAGCTATCTAGGTCAAATAATATTAGTTATTTACATTTAATAGGTTTTAAAAGAGTTTGAGCATTTGGTACACACATTTTTCTCACGTAACAAGCAGAATGGCTATGTAGATACCTGATGGGTCTGTTGATTGTCATGGTGCTAAGGAGCAGAGCTATCCCAGCCCTGTGCTGGAGGAAATAAAACTGAAATGAGAAATATTAGGTAATGTGATGTTGATTGTTCTTATGAGTGCTACTTCTTCTGAGAAAAAAAGGCAATATTTTTAATGAGAAAAAAATACCTCTCTGATACTCTTGGTGTTTAAAGACACCAGCATTTTGTGACAGCCTATTTCTAGCTCGACCATGTTTCTGTTTGTAAACCATCATTAGAGGTTTGTAATGGAAAGAGGTGATGCTCCAGGTGATGTGTGCATACTGCCTACATCGATACTCCCTAGAAACTAGCCAAATGTAGATATGTAAATAAGATTACTTCAATACACTAAGGTGTATTACTCTCTGTCAGCCTGACCCCCTTCTGTGGCTTCCTTCACCCCAGCATGACTGTCCAAAGCATCTCCAGGAGCTGCTCCTCCCCTGCAGCCGGTGCCATGTGGCACATGCAGTATGTGGTGCGGGCTCCATCTCCCCTGACTTGCCTGCTGCTTGGCCACGAATGCAGCTCAAATCAGGCACCGCACCCTGCGCACTATTATTTTACTACCCCGTATTTATAAAGTGCAGTTTAAGGAACCTCAGCTCATATTCACTAATTTTTAGTGATTCTCAAGAGACACTTATGGATTCCTGTTAAGGGAAGGGGAGTGGAGGACTTATATTGCCACAGTAGTCTGGGCTGGGGTGATGTGGAGATGTGGCGATTTGGAGATCAGACACCCTGTAGAAGCTCTTGTCACCATAGAAGCCTTTTTTTTGGCACCAGTTGCCAAAGAATAGGTACAACCTAAGCATAGCTGCCATGCTGTAAGCCTCCCAGTTGGCAATCAGGTGCCAATCCAGAAGGACCTTCTTATCTTCTTTAAGTTCTATGTTGTGTTTCCTGGCCCAGGACTGATTTTTTGGATACTTGCTGTTCAAAACAGCAGGTCTCACATATGTGTAGGAACTCCAGTTTGCTGTCCAGATTGCTGTCTTGATGTCAGATCACAGAGCAAATAGAGAAGAAATGGGCTGGTCCAGGAGTGAACAAACTTTTTGACATCTTCATGTGGCTGAGAGCCACCTGTGCCTTTCCAGCTTTGTGCCCAGCACGTCTTCCTTAGAGAATCCTCCTGCTGAGACTTCTTGTCCCCCAGCACACCTGACTGTTGCCTAGCTACACACCTACCTCTTGGGACTCCTCAAACTATACCTCTTTTCCTGCCTTGCACCTCCTCCATCCCAGCATCCCCAGGCACTGAGAATCTTCTGTTCCCTCTCTGTGATCTCAGTAGGTCTCCATGCCACAAATCTGCATCAAGCACTATGGAGGCTCCAAATCTGCCGATACCACAGTTGCCATCTCTTTCCTCCCTCTTCCTTTGGGAATCGCATGCAGAGTTTTGGGTCTTTCTTACACAAATATACTGTGCTGGCACCAGGTGCTTGCAGACCTGGAATGGGAGAAAGCTGGCCATGTTGAGTAGAAAATGTAATGTTCACACTGTGTCCTGAGAGAAGATGAGCACTCCACGGCTTTCCGGGGATGATACCTACTTCAAGTGATAGTTCTGATATTCCACCCCATGGAGTAAGAAGGTTCAGAATGCTACTGCACCATGGATACTCAGGCAGAAGATTGTAGGCACTAATGGAAGTCTTACATTCTTACATCCTTGCTCACTAGACTCCAGATATTTAGTAGCCTGTGGACAGTGAATTGAGGTCAGAGAATATGGAAACAGGAACATTTATGGTTTGACTACAATACTCTTAAAAACCTCAATCTGCTCTGAAGTACAAGAACATAAAGATGTTAAGTGATAACGAATGTTCCATTTTAATTTGACTCCTCTCCAAATTACTGGCAGCATGATCCTACAGGATTTCCTCTTCTCCAGGTGCATTTGAAAATGTATATTTACATTTACTGGACAGAATCTAGTGGCAAGAATGATCTGAAATGAAATTATGAAATGCGTTGCTTGGAACAGTCAGCTGCAGGAGGGAAACAGATCAAGCAGAAAACAATCTATCCAGGATGCTGCCAGGCTGGGTTGCAGAAAAATGGCAATCTATATTCATTAAAGATATTTAATAATTTTCTAAAAAAGTAAATGTGAAAAATATCTCAAGTCAGACAATGTGAACTTTATTATTGATTAAACATTTGAAAAGGGATTTTTCTCAATAAAAGAGATTATACTTTCTCTTGTGTTTTCATTAAGCAATTTAATATGTCTGAGTCTTACTTTAAGTTGTGTTTCCTCTTTATTACTTTATATTACATCTCTGTGTTCATAGATTGAATGATATAACACCGAGCTAGGAAGAAAATATGCTTTCTCTTCAAGCAGGTATAATAATTTCAGACCAACTTTGCTCTTCTTATTGGGGAAAAAGTTATTAAAAAATTGTGTGAAAGGTGTTTGTTTTCCCTTTTTGATAAAATACTTTGGTACTCAGCTTTTTCTTTTTCCTATTCAGTAGGAAATACAAAGGTACCTTTTCTGTTTTGTAAAGGCCCTGCATTGCACTGTTAAATTCAGTGGGAAATTTGCCTTTAACTTTGATGCATATGCAACCAGACCCTGCCTTTATAGCAGAGAGCTGTATTCATCTTAGTGTAACACAAAAGATATACAAGCATTTCAAATACCTGGCAGTATTTCTTGCTTGGTTTTCCTAACCAGCCAAAATGCATGTAGCAGTGCTTCTTCAAGACCAATAAGAGAATGAATATCAGTGCTGGAGAACACGAGATTTCTGAAGAAAACTAATTTTCAGGTGTCTTTTTTTCTTACCATATCTTTTTCTTGCAGAGGTACTGCTTTGATAATGACTGTTTTTTTAAAACAAAGATGCATATGTTACAAGAAAATGTTCTTTAAGCCAATCTGAGAAAAATAAAACATCCAAAGAAAAATCCCTCTTGCTTAAGAATCTCCTGTACTGGGTTGTGTAGTGCATAACAGTGGCAGTGTGAGTGTTAATGTGTCTTGCTTTTGCCATTCTGCAGCAGCAACCATATGTATGTTTCTTCTCCAATAGTTTGATCATCCCCAGTGGAGGATAAACCTCAGAATCCATGAATATGTGCTTCCATTGATTTCTTTGGAATTTGGCCTAGCACAGGCCACAATGATGGAAGAGTTGCTTCTGGGAGGTGTCCCTTCATAGCAAATGGAGTCTCTGAAGATCAGGGCTACTTCATGCTTCAAATTAATAAGCTCTGTCTGTACCTACCTCTTTGAAAGTACAATGCAAAACATAGTCTTTTGATCAAAATGTTAAAATCAAAGACTTTTTATTTAAAAAACACCTGGATATCATAATAGCAGGCAGAACCCAGCAAGCAAATGTGTAGACCTGGTGCTACCTAGCTGTGACAAACAAGAACCCTGCAAATACCCAATGTGCAGCTATAGGGATCTAACAAAAAAAAAAAAGCTGTAGTACATAAACTAATTCTCAGTCTTCTGTGATGTCTTCAGAAAAAATATGGGAGATTATAAACACAGTTCAGATATTTGAATGAAAGGTTGTTTGTGCTGGCGTGCAGTGAAAGGATGCAGGTGCTGAACATCTAGCTGAGAATTTGTCTGCAATTTTGCTGTAAATTCCAACAGGAAGCAAATTTACAGCTTTAAAACTAAGTTTATATGATTATTTCAGAGGGTATCACCTTAGAAAATAAAGCCTTTATCAAAAATACGATGCCCTGTTAAAAATATGCATTACTAGTTTGGAAAACTGGGCATATTTCGTCTTGCAGAAACAGGTTCCTGCACTGAGATATTTTAAAATGTAACACTGGCTAGTCAAATTTTCACATTAAACTCATCTTTTATGAAGTATACTTTTTATTTCTGTAAGAGAATGAGACTATAGAAGATACTCTGTGGATGTTTCAGCAAGGAACAGAAAAATCTGGAACTAATACTGATGGAAAAAATCATTAAAATAGAAATATGGATTACGATTGAGAAGGAAGTTCATGATTTTTCTGACCCTTTTTTCCCAGAAACAATTCAAGGAACAAATCATTTCTTTATCTATCTTTGAATGTATGTTGAAAGCCACTTCTGTTCAGCAAGGCAGTTAAGCCTGTGTTGGAGTCCTGTTAAAGTTAAGAATTTGTGAATTGTAATTGCTGGATTTGAATAAAAGTCGTGAAGCTACATATAACACTATACTCAGCCAAAATTATTATTTCAGTTAAAGGATTTAACAAATAACATCCCAAGCCCCATAGATGTACTTGTGCTTGGAAGAAGTTTTTTCTGCTCATCGCTTACCACCACAAAGTGTAAAACTGTGAATAGGTGGTGCTTGAGCTATGAAATCAGCCATTAAACCCAGTCACTAGTAACACTCTGCTTTCCACAGACATAAGTTGAACCCTGCAGGTGGCCTGAGTTTCCCCTTGGTTTCTCCCTTGAGCAAGGGTGCTTGTGCTTGTGGTCAAGTACTCCTGGTACTCATTGCTGTAACTTAATTGAATTCGCACCAGCTGAAGATTTTTTTTTCCCCATGCTTTTGAAGTGCTGCTGTGCTCATTTGTACTGTAAGAGAGGCTCTCCTTCATTTTCAGAAGATAGTTTTGTGATAAAAGTTCTCAGACAGCCAGTAATGCTCTGGCCCTCTGCCCAGCTCTCCAACAGGCAACAGCTGCAACCTTGGGCACATAGTTCAGCTCTGCTAGTATCGGGGTCCCATCCCTGAGATGATAGTGCTGTTATTATGCCTTTCCATCCCAGATGCTCCAAGATGCTCCAGTTGGGGTAAAAGGACTGGAGCCTCAACAAGGGGCTGGGCACAGATTTTGGCCGGGGCAGCCAGGTGCTCTGCCAGGCAACCCACCACTTGCTTGGGACTGTTCCCAAAAAGCAATGTGAACTTGGCTACTCTTCCTGGGGAGAAAGAGAGTTTGTGAGAATGTGAGATAGAGTAGTCCCTGGGCTGTTCTAGTTAGGAGCTGAGGCAGGACTGAGCCAGTGTTTCCCTGGCTCTAGGAACAGTGTGAATGCAGCCAGAGGTGATATGCGTTGTGGAATATAATCCGCATGTAAGATAGACAAACACATTTGATCAAGTCCTCATAGTTTAGGAGCAAACTACTTCCATTTTCTACAAAATTAAACTCATTGATATCAGGAATTGCCCAATATTTTTGCTCCTTGCTTTTTGCTGGATGAGGGACAGTTTTGGTCAGCAAATGCTTGAGAAACTGCACTATTTGGGGCTGTCACTGTGCCCTGCAGCAGTGCTGCATCCTACGTGGGTTCCCTGGGAATGGAAACCTCACATGTTCCTGCCCAGTTGCCAGGGACCACCAAGTGGGATAAAAAGAGAATGGGAATTTGGATGCCTGCTGCATGAAATACCTTCCCAACGGCTTAGTCACAGTAATTGATATTGCAAAACTTTGGAGAGGTCCCAGAGCACAGATTAGGCACAAGTACCTGCTTCAGTGTGAGTCCCTTTGCCTTGTTGGTAACGGCCTGCGCCAGCGGGTTGATGTTTTACTGGCAGTTAAATCTTGGTTGTGGACACTCATTTAATTTCCTCATGAGGAAAGCAAAAAAGCATGAGCACGCAGTAGGTCACACGAGAAACTTTTCACCAGCAGGAAGGAATCACATGCTGCACTGTGCATACAATGATGATACTTTTTATTATTTTCCGCAGTTCAATACAATTATTTTAGAAGGAAACACTACCAGGGGAAAATATGAACAGTTTAAGAATGCATACAAACACACTAGAAAAATCACTTGATTGCTTAGAGGAATGGAAATAACCACCCCACCAAACTCCTGTAATCCGTAGTGGGATAAAAATACACGTAAAGCTCCACTTCCCAGTTAATAAGATGACAGTGACATTACAGGACAGCCTTGTCACAGATAAACTGATAAGTAAATGACAATCCTTACTGGTAAATGAATAGTCTTGACATGAGATGATTTCAATACAATCCTAGTAAAATCCAAGTAGATAGGTAAGGAAGCTGAAGCACAGAGTGTTCAGTGATGTGCTCAAGGCCATTGAGGAAACATTGTCAAAACTGGCAGTCAAATTCAGGAAGACAAGTCCATCCTAATAATTTCAAAATACTAAGCTGTTTCCTCACAGCTAAGAAGTTATGGGTTTTCTCACAAATAGTTACAATGGATTTGAAGATTTTGGTTTAAAAAAAATTACCAAGACCAGCTCGTTTGAGGCAATTCCTTGTGTTTAATTCTCAGGTTATTTAACCCTTTGTAACACATCCTTTATGAAATTCATTTCAATTTGTATGCACAAATTGTCTTTCTAAATAGAAAATTTCAGTGTCTTATTTGGCAAACGGGGGTGCAAAGGGTCCATATTTCTGAACTAAAACATTTCACTCAAAATGCTGAGAAGCGTTTTGACGTTTTTGACATTTATTCTTCATTTTTTTTGGCTGAAATAATCTGTAAGAGATGATTTGACTTGGCAAATACTCTCACTCCTTAGAAAATCAGGTTTTGCTAGATTTACTCTTCATTGATACTACTTCCCGCAGATCTATGGCTCACCTTTATTTAGTGTAGTAAAGACAAGTTAACCACAAGTCATCATAAGCTAACCCTTGTGCTTTCATTAAATATGTCTTCCCTAAAGCCTTAGATCCTTGGAGCAAGTGTCTATGCAAGAAACCCCGTTTTTATTAACAAAAGCAAAATGAATTTCAAAGTCTTAGTGATGTAGAAACAACTTAAACATGAGATGTAGGTACCTTGGGATCTACAGGCTCTAAACCCTAGAAGATGGACACCCCATGCTCTCGAAGGTTTTACCATTTTTTTGTCTAGAAAATTAATTTGTGGAAGCCATGAACAAATTTTGTGAAGTTGAGGTTTGCCATTATCCAATTGAATGTCTGAACTGGACTTCAACTAAGGCATGAACTTTGCAAAAAAATGAGAGGCACCGCAACACTCATCAAAGGAAATGGATATTTTCACTGTTTCAGTGGACTCTGGATCAGGACCTCAGATGTGTTTATGTGTAAGTTTAAATTATGCATAACAGAGGTCCTAATGTTTCCCTGTAAGAGGTTTTTAACAAGCTCCACAGGAACGTGAAGGTCTCTGTGTGGTGCCTTTGTACCAGCAAGTATCTCCCAAAAAAACCCATCACACCCTAGGTGTGTTCACTTCTGCAAGCAGTTGCCATCAGATGCACATGACATGAGAGAGAGTATACCTGGTGCATGAAATCATTACTGACAGCTACTAATATTAGCATTTTTTAATGTATGGTGTCTATTGACTCTTCTAGAAATAATTTTCTTGCGTGCTGTACTAACTTATATTGCGTAATACTCCTTTCGAGGAGAGGCTGTGAATATAAACACAAACACACCCCTGTGCACCCATCCCTCCATATTCTTACATACATCTGTGAGCATCACTGTTGTTATTATTTTATGGTGGTTCCTTATATGCTCCCCCAGGCACACTAGCTTATTAATTTGATTTCTGTAGTCCTAAGTTCTTAATTTTATGATCTTTGGCCCTTATTCAAAAAGGCACTTAAAGAAAATCTTAAGTAAAGTTTCTGCAGAAATGTACTGACTGATTGTAATTTTTAGGTGAAAGGAAAAGAGGCAGGAAAAAAAGTGACTCTTACAATTTTGTGTCCCTGTATCTTATAAAAAACTCAATTGTGTATACAAATAGCACTCTCTTTTAGAACGCCATGGCATTATAGGCTAGAGCTGTCTGGATGCTGCAGTGTAAGGACTTGTGAAAAAATTGATTATATCCAACTTGCTTTTGACAATGTCTTTGTGTCTCTTAAACTGTGTGTGGCTTGTCAGTGACACTGGATGTGTTAATGTCTTGGTTTGGGGGTAACACATTAAATGAAATATTAAGGTAAAGAGTTATTCTTTATATCTATTTGTGCCTTCTTTCTCTTGTTATATTTCATCATCTGATTAAGGAGGAGAGATGTCTGAGTATTGATCTAAGGCAAGAATCATCTAGTGTAAATTACAAATGTCAAATATTCAAAGTAAATTATCCAGGCAAAACACCTCCTGTTTGTCCAAGCTATTTGCAGCAACTTATGAAGAAAAAAGACATCAGCAAGAATAAGAGTTGATTCACAATCAAGGAAATATGCTTAATGTATCAGATGCTTTATTTATAATGAAAATCTCAGAATATCTAAGGTTGGAAGGGGGCCATAAGGATTATTAAGTTCAGATCCCTGCTCCTCACAGTACTGGCTAAAACTAGATTATTCTGCAGGAGACATGATTTTTATGACTATTAAAAGATATGTATCTGTGGAACATGTTATTTGATTAGAAAGTCCTCATTCAAATCTTCTCCATGCCTTAGAGAGACCACATCAAGCTGTGAAGAACAAATCCCTGTGAAAAACCTGAACCGCAAGTTCAGCCCCAGGAAATCTTACATCTTTTACAGGCAGGATCAATCTCCAATTAGTAACAAACTACTGAGGTTCATCCTTTGTATATACTTAGCTAAAGTCTGGAAATTTATCAGAACAGAATTTCCATGAGGATGTCACTTCATGTCTCTCTGGTGGATCTGTCCTTTAGAGAAAAATAGTGCTCCTCTACTGAGCACTAACCATTAGGATTCAAATCTACTCCAAGAACTCAATTTGAAGATAGTTTATTAGTATGACAGGAAATTCTTGCAATCAGAGTACAGAAAAAATTGAAGCCACATCATGAGATTTGTGGCCATACCAGTCTGTGACTCCTAAATGTAATATATCACATCAGGTAGAAAGTGCTTTCCATTAACAGAGTGACACCACATAGCAAAGAAAGGGAAAGTCTGTCAGCACTACAGGACACCTACTCTACACCTTCAGTATGAGATGTGGCAACCAACAAGGTCTTGTTCTGTGGAAGAATATAGGGTTCCAAAGAGCATTTAATGGAGAGTTCATGTATTTGGTCAATGTGCAGACCTCAAATACTATGCCTGATCTCATGATGTCCAATATTGGCTGTAAAGTTCCACTAAGTCAGAGGAGGGTGTACGTGGGCTCAGCTCAGTTGTCTACACCCAGCCATTGAATACCACTCAAAACATTTCAATGGATAATAGAAACATCTGCAGAAGCCTGGCAATCATGTCTCAGGTTCTGTGGCAGACATGCAATCTCTGGAGAGACAGCTGGAGGCTGGGTCGGGTATTCTGGGATGTATTAAGTAGGGCTATGTACTTACAGGTGGATAAAGAACATCTGAACTTTTGCTCCTGTGGATGCTGAGGACTGGAACCACCCTGGCATGTATCTGCATCTGTGTATCTCTTGACAAAGACTCTGGGATTTTCAGTAATGGGAGCACTCGCCAGGGTGTTCAGCATGAAATACAGAAACAGCATATGGAAGTGAGTCTGGAGAACTATCTTCCTGTCACTCAGGTGGGTACTGCCCTGAGCAGCTGCCTGCATTACCAATGGTCATTTTTTTTTTTACTTTCCCCTGCCACAGTGCCTGGCAGCGACTGAATGAGTGGAGAGAGCTCTGCCACCAAAATAATCTGCTGCTTGGTGACTGGAGTACTCTCCTGGGAGGCAAGAGAAATGGAAGGTTATAGCAGAATTTGAATGTTTCCTTTATCCTGGATGAGCATCGCAGCTCCAGTGATACTGCAAAATTTCTCGTGGTCTTGTACAGCAGTAGACAAAACTGATGCATATTGCAGCTTGGAAAGGAATGATGGAGGTAGTGAGAGAGCAGAAGCACAAGGGCTATGAATCGTTATCCAACATAGATGTTTCCCTGGGGCCTTAGTGGCTTTAACCTGAAAAGTCAGTGTTTTTATTAAACACCCTTCCTTTCAGCTTTTCCTTTCAGTTAGTTTTCATAACACCGTGGGCCAGATGGCTGCTGAGAATCCCATTTTAAGCAGCCAGATCTTTTCCACACGTTTCATGGTAAAATTAGGTATGAGGTGCAGATTTTATCTGATAAATCAAATGCCTGTGCAAGAATGTAAGAGCAGCTGTATTGGGTCATATTGTGGATCCATGTAGCTCCATAGCCAGGTTCAAAACAAGCAGAAAGAGGTTGTTCTTCATGCAATGGTTAACAGACTTGGTGGGAAACAAAATTTTACATGAGTTTCAGGGCAGACTGAGTAACTACTCAGAAGAGAAATCCATTGGGATTACCAGACTGACAAAGGATATCAAGCTGAAGTTCCTTGAACTGAAAACAGTTGGAGGTTGGAAGGTTGGTGTACTTGGCCCACTCTTACTCTCTATTAAAGATCTGCTTATGACCACTGCTGAAAAAGGGAGCTCAGAGAAGCCGAAGGTGGGTCCTCGAGCAGAAGTGTGGGAGGTGCACCTGTACTGGGGGATTTGCTCTCCCAGCTTCCAACAATGTGCAACACAGATGATTCTTGGCCTGGGGTGACTGTGTGACTTGTGGTACTGGAATGATGGCAGCTCTGTATGGATGTAACCATATGATCTAAATGCAATCAATGCAAGTGCAGACTCAGGTTAAAATGGCAGAAGGATTCAAACTACAAGCAACAATCTGATGTGCGTAATTCACAAGGTGAACTCGTTGTTTCTGCATCTCCTGGAAGTAATGGCACTTGAAAATACTTGAGACTCCTAATATAAATGATGTGTTCACATAAACTAAGCAAGTAAATTTTAGATGTGTATGACAAGTATTAATGTCACCTGTGGTTCTGCTTCACCTCTGCCAGTACTAATTTTCTCATAAGTAAGATATTTCTGTTCAAGTTCATCAGTTCTTGTAAGAGAGGTTGTCTAAATGAGAACAAGTCTTGATATACCAGCACACAGTTGTGGTCACGTTAGTTTTGCACCAGCCTCAGCCAGCTGAGTGCTATTTAGTCTCCCTTGGCTGGCTGTAGGCCATCACTGGTACCTAGTCAAGAGGAACTGCTGTGCTGGTGAACTTCAGCAGAAGTTAGGCTGTAGGAATCTGCACTGCACACAAGATTGCATTGCTTATTCTCCTATTTTGTGCTTTAAACTGTGTCAGGTTTTACTTTCAGTTGTCAATAACTTTTGTAAATGAAGCAAATTATGAAGTAAATTGGCACAATCAAAAGAAAAAGATATTTATAGGAAAGGCATTGAATCAGGTTCAGGTATGTAAATTGAATGTTGAGATCCATCATGGGCTTTCAGTGTAATTTGAGGTTTCAATTTCACATTTGTAAAACTAGAATGCATTTGTCTCATCCATTTTGATTGTAAATTCTTTTTATCCAGCAGTAGGCATGTTTCCAGTTTTCCTCTGAAGCTCTTTGCAGCAGTGCAAATGAATAAATTTGGTTCTCCAGGAATGCCCTCTTGAAATAAACAATTTTTTTTTGTCTGAAACTAGAAGGAGCACTTGAATGAAATTTTTGTCTTGCAGCAGAAACCTCCAAATCTAAAATCTTCCAGACTCATTGTTCCCGCGGCGCATTTTCCCTGCCCTTCTCAGTCAGTATTGAAAACAGGAACTATGTTCTTAAGTCATTTCTTCATTGGCCTTGTTTTCCGGGGGTGGCCCTTGGGACTAGGGTTTGGATGGAACATAATGTCTTTTTAGCATGGGAGATTTTCAGAGTAGCTTTCAAAACGTAATAAAATCACTGTGGCTTTTCTAATTTTCTTGCTTTTATTTCTTTATTAGAACAAAACTCAAAAACCTATCTGTGACTGTCCTGGTAGGACAGAAGAACTGATATCTATAGTGTGAAGAGACGGAGTAAACTTCCTTGCTCGGTGTGGCAGGACCAACCTTAACAAGTTCTGCAGGATTAAAACACATCTTGATTTTGTAGAAGTGCACCAAAATGGCTGCTTAGCCGGACTGGAATTTGATTCAGAAGAGCAACTGGTGAGGATGCTTTGAAGAAAGCGCAGCATGCACATGGGTGCCAGGAGCTGCTTTCCATTAATTTCGAGCTCCAGAGGTCTGTGGTCTGCTAGAAATCTATGGGCTGCAGAGCATTAGGTAGCAGTCATGATTTTCACATTCACTAATTACATTTTGAGAACCTCTGTATCCATGAGAGACTGGATGTCCATTACCAAGGCAGATCATATTTCAATTTTCCCGCTAGCTGGTATAGTCCCAGGCCTACACAAGCCAGGGGCTGGAATTTTTTTGTCAGAAGAGTAGCAGTGGGGCTTACTGCAGGTGTAAACATGGACAGTGAGCTTTTGGTTAGCAGTGTGAAGATTATTTAAGTTGTGGAGTAACGACTTCCCCCTGCCACCCCATTTTCATTATATTTACTGCCATATTCTTCATACCAGCTTTTTCAAAGTTAAATTTATTTATTCCATTCCTGCAACCTAATTTACATCTGTTTTGTATTACCTAATGTTCTTGCTTTATTTGTGTTGTTCTGTCTCCAGCCTCCTTCATTGCCCTGGCTAAATGATCATTCATTATATAAAAATTAGTGAAGAAGTGCAATGCATAATCAATACAAGATTATAAGGATGTACAAAATGGACATTAGGTAGGTCCATAGAGCTTGCATCATCATTGGGGGCTGAGAATGGGCACACCCAAGCCACTCCTCTGCTCTGTCATGAGCCAGGCAGAGCACAATGTGTGGAAGAAATGTATGTGTGCACAAGTACATGCTTATGGTGAAGGGTTTTGTTTCTGAACCCCTTTGTGTCTGAACACCTTTGTGGGGCCCCACAAGGCTTCCCTGACATGGGTCCCCAAAAGGAGTAACAGTAATCAGCATTTTTATATGTAAAATGCATGTTTATTCAGGGAGCATTTTTTCTGAGATTGTCTTACCCATCTATGAAGTGGAGAAAATCCATCCAATTATCCCATTGTGGAGAATTTTAGGATCCTTGATTAAGTGCTGTTCTCAAAGCACTGTGAGGTGCTGGGTCGCCCATGCTCTGGAACTGTGGTCCCTCCTGCCTGCTTGTTGTGGTCTTGCAATCAATGGTCTGTCTCCAATCATCTGTTTTTTTCCTGAATGGCATCTAAGGAAGGCCTGTCTCTGCTTCTGCAATGCCTACCACCGGAGTTTCTTGTTCAAGATTGCTGCTCTTGTGGCAGCAATAATCGTATGATAATGCAGGATTAAAAACATCAGGATAAAAAAATTGTCTCTCCTTTTGCCTTCACTTTTTTCCTCCATAAACCTGAGCTACAGCTGCAGTTAGATGAATGAATTGTGACCCCTTGATGTTTGATTTTTTGGTCCTGCCTTTCTACCTAAAAGCTAAGAGATTTTTCGTTAAGTGGAAGCGCTGTCAAACTTCAGTACATGTGCTAAATCTGAATATTTTGGTCTCTAGTTTGTAATTCCCTGTTTTTCAGATATCAATTAACTGTCTTTCAGAGCCAACACTGGTAATTCACACCAAGATATTGCTTCTCTTATTTCTTCACTGATTAGCTAATGTAGCTTAATTTCAGTGAGGGGAATGCATATTAAATGACCTGCTGCAATCAAAATGCTTTTTAGATTTGAAGTTTCTTTAATGCTCTTACAAATGTGTTCTTTGTGATAGCATGTATTTATACTACTGAGAATCCCTTCCTGTAGATCATTTCATTTGTGCAAATTACAAAAATATAAGTATAAATAAATTAGGGAGCACCGTCTTTCCTCACGAGTTGTGAAAGCCAAAAAATTTGCTTGTTAGAGCCATAAAAAGAGAATTCACTGGAGAGCTGGATGGCTTGGGAGATGGGTAATGGAGTATGCAGGATTTCACAACCAGGACATCTGCACAAGTGAAACCCAAAGGTCTAGTCCAGTAATTATTATCTCTCCCATAGCAATCTGCAAATGGGAACAAAATACCAGGATGTGCAAGAAATGAACTATAAAATAGTTTGGAAAGGCGATGGAACCATCTGCCTTGGAAAAAAAAAAAGCAACCAACAACAGCAGCATTTCTGAAAGACTGACTTCTTGGTGCAGGATAGAAATAACTTTTTCATGTCTGCTTTCTCTGATATAGGCACTTTATATTTGAGCTATGTTTACACTGGCACAGTGCTACAGGCCAGGTGTGACTGTTAAGAGTCGTGATCCTTTTCTGCTCAAAAGGGCTGGTTAAATCTGTGGTATTGTAGGCACAGGAACAGGTGCTTCTTGCATGCAAATCTTGTTGTGCAAACACCTGTTTCCCTGGGCAGGGAAAGCTATATCCATGGGGTATACAGGGGGTATCTGTTGCAGGACAAGGTCACAGCTGCAGGACTGTGCACCCTCCCTTCCCCCAAGTCTTACCCATCCCTGTCTCTGGACACCAGAACGAACTGAAGAGCAATACAAGGTATCTGTGTCCACAGTCACCTTCAGTCAGCATCTGGTCCCACAAGTCTTGTCCATTTTTCTCTCTGACCCATCCTTCAGTGTTTACTCATGCTAAGTCTGCTGTTTCTTTGCCGTTTTCCATCTCCTTCTCCTTAGATTTCTTTTCTGACTGTCTTTCATATCTGTACCACCCTTCAGAAAAATAAGCTTGTGTGCTTTGGTTGGTGACATAAGAAAATTTTAACCCACTATTTCTTCCACCTACTTTAAAGGAATTCAACAGTTTCTTATAATGTTCTTAAATCCAACCCAGAACATGGTGGGTTTTTTATGTTGCATTTTGGTTGTTGGTTTGTTTTGGTTTTTTTTTGGAGGGGCGAGGGAGTGAGCGGGGAGGGGAAATTCGTGCATTGGTGTTTAAATCTGGTGTTTCTCTTAGTAGACTAGTCAGTAGTTTAGCCTGATAAACTATTCAGTGCCACTGTACTCTTTCTGACTGACTCTGTCAATAGTGGATTGACTCTAAGAATCCTTTAATCAAGTATTTTATGGGCAGATTTATGTTAGAATGGGCTGAACGCTTAGACTTGTGGCTCTTAAAACAGGCCTGTGGGTTCTTAATCATACTTAAACCACTTCTCATATTCATCTAGTGATGAATTTGTCCTTTTCTTCCATTAACTTCTGTTTTATGAACATCTGGAAGTTCCTTGGACTTTATTACTAAATGTATTTCCAAGTTAATATTTGGCTTTATGCATTCTTGTGTCAGTGACATCCCTATAAAATGCTTTCCTATGAAAAAGTAAAATATCACCAGCTAGTCTCCAGTGTGATGTGTTGGGACTTGCACGTTTTCCTTTGCATCATGACAGAGGGCTCTGGCTTTCCTCTAGCTTTCAGCTTGTGGTTTTTGCCTTTCACTATTCAGGAAGTGGGATAAGTTTAGGTGGGCTGTGCGTCTTCTGAGATAGTTTTTTAGGGGCCTTTTACTTTCAAAGTATGCAGGAGGATAAAGTCCACAAGATGTGTCTTTGTCTTACATTATTATGGTGATATCCCTTAAAAGTGTCGTTGATCTTTTGACTGTTTTAGAAAGCTGGTCAAGAGAAAATGCCTTGGTAGGTATCTTGCAGTCTGTAGGCTGGTCTCCGGTATTTTGGGATGCAAGTTAAGTAGTTGCCACTAGATGACAGTATGATCTACTGATACGGTACCTAAATCAGCATTTCAATACATTATAATATCCAGCTTGATCTTTGCACTAGCAGTTTGTTAGCATTATTTCGATGGATCTCGTCACAGCCCATTGGACTTCAGGCAAAAAGTAAAGTTCTCCGCTTTACTTTTTCTCCACCCTAAGTCCCCTTACACAGAAGGGCAAAAATACTGTTCACAAGTCCTGGGCAAGTGCTAGAGGAAAAAACTTGCAAGAAATAGACAATCCTAATTACTTAGATATAACTAATCTCTGCATCTCTCCCGGAGCTCACATTAATGGTGCCTGGCATCTCTAGTAGTTGTTTGCAGTGTATGTTGTCCATATCTTGATGGAGCCTTTCTCATATATCAGTCTCTGCAGGAGAAGTAGCAGATCAGGTCCTTTTTAACTAACTGCATTACACATAAGCATTATACCAAGGAAACACTGGCAAACTGGTGTAAAAAGAGACTGAAAGATTTCTACTCTTTGTAATCTAACCTGAGTCATCAGTATGGTCTGTCTCGTGCTCATTTCATTATATATTTCTCAATTAAAGTGTGTACTGTGAACTTTGGGCTTCTGGGTTGAACAGAAGCAGTGATGATCCTCGTATTCACCTCACTCCTTCCTCTGCCTTGTGCTCTGCAAAATTATTGAATAACTGTCAAGTAAAAAAGCAGGTAATTACAGAAGAATTTTTTTTAATATTTATGCTTACCTTTCTCAATTGCAGCTTTGAAATTACATTGTTTTATCCAAAACATATTGAGAAGAGACTTACTGCAATTAATAGGAGGATGTCTGAATGGCAGAAACAACCTTGCTGTTATAGCTCTGGTTGGGACTGTCACCTGTTGGTTATTTTACCTTCTGCTACTCAGTTTTTTTTTCAAAAGCCAATGGTTTTTTGGACTTAACGTAATTCCTGTACCTTTGTTTGCAGCTGATGTGTTTCTAGGCTGCTCAGCCTTGTGACAAAAATAAGCTCTCTGTGAAAAGTCACCCATCACACAGACTTCCACTGTATCATAAAAAGCAACAAAGAATTAAAACCTCAAAATACTACAAAATAAACCCAAGATTTTTTTTTTCTACTTTATAATTTGAGGTTTGTAGAGTAATGGTGGGATGAAGAGCAGTGAGTAGCTGGGAAGTGGAAATCCTCTGAGGGGAATGAGAGTTAGCAGTACAATAAACTGGGCTAGGGAGGCTCCAGGAAGAGCTTCAATTTCCTAGAATGATTTTTCGGAACTCTACCTTTGCCTTCCGAAGGTCACCTTTAAAATTTGCCACGTCATATGATATTGACAAAGGCAGCCTCCTGTAAGGTAATTTTCTGATCAAAGTACTAGCATAACAATGACACTGAACACTGACACCAATATCCACTGCTAAATAAGTTCTTGTGAGACTTAAATGTCTTTATTGTACCAGTCATGTGAATTTCTTTTTCCTTATGCTGTTGTCCTGGCAGAAGTCACAGCTCTGAGAATATCCATGCTATAAATGTATGCAATTAGAACTGTGGGAAATAATCAATATGGGGCCATAAATCTGAATGGAAATGGAAAAAAGGAATACATTGGGCAAGACTGACCTGTGATGAGTGGACCATCTGACTGTTATTATAGGCTAAGTTTACTTTCTTTTAGGGTCCTTATTTAGCTGAACTGAGAGATCCTTCAAAGAAATCACTTGAAATTAAAATGGTCAGAATAGGCAATCGTGATTTTTTTACCTCTTCTCAATGGGGAAATTTCCTCCTGCTAATTGTGTCTTCAACAAAAAGCTGTTAATGCAGACGGTGACTGTAGCCTGTGTTCTACTGTTTGTCTGCAGGGTGATTTTGAACCATGTTCCACAGGAGGGACTTGGAAAATGTCTTATGGCACAGGTCAGGGAGAGGAAGCGCTCTGTGTGTTCTTACACTTAAACTCAAGTTACTATTACTGAAAGAACTTTAACTATGTATGAGACTGAGGGGAAGTCAAACGCAAGTCTTTGTATTTAAAAAGTTTTATTTCAGAATAAGGGAAAAAAGAAAGGTCCGTATTTCTTCTCTTTGGATCAGTCCCGGGATTTCATGTTGTCTTCTGCTGAGATGCTACAATCAGTTCTCTGTGCTGTGTCTGCAAGTGGCTGAAACAGAGTAGAGATAATTTCTGTAGCGTTGTGTTCTGTGCCTCACCCTGGGTGTTCAAACAATACTTAGAAAAACATTTTTCTTTGCAAGTGTCTAGCGTAAAATTCTGGCTTGAAACATATAGTGACTACAGCAACAGGAACGCATTTTTAACCTGAAGGCCACACACAGCAGCGGTAGGAAGTGGTGGGCCTTGGTCTCTGAAGGTCTGCTTGTCACAGTGCTGGGGTTGCTGGGCTTTTCTTCTGTGTGAGCTGCTGTAAACTACCATCACTCAGGCAGAGGAAGAAGTTGACTGCACTAGAAGAGGAATCTGAGTATGGTTTGTGCTTTCTGGAATTGCACAGTTCCAAGATATTTTTTAACTATTACAGAGGACTAGCATTCACTGCAAAGCAATGAGGACTTATAGCAAGAACTGAGACAAGAACTAATAAATGGTTTGACATATTTCACAATGTGTCCTCTTGTGTATTCATGGGGAGAGTGGACATGCTACTATTATTTATTTTCATGAACAGTGATTTTCTTACTAGCACTCCTGTAGGTATTTCGCATACAGGTCCGCACAACTCACCTGCTATTCCCACAGGAAAATATGATAGTGAACATTACAAGAAAGTCGGGTGAGATCAGGATGGGAATTAGGCCAGCTGAATATTTTCCTGTGTGCATTCAAGTATGTTTGTTTGCATGTTTGCATACCACCCAGCCTATTGAAGTTACCTGCCCAGCTCTAGTGCATGTGCCTATGAAATATATTCCTCAGACTCATCTTAAACCAACACACTGAAACCTAAGGGGGAAAAAAACAAGCTCTCGCTCCAAGTGCTGTTTGCGGGGCTGTTAGAAGCTGGTGGAGAACAAAATCACATGGCCTTGACAAGCCAGGTGAGCAGGTGGGTCAGAAATGATTGAATATCCTGTAGTGCTGGGTGTCACATCTCATGTGAATTCAGAGTCAAGCTTATGGATCTCAGAGGTGCACATATGCACTACTCTGGCTTACGTTGACAGGCACATAAACCCCATCCGAAGAAAGCACTTGAAGAAAAGGTTTGTTTTAATGATAAACTGTACTGTATAGTGGTGCCTGTAATGATGCAATGGGTCTGAATCAGAAATCTGACAGGCAAAGAAGCACCTTCCACAATGTTCACTGCCTCTGGATAGAACTCACAAGGCAGAAGTAACTCTTCTTGAAACAAACAAAGAAAAGTTGGGCAAAAAAAGTTGGATGATCAGGTTCCTCAAATAATCAAACTGTCCTGTTGATAGGGGTTCTCTTGAAATCTTGTCTTTGTGGATAGCATATAGTGCCTGAAAAGATTGAGTTTTCTGTGCTTTGTACACGGTGTATGTCTTTACATCCAGGAAGGGGGGACATACCACAGATTTTTCTGATCCAGAAACATTTTCTGCTTCTGCTTTGCCTTCACTTGCATATGTGTAAATCTTTACAATGACGGAGAGCTGAGGGGACATCCCATTATTTCCAGGCGTTCATCTTGTTAAGCTTGAATTTATTTTCACAGCTAGTTGAATCAAAATATAAGTTGCCACCCAGGTAAAATATGACACCTTTTGAAGACTATTGAAGCATGGACTGAAATGCTACCTACTTTTAAATGAGTAGGTAGCATCTCTACCTACTCCCCATTGCAGAGATTGGAGACTCTCTTATGCATTCCTTGTTCTGGAGGTAGAGCACAGAAGTGCCAAACTGTGCTTATTTTTACCATGTTGCTCTAAGACTTCTGCTCTTAGGGTCCAAGCCCTGTAAATATTGGAATGAAAAGCCACACACAGGCTCACGGGACAGGCACAAGATCTCCCTGTTTCTGACATCTGATGAGAAGAAAGGTAGAAGTTACAGCACTGCAGAATGAATGAAAAGCCACAGGGTGTTATTACTGGTCAATGTAATAGGAGCAATTGAGGATGGCGGAGACTGCTGTGGGAAGTGAGAATTTCCCTAGTTTCAGACTATAAACCCCTATAAAACAGCATTGCTGTTTCAGTAATGTTGCACTGCATTAATGTCTTCCTATTTATAGCCTCAGTTTAATCTTAACAAAGTCCCCACTTTCTCCCCCCCCCAAAATTCCCTGGAGAATTGTCCAATCTAGCTTTAAATAACTCAAGTAACTGTGCTTCCATCATTTAACTTTGGAGATGATTGCTTGGCCTAATAGTAATAATTGTGAGAATTCTGTAGGGTTTAGTTCATGATGATGTTTGCAGACTGAATTCTGAATTCTGTTTATAAGGGGTTGGCCATAAATTAAAACATTCAGTGTTTTCCTGAGGTTTGAATGCACCAATTCAGGTGCCTCACAGCTTATTTCTAATAGGTGGTTAGGTGCTTAAATAACTTTAATAACCTATCCATAAATGAATAATCACAGCTAACTAGTCCTCCCTTTACTGCTCTACCCTGGTAAAACACTGTGTGAGATTGCCTTACTTGCCCAATGACTTTCAGTCTTTTTTGCAGATGACTGATGGTAGCATAGTTTATTCTTACTATTTATGTCCTGGTACGACAAGAGTATACGTGAAAGATAGAGCCTATTTTCCTTTTTTGTAGCTCTGTTTCTTTCTTTGAGGTTGAACAAGTAGGAGTTAGAATGTTACTCAGTATTATGGTGGTAAAACATTAATGGCTGGGCCTCCTGGTCAGATGTTGTGCTCTTCGGAAGAGGTGTTCAATGGACATGCCCTGGTCTTTGTAATAGTAGTGGTTGTTTTAACTAGGGAATCCAAGCTTTTTGGACAATGGTCCACCGTCAGGCCTAAAATAGCACGCAGACCACCTGCATTCCTTGCAGCTTAATGTATGTACACAGGTTTTCCATTGAAAACACCAACCTTCTGATATAACCCTATCAGCTGGCTAAATGTCAGCTACCAGTCTTTCTTCTCAGTGTGCAACTGAGGAAAAAAATGTCTATATTATAGGCAGAATTTTTCTAATTTAAAATTGGAAGAGATTATGAAGGTTCCTTTACTAAGGGCAAAATTCACTCAATCAAATAGGGCTTTCTTTCATCCCAATGAATGAAATCTGAGATGCTCAGAGGATGAGACCCTATGATTGATTTTAGGAAATGGCTTACTTAGGTAACAAGGGTAGCACAATTTTCCTGTCGCCCCAACATGATGGTTTCCTCTCATTGGAGCTTGCAGTTCTTTAGGAGTTCCGTGGCAGAGTTCATGAAAATGTAGAGACTTTTGAATTGAGCCCAAACTGAGAAACAGATGAGTTCTGGCCAGCGGCCAGTGTTTTCAGAATTGTTGATCAAAGATAAGTTTTATCACAGTTGGTCTTTAAAAAATCCTGACATCTCAGAGAAAAAATGAGCTAGAACAGATGGAATTTGAGCCCTTACAGTTTGAGATGAGCTGGCTTTTTCTTTCTTCTTCTCTTTATTATTTCTTTTCCTTTTTGCCTTGTGATCACAAACAGAAAAAGATGGAGGTACTACACATGTAAAATTTATTATAACCTCCAAAATCTTGAGGGTCTTTAGAGAGTGAAGTGCATACAAAACCTGCATTTGACCTTAACCATTACTTGTTCCGGTGGTGGCTGGGAATGCTTAAGCCATTTTTAACGTGGAAGCTGGGGTCTTGCTCCACTTCTCCTAAAGCTCTTTAAAGGACAAGCTGCTATAATTACTGTAATAAGTGTAATATACTATAGAAAAGTAGTTTTGCTGCTCACAAAAACACCTAAGTTCTGCTCTGGGTGTGCATTCTGAGTTGTCACTGACTTAAATGTTGTAGTGAGTGTGGCAGATTTTAGGAGAGCAGGAAGAACACGTGGGAAAGTGTTAACATTGCTGTTAACTACATCAGACTTTTGGCCCAGTCAGTTTTTGGCAATTCTTTTCCCATTAATATTGAAGCCATAGAGTCACAGATTAGAGTCATGGGCAGATTTAGGTCAGAAGGGACCTCTGGAGGACATTTAGTCCAACCCCGTGCTCCAAGCAGGCCTAACTTCCAAGTGAGATCAGGCTTCTCAAGGCCTTTCCAGTTGCATTTTGAATGTCTCCAAGGACAGACAGATTGCACAGCCTCCGTGTGCATCCTATTCTTGTTCCTAACCACTGTCACTGTCTAATATTTTCCCCTTATGTGCAATCAGATTTTTTTAAATCCTACTTATCACTTTCTCCTTAAAGCCTTGTTTTAGTTTTTTGAAAAATGCAGTCAACTTCAGACTTCTCAAGCTACCATTCTTTTTATTAAAGGGATGTCATCCAACAAGGAGAGAAGCAGCATGCCAAGTGACATATATAACTGCTCACACAATCTGGGGTTTGAATTCTAAATGGCGAAAGCCCTGTGGAACACTCATTATGAATATTGGTGGAAAATCCTTAAACCCAAAATATATTCATAAAAGCAATCAGTCAAACAATTACAAAGAGCATACAAGCTTAGAAAAAAAAATCTTGCTCAATGTGTGGAGAATTTGTGAAGGAGAAAAGAAAAGGCCCCAGCAGAGGAGTCCATTGTTTACAGCCTGTTCTGATTAGGAGCAAGAACATTGGAGTCAGTGGGAGCCACATACAGGTTCTAGAAGGAATAGATTTGACTCTGAAAAACAAGATTTTACATTGAAAACCTTTGTATTTCTGCTTTTTATTTGGTGATTTATTTGTGATTAAAATTTCACTCTTTGAAGAATCAGCTCTTTCTTTATTCAGCTATTTCTGCAGTAGTTGTGCTAGCCTATGTTCCTTTTTTGCTGTGACACTGTCAGGAATACGTTGCTTGCATTGGCACAAGGAAAAGAATGAGGTCCTGGCAAATCAATAGCAAATGAAGAGACAGCGTCTTGCAAGAGGAATTGTACAAGGAAAAGCTGATCTTATAGATGGATGCCTGAAGAATAAAAGCTACGTAGATGACATACTGTATATTACACTGAAAAAACTTCAATGGATTTACTGCCAAAACCGAGAGAGACAAGAGTGTGGAATTTTATCCATTTCTGTTTCATCTGGTAGACAAAAAAAGAGTATCTTTTTTTTTCATTGTGGGAATTGTGAATCATGATAAGCAAAATTAATTTGAAAATTATTTTAAAATACACAGTCCTGGCTAGCATCGTAGTTTAAATCACCTCTTTATTTCCACTGTAACTTACCTCAAATTCTGACATGTTTTTTTTTTCTTAAATTCATTATGTCAACATAAGTAGGTGCAGCTTATCATCACTTGGATGGTTGTTATTTTTTAGCTGTTTAATTCATTGACTCACATCCGGCAATAATTCATGCAAAATGGGCTCTGAACTTCTTTGCAATATGCAGATTTGTGTGCAAATGAGCGTTACCTATGGTGTTCACACTGAAGCGTTTTTCTTTGATGTACATTTCTGACATTCTGAGATTGTAAAGAAGAAAATAACTTTAAAAATTTTAAGAAACCTTAATTGAAGTTAACATAAAAGAAGATACATGGTGTTAATTGGTCTGTTTCAGGCATAATTTGGGCCTTTGAGACCATGTCCCTTACCCCCCGCCAAAGTGTCAAGACTCACATCTTTAATTCAACAATCTTTGTATTAATTACCTCTGGATAAGGTAAGCTTTGATTGGGAGTCCTTTATTGTAAAATTGGAGTACATTGCCTGCTTTAAGATAAATAAATTAGGATTGAACTTGAAAAAAAATCTCCATCCAGCTGTGAATGGGAAAGTGCATTTGAGTATCAAATGCTAGATGAAAGAACAGTTTTTATCAGACTTCCTTAATCGAGTGAAAGTGTTTTCTTTTGGTTCCTCTCTTTTTATTGTTTTTGCACATTGAAAAATAATACTTCATCAACAGATAGAAACACTTGGGTTCTAAGGTTGCCAGCATTTTGCTCCCAAAACTGCCTCATGGGAACTCAGCATTCTCCTCTGTGTAATTTCCCAGTATCATCTGATTCATTTGTCACAGGGTAATCAGTGACCTATAGATGTCCTTCCTCCACCCCTTGTTTAATTGCCTCTTGTTGAGTGTTCATTAATGCTTATCTTGGTTTGGTTTTCAGGGATGGAAGGACTGAAACTGAAGCAAGTTTTGTATCATTTTCATGTCAAATGGATTTGGGGCAATGACAAGTGTTTGTTACAAGTTCTGTGACGTATAAAACCAGCAAAATGACCAAGAAAGCTGCAGGCAAAGTGGGCAGTATAAAGACAGCTTTTATCCTCTATTCATCCCAGAGGAAGAAAACCATTCCTGGCCTTTCTGTAATGGAGCTGCAGAGCTGTTTTTGGAGGCTGGGACGGGGACTTTGCATACGGTATACTTTTTGTATGTGTTGTGATGACCACAATATGCTACCCACACATATGCTTCCAACGCAACAAAATGGTTTGAAATGGCATATCGGTGGACTTTGATAGTGCTTTACAGCCCATAGGCTCAGGTCTGACCTCAGTGATGGCAGCACGACTCTTCTAGTGAGTAAGAAGTGCCCCTTGCAGGCCTGCAACACATTAATCCTTGAGTGCTCATCTGAGGCAGTCAAAGACTGCTAGATATAAAAGTAGGCGTACTATTTTGAAGTTTAACTCATGGAGTTGGTAATGTTAATAGAGCTGGTGTTAAGGATGCTTGTACTAAAGTTTCAGAGCTAACAAGTGAGTAATTTGAGCTCTACTGTCTCTCAGCAAAGAGGCACACCTGACCACTCTTTAAAACATTTTCAGCATGTACAAAAGACCTGAAGACAGAAGTCCAGTTTTTTGTTCTTAGCAGTGTGATGAGCATAGTCTTTCACCTTATCTTCTCTGCTTGGTTGCCTTGCTCAGTGCAGAGCTGACACATGCACCCCGTTAGCACAGAAAGTGTGCCAGTGGTAACGGGATGCTGGAGGCTTCGGTTTTGCCACGTGAGCTATCGGCTGCCTCAGTAAGCCAGGCCTTACCCTCTTTTGGGACTGAGGGGTCTTGTATGGTAACTACCGCTTCAGCCCTTTATTTGCATTGGAATGAGTCAAAACGAAAGATAATCAGCAGAAAAATAAAGAAGGCAAGAAGTCCTTTTGCTTTATTAGAAACTCTAGAAATGCTGACACAGCAAGACACAGAGCACCTATTTCGCTTTCCCCTGCTCTGGATGGGGAATTTTACCAACTATATCTTGAAACTGCTGTGGGAGCTTGACCCAAGAAGTGGTTGTATACTACTCTTTCTCATTGTACTAGGCCTCTGATTTTCATCCTGCTACGTTTTCCTGTCCCCTAGAGGCACACTTGTCAAGAAGCCTTTTGTCTGGCACAGTGTTTTCAAATCCAAACTCTGATAATTATCTGTGGTTCTGCTGCTGACATGAAAGGCGATTGCTAGGCATTGAATCCACATTCCCATCAGTACAAAAATTAAGAGTAAGGAGAAGAGGCATTTCTGTGCCTGCTTCTCTCTCCAACACTTGACACCAAACGCACATGTGAGGCTGACCGTCAAAGACAAATGAGTTCAATAGAAAAGAGCAGACACGCGCTTGGATCTCGGTGTAATACAGTACAAATCAGTAGAAAGTGCAACACAAAGGCTTTGCAAGGCAGGCTCTGCTAATCAGAAGAGGTGAGTGTTTTAGCATATTTAAACGAGGACAGGGCATCCACTAATCAAACAACAGAATCCAGAGGTACTGAAAGAGCAAGGGAAAGACTGTTGCTTAAAAGTTTTCAACACGGATGGAGGATTTTTGAAATATCATTAAATGTGGTGATCTAGGTTTATAGGAAGATAATGAGGTAAGTAACAAATATGTCAAAACTAAACTATTAAACATGGAAATTATGCTGGGTACAGATTAGTTGCTGAAGAAGTTTTGCATTACCACACTGTAGCTGTCAGAGGAGTGTAGTAAAATAATGGGCTTTCTTTTCATTTGATTTATTTAGCAAAAGGTACTATGTGGTAACTTTCTAACAGCTTTCATGGGATGAATAAAAATTGCATCATGAGCCCGCTAAGATTCTTTTATATAAATTGGTGCAAAATACGCATAAGTGATAAAACTCATCTTTCACATGCAAGATTTTAAAAGCCTTCACACCATCTAAGCAGATTGTTTCAAAAATATTGCATTATATATTTCTCTTACAGTCATCCACCTTTCTTCTACTGTTTTTCAAATCAAGCCCAGGTTGCTGTCACATTCAGTGACATTTTTCCTCCGCAGTAGCAATATTTTTTGTTAATCAGTCAGGAAAGAGTATTAGTTTTACATCAACATTTTAAGGGGATATTTTCTTAAAACCTCTCAGGGAAAAAAAAATACCTTTTACTGACAATTATACAAAGTGTACATGCTTCCTAGGCCAACAGATCATTGCCATATGAGTACAACAAAGGTTACTTAGCAGTCACGGGTTTTCTTTGGGAATATTGCCTTCACAGAAGCAGATCTCTAAGGAGATGAGCTTATTTTAAGCTGATATTCATTAGAAACCTGCTAAACCACTAGAGACTTTCTGGATAAAAAGTAGGATATCTGGCTTATATTTTCTTTTGCAGGTAATAAGAGATAATATCTGTAATCATGGTCAGAACCTTTGATTTGTTACTGATAGGTTATATTGTGTCACATGATATTCTGAGCTTTTTTATCTCTATTTCTTTAAAGGACTAGTTTTAATGGATTTTTAGAACATGAGAATGTCAGACTGACAGCTTCAAGACTGATGCCTTCCTTCACTTGTGAAAATGATGCCTCCTTGTGGATGCGCCCTGGATTTGCTGTAGTTGCTTGTCAGGAGCTTGAATTTTCTGCTTTAAAGACAGAATTTATCTTTTCATTGTTTTCAGTAGGAACTGGATGAAGGCTGCATACCTCACCAAATTAAGAGGGGGTTAACTATGATCTTTTGAAGGTAGGAGGGGGTATGTGTTTCATGTGTTATTGGATCTTTTGATGAAATATGTATCTTCCTCAAGGTACAAACACTTGAAGAAAAAAATAAGTATTGGACAGAAGAAAGAGATGGCTGCATGTATTAAACAGCAAGACTCTTCATGCTAAATACTAGATAAAGATGATAATTTAGTTGGATTCAATACTTGAGTTTGGAAAAGAAACAGAGAAAGAAACAGAAAGGTCTTTGTTAAGAGTAAAAACAAGTTATCAAAAAATTGGGAAAAGGTTGGTTTAATAAAAAATAAAGAATCTAGAATGAGGAATGCTTGCATATACACATTAATTTCGTCTGTGATAAAACTGGTAAAATCAGATCTGAAAGGAGACTTGGGAAATATATCTTTTCAGCGGTATAAAAGAAAGCTTTTGGCTTATCACTTTTGACAGTATGGATACAATGGGAAAAGAGCAGAATTGCATCTTCAGGGACCACGCACAGTAGTCAGGGATTGACTAAAGGATAAATTCTGCTCTTTCTCCATTATGTTTTGGGTGGCAGGATTTCACTGTGTGTACCCTGAATCCACAGTACTTTCAGGCATGCAAAAAGGCTAGTGGCAAAACAAAGAGAGTCATTTCATGGAAGCTGGGGCAGGGGCATTATGAGGAAGAAAAAGGAAAGGGGAGGACAAACTGAACAGCTGCATGACTTAAAAGTGAATGTATTATTCCCCAGTGGCTTTGGGTTACTGGCAACCACAGATTTCTGCCAAGGATTTTCCCTTTTCTTTGATTTTTTTTTGTACACAGGGAGGTGCCGTTGATCAGGTACTCCCTGTGTCTTGAGAAGTGCTATCAACAAGCACAGGTCTGATATCTCAAACCTCCAGCTCAATTCGCATCCTCGTCTTGCCACAAACTCTCTCAGAATGTTGTAAAAGCCATTTTTCCCCTCTTATTTTCTTGATACACCTTTTGCCACTCTTAGAAGATAGTTGTGTGTTCATATAGCTTTCAGTAAGAGCCAACTTTGTAGGGAATGCCAGAAAGCACACCAGAAATGACTTTTTTCTAGGAGCTGTGTATTCTGAGAGGGAAAACCAGTATGAAATTATCTTCTGCTTTTGTATTTGAAATAGGGTACTTAACAGTTTGGTTTTTTTTCCCTTCATGTTAGCAGTCACTTTCTGTAATATAATCATTCACCTCACCGATCCTCCAACAGAGATGGAAGAGTTGAAAGCAAAAATCTTTGGTGTTTTGGAATGTTGTGCTGTGCCGGATGATGCAGCTTGTCCAGAAGAGTAAGAGTACATCTGATAGAGCTGACTATAAAACACACAGAGAGTGAAGAACCTCAAATAGGTTCTGTTGTGGTATGTAACAAAGAAAAGTTGCTATATTTGCAGTATGATCATTCATATACACATACTTGCTTGATTTTTCTTTTTATGTTTGCCTTAATAGGTTTGTCTTAAGCCTGGACCTCCAAAATATAAGTGCAAAGGATACATGACTGAAATACAACTCCTTTGCTAACATTATCAAGTGGCCATTCTCATTAGGGTGAAGATGAATGAGTAACAAGTAACTGCCTTCAACAATGAACATACATGCCTTCAGTGCAGAAACATGGATGTACTTGGAGGCTGTCCCTGTGTTGCTTGCAGCGAGATGTGCTCTCTATCAAAAGGAAGAGGATTAAAGGTTTTAAGCTAGACTCTGGGTAGGGGCGTAGTGAGATGCAGTGGTTTCTTGGTCCAACAGTAACACCCCAATTAGATTTTCCATGCACAAACCTGGAAATTTGGGGTTTCCTGACAGAACTACTCCCACATTACTGACAGATATCCATTGTCACAGTTGCTGTCCTGTGACTTAACTACTGTGAAACTTCTCCAGCATTGCAGAATGACAACTTTAATGAAATTACCACCATTACAAAGAATTCTGTCTGGTAAGTTACTACATATATTATGACCAGGTGACTCAGGGTGAGGTTTGTCTGCAGCAGATTTGCAATGAAATGAATTGAAAGATAAAAAAAAAATGACAAAATTAATGGGGAAATGGATTATTTTTTCTATAAGTTTCAAATTCAAACATTGCATGAATTTTGAGGCAATGTCAAAAGGCCGCCCTTTGAAAATATTTTTTAAAAATGCTGTCATAATATTTCCTGTCAAAAGCAGTAAGATGCTATAGTACCAAACTATGATTGAGCCTGAATGAGCATATCTTTAAAGATTCACTTAAAACTCACTGATCTGGCTGTAATTAAATCAGAGTCTAGAACTGTAGGATCCAGTCTACACCACAGAGAGGTCAGTGGAAAAACTCACTCAAGAAACTATCTGCATGTAACAATGCTTTTTAAGCAGTCACCAAGCTAAGCAGCCATTCCCATCACTTGCTGTATCTGTGGAATTGATGGAATATTTTCAGCATTGATTATCAAGTCCAGGTCTTTCTCATTGGTATCTATAACACTGTGTAAAAGATGAGTGATTCATTTTCATGACATATTTCTTTTGGTCCCCCTCTGGCCCAGAAACTTCAATGATCTCAATATGTTATTTAAGCACCTGCTCACTGAGCCCTGAATGATGCAATACAAGGATACCATCAAGATGTCTTAAAACACCATTTACTCCCCATCACAGTGGTGTTCTCATTTCTTTATGCAATATTTAAGGGGTGCATGTTGTCTGACAGCATATTAAAGCAATGTCTTCTTCGAATGATGTAATGACTGTTAACAGCTTAACACTCCCACAACCAGCTAGTAATAGGAAGGGTATGTTGGATTCTACTAGTTTTGAAGTGATGTCAGCTGAAGATTTGTGGGATCATAGTTTTCCTTAGCATTTTAAAATAGCTACATCTGGCATACTTTATATTTTTTTCTGCTCTACTTTGGCTTGTAGTTGTGCAGTGCTTTTTTACTTGCCTTGCAAGAGCTATGCTTTTTTCACCTTCGCCTGACCTTTGTCTTGATTACCTTGGACTGATCTTCAAGGATCTGAGTTTCAAGCACAAGACCTGTTGTCATCCTTCATTAAAATATGAATTGCTCAAGTGCTTTTTGACTAATACTGTATAAAATCCTGCTCACTGAACATCTGATTCGTTTCAATTGCTGGGTGAAGTTTTTATGCTTACCACATATTTTAAAGGTTGTTAGTGACGTGTTGATCTAACTTGCAACCTGGTTCTTCAAAGTTTTAGTGCTCGAATTCCAATCTGGAACTGATGTATTCTGTGGTTAAAATTGCTTAACTCTTTCATCCCTTCTGAACTCCAAGGAATTAAAAAGTCCATAATGATATCTAGTTTTACGGAGAATTGTGGAGCTTTATTAATATTTGTGCAGCTCTTTGAAGAATATAGCATGGGAAGTGGGCTCAGGAGGGAGTAACACCACATATTGTCGATGTGGTTGGTTTAATTTCAACTTTGAAGGCTGAAGCTAAGTTCCACCTAGGCTTAAAAGATGCTGTATCTTGAAACATTCGGGCATTTCAAATACTTACTGAACTGCTCACATGCTGATGAACAAGATGGGTAAAAATTCATTGATTGTTAATCATTGAGAGGAACCTTTTGTTAGGAATGAAGCAGCAGCGTCTTTGAAACTTGGAATACTTCACTGATGCACATAAAGTTTTACTGCATGGAAAAAGGAAGACCTCAGAAATGGCAGATGAGATTTTGAAAGAGGCAGCTTTCAAGGTTCTCTCAAATTTAAAATATTCTCCACAGGGCAAGTAAGTGAAGTGGTATTTTTTTTTCCTTCTAGTATAATAAAGAGCTACCAGGTAGAATGGGAATTATTCTGGCAAAGCTTAGGGCTCATGCACAAACAGATCTGTTTCTGCTCATATATGGTTCTTTCACTGTTGATATCAAAATATTCAAGGGATTGAACTCACATCTTTATATCCCCAGTCCCATGCAGTATGTTTTTAAAGGAACTTAAGGCTATGGGTAGTACCAAAATTGCTAGAACACCTTGTTCTTTTATGACTTGTTGAACTCTAAAGCACTATATACAATTCCAAAACATCCTTTAAAAAAACCCAACCTGAAGTACAGTGGTTACACAGTTCACAAATATTGATAATGTTAAAGCAGTTATGATAAGAAATAGTTCATGTCTTACTGTACCTGTGTATAGGTAAGGTTACAAGTTTGTAAGGGGGACTAATTTATTTAACTGGACAAGCCAATGTAATATGACAGTTTCTCAGAGTCATTTACAGCTGCAAAGAGAGTCAGAAAGCTATGTAGTTGTAGTAGAATCAAGTAACTAGGAGTATGTCTATGCTTCAGTGGCCTTGACTGTTTAAGAGCTACTGTCCTTGCCTGTCCTCTGGTGAATCTGCACCTGTATCTTGTGAATAGTAGGTTGAATTAAATCGTCCTTAAAGCTGACTTTTGCTGCTACAGGTTTTGCAAATGCACCCCCTCTCTGCTAGAAGAAATGGACAGTTGACAAGATTTAAAGCTGATGTTGTATAGGATTTCATATATCAAAAGATTCAACCCCACCTCCTTAAAGTCAACCTGAGCACCCATCAGCTCTAAGGATAAATTATCAAGCAGTGGGACAATATGCCTGGCAAGAGAATGACCTTGCTGGCAGGAGCACTTTCCATCAGATATACTTGCTGGTTCCACTGAATAAAAAAGGTGTTTAAAGGTTGACTTTAATAGGTCTTGTACCTCACTAATTGCTCTTGAATAGTTGGAAAAATGGTAATGAATGCTTACAGTGTTTTATGGTTGAATTGGGAGACTTACTTCACATAGTGTGCAAATCTTTTATATTACTGAACTCTGTCCTGTTAACACTGAGAGTTGCATTGGATACATCAGCTAAAGGACAACTGTTTGAGAAAAGTCTGGAGGAAAGACGTGAGTTGATGAAAATGTGCAAAAATGTTAATTTATTGAATTCTATAAAGCTTGTTTTAACAATAAAGTCTAAGTTTGACTTGATTTCTAACTGATAGAAAAACTTTTGTTCTGGTGAACAGATGAGAAGGATCATCTCTACAGCCAAAGCAGAAGGACATTGCATTTGCTTCCTTCAACTTGCAGTAGCTAATTAAAGACACTGTGGATCTTTTCCAGAAATAATTCAGTCAGATCCAGGTGCTTGTAGTTAAATTAATCTGTTACTTTTAGACAATACACCGCGAGGAAAAACACGATTACATTTCTGCCTGGGGTGGGGAGGATGGGGGAGAAGAACATCCTCTTCTGTAAACTCTGCAGCCCTAGGGATATCAGGAGGTACTTAAATGAGCAAGAGATGTTCCGGAGTGCTGGTCAGAAAAGTTCTGGTCAAGACACAAGGAAAGCATAGGACCCCTTAACTTCTAGAAATGCGGTGACTCCATTAACATCCTAAAACAAAAGAGTATGAGTTTTCATGTATTGCTTGGGTGGTAGCAAAACAACTCCGTTGTTTGCTCTTTCAGACTGAAGGGCAAGCGTATTAAGGTCTTTCAGTTGGCAGGTGTGTGTTTTTCCTAAATAGTTACAGCTGACAAATGCATCTCTTGTTCTGGTGACCATTACGGGTACATCGTGATGTCCTGTTTAGTTCAATTTTACTGAGCAAGATGATGTGGATGATGTGATAGGTTCAGAATCTGTAGAGTTTGGACTTTGGTTTAAAAGGGGAAAAAACTAAAATATTTCTGTTCTGGTCAGAAGGCTAGAAACTTTTAAATGTAAGCAGATGGAGGCAGCACTTTTTGTGAGTGAACACACCAGCTAAAACAACCCCTCAACCCCAAAATTCTCTTCATCTTCAGTTCACCAAACAGTGAACTCTGAAGCCAGGGAAAGCATGAGTTACTAGGACATCTCCTATGTCTATGGACATGAGGACCAACACAGAGGCTACCACTAACACATGGCAGATTTAGGGCATATTAAACAGCTGGAGTGAGGCATGGTCAGCAAAAACCTGATGACTCAGGGGTTTCGGGGCAAAAAATCAGGGCCAGTCACTGGGCACTTTGCTCAAAGATGAGTGTGAGTCAATCAGCAGGCAACAGTCTCAGCAATCCCTATGCAGCCTGCACACAGTCCTAAACTGTAGTATTGCAATTCAACATCTACTCCAAAAAGGAGGTTGTCTTAAATCACATAGTTAAACCAAGTCAATGAGCATTAGATTGTTTTATTAGCACACTGGTTTGGAGCCATTTGAATTCATGTGAATCATATTTAAAAGCTTTTACCCACACCCATCAGAATTAGAAAATTGCTTACTAAGTAAAAAGAAAGAGGAGATCCTAATTACATGGTTCCAGGAGCTGAGGCTTCAATAAAAATACAGATACAATAGAGCTTTTGGGAATCAAGTATCTCTGAGTCCAAGAAGGAATAGATAATCCCTCTGCAAGTTTCAGTCTGGAGCATTCCGGCTCCATACTGCCATGTGTTTACAGTTTTAGATGCTTGATCCAACCCTAAGCCTGATCGCTTTTCTCGTGTTTCTCTATTGCACTAGCCCAGAATAGCAAGTTTATTGCACAAACAGCTCACTCAGGGGCTTGATTGTGTTACGTTTACTCTTGTGACTATTCCTTTATTGCCAGGATTTGGCTTCAGAAATTAAGGGAAAGTCAAGGTCATCTTGGGACCAATTTTCACTGAGGTCAGGATATCCACTTAGCAGGGTAGGTCCAGTATTTGGAGGTTACAGAAGAGGGGAGGCTTGTCAAACTGGTAGCTACCATGTTTAAAAATATCTTGTATGTTCCTTCTAGAGGATAATTTTTCCATTAAATATATCAAGGAAAGTCCAGATGTCATACTCGGAGGTGCCTTCTCATTATATCCTCTCATTGGCAGGTGATTGTATCTGCACGATTGTCTTTTTCCCCTCTGCAGGTAATGCTTTGCCCCTCTTGAGGGAGAAACAAGAGCAGAAAAGCAAACCTAGCCAACAAGTTGTTGCAAATGACCCCCTGTGCCTCTCAAGAAAACCAGAACTGAGCTGGGCGCGAGCTGGCCTGTATGGGGGGCGGAAGTTACATGTCAGGTATAAGGGGGAGATGGAGGAAATGGGTGCAGACATGGTTGTGTGTGACATATGGTTCCTTTTGCTCTTAGTCAAGCATAACTTTCTTAGTGGATATGAAGTCCTGTGCCTGTTTGTGTAAAGCCCATTAGCATATGTCTCTGCAGTGGGCTTCTGTGGCAGAGTTCCAGTAATTACTGTTCATTAGTATTCATTAGTACCAGGTCTTGCCTGATCTTGAGTTCATGTTGAATCAGCTCTGCTGTAACTTTTTTGATATGGGCTGGATGTAGAGGTCAGCATGGAGGCATTAATTAGGCCTGGTAGTCAGAAGTTATTTTCATGACTCTTCAGATAGGGTTTGCTTCAGATGCACCATGGCTTTTCCTTCTGAAGTGGAAAGCATATATGTAAAGCGGAGCAGTGGTGAGCCTGACACTCAACAGCTTGAGAATACAAAAACGTGGATTTAAAGAAAGCCCTAAAGTTGCTCTCTGAACTGACCTGTTAAAAAATCTGCAGGGGTTCCAGCGACTTTTCTTTACTGATGCTCCCACTTAGGAATGTTGACACTGAAAAGAATTTGAAGGTGCGAAATATGGATGATGTATGATAATGTGATTTGTGTTTCTGATTGTTCATTCCTCTCTTGATCAGCTACTGCTGATAACAATGTAGCCATGAGCTGTTGGGGTATACCCTCTGACCTTTACAAAAAGAAGAACATTGAACAACAAACCTACTTGTCCCTTATTAAAAACAAAAAGGGGAAAAATGTCATGTTATACCAGTTGTTGCTACATTAAGCAGACAAGTTCAAGGTACTCTTCTAACCCAGAGATGCTTTTGAGAGGCTACAAGAACTTCTATGTGAGGAAGGGCTGAGTAAAATCTGAACATAAGTTTTCTTTTTTTTCTTGGGCAGGTAAGAAAGTAAAATTATTTCAATTCTAATGGCTGACTTTAGAGAAAGGTGTTCTGTTCTCTTCTGTCTGGTGACCAATGACAGGACTCCAGGGAATGGCAGGAGATGTGCCAGGGGAGGCTTAGGTTGAATATTAGGCAAAGGTTCTTCACCCAGAGGGTGGTGGAACACTGGAACAGCTCCCCAGGAAAGCAGTTATGGCACCAAGCCTGACAGTAGTCAAGCACCATTTGGACAACACCCTTAGAAACATGGTGCACATTTTGGTGCAGGGATACGAGTTGGACAGGATGGTCCTTGTGGGTCCCTTCCTACTCAAGTCATTCTACAATTTTCTATGGAAGTATTATCTATACTTTTATCTAAAAGCACAGCTGTATTTACCTTTTCTATACTTCAACAATCTGGAAAATCATGACTCTAAACATGCAAATCCTTAATTCTAGTATTAACCAGCCTCAGTAGAATCATATTTACCTGAGAGAGAAGATATAAAAAGATTCATACACTGAGGTATTCAGACAAGATATTTTCTTTCTCATAGTCAATGCCACCCGTTGTGGAATTTAAACCTGCAACACTGAGATAAAATAGGTGATATCACAGTCATACTTCACAGTAGCACAGGGCATTGGCATTGGAGATCACTCTAAAGAAATCGGGCTGAAGGATGATGGCAAAAAACCCTTTTTTCAGACTTTTTCCTCTTCAGTAACAAATAAATATTTAAGAAGGAACAGGAAAATATCTCCTAGTGAAGGAGATTACAGATTGGAACTGCTCTCCTCACAAAACCTTGTCTTTTTACACCACTAATAGAGTTGTAGACCTAGATGGACTTCAAAGTACAAAGCACAAAGTCCTCTCTTGCTTGGAATAATCAAAAGATTCCAGATGATGACAACAAGAAAAGACAGCCTCTAACCCCTTCCTGGCTTCCTTTAAGGCAAGTGGTTTTTAGCATTCCTCTGCTCTTTTTCTATTTTATGGATCTTGGGTAAACTGTTCAAAAGTGTAAAGTGGGCCTTTTCTCAACACAGTGTGTAGCTGGGCTGTGAGACTCCTGTTGTGGAAGTTTAAATTTAAATAGTGACACAGTGAGTGTATACATTCATGAAAGAAATGTCCATTGATGTTTATTAAATATAAAGACACAATCTTTGGCTCAGCTGATTGCTAAATGACAAACTTTTGGGGCCTGTGAGCATTTCAGTGGAAGTATCAATACTTAACTTGTTTCTATGCAATTTGGCTGGCCAGAGATTGAGACAGGATACTGGGCAAATGGGCCTCAGATCTAACTCAGCATGACTGTTCTTATGTTCTTGTATTGTGGCTCCTGAGAGATCATGTTGAGATTTTGATGCAAAGCATTTCTGTATCATTTTCAGATTTAAAGAGGATGAAACAGATGATATCATGCAGGAAGACCTTTGTTTTAAATGAAAACAAGATGAAAAATACAGATTAGGAAAGTGTAAAAGTAACTTTTTGTGTAGAAAAGATGTCTTTGTTAGTAGTATGCATTACAGAGAAAGCCACTGCCCGTACCTGAAGGCTTTTGAAATATTGCACAATATACACAGAAATGAAGGTGATTTTTTTTTTTATAGCTTCAAGAGATCCAAGTACCTGCATGAATCTAAGCAGACCATAGGTGTGTTTGGTGAAGGAGCTACAGATATTTGCAGCCAGCAGTAGGAGAGGGGATGAAAAAACTAGTATCACATCCAGTTCAGACTGGTTCCACAGGCTAAAAAATCTGGCACCCTCTGGGGTGACCTTTGGCAGCAGCTGGTTTATTGCTCAATCTCACACACCTGTCTCCAGAGCAGAACACCTCTTGGGCCTCCCGCTGCCCTCCACCAGAAAACATGCACTGTGGATCCCAGCTGAACTGGATACTTTTCAATTCCAAGTGATTTAGAAGGAGAGACAATCCTCTTTTAGGGCTTCTATGGGTGAGATTCTTTCAAAGTTATGCTAGTGCTCTTTGCAGATCAATGTTTTAAATTTGTCAGGCTTGTTTGGGATGCGGTGTGGAATACGGTTTAATGACCTCTCGACACAGTGTGACTCACAGGTACCTTTAATTAAAAGTCATATGCAAACAAGCCTCAAAATAGATATGCTTTGAGCCAGAGCACTTAAAGTCAAGAAAGTCTGAACTGTAGGACCAGTTTTGTAGGATGTTTTGCTAGAAGTTATCAGATTACAATGTGACTGAGTTGTTGCAAATGCAAACTCTTCCTCTTGAAAAAAAATAAATGCAGGCTCTACTAAATAAGATACAGCAAGCCTTTTATGCCAATAAAAAATTAAATTCTCTTTATCTGAGGATAAGAAAAAAATTAAGTTGAGTGGTGGTACATTCCACATAGAGGGCTCATTTTCTTTCTTGTCATACTTGGCATCTTGTTTTAGGATCCCTCTTTGATGCTGTACTCCTACTGCAAGAGAGTTGTTTCTAGTTCAGGAAAAGAATGATGCGTCTTTAATAAACAAACCTGGGAACTAATACAAATCCTTGTTGACAAATGCTTGTCAAGAAGAAAACCAAAGAAACAAAATCAATACATGGTCTTGCATTAAATCACATTGTTTGCAGATAGATATCTTGCAACTTCTTTTTTTTTTGTTTACTAAATAGCTGTCCCTGATTAATTTAGGATAAACCAGAATTTAGCTTTATAACAACAAAAGTTTTTTTAAAAAAAGTTTACAGCCAACCTTTTCAAATATTCTGTCGTTTTTAAGGAAAAAAACATTCCTCCCAGCCTTCCTTATTCTGACACCATTTTACTTTAGAAGATCTCAAAGTACAAGTGAATACATGACACTCGCAGTGTCTCCAGTGTACACATTTTACGTTTGATTTATGACATTACTATATAGGTGCACTTGACAGCTTTCAGATTGAAGCAGAGACAAGAGAGCTTTAAAGTGAGATGGGTTATCTGGGTAAATCTATCAAGGGTTCGTCCTGGGAGAACAAGGAGAGAGGCTTTGTAGAGCCCTGCTGTGTAGCAAGCCTCCATGCTGAGCACATCCCAAGCTCCCTGACAGTTGTGCTCAGCCTTCACTGTAATAACGAATAAAAGGGAGCTCCCTGTAGATTACAGATCTTCCGTGTTTTGACATTGACCTTAATACATAATTTAACCACAAAGCCTGAGAAGTGTGGAACAAGATAAGAAAAGACCACAGAACTGGCAAATAAAGTGATGTTCAATCAGAAATCATATTTGTTCCTGATAGTGGAGATGTGGGCATTAAAAAGGGAGACAGAGAGAGATTGAGAGAGAGAGAGAGAGAGGGGGGAACAGAGAGGGAAGAACGGTCTGGGTTATTTGAAGACTTATGGATCTCTTTTAAAGGACATATGCTTGTCAAATAAAAGTTTGTCCTGGATTCACAATAAGAAATAATGCAAAAAAAAGTCAATGGTTATTAAATTTTCATAGACACTGGGTTGCTGCTTTTCTCCAAATACTGTAATGGCATTTTCCATGTTTCCCTCATGTTTGTGCTTTCACTTTTAACTCAATGGACTGCGGAGGGGACTGTATATAAAATTACCATAAAGCTGTCCTTAGGCATATATTTAGACTAATCATGTTTAATATCTGCCTGTTCTAGACCTTAGCTTGGGTTTCTACATTAGAAAAAAAAGAAACAAATTTTTTTAGATGTTAAGAGTTTGTAGGTTTTTCTTCTTATTTACAGAGAGTACTCAATGCACAGTGGGATGGGCTGCTTGCATGGCAATGGCATATTTTCACTTTAACAAAAGAGAGGCTCATGCAAAGGAACATGATTTTTAGCACAAAGGATGTGGCTGTGTTACTGTTAAAATTAAGCACAATTCTTATGGGAAAATTATCAGGGATAAAATGATATACAAAATAAAAAAAATGCCTTTCAAGCATCATGAAGGGGGTAAGGAGTTGAGGAAAGTAACTTTTCAAAATTTGCTTTGCTTTTGTTTTTTCATCCCTATTGGGTGGTGTGTATGACCAATTAATCTTACATTTTTACTTCTAAGCCTTTTTTATAGGGCTCATGATTCACTTGTTCTTATACTGCAACATGTGTATGGCAGTGGCTTCAAGATATTCCTATTTATCGTTAACACGTCAAATGCAAAATCTTTGAAAGTATTTACACTGAATGACATTTAAATTAGAACTTGACACTGATTGCAAAATTAAAAATTGTTGTCTCCTTTTGGATGGGGTTTTCAGCCCCTACCCTCACTCCCAAATCCTTCAATTCTGCCGTGCAATTCAAGGTGCTTAAGTCACTTGGATGTTTTTTAATGATGCACCCAGAGATTCTTTAGTGTTAGAGCACAGGTACATAATTGGTCTGGTTTGAGATTAACACTTTTTATTGGGTGAAAATATTTTGACTCTTAAAATTAGGTCAGACCCTGAGAATAAAAAAAAAAATGAAATAAATATGAAATACACTGCCTGATGTACAAAGCTGGAGTTTAATTTCTTTTATTTCCAAAAGCAAATAAGTGACCAGACCAATCTAAGGGAATGAGAATACATCAGTATCATCATTTGGGATCGTTGTTGAGTGCTTATTTTGATACAGTATGTTTTTTTAAAAAAATATATTTATATATATTTATGTATAGACATTAAAAATGTACATATATTTAAAAAAGTTATCAAAAGCATGTTTCCTCCAAGCAGTCTGCACACCAGAAAAAGCTCAAGTCTGAAGTAAGGTTTTAACTGAACACAATACAGTGGTCCTAACATTATCTCCTTATCACCACAGCACTCCACCCACACAGTAACCCCTCTGACATGCTCGCTTTCATTTCAGCAATGCAACCTACCCCGCTGCATACTTCAAAGGGCTGAATATAATACTACAGCCCTCGACCGCCTGCTACATTATTGAAGAATATTATGACAGCTAAAATCCCAAAGCTACATGGCAAGTCCTTCTCCAGGATAAACTGGCCTAATTTAATACTAAGAATCAGGACCTAAGTGAGCATCAGAATGCTTACACCAGGTTTGTTAAGAATACTTGTATAGGTTATTACTTGCACAACAATTTTACCATTTGTAAAAAAAGAAGAAAAAGAAGGGGAAAAAAGTCCCAACCCCAACCCAAGCGTCTCGGCTATTTATGATGCAAATATGGAATTTTCCATCAGTGTGCTAATAACAAATACGAAGCAAAACTTGAAATTGAGACGGTGAGAAGTGGGTGAAACAGTTGAGGCTGTCAGAAAGAACTCCAAGAAGGTAAATCCATGGAGATAACAGTCAGTGAGGTTTTTTCTTACATAGGAGAGGAGACAAAACAATTTTGTTCTGGTTAAAAATGGTCCAGCATAAAGCCTGGCAGAAACTTGGCAAGGTAGTTTCAGAAAAAGGGGGAGACAAACTATATTAGATTGGCTCAGGTTAACTGCAGTTTATTAAAAACTGGCCCATCCATTTGGATCCAAATGTGCTAGCTTGTCTTTCAAATCTTCCGTTACACAGCTTCATTGTGTTTCGTGGCCATTTTCATTTGGTTTATAAAATAATGCCACAGGTTTCCCTGAAAATGCATTACTAAAAGTACAAAGTTACAGGTGCTGCCTGTTGTATAACATTGCCATATCAACTGCAGCTCCAAATTTACTATGTTATCTTACTGGCACACTAATTTGAAGTTCTGCCTATGCAAGGCATTGCAAACCAAGGTGTTAAGAGTCCAAGAAAGGTAACAAATGGTAAGAGGAAGAGGGAAGTGAAACAGCGTGTTTTGGATTTGGCAAAAAATCCAGGGAGGTGTAATCCGGTGTGACATTTCCCTGTCCTCATTAGGACTAACTTTCACAAACTGATGGAGAGCTGGCAGGTCTGCAAATCTTCTGTGATTGCCTGTAGAGTCATAAGGGCTGGAAATGCAGTGATCGGTCACAGGATGGCTTATGGGGCTGTTTCTGATTTATGGGTGGGAGATGCTACTTTCATCACATAGATACACAATTAGAGTAGCTCCCCGGTTTCATCAGCAGGCCACCAAGAGGATCTATTTCAGGGTCTAGGAAAACAAAAGCAAAACCAGAGACAACTGGAGCAGTTCCTTGAGCAGAAAAATAGTTTATTTTTCTTCCTGCTAAAAAGTCAGTACCTGGAGCAGATAAAACTGTCCGATGTTTTAAAATTATGGTGAATGCTGGAAAGGTAAGGAGAAAGCTCAGGCAGATATGTAGAGGCTACATAAAAACTGTAAAGGCAAATAAAATAGAAGGGGGATACAAGTTTTGACTGAATTTGGTGCATAGAAATACCAGATTTTTCATGAAAGCAAAGTGGAAGAAATGGGTATTTGATCATCAAAGTTCTCCTAGGGGAAAAAGAAGCTTCTAGAAGAGGTATTATTAATAATATGGCTGGATCAATAGATCATAGACTTGAAAACTACCAGGCCAGTTCTTGTGAATTTAGGACATTGAAAAATGCCCTTGCCCAAAACCACACTCCTCATGGTGGATAAGTTGAAAGTTCTCTGAATACTGAAACTAAATATTTGAGCCCACGACTGTGACCACCAGTCAAATGAGTCTGTAAGAGAAATGTAGGCACTTTTTTTTAAAAAAGTCATAAATTAGCTTCAACAGCTGATGTGAACGAATATTAAAAAATCCAATATATGTTTCAATATCGGAAAAGGAAAAGAAGCTATGGATTTGCAAAACCACTCACACCAGAGCAGGTAATGGAACGAATAAATAGTGTGTAGAGGCGAGTTGTGCATTTACTCAACAAAGAAAGATGCTGCAAAGTCAAAAGAATAGCTAATAAAAAAAGCACAAATGGCCTCCATGTGATGCACAAATTAGGCCCAGGAGCACAAATGAAAGAAGTGAGAGAAACTGAAACATGCTTGTTCAAAAGAAAGTATAAAGTTGGAGAAGTCAAAGGTGAGACTGAAATCTGAAAGCAAGGGACAATTTCCAGCCCCGGCCAAGTGTGAAATGTCACTGATATTCAAAGGCACAAAGAGTAAAACAAGACGTTGTGGTAATGCACAAAGGAGATCAAGTAGTCCATGGGCATAAGTTTGGTCTCATCAATGGAATGTGTGCCAAAGCCCAGTAGATTCATAACTCCAGGAACAAACCTGAACCAGACATCAATGTGCCAATGCGTGAATTGAAGTGTGCTTGCAGAAAAAAGGGCTCACCTGGTGACATTCAAGGTACAGTTAATGGAAGATGCAGAATCTCTTACATGTGGCACTAATAAAACTGCAGCGAAATATGACAACAGATGGCTTCATTCACAGGATCAGCCACGGCAATAAAACAGGCTTGTTCTTTGTAGCTGTGGAGAAAAATAGCAAAAAAGGATTGCTCTTAGATTTTGCAGTGACCACAAGATGCTGAACAAGATCATTTAAAAGAGGAAACATTCCCATTTGCTCTCAGGGAATGAAATGTTTGCTAAGATAGCAGAAGCCAAGTTCGTCATAAGATTAGATACAGAGACAGGGTTCTGGCAGATTCCCCCGGACACTGAATGCTTCAAAATTTGCTTTCAAATCACCATTTTGCAGATGCCGCTTCCTGAAATTGCCTTTTGGAATCCATTTAGCACCAGAAGCATATTGCAGCACTACGACCCAAACACTAGGAGGTCTCCCAGGAATGATAATAACATGTGAATGACATAATAGAAAGGGGCAGCACCACTATTGAACATCAGGAATGATTGTGGAGAATACTAGAAACTGCAAGAAGAAACAGTCCTAAATTGAACAACACCAAATTGTCAATCTCAAGCTAACGAGAGAGACCACAAAATGAACTATGCCTAACTCATCTACAGTGGAGGCCTCAAGGGCTATGGCAGCGACATAGGACAGGTGTATGAATGCGTATTCTAAGTAGGTTTTGTCTAACATCGAAAAACAAGACACTAAGCACAGAACACTTTTTATGAAACACAAGAAAGGACTTGTTGAAACATTGTTAAGCTTACTGCAGTGGTTTTTTTGGAAAGGCTAAGAGGAGGCTGTAAATGTGAAGGTCCAGTTTAGACATTAACTAGCAACTCTAAGCGTGCTGTCAAGATGATGCGCTTTGCTTGATGACATGCAACTGTGTTACCTGAAATGGACTGTAACAGACTGTATGACTGGTACAAACGTATGAAGCTCTGTATTCACCCTGGATGTGAGATGAATTATGCGAACAGTCATATGAACTATAAGCAGAGAGTGATAAAAAGCTACATTGCTCATGCTCACATTGGATCATCGGGAGATCGGTCACAAAAAGTACAAGAATGGCAGCTATCACAGTAAGGCAAAAGAAAATGCAGGGAAGAAGTTTATCAGTGAGGACACCTTGGAATGATTAGTCAAAAAACATACCAATGAAGCTGTGCTTTAGTCACAGATAAAAAGAGATATCTTAAATGGTGACCATAAAGACTGGTTTAACTGCATTAAGTAGATCTCTGTAAGTTAGACTGTAATGTCTGTATTATTCATATGTTTCAGGTTCCAAAATCAGAAGTGAAATGTGATTTATGTGGATAAGCATAGCATCTCTCAAGACATATAACTAATTGAAAAGACCACAGGTTTAGCTGTGATCAAGTGTGTTACAACTGATGCATAACTGTTAAGAAAGGGAATAGATATTACTGCATTCCAGTTCACTAATTCTGAACTCCCAAAAGCTTCTACAGTGCATGCATTTTAACATAAGACATCAAAGGCCTCATTCACTTACCCACATATAGGCTTCATGTTCCCTTTAAGATGCGCAGGCATACCTGAAACATCCACAAGGAATGATGTGGGACTTAAAGGAGACCTATATGTAACTAGAGTGGCACCTGGAGGCCGTGGTGGACACCCTAGGGCAACTCAAATCCCATAGACACCCATCTGTGAGTAGCTCAAATGCGGTTTTTAGCTATAGATATCTAGAAGTAAACCAGAGCACACTCTCTGAATGAGGAAGAATTTCCTCAGAAAACACTTGGCACAAGAGAACCCTGGAAAAAAAGGGGCAAAATCAGTCATAGAAATCTGCATAGATATCTGAGATGCAGAGACAAGCCTTAATCAAAGAACAACATATAACAGTGATTTTTGGCAAACAGCCTAGAGAAGCCAAGATGGACAGAGAACTGTAACAGTCACCAGGTGTTTACCACAACCCAGAAATTCAGACTTCAGCGAGATTACTGCTGTCAGAAAAGAGGACCAAAGATACATCACCTGGATTGGAGCCAGTGAATGGACTTCACAGAAAAACCCATCATCTCGGTATTGAGCTTCTAGGAAAATTTATTTAGACTTTGGTATTTGGCTGATATCCCTGTATGTTTTTAAATTAGAGCTACAAGGTCACCTTATGAAAGATCTGAAGAGTTCCCCTGATTGATTAGCTAACCCAGCACTAGCCTGGGTGCAGTACATGTGGTGTGTAGGGATCTGATGTTTAACATGGAATTGACTGTTGCCAGAGTGAAGGTGAGCATGACGTTGATCTTCTGGTCTCCAGGACATGAAGAACAGGCATAGAGGATCTTCAAGAACAACATGACTTTTTGATCACCAGTACTTGCCTGTCAAGGCTGAGCCTGAAGTCACCTTTGTATTTCTATCAGCCCTTGCATTGAGGTTAACTTGGGAAACAGTTTAATTAATCACAAGGCCTATTTCCCAGAGTGATTTCTTTCAGTTCGCCTTTCGCTTATGCTGTGGCCAGTTCACAGGTAAAACCACCTCCTGCTGTGACTAACAGGATCACTCCGAGCTCTTCTCTCCAAAGGCTTCCTCTTCACACTCTGTATCCAGGTCAGAGTCTGGTCACTCAAAGTGGGTTTTTTAGATCTGAAAGGCTGCAACTGAACTGCGCTGGACACCATATTTCATGCTGAAATGAAAGCTGAAGATGTGCCTTCCCCTGGTGACGAGAACCTTCTTGTTTGGGTGGGCAGACATCATGGTAACAAAAGGAATTTTCATGTGGGACAGGGCATCAAACATGCCCATGGCACTTTGCAGACAAGAATGCATCTCTGTCCTAACACAGAGCTGTCATTTCAAAGCTGTTTTAGAATTACAGGTTTAAAGAAAAAGAAACCAATCCCACAAAACTGCTATATTTGCATTTTTTTTTTCTCTTTTAACTTGCACGCAGCTGAATAAAATTATTTTATGTCGGGTAAAAGTTCTCTCCCCAAAACATACTGGCTGTTTCCTTTCATATCAATTTTTTCCTTATGCTTTATGAACATTTGAAAATGCAGAGTGAATAATTGCATTGTTGATAAAAATATAACATAAGTAGCGGAGACTGCTGCACTAATGAAGAAAGAAAGAAACATTTTTTTTTTTGAGACAGAAAGCCTGGGGCAAATAAAAATCTTCTTGGAAACTTCAGTAGTAATTTTGCTTGAATGCAGATTATGGACTCATGAGCACTGGGAGTGGACAGGCATGCCCATATAATCTTTACGACATGATCGTGTTGCTTAATAGGAAGGTTGCAAACAAAATTCCCAGGCTGGAAAATCATTGTCTTGAAAGGATCTGAGGTCCCAGGTTAGATAAAAATTCATCTATGGCTGCTTTAGGAAATGTTCAAAAGCTTTAGAGGAAATGTCCCTTTCTATGTTGTGGACACGTACAAGGAGAAAAGGATACTAACAGAGGTCCCGAAGCATCTCATCTACTGTCTGGGGTTTGGGGTGCAGGACAAACAGCATTGTACTTCGTGTCTACAGTCTCTTCAGGTGAAGCTTAGGCAGAATCAGTGACTGTCTTCATGTGTAAGAAGAGGAACACGTGGATTCAGAAAACTCGTAAGAGGGATGGCAATCTTCCTAATGTCCCTCAATATATTTTCGTAAGTAACAAATTCCCTTCTACTAAAAAAAATAGTTGAACCAATTTAGTAACATGTTCAATTGAAAAAAAAATGTTAAGAGGAGGAAACCTTTTGGGTCCCAATTACTGTTAATTTGTAATCCAGTGAGGTCAAGTACCTGATTAAATATTTATATAGGAGAAAGGTCATAGTCTTTTGTGATCTTCTTTGCCCTGTGTTAATTTTCCGTCAGATGCAATGAGTTCTTTTTTGGAGAACATTTTATCAGAGAAAGTATGCCAAGAAAAAAGGCAACTGTTGGGTTTTGATGTCAAGCAGCTGAAAACAATCTCTTGCAGTTAGGTACAATTTTAGCCCAAGTTTCTCCAAAGCAATTTAGTGATTTTAGGTTTCTCAGCATCTGAATGGTCATCTTGAGACCTTTGAAAGGCACTAGACTTTAAGGAAACAAAGAGTACATGATCTCTGGAAGTTGAGTTACTTTAAAGAGGTCTCTGCTGGACATGCATATGTCATATGGAAGCCTTCCAAAATCACTAGTCATTTTTGAAAAAAATTGTTCCCAAAAGACACAAAACTATATTGGTTTTGTATCTATTGTAATTTGATTTTAATTTAAAAGCCCCACAAGAGGCATGCCGTATCAGGCTCAGAAGTAGCTGATGAGGAAATAAGTATCTAGATGGAACTCAGGCAAACCCAATTGGGACAGAGATTCGCCAGAGGCAGTTTTCCCACTTTATGTATGGAGGGACAAACCACCCTGTCTGATCCTCCAGCTGGAAGTGCTGAGGCAGGTACAGCTCAAATAAGACCTCTCCCTGAAACGTTTTTCTTGCTAAGGCACTGCATGGGGCAGTGTGCTTACTGTAGTGGATGTGGGCTCTTGGTCATCCTGTTGGGCTGAACCCAGCATCTTCTAGGAAGAGGTCAGTTGTCCCAGGTTAACTTGTGTGGTTGTCTCTCTGCCAGTGGCAACCTTTGGCACCCTGATGTGGGATGCAGCTTCTGTGGAAAAACCTGTTTTTTCATTCTCGTATTGCAATTTTTATGTCTTCCTGCACACTTGTGTTTTTTTTGGCTTTATGTGTGTGTTGTTTATGTTTAGCTTGATATATTTAAGTTCTTTTCTTTCACTGCATTTTAATTTCCTATGTATCTCTCTGTTAATGCCACAAACCCACTCACCCACCGCACTCACATTACAAATGTACATTCTATCTAAAAGTTTTGCATCAGGCATATTAGAGTTAGATAACATATTAGTTAACTAGGAAGGCCCAGGAAGAGTTTAGGGCAAATACGGTGCAGAAGGATGGCAACAACTATAGTTTCTAGATGTGGTTCATTTGCCATAAGCAGTTACCACATGTATCATCCAGATAAAAGCTGGGAACAGGGCATAAGTATGGGCCTTTGAATTTATGATGCAGATTTTTAGCTGGGGAAAATTTGTATGGAGCAACTCATATAAGTGCCACTGGAGCTGCAGCACTCATGCAGTCAAAGGCATCACTCCTGTGCCTGTCCTGTGCTCAATGAGAGGAAAGCAGACCTGAGTGCAAGACACATCCCTCCAGAGGACTGCTACCTTCCACCATCGTGGTCCTCTGAACTGTCAGAACAACTTAAAGGTTATTTTCATTGCATTGAGTGGCATTTACTTTCCTTTCATTTGTACTCTAAATATATTTTAGAACTGCATTTGGAGACATTTCCCTATTGTGTGTATTTTCCTTCCTGACAGCCATTGGTTTATTTCAGTTGGATAAAAATTTGTCTTTCAGCCAGAAAATGTCACATGACAGCACAAGGAAGTAAAAGAATAATTTTATTTTCTATTTAATTTTGTGATTTCATCCTGAAACCTTTAGGGATATCCCATCTTTTACAAAATGTCAGTTTGTTCACATATCTGTGTTCTCTTTAAATGAAAAAGATGAAAGCAAACAGATAACCCATTACATTTCTTATGTTTAACAAATTACTATACAGAATACCCTAAGTTCTGCTCCCAGTTGCACAGGAGTGCAAATACAAAGAAACCAGTCCACGGAATTCAGTGATGCTTTTCTGGAATGGCCCAGTTAGGTAGAACTTGGACTGGTAACTATGCTTTATTGAATTGTTATTATTTTTTCTTTGTAACCTATAATTATTTATTGACTGAATTAAATAGCTTTGGCCAGTGGACTATAAGTAATACTGGGAGGCAGGTATGACTTCCACATATTTGCAATAATTATCCCTTGTTGATTTGTAGTCCCATTAATAGCATGCTGGAGATTAAAGGTGATGCAGACAAAGCAGGTATCTGTTTCCTTCGGAGGGCAGTGTCCCTGCTACACCTCTCTGTCAAGAAGAGAAATCGTAGAACTAACAGAATACTTGCACAATTCTATGTTTTTCCCTTATTTGTCAGGTTTGAAATGTCAGTTCTTGGGACTAATGGCTGTTTGTTATTCCCTATTTATACAATATTGAGTATAGTGGGATGGTGATCTTGTTTGGCTGCTAGTAGCCAGAATTTTCTAATCTGATGTTACACAGCCAAACACGCAGTAGTCAACATAGGCTCTCCTTTTACTCGGTGGGCAATTAAGAATGAGTTTATTTTAAATTTGAATGCCTCTTTGTCTCTCAGTGCAGAGAGAAAACCCTTGCTGTAAGAAATTGTATCTGTTCTTTTCCCAGAACATATAGTGTTGAAGGCTAGGAAGTGATCATCTCATCTAGCTTTCTGTATTATCACAGACCATTACACATCCCAGATTACATACATAGAACCCAAATAACTTGTACTTAAGTGAAATAATATCTTCAGAAAGATAACCAGCCTTACATGCAAGAAACCAGGAAATATAAAAACCCTACTATTTCTAGTGGTACAGAGTTCCCAAGCTTAATTACCATCCCGTGGCATTAAAACCAGATATATTTATTCTGATCTGAATTGTCTGGCTTCAGCTTCTCAGCCTTTGGGCTCTGGCTATACTTCCCTCTTCTAGAATTTTGAGCAGTATTTGCTACATGAGAGGGTGTTTATGTACAGAAATCATGTAACCTATCAGTCTTGCTTCAAAAAAATAAATAAATTGAGCTCCTAGTGTCTCATTGTAAAGCATTTTCTCCAGGATTTATATAGCTCTTGGGATGCTTTCTTCACACTTTCATTTTTTCCCATTTTCTTCTTAGAGTACGGACACCCCATCTGCTCACCGATGTCATAAACCACCTCCCTCTCTTGTTCCTGGCTCCTCCATTTTAGCACACAGGGGATGTGCTTTTTTTTGCCACTGTAAGACACTTTTGAGTACGTGTTGAGCTGCAGTCATGCTGGAGTTTGTTTATTTTAATTTATCTGCAGACATTTCTGTGTAATATTCTGTAATTGCATGGTAAGTTATGACCATAAAACTTCAGAGTAATTGCCTGCTAGAGTATTCTATGTAACATAAGAGGTCCAATAGCTTTGACTACACTCCCAGCAGAAAGAGCTTGAACACTGGATACGCAATGACATTTTTCCAAAATCTATCAAATCTGGGTATTAACACAGTGACAGACTTCTCCAGAGTGACACTAGCCAAATAATTTGACTCACCATGTTGCATTAGATTTTTGTGCATGTCAACAGTCTGTGTTGTGATGAGCCAAAACACTAAGGGAAACAGTGCTCTTCCAAAAATGACAATTTAAGCCCGTTTTAATTTTGTTACTTCACTAAGCTTAAGGGTTGGCAGCTGAGAATCCAGCTCACTCTTTCAATAAGACTTTTGCTTTCAGCCAAGGAATTTGCAGTATGTTTTAATGGAGTAAATTAATTACATAGTAAAGAATTCGGTGGCTTTGGAAGCCAAACTGCAGACTCCTTAAAAGACATCACACTGTCAAAAATAGAGTATTGTAGAGCACATACCTTTTTTAAATGCAAAAAATACCAGCTTATATTCAGCATTATAGGCTGATAAGCTACATTGTCCTACTCATATTGTAGCCCAAGTAAGGATTTCCTGCTCTCATTCCTGGTCTTTTTTTCTTCTCTTTTCTTTTTTTAAATAAAACCAAATCGATGCAATTTGGAAGACAGAAATACGGTGCTTGCCTGCTGTCTCATAACATCTGCATTACTAGAACTGGATTAGGAGATACAGGAAATCCTTGATCCAACAGAACCCTAAACTTGAAGGAAGCTTGGACTGTAAGTTGCTAGGAGCACAGCTGTTTTGCTAGTGTTCGTACGGTCCCTTTCACAGTGGCATTCCTGCCCATGACAAAAAGCTCCCAGGTGCTCAAGTAATAAAACTGAAAAATATGCAAATAGTCTCCTTGAAGATCCAGTGCTTTGACGGATCAGGGCCACGACTCAGCAGATGAATGATGTTGGCTCACAGCAGCTGAACAAACCCTATTGTTTTAGGAAGCTGTCATCTTGTGCTCCAAATTCTAATCCTTCATTAAAAATAGCCTCTAGCATATAATTGCAAAAATAGCCTTCCCCACTTGGACTGACAGCAAATTGATGCCGTGTTGCCTCTAGCTTCCGTAATAACTGGAGACAGCAGCTCAGAATGGCCTATATTCACTCTTTTCACTTCAATATCTTGTTGACTCTGAAGCCTAATGATGGCAGTCTCAGAGTTCATGCTATTATTTAACTTATGATCAAATATGCAGGAAACAAGAAAGAAAGTTATCAACAAGGATTAGTGCCTTTGGAGCATCTAAATCCTAAAAGATGTGATTGTTGTTTTCCCTGCGATTCTCTTCCTCAGACATGATCCTATGTTTTTTGCCAGGCAAAAGCCACTATCTTCCTCTCCATGATGAATTCTGTATTTAACAAAATCCATTTTTGTAACTATTGGAACTTGTTCTTAAACAGTCATACTTTTTTGTATGTGTAAAACAAATCTATGGTTTTGTCTTACACTTGTAAGAAAGTAACCTTGGGTAATTTCTCATTTATTGTGTTTAAAACAAAAAGACGTGTGTTTGTTCAGAGTGCCTTCAGATTAAGTTCCCTAACTTGTCTTCTAACTGTAATATATATAGCTTGTTCGTGTCAACTATTCATTTTTTTTCCTCCATTCAATTTTTAGATGAAAGAATCTAGGAATGAACTGAGTAAAAGAAATAAATAAACTAAAGAAAAATATCCAAGACAAGACTAACTGTACTGCAGCCAATTGAGAACATTCTTCCTCAACATCTGGTAAAAGAACATCTGTGGGATTGGACTAAGAGCAGGTGTAGGATTCAGGAACAAGAATATCTGAGATGCAGATGAACAATGTGTGTAAAGAGTTCAGGGAAAACTTTTGAGAATCTGGCAGTTAAAATAACATATTCCAAGCTCGCCCAGGGAATTAAAGGATGATCTTTTCCTGAGGCTCAGTCTTAAATTTTTGGTGTTGAGTATGTGAGAATTAAGTGGAAGTTTTGAAATCTGGACAAGACCTAACATGATCTAAAGAAAATAATTTTATCTGGAACTGCAACTAAAGCCAGTTACTGTTCCTATGCAAACATTTTGCCTATCCACAATCTTTTAGACAAAGCACCAATCCTTGTGAAAATGTGCTTTTATAAACAATGAATATATATAAAACTGTGAAAAACTGTCTTGCAGTATGATGACAATTTGTTCTTTGTCATACTTTGAAGATGGAGTGTGCTAACAGCAAAATTGAATTAGTGCTAGACTTCTGTGAGAATATTTTTGTGAACCACCTTGAGGAATATACAAAAGAAACCATTTGTTATGAAAGTCTCAGTTTTTCTCTCCCCTGTGAAATCCTCTTGATGGTTGTTAATTTGCTAAAGACATTCCAGAACGTAGTCTTCTCTGACACAACTAGTGTTAGGGGCTGCATAAATCCTGCAATGTCACAGAATGATGCATTCTGTGATAGCTTCTGTAACCTAGAAAACACTGGTTAGTTTCAAAGGTAAGATGGAGAAGAAAGTTTTTATTTTTTGAAAGATAAATGCTGTTTGATGGATAGTTCTTGCCACTCAAAAACTTGGTTACTTAAGGCAAATAGACATAATCTGGGGATTAAGTCAGTTTTTCTATCACATCTATAATAACAGATATTTTTCCCTGTTGTGATGAAGACCATTAAATTGAAATATTTCAGAATATTAAAAATATTTCCCATTTGCTATAATAGAAATACAAGGGAAAATACATGAGAATGGAAAGTAGATTAAAGTACCTACTACCAAAGAATTTGTTTCATGTAGTTGATAACTTATTTTGCCAAAACACTTTTGTAAGATACTGATATTCTTCTTTGCGGGTGTATTTTGAGTTGCCCTATTTATAACAATGTATGATTATTTTACTAGTGAATTTCTGTTCACCAGGGTAATAATAAACATACACTCTGCTTTCCTGCCTCTACAGAGCTGGAGGCGGGTTTTCACCTTGTCCTAGTTAGACCAGTCATTGATATAACGTAGAGGCAATCACTAAATACAGCTGCATAGTTTGCCTTACTCTCTCCTTCAAAACCTATCTGAGAGACTTTACAGTTTCAACTGTATCAGAGTTTTCTTTAGAAAGTAAAGGAATGCCAGAGGAGATTGTCTATACACATAATTACACTTTCATGAATCGAGTTGCTTCCCTAAACATGGCTGACAAACTAAGTAAGTGTTAATTACCTAATTTAATGTAGCTTGGTTGATCTGTTTATCAGACAAATTTTGTATATGGTGCATGTCTTTTATTATTGTTGCATGTCAAACAGGGGTGGGATTTACCTCAATTTTTGAAGCCTTATTTCAAAAGAACATAGCTAAAGTTTGCGAGAGAATTATTATTGTAATATTTCCCCGCAAGGCTGGCTTGTCAGCCATATCAAGGCGCTTTATGGTCTGTCTTATAATGTAATATTTAATACCTTTGTTTTTTGCATTTGGTTTCCTTGGTACCATTAGGGTAGGAAAGGAAAAATAAAGCAGATGCAAAAGTATAACTGTTGCTTTGGCAATTTATCTGCCAAACTATACACAACCAGCTAGATGACTAAACAGTAGAGGTCTCATTCTGTGGGCACCGGTGGGCACTTCTCGTCTTTCATGTGGGAAATTCCACCCATATGTGCTCACTGAGTAAGAAAACCTTTTCCTCTTTGTTGCGAGGGGAAAGCACGATGTAGCACAAGTGAGGTTTACAGTGGCAGTTTCTTCCCCTTTTTTAACACACTAAGGTAGTAAAAGGGGTAGTAACACACAAACATGAGGCATGTGTGCCTAAAAGTCAGCCAAATAATTCCAGATGCATGGGTCTGAGGTTTTGATTAATGCAGCGTTTAGTAACCTGCTCAAGCAAGTTAAAAAATAAAATTTCATTTCTGTTGCTCCTTGGAGATTTTGAATTCTATCCCTCTCCTGAATTTTTGGATTGCTAGATGTCGTGAGTACTGCAGGGGGTCTTATAAGAACTGGTAATATGAGAAGCTAGGGGAACATCATTCACATTCCCAAAATACAAGGAATTAAAATAGAGATTGCCAGGTGTGGGGGGTTATGTCCTGGCTATTTTCAACTTCAGTAAGAACTTCTCACTAAAATGTAGGCCTTCTCTCTCCATGCTTATTCTCATTGAATGTCCACTGGAGTTTCACTGAGGCTCAGCTGCATCCTCCACAAGTAGGGGAATGTGCTTCACTTCATCTATTGCCTGCTCCTTTATTTTTCCTTCTCCTGAAGACTTCTGAATCTAGCCCAGTTATGCTGCTCTGAAAATGCATTCCAGTCCTATTTCTATATCCTGTTTTATAATTTTCCTCCTCAATCTCCATTGCCCTCTGTTTCTTCAATTTATTCCCCATAGGGAAGCACAAAGGGCACTTTTTTTCTTTTTATTAACTTCATGTTTATTCTTTGGCCACTTCCCACGCTTAGCAAGTCAGTCCTTGCTAAGAAGAAGGGAGAGATGACAGCCATTTTCACGCACAATCCTTGAAGGAAAACGGGACATTTTGCGTTGATCTCAGAGCCCTTTGTTACCAGAGGACATTTTTATACATAAAATGCCAGTCCTCTTAGTAGCACTCTGCAGAAAATCCAAATATTATTTTGAAATGCTCTTCATTTTTGATAAATTAACATAGCTACCTTAATACGACTGTGAAACTTTATGTAGTGCATAAGTCTTTTCATCAGTTTGACTGCTGCCACCTTCTCTGTGTACATTTGGACTTTGTCATAGGTCCCACAGAACTAATTTCATCCAGCCAAAGCTGGTGCAAGTTGCAGCTGGTTTTATGTTGACTTGCTCTGACTTTCCTCCATGAGTGGGTGGATCATTTTCTACCCAAGAAGCAAATTGTACCCTGTACTTAATTTGTTTTGAATGCAAGATGTGATACTTCAGCATGTGTTGGGTGCTATGGCAAACTCAAAAGGCGGTAGTTGCCCATTGAAGCTTTAGGGGAAAAAAACAGACAGAAAACGATCATTTTACCTTCAACTCTTGTCAAAGTACCTGAAGTACATAAGAACTGCTTGCGTTTTCTTCTCATACAGAAATATTCCTGGATTTTATTTTTATTGTTTAAAACAGAGCTGGTGAGGCCACCTATATTATGAGATTTCTCCACCCAATACATTTTGGCGTTTGCTCTCACAAATTACATGCACTCATAAGCCACCTTCTCAGAGGCATTAAGCACAGGAAAACTGCAGTGTTCAGGGTGCAAGTTACTAACCAGCCCTGAAAACTGAGTTGCAAGAGGCAGATAATTTTCCTTCTTACCAGCACTAAACAATATTTCTACTATTATACCCTCTGCACAGGGAAACTTTTGTAGTGTTTGCAATATTGTTTCAGCAATGATTTTATGATTTGTGGCTTCCAGAAAAACATATTCCAATAAAACAGCTTTGACATTTGCTTCACCTGGTTACTCAAAATATTAATGTCTCTGTTGAGTGAAGGTATGGCAAGTGCATCGAGGACATAGTAATCTTGGGCACTTCCTCTTTCATCACAGACAACTGACACAGAAATTGTTCCAGCTAATTTCTTTTTTCCCCCGGCAACATGGTAATCAAAGACTTCAGGGAGATACTCAGTACGCAACCATTGAGATGTTGGCATGACCCCAGGAGATTTTAGGTTTGCTTCAAGGTAGCAATACAGACTTGGGTTATCAAGATCACTGAGTACCACATTAACGCATGTAAATGGTCCCTCCATATATATATTAAAAAAGACTTGCTGAATTGTTTTGGTCCTAAATAGTTACTTATTTTCCTGTGGGGCACACAGGAACAAAATCAGGCTCTCCCCACATGATGCACCCTGCAGCTTCAGGAATGGCTGATGGCGGGCAGCCTTTCCTCCAGGACAGTGATGCTGGCACAACCGATGCACAGAATGCCACCGCCAGAAACATTAAACAGCATTTTGTGGAGAAAAGACTGAAGCTGGTTGGAAATGTTTTTGCCTGTCTCAGCTAGGTATGTACAGTGGATCTGGTTTTAAGGCCTGTTCTTTTCTCAGGCACTTGCTTGCCCTGAGGGCAACCAACTCCTTTGGAAATGGGGAAACAAGGAAAAACCAAATATCTTCTCATGTTTTCCCCCACTCCTCCCGTGACGAAAGAGTGCTTTAGGGGTCTGTAAGGGTGGTGGTGTTACATATTGCACTTTTTTCAGAGTTGGGGGTGTTTCTCCTCCCTAAATTCTGCAGTTGTTCCTTGTAAGCCTCCCACCCACCCTAGGTTGAGGGTGCTCCCTCAAACGTGAAAGGCCCTTTGCCTGGTGGAGGAAAGAACTTAAGGGAAGGGCTAGAACAGTTTCTCTTCAAGAGTTTCAGGCCTCCTCGCTTGTGTGCTCCCTGAGGATTTTCCTTTCAGCCCTCTGGGGCTGGGAAGGGGTAGAAGAGCCCAAGGGCAAGCCAAGTACTGCTGGTCTGAAACTGCACTGGGTGCAGTGTTGCTGTAGGTCAATGCTAGAAAGTCCACAAGGATCAGGGGCTTCCAGGTTGGTTTTGGAAGACATCAACTCCTGGAGTGTGTCACCATCCCCATAGGGGCCTGGCAGTGCTCACAGCGGGGGCTTTTGGGGCATGCAGTGAACAGTGAAGTAAAGGAAAATGGCAGGGAAGGTGGAAGAATGGGATGTGAGGTGGAGCAGGATGTAGGAGGCTTCACACAGTCCCTTTCCATTCAGTTATATCAGTCTCTGGTTAGGACTGTCCAGATAATGCAAGTACTGGATGAGCAAATATTTATAGATTTCCTTAGGTTTTAAGGGATAGTTAAATATGCCCCTCTAAAAAAAAAAGGAAAAGTTTTCTCACTTTTTTTGATACAGTACTTCTGTTATCATGATATTAATAATTTCGAGGACACTGTGGAAGACTGTACTAAGCTGTTGCCATGTCAATTACACAGAGCTATATTTTTGTGCTCATTATTATTCTTGGATGTCTCTAATTTACATCTAAATGTACTGACTAATTTTGATTCAATCATGTCAAAAATGATAGGTCATGTGTGGGAGGAGATGACAGTCCTACCATCAGGAATTGCCAGAATGTGAATTCCTCGGGGCAATGATTTAATGCCCAAGTCAAGCAGTGCTGTCAGAATTGGAGGCCAAATTATGACACATTATGCTGTACTATGGACTTGCACATACAATACATATGAAAAAAGTGACTGAGATTGGAGTTATTAAACTATGCTTTAACCGCTGCTACATTCTCCTTCTCTCTCTCACCCCCCCGCTGTCTTCTTTTTTCCCCACTCATCGCATTTGTTCAGAGGTACTAATAATGGTACAGAAATCTCTTCTGTAACAACCAACATCCCAAGCCATTCTGAACAGCAGCCTGTGATTAAAGTAGGTGATAAAATAATGGCACTTGATGTACATTTCTCCTTAGCCTTTCTTTAAATCATTTACATTTTTTTAGCAAGCTACATGTCAGCTAGATGTTCTGTGAAGGGGCAGGGCCTATTCATTCCACTGTGCTTTTTTCCAAGGTTTTTTTTTAAAGGAATCCAATGTCTCTGGATAAACCTGCTGAATAACCTTCAGCAGCTTCAGAGCAATCCACAGGAACTGATTTGCATATTGGATGTCATCTTAATTATTGCATCGGGTTTGCCTTTTTTAGCTTAAGGGGATTTATCTGTCAGAAGTGAGGGGTTTTGTTTGTTTGTTTTTTGTTTATAAGAAATGTTTGTTTTTCTACCTGGTCTTTTAACACTAAGGGAGAAGCTGCAGAGCTGTTTGCCATCAATGCTGTATGTGCAATTCATTGCATATTCTTGTTCAATCAGTGTTGCAATTAATGTCTTAAAACTCCAGAGTCACTGTGAATCTGTTAAATTCAATGATCTTCTGTTTTTCTGATGGTATTACATGTTCATGTATGTCCTCAAATAATGCAATAAGTTACTTACTATATTTGGTAGGTGAGTGAAAATAATTGTGGTTTTGTTACCTATATAGAATGACTTTAATAAAAAATTTGAGATTTTCAAATCATTTGCGTAAGAAGTGCTAATTGTTTTATTGGCACAGGAGTGAATAATTTTGCAGTGTACATCTCAGTTTTGGAATGTTTAAATTAAATCCTTAGTCTTTTTTTGAAGCAAAGGATAAATTGTGTACTGTAACAAATGTAACATTTAAAGCACTTTTTGAGAACCAGGCTCTCACTGACATTTAGGACTATAAACTGAGAATGGGCACTGAGGGAAAGGGCCATTGTTGAGTTTCAAAAAGATTGGTTTGATTATCACTAGATTTGGATCATCTGGATGAAGTGCAGTGACATTTTCTGAGGAGATTTGGAATTCTGTTTATAAACCCAGAGGTTTAATGTTCACAGAGTTCCAAATCCTGAGAAATAAGATCTGCCTTGCTGTAGGCATGTGGCTTGTGTCGTTCTTTCCTTACGTCCCTGGGATCATTCAAATTCATGGTGTGTCAACTTTTCAGTCAGGTTGGGGCTAATGCCAGGCTAGGGAGGACAGTCTACATGTCCCATGTGACTGTGGCCACTCGTAGCTCCAAATACCCAACCATGTGCTGGAATTGTAAGTGGTTTCTAAGTGGCTTTTGTAATCTATGTTCTGTCCTCGCAACTGTTCCTGATCTCCTTTGAGGCCATAGGAAAAAAAAGGCAGCAGGATGGATGGACTGTGTAGGCCAGATCCACCAGCTGAACTGATCAACTCAATTACATTACTGTAATATAGGTGACAAGTGGTGTTGCTTTAGCTGGAGAGTCTGTTGCACCTACTCACATGGGGGTGAGATGAGTGCTAAATAGCAGAGAAAGGTCCCTCTGTCTTCTGGGAGAGCTCTCAGGAAGCTGGGATGATTCCCAAAGTCTCAGGATCTTTGATGTGTCTGTTGATGCCTGTGCGAAAGCTGCAATGCTGGATGCTCCAAAGGGTTGTACAGACAGCAGCAGAAATGAAAAACCCAATCCAATCGAGTTCATCTTTCCCAGGGGCCACTTTGGGGAAAGAGCAGTAGTATTTGTCAGGACTTGGAAGGAAATGAGTGAGAGCTTGTACAGATCGAATTGGTTGTTGGGATTGTAATAGGCAACAAGGAGAGTCTACAGATCTGATCTCACTTCTGCAGGCACGCAATTGAAATTCCTCTTTACACTGACATGGAGTAGAAATGATCTGCAGCCAACTGGATTTCATACTTCAGTCTGCATTTCCCTGAATGTGGAGAGTTCCTATCTCTGATAATTAAACTTCAAAGCTAACACCCTATTAAATGAATAAAGCTATTATTTCAGTCTGTTTGGCCACAGAATCAGTTGGCTGACATAGCGAAGGCATTAAACAAGGGTATAAACTTCACTGTTTTTCAAACAAAAGCAATGCTATAGAAAATGCAGTGAAGTCAGCCGGAATAACTTAATCTCACAGTATCTGCAGATTTTTCTGTGTGCCTGAATGTTTCTTTTCAGTGCTTAGGAGAAACATGACCTAAACCAGTTTTTCTGACTTCTGCTGGTCATCAGCTTGCTAAAAAGCCAGGACTAGCAGTCTCACTTCAGTTAGCAGAAGGAAAGAGAAAAACTGCCAAGGACCATACGTGGAAAGGCATTTTTCCCTTTTAGTTCAGCCACAGATTTCCAAAGATGAAAAGAATGGAAGCTCCTTGACTAAAACAGAAAGCCATAGCTCAGTAAGCTATCTTGCTATATATTACAGGTACCTAAAAGAAACATATTTTTATATCAGACCCATGTAAACTTGCACAGTTTTGTACAGAACCATTTTTTGGACTTCCATCCATGGTCCTACATAAAAAAGCCAATTTCTTCTTTTGCATTTCTGAGCTCTGGAAACTACTGATATTTTGTATATGGATCTGTGTCAAGTGTCTGTCACACCATTTTTTGCTGATCAGTTTAATCTCATTAGCTTCTTATTTTCCTGGAATATTTATGTTGGTTTTTTTTCCCCCGAAAATATAGCTCTATTTCACCAGATTTTTCAATATTAGGGTAGAGGTAGAAGTAAGGAGGAGCCAGGACAGACCTAGAGATGTTATTTGAATAGCCTGCAGCTTTATTAACACATCTGGGAACTATCTAGCAATAACTTATATAAACCAGATCATTCTTCCTCTCATAATCCACTCCACCTGTTGGAGGTCTGCCATCAAGATGGCTGGCCAGTGTGGCCATTCTGGCTTGTTTTCTGGTCTTACTTTCCATATGGTCAACAAAGTTGTGAAGAAATGATCAGACACCAACCTCATTGCAGCCAGAAGGACCACCGCGTCCTGCGATGCATCAAGTACAGCACAGCTAGACATTTGAGGGAGGTGATAGTCGCATGCTACACCACACTGGTGCAGCCCTGTCTTCAGTATTACGTGTAGTTTCTGGCACTTCAGTATAAAGGACTTCAAACTATTAAAATGCGTCCAACCAAGGTGGTGAAAGGCCTCAAGACTTACAAGGAGTGGCTGAGTTCATTTGATTTGTTCAGCTTGGAGAAGAGAAGGCTGAGGAGCAACCTCGTCACTGTCTACATCTTCTTCGAGAGTGGTAACAGAGGGGGACATGGTGATCTCCTCTCTCTGGTGACTGGTGTTAGGACATCGGGAAATGAAATGAAGCTGCATTAGGGGAAGTTCAGACTGGACATAAAGAGAAGGTTTTTCACTGAGAGGGGGTTGGTCACTGGAACAGGCTCCCCAGGAATGTGATCAGGGCATGAAGCCTGTTAGAGTTCAAGGAACTTCTGGATGATGCTCTTAGTCATTAGTAGATTTAGGTGTGATGCTTCTCTGCATCACAGGTCTGTGATCTGGCTGCCCCACAGTGGACTCTTCTCGAGTTCTAAAATACTGAACATCATCTTCTAAACCCCATTCTGGGTTCCTGAACTGCTAAAGTGACTTAGCTTAACTTGCACCATCTGTGATCTCAGCTCATTGACACCCTGGCTTAAAGGAAAGGAAAAGAAGAACTATTCCCTGGCCTGGAATAATGTGACTTTTATTGAGCATGCCTTCTCTAAGCTTTGTTTTTTCAAATGCACTGTAAGCTAATACCGACACATGCCTGTTTCCTTTCCCCATCTACACATCTGTGAATTTGTTTTGTGCAGGACCAGAAGATAGCTGGATTATCTGTGCCAAATACAGCTAGTAGGATCTCATTGTTTTCTCCCTGCTTTTCTGTTTTTCTGGGTTGAACTGGCTAGGCTGGCATGAAATTATATTTCTGTTGTGTGTCAACATAAAATGCTATTTGATTTATTCATGGCCTCGGGCATGAACATAGTTGATTTCATCCACTTTAGACATTTACATGTTCAAGTGGTCTATACTAGTTATTGAGCCTCTATCCGTAGTTAACTAAGAGAGAAAAACACCTTTAGTTGGCAAATAACAACACATTTGCCTGGCACTCACTGCATTTGTACAGTGAACCAAACTGAATAGATACAGGTGGAATAACACTGATTCGCTCTGAAGAGTACTTGTGACAGAACAGTAAAAAGAGTTAACTTACTGAATTATTCATTAGGGAACTTTTCCATTTTGCCAACCTGAGCAGCCTAGCACTTCTTGCCTATTCACCTCTAAAAGACTACATGTATTAAAAATAGGCATAGAAAAGGCTTAGGAAAAACAGGCTTAGGAAGTCATCCCATGATAAATAATAAGAGAAGGACATTTTAGGTATACTTGGCCCTTTCCTTTCCTGGAGGTCCTGTGCAGTACAAAAGCAATAATTCTTAGATGTGGAATTTTTTGGTGATGGAGACATAAAATTTACAGGTAAAATTTTTTTTAATCTGGCAAGCTACCTTTTGGAACCACAGGATTAGCCAAACATAGCCTGACCTTGCAGAAGTTCTGTAACCTGAGCAATAAGTACATTTTCAGTCACAGTATCCATGGGACAGATTCTGACTGGCCACAAAAGTCTTTCTCTTAGTGTCCCAGTCACATTTCCTCTCTTCTCCCAATATAGCTACCAACCACTGATATCAGCTATTTTTTCCATGCTGGCAACTGACCCAGAATGCCCTTTGCTGAAAGACAGAGGAAGAGTAAGAAGGAGAGTTTGATGGAGAGAGGTCAGAGCTATCTTTGTGTTCTTTTTGTAGCATGGGAATTCTCTAAGAAAAGAGGGATATCTCCTGAAAAGAAAGTCTAAACCTAAAAAAATGAGGAGAAATATGAAGAAGAAAGAATATCATCTAACTGAAAGGCTATGCTTGGATGTTGAGGCGGGAAGATGGTGGAGAAGCCAGACACTGCTGGAAAAGGAGGCCTGTAAAATGGCCTGCACGGAAGCAGCAGCTCTTAGGAAAAGTCTTGGAGGATATGGGTTGCTTGCTGATGGGAAAAGGGGGTAGGAAGGATGACATATCTAAACCCTTGCCAGAGGACAGGCGCTATTTGCATTTGGTACTTTTCTTCTTACTCCTTTCCCTAGCCATGTTGTGTAGAAAATCTATCTTCACCGTTGTATAAAAGCATTCCAAATTAAAGCTCTTTTTGAGCAAAAGAGGAAAAGAGCAGATGTGATTACATGTGCTAATTAAATTGAATGCTCCAGCTACAACCTGGCACTGATGTTTCTAAAGATTAAAATACAAAAAATATTTCTTCAAAGTTATGTATTGCTATACAGAAATCTTTCCTGTTTAGCATTATGGTAAGATGAGTTTGTTATTCAAATTCCAACAAATGCTGTTTTCCAGATGTGACTTCACTAGTTACTCCAAGCTATTAAACTCTCAGTGCCCTCAGACTTGACACATATTTGACATATAAACACCATTACACAAATAAAATAGAAATTCCTCAGAAGACTGATCTAATAACATTGGAGTGATAAACCTTTCAGGTTGAGGATAATATGAATAACCAACAGCAAATAATAGGCTAGGAAACTGTGTTAGCAGGACAATGTCTTTGGTGTAAAGAAACACAAACAAGCAGAGCAAACATAATAATGTGTCTGGAATTTGATTTGGAGAACCATTCTGGTGGGTAACTCTGTACAAGGCTTTGCAAGTGTGTGTGTTTTTACATGGGTGGCGGTCATGACATCTTGTTTTGAATAATTGTTGATTAAAGAAAGGTCTTCAAAATATCGGTTACAATTTACTGGTTTGGGGTGGACTCTTGGTTTCAGTCATAAACACAAGCCAAGATTTGTGAGGGCTTCCTTCGTTTGGCTCATGCAGGGAGAAAGGGGAACTGATTTAACACTTTCTGCTTGCTTTCTTCCTGTTCTGCTTACACCTTTGTATGAAGTGAGTAATGCTTTTGTTTCTTCTTCCTGACTTTCCTGAATGATTTACATTCAAGAATAATGGTTCCCTGTGGAAATAACAGTTATTAATTTCCAGTACCAAGGCTAAAATAGCCTTGATACCATCATGATAAAGGATAGTGTGGTTAGAATCACTGCAGTACAGCATTCACTATGACTGTTTTAAATGTTAATTTGGTCTCTTAATTTGACCTCCTGTTAGGCACTTTATGAAATGAAGATAAAAATGGAAAGGATAATACATTAATGCTTCATCCACTTAATGAAATAGGATATCCTTTGTGATTCCATATAAATTAGTTTGTAACTGTAGCTATTTTACCTGACATAATAATAGAGATGAAGTTAATTCTCAGCTGTAAGTCCTTGTGGATAATTTTGAAATGGTCACTTTACCCCTGTGGATTACTGCATTTCAGTATTGTCCAGGAGACTCAGATTGTATTTTCACTTTGTGCTGTTTTCTACTTACTGCAGTTGTTTCCCTCCTGTGTCTGATACCCCACAAATGCAAAGAATGCTGTGGATTAATACATGCCAAAGGGAGGGTTTATAATGTATGAGTTTCCTCATACAGAACTATTTTGTGGTGGTTTGTACAGGTCACTATGCTATTTTGCTTTTTTTTTTTTTCCTTTTCCTAACTCATGGCAAGAGATAGAGGAAGAAGAGGAGTTTGGGTTCTGCAGAGTTATTTTCCTGCCAGCTCCTCAGGGAATAAATAATTTGCACCTGAATATATTTCAGTCTTTGTGGCTTACTGTAAGACGTCCAGGTTTGAATGTTGCGAGGGTATGAGCCATTTCCCCCTGAAGTGAGTCTTTCCATGGTGTGTTTGTCATTGCTGGCACTGCTACTGATACACTGGGGATTGAACCAATGATGTCAAAAGCACGACTGGCTACAGCTTGAGTCAAACCTCTCACACTCTGGGGTGTCATGGATTCTATGAAGTCTGCATAGGGGAAAGACCATGGCAAGCACACGCACACTACCGGACATTTGCATTTGAGGACCTGTAAAGCATTAACCAGTGTTAATCTCCCCTCATCAAATCCGTGTATTGCAAAGCAAAACAAGCAGACAACAAACTGATATGGGGTCAGACAGATTGTTTACAGGACATGGGTGCCTTTGAAAAGGAATGAAATGTAGTTGACCCTATCTGTTCAGCTGCAGTACTACATGTGTTTCGCTGATTAGTTTATGAGGCTGGTGGAGCCAATTACAGTGTGGGTTGATTAAGATTTCTCCACAATTGTTTCGTAATCTTGCAGCCCACGTGGAAAGACTGGAATTACTCCTCATTTATAAGCATGTGAGACCAGAATCACCTCACTCCACCACCACTGGTTACAGGCAGCTGCTTTTAACAAAAACACGCTTTCCCCTTCTGCCAGTGGATTTGACTTGTACCAACTCTACATAGTTTTGGCTGAGTAATAAATTCCCAGTTATTTAGTACAGTGTTCTGTCTCTTCGTTTACATCAGCAGAACTTTTCTATTAACGTACAACCTTGTATTCAGTTGGGACTAAATAATATTCCATGTGTACTGATTTTAGTCCATTAAAATATTACACATTTTATATTTTTAAAAGGAACCACAGGAAATTTAATTCTTTCTTTCTTTGAATTTCATTATTCCAATATCAGAAACCATATGTGTGCTTCTACTCTGTTGTTTGCTGTAACATGTGGCTGAAAAATAATGTAAAATTGGGGCTTAATTGGAATAAATGCTTGGCAGACAAGTTGCATCTGGTTTAAAGAAAACCCCAAACATCTTCCTTTCTGAAGACTATGAGACCTTGAGAGTGGTAAACCGAGAAGGATTTTAAAAAATTGTTGATCAGGTTAGATAAAAGACCCTACCAGCCACGGGGTTTGGGGCCTGATACTAATGTTACTTGCCTTGCTAAAAAAACCCAGTGGCTCCACTCGAGTCAGTGGCATTAATGCAGTATCAAATCCATTAGTGTGAGATCAAGATCTGGTCAGTGATTTGGAACTGAGAGAACTCTAGTCCAAGATCAGTAGTCCCTGCCTTTTGAAGTGTAATCGCTCAGTGCACCAGGCCCCAACAGCTTTATATGCTCTGTTGGGAAAAGAACTGCTGCTGGCCTTTTAATGATCAGAAAAATAAATTGGAAAGGAGTTAGTTTAATATGGTGGGCTGTCTGAAAGGTAGGAGAGCTCTCAACAGGCAGACAAATCTTGCTGGTTGTGGCCCAGTCGTTGAGACCTGGGTGAGGCAAGGCTTAGGACATCTAAATTGGGACATTGTCCTCACTTCATGTCATCCACTGAGGTGTCCTGGGCTGACACAGGATCTGCGTTTTCTTTGGTGAAGGTTGGGCCAAATCCCCACAAGTGTCAGGTGTCATCATCTGAGTGAAAAGGACAGAGTGGGAGCCAAGAAAAGAGACAGTCAAGACTGGGGCAGGCCCCTGATGTATTAGAGTAACGTAAGAGAGAAAAAAAGAAATAAGTATGTTTTTAAAGTGTAATTGTCTATTGTTCGAAGTGATGTGTAAATTAAATGTGAATTTCCATTGCCTGGAACTTCAGCTGGCTTCATCAAATATCAAAACAAAGGGAATAATTATGGAAAATGGCAAATTCAAGTGTTCTCCCTTTGCTGTATTCCCTGAACTTTCTTTTAATACTGTATGTTGTTTCAGTTGTATGTGAAGCAAGAATCAAAACAGAAGTGTGGCTGAGGTGAGAGAAAGACAGGCTGTTTCACTTCAGAAACATTTACTCTTGCTCTGTGATGGCAGAGCATTCCCAGGCCTGACTCAATGTTACTCTGTGCTCCTAGCATTCAGGGTAAATATCCTGAAGCTGCTTAAAATTAAACAAGTGAAAGTAGTTAGTGCTTGTATATGGTAATTCCCATTTGTGAAATGCAGTCATGCTTTTGTGAGGGAGAAGATGAGGCATGGAAAAATGAAATGTTCTACATACGATGAAATCGTAAGTTGGTAGCAGAGCCTGGAAAAAGGAAATTAGATCTTCAGATTGCCAGCCCATTTCCTTCACAGCATGGGCATTAATATCAACATTTGTATTTCCATGTTAGGTTTTTTTTCCTAATGAATATTTATCTGCATATGGTTAAGGGAGGAGAATAAGTGTAACCCTCATCTTCCCTAGGGTACTGCCTTTAACCATTCATGGGTACATTACAGAGGAAGATGGAAGATTTGTGTGTCAGTAAGTTAATGGATTTCTTTATCACCCACTTGGGTTTCAACCTATCCCACTCAAATCTGATCATTTGCAACAAACATGCCATCTCTGAGGGCTGTAAATTCTGAATGTTAATTCAGTGAGCAGTGATCCAAAAGGAAAAGAAGGAATTAAAGGGTAAATGACCAAGCAGAAGAGAGAACAAAAAAACCTAACTGTAGCTGGGTTCCAGTCTAAAGGAAAGATAGATTGTCACCTGTTCTGTGACATCAAGGGTAGAGAGTGTTTCTAAATCTATTTGTCTTGGTTGCTGTAAGGTACTTACATTGTGTTAATAGTATTTTTGGAAGGAAGAAAACCCAAACAAACAATCTATTCTTTCAATGGATGAGAGAAACAAAGAATCTTATCAAATATAGAAAAACGTTTTTGGGGTTTAAGACCCACTAAACATTATTTTCTTTCCACTGAATATAAGTGAGTGTCATGAACTTCAGTGGATTCAGGAAGTGGAAGGTTTTTTTTGTTCTTTTTGCTTTGTTTGGAACTCACAATGGCTAACAATGTTTTGATTTTCTTTTATGAGCTTACAGTTCTACATTTCAGGGCTACACTCAAGTGGAGCAAATGCCAAAATCTGCAGAAAGTCTGAGTCGCTTTGTGTGTTTTGAAAAGTAACTTGCTGTATCAAACAATAAAATGACATGAAATGATAAACATGCCATCTCTAAACCACCTTGTGAGAATAGCAAAACAAATTCTCACACTAGCAAGGTTTTTTCCTTCTGTTCTGGAAAGCTGAGCTCTCGGAATATGCTGAAAGACCGTGGACCATCGACTGAAGTTGCTGCTTGGGAAACTGCAGTTTACTTTATTGATTTTTCAGCTTGAAAATTGTTACCTTCTCACACTACCTGGTGGAAATAAAGTTTATGTTGCTGGAATCAGGCGGCTGAGATCAATAACGATATGGTAAATGCAAGATATTTTTGTGTAAGTTGGTCTTTATGGACAGATGAGGAATGTAATGAAAACAGAAAGTAAGGGATTTTCTTGAAGTACAGATGTTTAAAGGCTTGCTAGACCTCAACCTGGATTCCTAGTAAGTTTTCAGGAAGGCCAGTTCCTTACAAATGCAAACGATTTTGGTTACAAAAGTGATACAAAGGGCGGCCAAATCCTGAAACAGTGTTCTTGCTTGGGAATGGTGCATTAAAATGATCCTTCCTGTTTTTGAAGCTAAAAGTTGTAATGAACATTAATTGCAAGCACTCTTGCATGCTTTGGCTCCAATTTAGTCTCCATCTAAATTAGCTAGAAATCTATGGGCTTGATTTATTGCATTTGCAACAGTCGCACTAAAGGAAGGTAATTCCTTCTGAAAATGCCACATGCAGGCAGGAACAGGAAACCAATTAGGAATCAGTGGATGATAAATGGGCATTTTTACCAGCAGTTTACTTAATATCCCCATTAAATAAGCCTCTTTGCATTTATCATTTCATTCTCCCTCAGTCTATAAGGTCCTTTAATTGCTGCCTAAATGAGCCCTGTGTTTCAGTCCAAATTTAATCTTGGATCGGGAGAGAGATATCCTTTCCAATGCTCGCCTGCCCAGCTGCCAAGAACTGTCAGAAATGATCACATAACTTTGCACATTTCTCACAGTCTCATTGGAGAAATATAAGATTGACAGAAAAAAAAATGCAGGCCATATTTTTGCTTTAAATTGTAAACTATAGCGCAAGCAGTCCTTTTCCTCAGTTGCATTACCTGTATTTTTTTTTAAATTTGCACTAAAAATAGATGGAAGTTGTAATGTGGCCCTGTGCTTTTTCGTTTTGGAAAGTTACCTTCAGTGGAAGTAGATGTGTGGCAGAACTAATGAAGTGTTACAGAGTTTGTGCAGCAAACAATTACTGGCTGGCTGTGGCTGGGTGGATTGGTTACTGAACATGTGATTTGTGGGTGGAACATGGCATCTCCAGGCTAAGTGGCAGTTGAAAATGATAAAGAATCCCAGAGCAGTTGCCTTAACCTGCCTTTTAATTTTTTTTTTTCCCCTGTAATGCTCAGAATTGGGAGTCTAGAGTTTGGGTTTTTGAAAACAACAAATTAGTTGTGTTGGTTTTTTTCCAATTCTGATGTTTCAGAAGTCTTTTTCTGAGCTTGGAGCATAAGCAGATGTTTGCAGCACATGTAGAATTCATGGATCAGCCTCGAAACATCATTTTGGAAGGGGACATTCCCAGACATTTAGAGTCAACTTATTCTGAACTGCAGTGGACTTTCACCTGGGTGGTCCAGATGTCAGACCTCGTGCCAAAAGTACAAAGCCTAATCACCAATGCTCTAAACCTCACATATTTCTGAAAAATTGGCAAGAAATAGGCCCAGAGGAATAATATTACCCAAATATCCACTGCTGATTAATCTTCCTACTGTCAAAAGCATACACATCTGCCTTAGTACAAAAGGAAACTCGACACAAATGCTGTTAACTTGCCCTTCATCCAGACCCTTCAGCTTCTAATTTAAAATATCAATCAAGGCAGACCTCAGTGCTAATACTAGATGACTTTTAGCTGATTTCAGTGGGAGAGTCTAGGACAGAGACACTTAAATCTAGTGTTAAATAATGGCAAGTGTTATAATAATATACTAAAATAGAAGAACGACTCAATCTTTTGTCTAACTTGTCTTTCTAACACCACAAAACAACAAATATGTCAAGAAAAGAAATACAGCTTCTGTGCAGCTATGACCCTAGACATGGGGATATAAACTATTTGTTTTATATATATGCTTGAATGCTATTTTTCTTCCTCCAAAAAAAAGAAAGTTTAGAGCATATAGATAATAACAGCATGGGAAATATTACATACATCTCAAAAATGTTTTGGTTTTAATTCATTGAAGGGTGTTTGAGTATGGACACTGTTATATGGATTCAAAACTGTAGGAAAAATCATAAACAAAGGTAATCATATTCTGTTGAGGAAAGGAAATGATTGATGGGCTCCAGGATGTACTAATATAAGATTTGTCTTATTTTACTATCTCCATTAAAGATTTGAAGGTGAGAGTAAGCAGGAAGTTATTTACATTCAGACATGATACAAAGCTGTCATTCTATGCCATCCAAAATCAGCCACTTTCAAGCATTTTTGTCTTAATGTTTTCTTTACATCATTTGTCATCACAGGGGGACTGGTGAAAACCCGACCTGAAACCTAATATTTCAAATAATGAAGATGAGATTATGCATAAGAACGGCTGTACCAAGCTAGTCCAAAGGCCCATTTATCCCAGCCTTTGTCTCAGGAGCAGCCAATAGGGAGGACTGTAAAAGAGGGCAAGCATTCAGGGATACTTTTCCTGACTAAGGAATTGTAGGTGTCAAAAGATGAGGTATCTGTCCAAATTAATACTGTCAGCACCTGAGAGGCTGACTAGGACTAGGTGTTACTTGCTTCCAGCTTCTGAGAACCAGCAGAGAAAGTTTTCATTTTTCAAAAAACTGCTAAGAAATTCAAGTCAACAAAATCCAGTCATTCTAGGTGAGGGGAGAGGCATGAAATTCTGTCACTAATCATGGCTGGCTTTGAGGCCAAAAAGAGTTTGAATAAATGGTCCATTTTCAGATCTATATGGTGATGTTACTGCACATTATCACAAGAATTTAACAGGTCCATTTATAATCTGTAAGTATTGGGGGAGGAAAATACAGAGGTCGCAAAATCTGCAAAATTATATAGGTTAGTCTAGACAAAATAAGACTGTGAGGGACTCTGGTGGGACTTAACAAAGTTAAGTGTCTGGCGGACTTGATGTCAGATGAAATTAATTACTGACAAACACATGGTAATACATATTGGAGGGAATTATTTTATCTACTTTTTCATGTCATTGGATTGGAAATTAACTGCAGTTACTGCTGAAAAATGTTTGGCTGTCAGTGGACAAATCAGTGAATAGCAGGGGCTAAAAAGCAAGAAAAATGTTCAAATCAGGGACTAGACAACACTGAAAATATTGGATTGTCATCATATCATTATAATGGAAAAGAGAGAGCATAAATAAGAGGGGCAATGGACAGAAATGATGAAAATTATTAAAGGCATTGCACAAGTTCTGTATCTGGGGAGAATTAAAAGATTACAATGTGAAAGCACAAATAGGAGGGAGCTTGCCGAAAGTATATAAAATTATGAAGGACATAAAATATATGTATCGTGTTCTTACTGATTCTTTATCCTAACATGAAAAATAAGGCTACCAAATGAAAGCTCAGAATAGAGCTGCAAGAGTTCAAATATCTGTCAGTTCCTCTTTAAACTAACAAAGAACTCACCCCAAAATTTATGTACTAACAAGGTACAATCTCTGACAGTCTTTACTGAGTAATTTCTTTGCTCCTTGCCTGCTCTTTTGTATCAAGGAAAACTAAAAAATACAGGCAGCTAACCCTTGGCTTGGTAAACACAATATCATTATGAATAATAAACATTACTCCACAACCAGGCTTTTGTCAAAATGCATTAACAAGACTTCTTACTAGACATTTTTACCACCTAATGGGTAAATATTTCTTTACTGTGCTACCTCCCTCTTCCATATCTGTTCAATTTGCTTAAGGCTTGTGATCAGGTGGTGGCATAGTGCCAGAGCTGAGGTGTGTTTTGGCAAGAATGGCCAGCTGACCCTCAAGAGGGATTTTCTCAGTCTTTGCTGAGGTTCCCTTGCCCACAGCTCTCTAGTGATTTCAGCTCTTTGATCTATGTGAACCTAAAACACTGTAGATACTGTATGACTCATCAATGCAACTCCTTGACATGTGATGTTATTGAGGCAATAACATTACCACTGAAAAATACAGATGTGTATGGATAGAAAGATCTGTTTAGGGGCAGAAAGGTCTGGTTTTGCATGACACAAGAGAGAATCTTATTTTCTTGACAATGTTATTTGACAAACATCCCTTAAAAGAGTTTGAATACTATTGCTTAACAATCTATCAGCTCCAGGATGCTGGAACTGAATTTGCCCCTAAATCTTAGACAAGCCCCATGCAAATGAGTATAGCCACTGACTAGTGGCATAAAACTTTGTGTCATGGCTTCACAGTCCTCTAAGCTGGTGACTTTTGGGCCACCCCTTGACTTTAGCAAGACACTGTCTCCCACAACATCCTCATAGGTAAGCTTAGGAAGTGTGGGTTAGAAGACTGGACACTGAGGTGGACTGAGGATTGGATAAATGGCAGAGCTCAGAAACTTCTCATAGTGATGCATAGTCTAGTTGGAAGCCTGTGGCCAGCAGTGTTCCCCAGTGGCTGGTAATCAGCCCAGTCTCATTCAACATATTCATCAATGACCTGCATGAGGGAGCAGAGGGTATCCTCAGCAAGTTTGATGGTGATGCAGAACTGGGAGGAGGAACTGATACACCAGAAGGTTATGCTGCCATTCAGAGAGACCTGGGCAGGCTGGAAAGCTGGATGGAGAGGAACTTAATGAAGTTCAACAAAGGCAAGTGTAGGGTTCTGCACATTGGGGGGAGTAACCCCTTGTATCAATACAGCTGAGAGATTCACGTACTGGAAAGCAGCTCTGTAGAGAATGGCCTGGGAGTCCTGATAGGCAATGAGCTGATGATGAGCCAGCAATGTGCCCTCATGGCCAAGAAGATCAAGGTTATCCTGGGGTGCATCAAGAAGAGTGTAGCAAGCAGGTCAGGGGAGGTTATCCTCCCCCTCTACTCTGCCCTAGGGAGACCTCATCTGGAGCACTGGGCTCCCCAGTTCAAGAAAGACAAGGAACTACTGGAGAGAGTCCAGCAGAGAGACGTGAAGGTCATTAGGAGACTGGAGTATCTGTCTTATGAGGAAAGGCTGAGTGAGTTTGGTCTGTTTAACAGGGAGGAGAGAAGACTGAGAGGGGATCTTATCAATGCCTGTAAATATCTAAGGGACAGGTGTCTAAAGTATGGAGCTCTTCTCAACGGTGCCCAGTGACAGGATAAGGGGAAATAGGTACAAACTGGAATGCAGGAAATTCCACCCTAACATGAGGAAAATCTTCTTTACTGTAAAGATGACGGAGCAATGAACAGGCTTCCCAGGGAGGTTATGGATTCTCCTTCTCCGGAGAATTCAGATTCCACCCGGGCACATGTTGTAGGTGAACCTGCAGGGGTGGGGGGTGGGTGGACCAGATGAGCTCCAGAGGCCCCTTCCATCCCCTACCATTCTGTGATTCTGTGACAAATGTACAACTAGTGAAATATCATAAAAGCAGGGGAAAAGAATGGCATCTGATGATTTTATGCAGTAAGAGCATAGAAAGAGATTTTATTTTAAAAAAAGAAAGCTTGGTTTATTTATAGGTACAAAAGAAAGCTTTGGTGTGCTATAGTAACAAAGGCAAGGGCTTGACGCTCAGTGAGTGTGGTTATATGATGTGTGTGTTCTCACGCAAGTGTGTGCTTTGTGGCATGGCTGAGTCTGATATATTTCATTCTTCATGCCTAATCTTGACCCTTTCCCTCTCTTGCAGTGGCAGGTCTGTAAGAAAGGTGTCTGGCTATTACTGGCTGTACAAAAAGACCCGTGGGGGGCATTCTGCAAAGCTGGTTGCTATTCAAGAGCACTTTGGAGTCAGAAGGAAGCCCAGGTCTTGAAAACAGAAAGCCTTAGAGACTCTTCCCTTCACACAGGAAGGATGAGAGGGGGGCATATAGCCACAGAACCCTAGGCTAGACCTATACCACAGCTTGATGGCTTTGTATGAGAAATACCCTTCAGTTTGGTCTGTGGTGTTCCCCACCCCCTAATTAGTTCAAGGTCTGAGAAGGAATAACACTTATTCCCTCAGAAAATTAGGCATTATACTGCACTGCTGTTGTCAACAATAGATGTAAGTCTACTTAGGACCCTTATCCCTGAGGTACAGAGAGCCAAGGTGAGTGCCCAGCATTGCTAGCAGACGACTGGTAGAGCCAAGAATAAAAGCCTGGTCTATGGCATGGCACCTTGTTTTTGCAGCTTTGCAAAACCCAGATTGCAAGGTCACTGGGGTAATGCTTGTGTCTTCCTATTTGTCCTGTAAAACACATCTCTCCTGATAAAAAAATAATAAGGAAATGGCCTGTCAGAATGGAGTGAATTTCTCTACAAAGATTCTTCCTATTGTTGCTTAGAATATTTTTTTTGAGAGCATAGCTGTTATGCTGATGTTGACCAGTGATGAAAACATAGAACAGAAAAAAAAAGAAAAAATGAGTGCACAACTATTTTGTGCATATCCTAAATATCTCTGTAATTTAAAGAGTCTGTATGTGCCCTCATGAAAATCTGCACACTGCATAAAACAAGTTGCTGAACATCTTTGAAAATACAGGCTGTACCAGCAGAAGCATAATTAAGAGGAAAATGCTAATAGTCTTTACGTCCAGGGTGACATTAGGGGTTAAGAGTGCATATGTGTTTGTGTCTGGATTTCAGACTTAAACTTAGGGCTAAATCAAAACAATGTAACCTCACAGAACTGTTGAATAATATAAGAAATTTCTTTCCAGTAAAATATTTTTGCCTTTGAGAAAGTAACTGTCATTAACTTGCAACAGCACATACTGACACTCTTAAATGAGTATTTTTCAGGATAATAATCTGGCTAAAGATATATAATGAAAAATCTATTTCTTGCACACATTTCTTGAAACCAGTGCCTGCAACATGACCAAACTGCTCAGCGGGGAATGTCTTCATTGTGTTCAAGTTGCATGTTCATGTTGCACATTCATGTTCCAGTTTTGGAAGGGCTGAGTATATTTTCATAACCTAGCCACCTTTTCATTGAGCACCTGTTGTGTTTAAAATTAACAACTGAATTTCAACTGCCCATACAACTGTGGTTTTATGCAGTCAGTCAGAACATGCAACCAGTGCCTTAATCCCCTGTACAAATAAAACTGCTCAGTCTTGCTGCAAAGCTTTCTGATGCTGGGAAAGGGGATGAGCTGAGGAGCCATGGGATTGTGTAGTGACATTCTACTTTGGGGAAACACTGGGATAGAAGCTGAAGGCTTTAGGATGAAGGAATATTAATCAGATCTGGTGGTCCAAAGATATAGTTGTTATTCTTGAACATGACATAGAATAGTGGCTGGAGAGCAATTCAATGGAGTTCTGAGGTTTAGCATGAGAGGGTACATTCATGGGGAGTTCATGCAGCATGATTATCTAGACTATAGTATATTGTATAAAATCATCCTTTTTTATCATCTCCCTTGTGGATTATGTTAAAATATAAAATGTCAACATTTTCCATATCATTTGATTCAGTAAAAATGTAAGGAGGTTAACAAAATATCTTAACTCACACAGCACATGCATAAGCTGGGGTTTGGTCTCTGTTATGTCTTGCAAGTGTTTCAAATTACATAGTCCCTTACCTTTTTTCCTTTATGTTCGATGGAAATTGAGATAATATGGCACAGAAATGAACTACTTTTGGGTAGGAGCTCAGGATTGAGCTCTGATTTTCTCCAGTCAGCAAGACTTTCATGGCAGATACTGTATCTTATCATATTCTTTTTCATTCCTGTGCCTCAAAAATCTTATCATGCATGTAATCCCTTAATTATAGACCAAGCTGCAACAATTGGTCTGTAATGATAACAACATTACTTTCACTCATTGTCACAGAATGATTAATAGTAAAGAACAAGAAAGTAAACCGAATTGTCTGTAAGTCATTATTCTTCCCTGGTTTGGCAGGGATGGTGAGAAGGAAGTGTGTAGGACTTTGTATCACCACTCCTCATCCCAGTCCTTTGTATTTTGCCTATTAAACTTCTGCAGCAAATGCCTGGTGACTCAGGAATGTCATGGTTGTCACTATGCTGTGCACAGTGGCCACTCAGAGCTGGGTGGCAATAGCGGAAATGGGATTCAGTCCTGCTCTTTTTACGCACTATATTTCTCCCATTTGGGAAACTAGAGATCACATTGGGCTTACAGAACAGATAGAGGTGTGGAGTCTGTCTGATGGGAACTGGTAAGCACTGGAAAAACGAAAATAGTGTCTATGTACCACAAAATCACTGAATAGTGGCAATACGGTAGTGAGTCCCTCAAACTTTATATTTACTCATCAACCAGTTTAGAAATCTAATTGACAGGTGATATTTTGGAATAAATTTCTACTTTTCTCACTATTTTGAATAAAAAAGGGGTTTTCCCCTCTCCCTTCATGGACCAGGAACAATGCAGTTTATGACTGTCTGCTGTAATATTATTATTATAGTATTTAAAACTTGTAACTTGATTAACGAATTGAAACTTCTGTCATATCCAGCTTCAATAACTCAAGACTTTTCTCATGCTGATGATTCTCAGAAGTAGGGGTTTTCAAGAAAGACAGTACTCTTTCCCATGTTGATGGATAGAGGACCTGAAACAAGGCCAAGAAATGGGACAGTCAGCAGGCTTGCAGACAACTTACATCAACAAGGAGCAAGAAAATCACTGCTGGTCAACCCCTTAAGCGGGGTTGATATCAGAAAGATCTACTGGAAAAGAAACTGAGATTGCATCTCCAGGTTGTTTAAGTAGAACTGGCATTATGAAGATAGCTTCATTAATTTGCACTAAGTCATGTTTAGAGGAAAGCTCTGCAAAAAACTTTGTTAGACGTGCTTCTCATAAACTCTAAACTGGACTATGTTGTGTTAACTTCTTTTATTGATTTGTTTGGCCGCTTTTTCATGTTTAATAAGCACAACACTTGGAAAATACATAAAACTGAATATTTTTATCTGATTCTTGTGCTTTCCTAGTTGAGTTTGGAATTATAGTGGCCAGCTGGAGGCTGCTTGCCAGATGCACTACTTCGTAGTGAACTACGTAGCCTTACATCTCTCAGCTGCTGATTTATAATCACACTTGGGCACAGGTAAGAAAAAGTATCAATCGCCACTAGTGTTATACCATGGCTGTTCTGGGGGAATTATGGGGTGTTAGATAGTGTTTCTCTAGTTTCCTCTAGATTTGTCTAAGGCCTGGTAGTTAGAATATTTGTTGGCAGTCTTAACAGAGCCCTGAAAGCTTAAATTTTAGTGGAAGGGATACATTTGAGGTTATTGTCAAGGTCACCATGAAGAAAGAGGCATTGCCCCGCACACAAAGGGCACTGACTGAAGAGATATAAGACAAACGGGTACCTTTAAAATATACTGAGACTGTTTAAAATATAGGTTCTTAGATTACCACTAAATGCTGTGCTACTCTCCCTCTGATGTCTGTTGATATTTCATTTTTATTGTCTGTATGGAAAAAAATTCAGACATTTAGAGGACAAAGGAAACATTTGTGTAAAGTTGCTTGATCACCCATAGAGCTACTCCACAGAGACAGAGAGAAGAATTATTCAGATGTTTTAAAAAGTTGCAAATTCGCTGCCTTAAAGGTGCTGTTTAAACCATGTGTTTACTGACATATGAGTACATACATACATGCATGCAAAATGAATGCTTGTTTATGCAGTAAACTTCTCCTGAAGTATTTTAGGAAGATGTTCTTATAATGTAAACCTTGCCTAAACCTAGTGCTGAGAAATAATGGCATTTGACTCCTATCAAATTTTTTTTTCTCTGGATTTCCTGCTCTCTCACTCTCTGAGAATCAGATCCTCAGCACTGAGGGATTAAAGTCTCACGCTGTAACATTCATCCTTCTTGCTGAATAAATAACATGATTAAGGTATATGGGGAAGTGGAGTGACAGTAGCAAGTTCCATAGGTACAAACCCCCTCAGGGGTTGTGCTGCAATATACAATGATTTATTTGGCAGCTATTTGCATGCAACAAATGCCTGCAAACATTTCTGTGGAACTCTGGACAATTTCCGTGATGGAGGAAGCAGAGGAAGGCTCATCTGGGAGAAGAGCAGCATTTCTTCCAGCCACTACACGGACAGCTTAAAGAAGGAGCAGGGCAGAGTGAGGGATTACCATGTCGTGCATGCATTTATTGTCCCATACAAGAAATATCCAGTCCAGTCTTCTACAACATGGTGTGGTGACAACAGACAGTAGCATGCAGGGTATTATAGGTGAGACACTGGTGATCAGCTAGTGCTGATTAACTTGTGTCCAGCCAGCACAGTCCTGGTCTGGGTGCAAGGCCTCACTGCTCCAGAGTGAAGATGGTTTTTTTTCTGGGAGCTTGCTGTTAGCTGAAGACCTACTTTGCAAAATCCACTTATGAATTCTAATTTGTCTTTCAAAGGCTTGCACTTTTTCTGTAGAGCTCATCAGCTCATAGATTTTGCTGTATGCATTTTTCAGTGTTCTTGTTAGAGAAAAGAGTGGTCTTACCTCATTTCGCAGAAGAGGAATGAAGTCAATGAAAAAATGAGACCCACATCCACGAAGGGGCCAAAGATGTGATTTGGTATCTTAGTAGAATACCTAGATTCTCAAAAGTTCTGCTCCACTACTGTTTTAAGACTGCATCTGCCTAAGTTCATGACATTTTGGTTTTTCAGGAACCTAAATTCTGCTTCTGGGCATTCTTAGAGGCACCTCAGCCTTGACAGTCAGAGCAGCTCAGAGCCTGTTTCATGCTTCAACTCTGTTTGGATCCATAAATGAGGTGTTCCTTCTGTACTCTTGCCTGAGGGGCTCAGTTCCACAAACATGCCAACTCGATTGCGTTCTGCATAAAACATAGTTGCTGTGTTCCTCTCCATCTCCTCTTCCCCCTCCCCTCTACCAGGTGGCTAAGCATTTGTCTTGGCTGTGTGAGGAAGTATCAGATCCGCTCAATACCTAAAGCCGTTCAGAATCACATCTTCAATGCAGAATGGAACCACTTCCAGGATGGGCTGAAACTGTGTGGTAGAATAACCTAGAAGGGGAAGGTGAAACCAGCCTGTGAAATAAGGCATGTGAATCTCATCAGGTAGAAAGTAGCAAGCCCAGTCCTCCTAGCTATTGATTGTTTGCCTTGTCATAACTCTAATGGAGTTATGAAAGAAAGCAGTGACCTCCTCTCAGATTTTGAATCAAAAGGTTTAAACAGCTACCCTGGGGAGAACATCCATGACTCTGAGTGTCCCAGTAGAGTAGTAGTGGAGCCTGAGGTGTAGAGAGGAGAAGCATCTCCATTTGGACATACTAGCACAGGTTCTAAAACCCGCAGAGCTGTATCAGTGTGGTAATGTGCTGGAGTTGTTATGGTCCTCTTCCTATGAGAAATATCATACTATTAGAAGAGATAAAGTGGTAGCACTGTGAAAATGAATGGTGGCTTGAGAACAGATTCAGTGTTATGCTGAGAATGTCTGGCTAGGGGGTAGAATCACAGAATCATAGAATGGTTGGGGTTGGAAGTGATCTCTAGAGATCATCTGGTCCAACTCATCCATCCTCCCACTGCCCTACCCCTGCTAAATCAGGTTTACCTACAGCAAGTTGCACAGGAATGTGTCCAGGTGGGATGTGAATATCTCCAGAGAAAGATACTCCACGGGCTCCCTGGGCAGTTCAGTGCTCCATTACCCTCACAGTAAAGAAGTTTTTCCTCATGTAAAGGTGGAACTTCCTGTGTTCCAGTTTGTGCCCATTACCCCTTGTCTTATTGCTGAACATTGTTGAGAAGAGTCTGGCCCTATCCTCTTGGCACTTGCCCCTTAGAAATTTATAAGCATTGATAAGATCCTCTCTCTAGCTTCTCTTCTCCAAGCTAAACAGACCAAGATCACTAAACCTCTCCTCATAAGATAAATGCCCCAGTACCCTCCTCATCTTTGTGGTCCTCCACTGGACTCCCTCCAGTACCCCAGAAGTGGTAATAGTATTCCAGCCAGGGCCTCCCTAGGACAGAGTAGAAGGGGAAGGATAATGTCCCTTAACCTGCTTGCTACACCATTGGATTTCTTAGCCATGAGGGCATATTGCTGACTCATCACCAACTTCTTGTCTACCAGATCTCCCAGATCCTTCCCCACAGAGATGCTGTCAATTTCCAACCTGCATTGGTGCAGAAACTCTACTCTCCCTGAGATGCAGAAACCTACACTTAGCTTTTTTTGAGGCAGCAACAATGAAAGTCTGGTCCACAAGCTTTATAACACCAAGCTAGTCCAGCAAAGTTTATCTTCTCTTATGCATCTGGAGATGTGATGTCCAATTTATGCTTTGATTAAAATCAATGCTTTGATTAAAATCAATGTATCAATTACATTTCAAAATGATATAAATCTAAACTGTTTTGGACAAATTGCCAAAGATAACTTCAAAATCCAGACTGTGATCCAAGTTATATTCTCTGATGGACTTTCTGGCTGTACGTGCTTTGACCAATTTTCTATTTGTGCTGTCTCTTGTATGACTTCTTGTACTTTTCCACACTGCTGCATGCAAAATACCAGGCAGCTACCAATATATGTATTCTGATTTTAAAACTGAGAACATAATCCACTGATAAAATAATGTGTGTTTAATCAACTGTTCATTGACTTATGAAAGAAAAATTTTTTTTGTAGTGCCTAGATATGTAATTGCCTAGGAGACCAGAAAGATGAGTTTTGTTCTCTTGTGAAATTTAAAAAAAAATATCTATCTAGATGTTTTGGAGTTGGAAACTTGGTCTTACCTCTCGGATAAATACAATGCACTTTAGAACTAATCAGAAAAGATATGATAAAAATATTTTAAAGGGGAAATCTGAATGTACTAACAAGAGTTGGCAAGAATTAGAAAGGCTTGTGTGGCACTAATTTCTGTTGTGATCAAAATGTTCTAACTGTGGTTGAACTTCCTTTCCTCAGTGCCATCATTTCACTTGCCTTGAAAGAACAATGTTAAGGCCAAAATAAATGAGCAGAAACTGGCCATGAATGTTTTGTGGCTGGAAATTAAAATAGAGTTTCTATCTATTATAGCAGAAATGTTATAGAACAATCTTCCCATAGCAGCTGTAAGCCCAAAATATACAGACACACACACATATATAAGTATGTATGCATATGTATATATATTTTAAGTTAGAATCTGATAAGTTTCTGAAAGAAGTTAATGAAGGGGTTTGTAAGAATAATTGTCATAAAAGCAAGAATTCTATTCCAGACTTACAGTCCTAAAACCTGATTGTGTTTGAAGTCCTAAAACAGCTCAGTGATTATTGGATTCAGTCATCACCTGTCCCTGAACAGGGAAGATGTTTGGAAACAGGAGAAAGGTGGTATTTCAGATTCTGAAATGCCTCTGAGACTGGCATTGGTTTGGACCTAAAGCACCTGGACTCTTATCACAGAATCACAGAGTAGCAGGCATTGGAAGGGATCTCTGGAGATTACCTGATCCACCCCACTCTGCTAAGGGAGCTTCACCTACAGCAGATTGCACAAGAACACATCCAGGTAGATTTGGAATATCTCGAGAAGGAGATTCCACAGCCTCTCTGGGCAGCCTGTTCCAGTGCTCCATCACAGTATGTTCGGATGGAATTTCCTGTGTTTCAGTTTGTGCCCATTGCACCTTGTCCTGTTGCAGGGAACCACTGAAAAGAGTTTGGCCCCATCTTGACACCCACCCTTTAGGTATTTATAAGCATTGATAAGATTTGCTCTCCGTCTCGTTGTCTCCAGACTAAACAATCCCAGTTCCCTAAGCCCAGACCCTTCACCAGCTTTATTGCCCTTCTGTGTACGCAGTCCAGAATTTCAATGTCCTTCTTATACTAAGAGGTCCAAAACTGAACACAGTACTCGAGGTGTGGCCTCATCAGTGCTGAGTACAGGGGGACAATCACTTCCCTGCTCCTGCTGGCCACACCGTTTGTGATACAGGTCAGGATGCTGTTGGCCTTCTTGGCACCTGGGCACACTGATGGCTCATGTTCAGCTTCCACTTATTCAGCTTGTTTAGAATATCCTGTTTCAAACCCGATATTTTGTCTATTAAAGAGTCTGCAAAGGCGAATGTTTCTGTGGGGTCTTGCTAACATGTGCCTCCACTATGGCCCTGTGCCTCTCCGTCCATAAACTGAAGAAGAGCACAAGCTTTGCTGCTGCATTTTTCCACAAGCCTAAGCCTGGCCTTGCCAGACCCTTCTGCCATCTAAGTGGGTGGATGCTGAAACTAATATGTTTTTCCTAGCAGGAAGATAAACTACGAGGTCTGTAAGTTTGACTGAATAAAGTCTTCGGGTGTATCAACTGGGCAGATACCATGGATGGAGCTGCTGCCTCGTCAGAGTTAGGGCTTCCTGGAGCTGTTTGCAAGAGCCTGCTATGACTGTTATTGTCCTCCTTGCAGCTAACCTGAAAAGCCATTTTTCTTTGATAGAGTTTGTTTCTTGGCAGAAATAAAATATCTTTGATATTAGCCACAAAATTAAGATGACTATTTGCCTTTCTGCAGATGGACTGTCATGGTGTGGGTAATACTTGACGTGATGGTCACCTGTTCATTTTGATGGGCTTCTTATAGCAGGATTCCACAATCTGCCACTCAGGAAGTACATATATACCTTTGTAAAACTTGGACAAAGTGAAAATAGAATAAGCTCCAAAAGGTTTTCTCTGTATTTACAGACAAAATCAAATTCTCCCGTGTTTACTTTTCTTCCTCACTCTGGTGTAGTGGAGCCTTTGCGGAAAATCTCTTTTTGAGGTGGGGGCATCACTATGTTTTGATGTTTCCTTTGAAAGACAACCAGACGAATAAAAGGTGTACTTTGAAAATCTGGTGGTAAAATGCAAAAAGCAACCGAGTGGAAAAAGGGATTCCTTGCTAAAATTAAAAAGAAAGATAACTACATGACGTCATTCAATGACATTCTAACCAGCATTACGCCGAATATTACAGAAGGCCTTGTTAAATGAGGATGAGGCACTCTGATGAAAGGAGGAAATAACCAGCAAGAAACTGAATGCAGTGGAAGTCGTGTAGGATCACATTACAAGGGAAATATAGAAGTCCCTGCATAGACTCCTGCTTAAGCGAATGCTGGTAATGCCAGCAGTAATTACTAGTGATTTTTACGCTTAAGATGTTTTGGGCTGTTTGAAGCAGGCTGAATTATTTGGGAAATAATTGAAGTAAAATCTAGCAGAGAATATGGGTCAACAAGTGCCTGTAGAGAGCTACCTGCTCAGGAGAGTGCCATCACAGTCATCCTCCACCATGCAACAACACATCAGTCACGTGTATCATTAAGTTTGTCTGCTCCACCTTTCCATTTCTGCATTACAAACATTTTTGGCCACAATTTCTGACATTTTAAGAAGTATGTCAGATCCTGCAAGGGTCCCTCTTTCTAGGGCTGCTTTGGCTACTCAAGTAATTTTGGCTCCAAATTGTTTAAGGAGTAAATGTGTCCCTTCCTATGCTGAATTGTTACTCTGTGTGTGTGACGTGTAGGGGATATATATGGTTCTTGGGTTGTTGCAGACTATGTGTCATACTGTCATTGTTGATTTAAGCTCACTAAGCATTACTGAGAACACCTGTTTTCTCTGAGTGATATTTTTTCTTCATATATGTCACAGCTATTCTCATTATCTACAGTGTATTTTTAGACCTCATATTTAATCATGGCATAGAAGTGCAAAAGTCTCTTTTCTACAAGAAAAAAATTAAAAAATATTTTTCATTATCTTGTTTTTTTAAGTAATTGTATCATGTTTTTGACACCTAAATAAATGGACTTTATTAAACAGGATTATGGGCTGAGATTATTTAGTATTCGGTTTTTATTATCTGGTGTAGCCTCTGCTGGGAGCTGTGAGTTTCTTTTCTTCATTTCCAACATTGATTCTTGCATTAGACGGTTACATTGAATAATTAATATACTTCCCGTGATTGATGATTTGCATGGCCTGAATATTAGGTTATCAATCATGACCCACTTGTTCTAATGCAATCATATTGAAAACATGTCAAAAGCTGTTTACCCAACAATGACAACAGGGGCTGTGATATTGAAGGTGCCTGATGCACTACAGCAGGAAATATCCTGGTTGAACATTCATAATGTAGAGATTATGAGTTCCTCAAATTGATGTTACAAAAGCCTGGAGCCCTCGGTGAGAGTTATCAGCTCCAATAAGAAAAGCCCTTTTTTCAGCTAGAAAATTGTACTGATTTCTTTGCCTTTTATCAGCTGCTTAGTGACTTATTCAAGCCTACAGTGTAAAGTAATTATGTTCTGTGCTGCACGGCATAAAGTAACTGAAACAAAAATGGAAAGTGTTTTTTTTTTTTTAAAAAAAAAGGAATGGCACTGCCTGTATCTGTTGTTACTGGAAGAAGAAAGCATCACTAAGGTCTTGCTGTAGTTCACTTTCACTGTTGAACTTTGTGAGGTTCAACAAGGCCAAGTGTAAAGTCCTACACCTGGGTTGAGGCAAACCCCAGTACCGATACAGGATGAGGGACAATGTGATTGAGAGCAGCCCTGAGGAGAAGGACTCGAGGGTGCAGGTTGATAAGAAGCTCGACATGAGCCAGCTGTGTGCGCTCGCAACCCGGAAGGCCAACCGTGTCCTGGGCTGCATCGAAAGAAGAGTGACCAGCAGGTCGAGGGTGGTGGTTCTCCCCTTCTACTCCGCTCTCTTGAGACCCCACCTGGAGTATAGTGTCCAGTTCTGGAATACCAACATAAGCAGGCTATGAAACTGTTGGAACATGTCCAGAGGAGGGCTACCTGAAGGGGCCTTCAGGAAAGCCAGGGAGGGACATTTTGCACAGACAAGTAGTGATAGGATGAGGGGCAATGGCGTTACGTTGGAAGTGAGGGAGATTTAGATTACACTGACTCTCAATTTTAGTTGTGCATATGCATTTCACACTTTCTTTTTCTTGTGACAACTCAGGTTAACATGGGCATTATATTGAGTTTCAGATCCGCAGGCTCATACTAATGGAAATACTCCCTGTGAGAATCACTCACTTACTTAAGCCAAAGCTTGAAGGGGAGAAATCTAAAGCACTGGGGTTTATAACTCCAAGCAGCAAAGCAAATTTTCTTGCTTCAGTATGTACTTGGATTCCACTCTGAACTGTGGAGTATATGGGTTTTCCTACTCATCTGTTCACAGAAGGTCATGCGGTGATGCTTTTCCTGGCATTTGGCAGTGCTTTACTCCTCATTTCACCTTTTGGCTTTGATGGAGTCCTCAAAAGCATAGCTCCCTGTTGCACTTGATGTTAGGCAACTTAACTTAATTGGTGGGTGTAGAGCAAAATCAGATTACTTATCAAGATTAAGAGTATTAAGTTTTGTTCAATTGTGAGGACTCCATTAGTCCTGGCTAGCCCTAAAGGCATTTATTCATGGAGTTTATAGTGGTGTGGTTTCTGAATAGCTGGAATGGTTGACAGTCAGAAGAAGAAAGACAATTGAAAAATTTAAAAGCTTGAAAAAAAGAAAGCCCTACATTTTGACTCTCCTTTTCTTCCTTTAGCCAATAATTTACTCTGCTCTTCCAAAAGAGGAAAATTGTATACAAGCTATGTAGTTTAAGTCACACAAGCAGCAAGAGGGGTAATCTCCTGGGATATCACCCCAGTTGAAGGACCAGTGTTTCGGTTACTAAATATATGGCAATATTAGCTTTGTTGTGTCTCACAGTGATTAAAACAGAAAATAAGTATGTTCATTGTTGTAGAAAAAAGGATTCCTAAAACAATTTGTAATAATAAACCCACAGAAATCTAGAACTGCAGAAAGCATAGATGGAAAAGATCTAGTCTTCTCATTTCTCTGCCAGTGCAGGATTTCAGTGTGATTTTCAGTGTATTCTTAGTGTAGTAGGATTACTTAGAAAACCGTGCCCCAACCTGTTGCTTCTGAACATAACCACAGTGATTCATGTTTTTTATGATTTTTTGGCTTGAATATCTGTTCTTAATTCAAAGCGCCTCAAACACTAGTGCTTCTACAACCATGGGAAATTAAGCAAATTAATTCGATTGAAGCAAAGCTAAGGCATTTCTTAGCTTCGGCAAATTATGTTGCCTTCTATTAATCACACTAAATACTTCCAGAGTCGCCAGCTCAACTCAGTGAGAAAAATTCTATTAGATTTCTCCTAATTCCTTGTTAGAAATTGTCTTCAAAATGAGGGAATACTTAAAAAAGAGTACGTTCTGAATTTTTTTTATTTGCCTGATGATTTTTAAAGCCTTTCGTCTCCGTTAGTAATCTTCCTTCCACAGCTAAGATAGTTTTCAACCATTTATAATTTTTAAAGTAGAAGCAAGGACTGTCCATTTTTTAAATGAGTCCAGGAAAGGCACCTCCAGACAGACTCTTCACATCTGGCACTGATGGTGGAAGAGTTAGTAAAGTTAACACCGTAATTTCTCTCTCTCACTGGTGACTGACCTTTCAAGATTTGTTGTACCACAGTGTCTTCTCTTGATTGCAACATGGTAGGTTTTTACCTGCCACACATTATGTGTGAAGTAGGTCAGATGAAAAGCCCTGTACATAAAGGGGGAGCATAAAAACAACTCATCTTGTAAAAGACTCGCTGCTTTAAAAAGCTTTCCTGCAGGAAAAGCTGTTTTGCTTTCTGAACCACCATTTTTGCATTTTTTTAATTAACATTTTTCTGGTTATTGCCCCAAGACTAAAAGCCCTCTAGTTTTCAGTTGTTTAGTTTTTCAGCCAGTAGTAGAATTTTCCTTGGAAAGAAGCAGTGTTTTATGGAAACTGTTAGTAAATTGTTTTTCTATGGAAAATATTTGGGTAGCCCTCCTCTGTGTACATAGCTATAAAAATATTAGGCCAATATGTGCTAAGTGGGCAGCACAATTGTTTCAGTACACAGCACCCATCTCTGCAAGTTGTTGCCAAAAGCAAATTACTCTAGTGAGCTATTTAATGTAATCGGACATAGCAGGTGTTGGGCCACATCTTCATACAAACAAAAACCAAGCAATGACTCATTTACTGGAAGGAGCAATATAACCAATATGGTCTTCTTCAGACTCACAACACTTGAATTCCACAGGAAAACAGATCTGTTGTCCTCCAATACAGAGCTCATGTGCAGGATGCAAATCTTGCTGAGCAACCAGAGACATATCTGATACCATGCTTGGAAAAGATCAAAATAGACATGGACTTCTGGGGCGAGTTGTGAAACGCATCTCATCTCTTGGACTGAACATTCCTCAGTATACCACAATTATAAATAAGTACAGAGTTCATTCCCTGCTGACTCTGAATGGAAAAGAGCTGGAGAGAAGAGGAAAAAAAAATGTCCGTACATGTTTTCTTTATAATTTTGGAATGCATTCAGGCTTCACACCAGGCAGCAGAAAGAGAAGCAGAGGACGCCGTTCTCATACGCATCGCAGGCTTGGAAAAAAAGTGAATTTTCTCATCACCTTTGCCCACAATGGTCTCTTGACCCTGAGAGCAGGATATTTTTAAGTCTACATTTATCAACAGTGAAGGATTATTTTGCAGGTGGAGAGACGAGGGGTAGTTTAGTAGGATTTTAGAGGCAATTTGACACTTTGTATTTTGTGAAGGTGGCATAGCAGGTCTTGGCTAAAGTGGGAAGCTTTCCTGATGCTTCTTCACCTGCCAGGTGCGTTTCCTTGAATTGCTGCAGAGCCTGCAGCATCACCCCCTCTGCGCCCACCAGAAGACTGATCATGCATGAGATTCCTGGAGCACGTGACAGCCACTTTATGTTTGATGTCACTGATGCCAGTCTAAGGTGACAGAGTTGTCTTACTCTCGGGATCCTCACAAATCCTGTTGCTGTCTGTGCGTACTTCTCATAGATATCGCGAATACTGTAATCACTGCAGAAAAGGTGACCGGATATTTCAGTGTTGTTTTGATAACTTCTGCTATGAATATAAGGGAAAAAAGCCAGGTGTTGTGCATCATTTGGCAATTTCTTTGCCAGAGGTTTGTATTTTTCTAATATTTTCTTCCCCTCCTTCTACCCCCTTCCCCTGCCCAGGTTGTCAGTGGCAATATTAGAATGAATGCATCTGTCAGCTTCAAAACATGACATTTTTAAAATTTTTTTTGAAGAGCTGTCCCAAAACATACCTGGGAGTTGGGAATATTAAAAAAAACCAGAGGCCTCTGTAGCGTCAAATTGCTGGCCTTGCCTTTAATGTGAATGCCTGCTGAAGTGAGAGAAGAGGAAACTCATTAGGTACCTCTAATTCTCACTACCTTTGCTATTTTTGGGCCAGCTGTCATGTGCACGGGGTGATCCCCTCAGCCTTGACGTTGATTGTAACATCTCAATGCCATCCCATTGTACCTTTCTACCTCTCACATCTGGAGATGGGATAGAGCAGTAGCCACTGCTGCTGTCATGCCATGGGGTCAAATGGCCAATTAAGCAAGCATGGGCTGGATGTGCCCAGAATAAGGCTTGGGTGGGCAGAGTGGAGTACCTTGCAAAGCATCCTTTCCACATCTGCCACATCCCTGGGAACTACCAGGAAATCAATCTGAGCTGCCTGTAGCTTTAACTGTACAGCGCAGGGGAGCAGAGGTCTCCCAGGATTAATTAATGGGCATCCCGAGAACACATTCTCATTATAGCTATAGCGCTAGGGTTTTTCCTCATTTTGCAGAACATCAAACGTATTAGATAGCGTGCAGAGTGGAGGTGGGGAGGAGCAGGGAAGGCAGAGATGGCAGTCAGAGGGAAGAAATACGGACCAGGAGACTGAATCTGACCCTGTCAGAGGCTGTCATAGGACTTAATATTGCATTTATTTAAACTGGATTTTCTCTGGTATAACGCGGCTGACTTTGGGGAAATGAGCCTTGCTTTCTAGGGGTGTATGGGTCCCTCAGGGAATGAAATGCCACTGATAATAAAGAGCTCTTGCTGACATTCTCTGCCACGATTTTTATTTGTTTGTAGCTGCTCATTCTTTGTTAAGAGCACAGAACTGGTGAGGCACGTGTGTTTTGTTTCTCTCATGTGATTTTCCCCACCACTCAGCATGGCTTACGCTCAATTAATTCCATCAATATACGGTCTCCCCCAGCCTCATCTGCACTTGTGTAGCATGACAGGCAGTTGTGAATATACCACTAACTGTGTCCAGACAAAGGCGTGAGGAGGCTCCACGAGGGGTCTATTAACTCCACAGACAGACTGCGGCTTCGGCTTCAGTGCAGCCCCTTTGCAGGAAGGTTTTCTTATCTGGTGAAACACTTAGTAAAAAGTATTTCCTCCCTCCTGGTGAATTAACTGCCACTCAGATGCTGGCAAGCTGCGGCACTGTTGTCTGATCTACGTCGTACAAAAAACTGGGGTCACTGGACGTGGTTCCCCAGTCCTCTCAGACAGACACAGACATAAAATCCCTGCTCCGAAACACTTGGGGTTTAGCCTTGCGTGATAAAATGGTGCAGGTGATCAATTCCAGCTGAGTGTTTTGATAAAGAAGATGCTCTGAACTTGTTCTATCCCATCGATATGATTAACCAGCAATTACTTTCACTGAAAGAGTGCTAAAGTTCACAGCCATCATTCCATCTTTTTCTTCGTAAAATGGCAACAAATCCATTCGCATCTTGGGGCTGCGTGATCCCCTCAGCAGCAAGGTAAGATGCTTGCATGTGAAGTTCAGTGCTCTGAAGAACGAGGGGCAAAATAAAAATGGCAGTATTCATTACAAATAAATGATCCTTCCATACACTGGGTATTTCAGAGGCATGAGGTTGTATTAGTTGGAGTGCAGTCTAATGAATAATCCCATTAGAGGTGGTGTTTACCGATTACCCACTTGTTTGAAGGACTAGAAAGCAACATTGGAATAAAAAACAAAATCAAAAAGGAGGGAGACTATTTTTTTAGAACTGCTGTGACACTAAAATGTGAGAGATGTTAGTTATATTGAAACACTCTTTCAGTCGACAAGGTCACTTGTGGCAATAATCCGCTCATTAGAGGTGTAATCCATCACTCAAGTAATATCAATTTAGTGCCAGGGTTTTAATGCAGGTTGTACTAATCATTAGCGGCAGTTTGTCAACTGCATAATTCACAAGGGATTGTGGGTATGCATGATTTAGCAGGTGACCCTTGACCTCTGCTGAGTAAGAAGACTGCCTTAGAGGCAAAATCAAGAGGGACAAAAAGCAGTGCTCACTCATGAACAATTATTATGCTTAACAGCATGACTGTCATTTTAGAGGGAAAGGGAAAAACCAGTATGTCCTGAATAATGAAGGATTAAAATTCACCTGAGATTTAGTTCCAGCTACAACGTTGGAGTCACCACCCTCACTTAGTGGGGCAGGAAGAAGACAACATTTGTTTTTATTGTTTACTTAATGGCCCCTTAGCTAAGAGCAAAGAGCCCTTCTGCCATGCAAAACTCAAGTGGTGATCACAGCGACCCACTTATTTATTCTCCCACAGTAAAAATGTTGGTTTACTCCAGTCTCTATCCCAGGTGCCAAGCACTGGGATTGACCTGTGACTGTCATAGGTGAAAAGTATTAGTTAGGAAAGCCTGCATTAGTGTCAGACAGGTAGAGGATTTCCCCTCAGGCTGTTAATTCATTTGGAGGGAAGAGGAGAATAACCTGAAGTGAATTTCTGTGCCCACCTGAAATCTACTCAGAGAGTTAAATGCATAGTTTGATTTACCAATCATTATAAATGTAGTATAGCATCATATCCTCTATTTCAACACCTGGAAAAATCCATTTCTTTTCACATCCCACTTGGGAAGTTATTGGTGTCTTCCCTTGCTGTAATGCTGCTCTGTTTTATAATAGCAATGATCCTCCTGAAACCTGGCAGCGAGGACCAGTTAAGTGCCCTAAACTTTACTGTAATTAACATAATTTTTTGCTTGCAATAATTCAGAACTGGCTTTGACTTAGAAAATGAAATTTAAGAAATTATTTAGCTTCCTCTAATTGGTTTTGGTATTTTGAAAGTGGGGGTTGGATGGGAGAAAGAAGAAAGAGGTCAAACAACTCAGTAATTTAACAGAAAAAAGCGGCAGGTGAACTTGCATGTTAGGCACTTTCCGACAGGAGTTTTATTATGCACGCCAGCCTCCTACTTGTAAGGCTCTTTCTTACTGTATCTGCACCTTACCTCTACACTCACATTTAAAAATTATGCTTGGTAAGACAAGTGGGGCTTAGCCAATTTTTTTGTTTGCTAAACGTTTTGAAATGCCACCAGCGCTGTCAACAAAAATTTACATCGCAGCCGTTGTGATCTCCACAAGAAGGAAGTGGAGGGGGTGGGGTGGGGAGAGGGTGGAGGCAAGCGACAGCACCCAGACAAGCACCTGCAGTCACCTGGCAACAGGAGCAGCTGGACAGAAGGATGCACAAGCCTTCCACATGCCAATCTTTCTCTCCTGATAGCCGTCTGGCACAGTGGAGGGGATGGGAGGGTGTGAGGTGATGGGGGGCACAGCTGCCTCCCCAGGGACTCTCATCCCCGCGGGTGGCAGAGGGGGAAAGCTGCAGGCAGGCGCACTGGTATGGCTCAGCTTAATTGTATCCACTGGGCATTGCCCTGGCTGGTGATGGGGAGAGCTGCCCAGCTTCCCAGAGGAGAGGATTTGCAGGGTGAATCGGTCTGGTGGTGGGAGCCCTGAATGTGGGGCAGCCAGAGTCATCTCCTGGCTGGTCCCCAAGGCCTCAAAAATGGTCCTCAGGGCTTGATGATGGCCCATACAAGGAAGGAACTGGTGTCAGGCTTGGAAAGGACTTGCTTCATCTTCTCTTCACAACAGCCAGCACTAATACAGGACTGTGAGCCAGGGATGTGGGTTGGGGCCCGCATTTTATCCACATTTATCCAAGAACCTTCCAGTTCTTTGTGGGGTTGCCCAGTGTCCAGTGGACAAAAGAAAAGTTTTTTGCACTGCTGGTTCTGATGCTGATTTGGGCAGGGCTGTGTGCTCGTTCACAAGGCAAAATAACCACAAAATGTAACGCTGAGGGCTTAAATGTGTGACTGCTTTATCTTTCAGAAGGAGCTGAATTGCTGCCGGATCTTTCCCACTTGTGGTGCAATATGGGTAAAGGTAATGAAGATGCAGTTCCTGGAGGTCAATGGCAGCTCTGGCAGTACTTACAAGAAAAAAAAAGGAGAAAGCTCTCCATAAGGCGGTATTGATACCACCTAATTTGAAGAACCTGAGTCTCTGCAAAGCAAGATAGTGTGCTAGGGTCCTCCAGCAGGTAATTCAGCCCACTTAAAACACACTCTTGCTCCTAATTATCTTCTGGTAGAGCTCAACATCTTTGGTAGGTGCCTCAGAGAGCGGCTGTATATCCTACACCCAGGACAGGCTGGGTCCCCCTGGTGCCTTCTGCAGAGGTGAGATGCTGTGCTATGCAACTTTTAGACGGTGCATCTGTTTCCTTGGCTGGGAAACTATCTAATGGAGCTCCTGTCAGTGGAGCCTTCAGTGCTGTTCAGCTGCTCTAAGATGGGTGTCTACTTTAATGTGAGCTGAATTGCTAAATTTAGGTATTTGAGATGAAACACATCCAAAGTGACTTGTTCAAACAAAAAGAGAAGAAGGAAATGGAACTTCAACACTGAGTCAAGACCTGATTGTTGTTCAGCCTTCATTTAGTGATTCCTCTTGTCTTACATATTTAGATTGTATGGGGGGTTTGAGGCTGGAACTGCCTCCTGCTGCAAAGGAGGCTGCACTTCCATAATAAAAAAATAATTAAAATTCTTTAAGGATGTAACATACTCAATAGTTCACATGCCAATTAAAGAAAAAAAGTCTTTTAAGGAAAGAGCAGTTTTCATCCAGTTAGATTTAAGATGCCAAATTCCTTCCTCAGGTACATGCATACAAAGAAGGCAATGAATCCAGCCAACATTTGCCTAATGAGTTAGCATTCTCCTCTCTTGGAAGTCAAAAACCTCCACAGCTTCAGGCAATATTCTTGCCCACGGACCTGGGAACAGTAAAGCTCATGTCTCCTGTGGACTGGCCAAAAAAGGAGGCAGATATAAGCTGAGCTTTTATTTACTTAACTATATTTTGATCACCTCCTTCTTACAATTGTAAGAGTAAGAGTTCTTATTTTTTTTCTCTTTTAGTGTTTTTAACTTCAAAAGCTGCTTTTAGTGGGAAATTAGGGGAAAACGAAAGCAAATGAAATGTTATACTATCATTGACATTTTGATATTTGGGTATATCAGAGGATAACACAGTGCCCATCTGGACTGCCTTAACAACACACTTAATTGCATTATATATGGAGAAGGGATTCAAAAGAACAAAGAATTCAAGCTATTCTATTTAAGTAACCCATTGCTCTGGTACGTAAGCACAAGAGAAGATCAGAGCATAAAACAGCAGACTGCTAAAAGCTGAACATACCAAATCTTATGCACAGTTCTTCATAGAGATTAATGAAACAGGCAGGGTGGCAAGCTGGAATATTAGCGGCAACAGATTTATTCCCTCCGAGTGTTCATAAGGACACTAACTTCAATGATTTCCAAAGTGAGCTCTCCCCACCATGGATAGGCCCCACAACACTTGCTGGTTTCATGCACAGCTGCCAGGCGCATTGGACAGGGTTTTGAAGGTATCTCCTAGCTTAAGGAAGCTAGGGGTTTTAAAAAATATCCAGTCACTTAACTCACATGGAAATTTCATTCCAGCAGTCCCACAAGCTCTTTGTGGTTAGGTGCCTGAATACTCTGCACAAATCTGGGACATCCTGGTGACCTGTGGGTTGAATCTAGCACGTGGGGGATATCGTTATGGAGCTGATGGAGAATACATAGGGTGATGCTCTGCAGTGCCTGCTGGCAACCCAGACTGGAGGTGTAGGTTCTGGCTACTGCTGCCTCTAAGGTGCTGGTGGAGCAGTGATTGGGGCGATTGACAGGAGAAAGCTATCTGTGCCTTCTTACTGGGCTGGACAAGTTGAGGGGTGGTGCTTCTGGTTGCTGAACAGTGCCTGGGGAAACTGTAAAAGTCCTCAAGCCTGTATCTACAGCAATCTGATGACTGTGGGTCTGTTTTTCTTCTACATTTCCAGGTGCATCTCGACATGGAGGTTCCTTAGCCTTCTCTCAAAATATGATCCTAACATACATTGGTAAGAAACTGCTGTCTTTGGTGGAGGGAGGCCGATTAGTGATGATCTGCATTACTGAAAATGGAAGAGAGGTGGGTTCACAAGACACTGGAGTTATTGTTCCCTAGTGTTTGCATACAGTTGTGTAAATTTGCTGGATGGCTAAGAACACAGCAAGTAGCCCAGATGCTGATTCCACCCCCATGGTCTTCCCTCAAGATAGTGTCGCCCTGGGATAACTTGAACCATGTGGAAAACATGGATGCAAACAACTGCAGCCAGTGAAACTGAGTGTCAGAGACGGGGACAGACCAGTGTCCATTTGAGGTTTTGCCTAAACAAGCTTGACTTCACATCACTGTGGGACCAGCAGCATCCCAGCTTCTCAAGCATTCTCTAGCCCCACATCAATCAAGAAGGGCACCTCCCTCAAGGAAGTACTGGATGATCTCTTTAGGGGGATTCAGCTGCCCATGTGTAGCTCCTGGGGACATCTGCTCTGCACTAGGGTAGCTGAGACATCCACGAGGGCAGGCCAGTGCAGCACAGCATATGTAGGGCACAGATTCTTTCTATCAGCAGTGGCATCTCACCCTGCAGCTCCACCTGCACTGGAGTCAGAAAATCACAATGAAGGGCTTGTTGACCATCCTACCAGGTCTCCAAGCCCAGGATCTCATCCAGTGACAATAGCATCCCTCTGCATGCCAGTGTAAATTTTAAACTTCTTGATTTGATTGAAATCTTTTTTTTTTGACTCTCTGTTTTTATCTTCCTGATTTTGCTTTCGTTTTGGGTTTTTTTTGTTGTTTCTTTGTTTTTTTTTTTTTCTGGCTACTGATTTATTTTAAGATGTTTCATTTCTAGCCAAATTTCCTTTATTTGTTGTTTTTTTTTTTTTCTGGTGGCATTTTCTCAGAAGCTAGCTTTCAGAGAGCTGTCATTGCTGCCTCCACAGATGCTCCAATAATATCACGTGCTAAAAACTCTGGGTGTCTCAAAGTGTAGCATTTTCTAGTGAAATTGGACATATTAGATAACACGTCTGTATGCTGAACTTAAACATTGTAAGCAGCTCTGTACATTTCAAACCAAGTTTTTGGACTCATTATGACTGACATATGTAAATATTTCAACTACAAAATTTCAGTAATTTATCTCCGTTAAACTCCAGGCAGCAGACAACACTTAGAGTCTGCTAAGAAAAACTGCTAGGCTTTTTTTTTTCCCCCACTGCTTTTAGTATTTGCTCAGTATCATTACTATAAATATGCAATCATTAGAATCAACACAACTGAAGTTAACAGAGCAACTCCAGATTTACACCAGTGTAAATGAGAGCAAAATTTGATCCCTCACATGTAATTTATCTTTAATTCTGGTTTAAGTCTCTCTCATCTTGCTGAATAAAAACTGATGTTGAACTCACACACAATCTGTATACCATTCATTAGTGTCTTTTCGGTTTGGAAGAAAGCTTGGAGCCTGTGGTAATGAAAGCTCAAATCCTGGGGAGCAGTACACATGGTATTTTGTTTTAACTAAATGCTGTATTGGTATTCTCATGAGTGGCTTTGCATTACTTGAGCATTTATGAGTAGCTTGAACTAATAAATCTCTAATTAGCACTAATTACTAATTAGGTTATTGATTCCTCTGACTGTGGACTCCTCACTGTTTTTATTCATAAGCAGAGGGTTACTTTAAAAATTCTTGTGGATATGTCCCCAAAACAGAGCTAACTCCTGCCATGGAAAGGAGCAGAGCAGCAGGCTCTGGGCAGCCTGTTTGTCAGAACAGCATCTGGGCTTGTTCAGACTGGAAAGGTATAGCGAGGGGCAGAGGTGAGTTTTTTAACTGAGTGTCAGGGTGCTGCCTACTTGCCCAGAAACACTGGAGAATCCCAGAACTTCTCTGCTTTCCTGTGGAATACCTCCTGTTTTCACCCCAGGTGTGTGCCATGGGCTGAGCACTGAGGGTCCAGCTCCAAAGGGGGAATAATGCTCTTCTGAAGTGTTTTGGGGGCGTTTTGCTATTTTCTGGTCTCATGGGAAGACCTAAAGCAGATTTGCTGGAGAAATTTGATGTACCTTGCTTTGCTTCACACAGTTTATCTTCTTTTCTCTTTGTGGTTTTACTAGAAAGAGAAGCCCCTGTAGATCCTTGCACTCCCAGAAGAATTTCCCCTCCCACACTCCCATCTTTCTTCAGCAGCTCTCCTCACCATCTACCTGGAAAATCAAAACGAATCCTTCATTACAGTCCCTGTGAAAAGTGCTCTGGACTCTACATTTACAGAGCACTCTCAATAGTTCTTTTTGCAGAAATGGCTCCACAGATGTCAGGAACACCATAATCCCATTTTTTTCCAAGAGCTCAGAGAGCAGGACACCCAGAGTAGGCCCCTTAGGGTCTTAGAGTCCTACACCAAGCACTCACCCAACTGATGGCACCGCTGCCATGCTACTTCACCAGTCTTCTCCTACTTTGTCACCACCACTACAAACTCATCCATAGAGAAATTTTGTTCTTGTATAGTTTATTGAGAATAGCAGTTAGTTTGCACGCTGTCTGCTGACTTCCTTCACTTGAAGGCAGGGCACACACAAGTGATTGAAGAGATTTTGGCTTATTTTACTGACAGGAGTGATTTTACATGGCGGTGGCTGATTGCCTCTGTGGTGCGACTGGCAGGAGAGGTCAAGTACAGCACTGCTTTTTACAAGCATCAGGCAGTTTCAGTTGCAGAGGTTTTGCATGTAGTACATCTTCAATTTGTGAGCCCAGACAAGTGCAGAATGTGGCTTGCTTCTTGTTGGCATTAACTGTAGGAAACATGTAAAACGTCTTTCCGGTGGCTGCTCTCTCCTTCTGTTTATTTCTACATGCTACTCTATATGATTTTTTTGATCCTTACAACCCTATGTGGGCTATATGATGAACCACTGTGGCACTGAAGATCAATGGTGCTACACTCATGCTGATGTTTTCACTAGCAGACTCCAGGCCCCACCAAACTTTGCTGTTGCAAGCACATAACTCCCTAGAACAACTGTGGGAGATGTCTGCATGTGGCAGTGAGGAGATAGGCCTCCCTGGATTTCAACATCTGGGGACCAGAAATCGAGTGTTCCTGGCTACAGGCCCTTGACTCTGTAATTTGATCTTCCTACCCTCTGGTCCATCTCTTCACAGAGCAAAGGAATAAAGAAGGGAGCTAAGTATCTCTGGATGGGAGTCCAGGCAGCTAATTAATATCAATGAGGTGCATGTTATTTTAGTTTTTGCAGATGTGCTCATACCTCATTATCTCAAGCAGTGAAGAGCAAATAAATAGCAGCTTCTGTCACACTTAAAGGAAATATTTTATAAATACGTTATTGATTTGGACTTCAGAGGGACCCAGTGGGAAATCTGTAATGCTTCTCCCAGAGGTAGTGGAAGGAGGGAAAGAAATTACAGACATTAACTTAATGTGTCCTGCTTTGTAATGCTTAAAAATAAGAAGTCAAAGACTTTGCTGTTTCCAGGTAGGCCCAGTGGGTTTATATTTACAAAAGGCTGGTTTGTGCAGACACCTGTAGACACTTTGCAGCCAGGCTGCTTGAATATCTTTAGGCAATGGTCACTTCAGGGAGAACATTGGTCCAAAAAAAAGGGTTTATTTTGAGCCTGTAGGAGGAATACTTGTTTGGCCCAGCTTACCTGATATTTTAATTTTCATATTTAGCACGTACCCCAGATGTGTGTCGCAGGAAATAAGTAACTTGTCAGTGGTTTTGAGGTTTCTCAGCAAAAGAAGATTACGTCGTTTTACACTGAAGTATTGAAGAGAGTGTTTTATATTTTGAATGCTAATGAGCAGAGTTTTTTCAGACGGGAGCCATAAAACTGTCATTATGTCAGTGGTATGTCTTTGTTCTTAGCTTTGCTCGTGCTAATCAAAGACAACGGTGGTATATTTTGAGTTAATACTGTAACAAGAGGAATGGTATTAGTGGTCATCATCATGAGTGACTCCTGGACATGTGGTAATAATTTCTTAAGTGTTTCTGAATAGTGAATGAGTGAGAGAGAGGGATTTCAACTCCAGCACTGCGCAGAATGGAATGTACCATTCAGCTGAAATGATAAATCCACGGCTCACACTCGAGGGGCTATGAAGGCAAAATTGACTTTTTAATATAATTAACATATCTTCTTTCATAGTCCCCCTTTCTCCTCCAGCATCCAACTCTGCCTTTCTGTTTAGGATAAAACGGTGACTTTTAGCATAAGCAACTCAATTAGTGTAATCATTTTTATATTCTTAAGGAAATCGATCTGCTTTGGAAACCAAACTCTCATGCTTGGAGTATTTGACTTTTGTGTAGCTGAACGTATGTGTGAAAGCCTTCAGTTGTGATGGTATTTTCCTTCTTGTTAATAGATGCCCCCAGATTTGGTAAATACCTGGAAACAGGGTTGGTAACATTATATGCTTAAGCGTCAGTTTTCTCAGGGGAAAAAAAATACCACCCAAACCTTTTTATTATCAGTCAGGCAGTTTTCATTTATTTGGTGAGGCAGTCTGTTTGCATTGGCTGGCAAGTTCATGAATGGCTCCTGCATAACGAATCATACATTTTAAAAATTCTTTCCAAAGCTTTTATAAAAATACAAAAAGTTAAATAACTTTAACACAGTTATGTGATCAGCCTGATTAAGTTAAGGCATTTAGTCTAAGTAATCCCGGTGGGGTTTCAGCAGTACTGTACGTTCCAGTGAAGGGAACAATTGGTGTATTTTCACTGTCTGACTGTATTTCTCAGAGAGTACTGAACAATATTAAACATTCAGGGGCTGCATTTTCCCTTTGTTTTGACAAATGCTAATAAGTAGCTAACTGCAAGAGAGGGGGAAAAAAATCCTAATTCAAACCAGTTGCATGATGGTAGAGCTCAGCAAATTCCCTGACCAGCAAGATGTAATCTGGAAAGAAAAGAGCAGAGTAGTAGCCTTTGCTAGCCTTTGAAATCACTAATAAAGTCATTAGACAATGTTTAGTTGAAGAGGAATGACTAAAGCTAGGGAAAGACTACTCTGAGGAGCTCTCAGAAGGAACATTAGCAGATTTTGGTTTCTAATTAAGTGGTATTATTAGCAGCTTTGATAAAAGCTCTCACATGCGTGACATCTTGTATTTCTCTGTGTATCAAGAGTCGAAGAGAAACTGAAAAAAGAGAGACTTTTTAATGATAATACCTGAAAAGTGTTTTTCGGCAGACCCATACATCATTGTCAAGAGAAAAGATTAAACTTTATTGTTTCTTTTTGAACCAAGAACTCAAGGTGAGTGGAAATGTCTTGAAATGCAAAGTAGTTTGGCAGATAAAGTAAAATGGAGATGAAAACAGACAATAAAAAGACATTGGCTGTAATAGAGGAAAGAGCGGGGAAGTTCACTCTTTAATGTTGCTGCGAGAACTTTCTTTTTGCTATTAATGATAGCATTTAAGTGTTACAATTACAATTTTTTATTGAAATGAAACTTTTCATTTCAAGAATGGTACCAAAGTAATTTTTGTGTGTAATATGAAACATTAGTTATGTGATGCTGTTGCCAAAATAAACCCCACCATTCATTTAAAATATCAGGAAACTCCATTTGAGAGGGTAGTTATACATCCATTGAGGATACTCTGTATATTATTTTTCCTTGGTATTAATAAAGTCTATTAACAACATAACTGCAATTGGTTCATAATGTCACATTTGTTTGCAAGTAATGGATGTAAGGTTAAAATGGTTTAACTATTACAATGTTTGAAAATGATTTCTGTTCCCTAAAGCCTCCTTTATTTTTATTACAATTATTTTTTTCCCTTCAGCAACCACTTGTTTTGCAGTTGTTAAACTGCTTTCAGCTGTAGATACTCTGTGTTATCAAGATAGATGGTGCTAGGTATGGGATTTCCATGAAGGTTGGTTGCTGAAAAAGTAACTTCAACAGTGTGCCTTTGAAACATTTATTTAACAGGTCCCTTAATAGGCCAGGCCGTGCCGATTTCGACAGAAAGAATGTGCTTTTCTGTCAAACTGCTGCTCGACTGCTTTGCCGGGAGCCTCATTTACCCTCTGGTTGTCATATGAAATACACACCACCGACCCCAAAGTGCTTTAGCTGCTTTTCTCCGTGCCAGTGGCTGGCAAGGGTCTGTGACTCCGCCTGCCTTTTGCAGCCAGGAGACAGAAGGTTTTGTTCTCCTTTTTGTGCTTTACTTACAAAGACCGTGTGGACTACGATGCATGGAGAGTGCCCGAGCACTCCCCATTTGCTCTGACCGTATGTCATTCCCTTATTTATATCCACTAGTTTGAGATAAAAGCAATCCTTGAAAAACTCTGCTGGGGGAAAAGAAGCCAGGACTGGGCATCCAAGCTTTGTGTCGTTAAGTTTTTAGTTGTTGGGAAAGATTGTCACAATGACATAGTTTATCAGAGTATTTTTTGTCGTCTTAATTCACAATTCACTCTGGTTGGAGATTTTCTTTCTCTGAGGTTGAGAGAAATGCAATAAAAATAGATTGCTCGGCACATAATTGTAGGTTTGCAAGGTGTTAAGCAAAGGCTCCATGCAGATACCCACACCTAATTTCTTACAAAAGTTTGTTTTGCCTATTATCTTCTTTTACAGTCACATTCAATGATAATTATTCGATTTAAGAGAGTCTTGGCTTGTGTGTTGATTTGTACACTACTCACACACGTTAGAAGGGTTGTATATAGTTTTTTAAGGAGAAAATAGAAAATATATAATTTTATTAACGAAAATATACATGCTTGGGAAAAAACCCTCAAGTTCTTTTATCTAAACCACCATCAATAGCTTAGAGAATCAGAAGTGAATTTTTTTTTAAATCAGGTTTAATTCTTTCTCACTGAGTGCTGTGCATTTGCAATTTCATTTCTTTCTTATTAGACAATGAAAATATTACAGATTGGTGAACTTCATTTTGTTTCTGGTTGCCGCCAGTTAATTTCACCCGTTGGTTCCCATGCTCTGACAGAGGGTTGAAATTATTATGGATTTTGTGTTGGTGGCATTCAGTGAGCCTTGTGATAGCTGGCAGTTAAAAACACTTGGACAGATGGATTTCTGGACTACAAATGAAGCAGGGGATATTTAAATGGTTTTAACAAAATTATTTTTATAGGTATTTTCAAGAAATCACAAACTCTTAGATTTGCAAACCATATGATTTATAGGCCCTAAAAGGCTCAAATTCTAATTGTTCTGCTCCTTTGAAGAGTGCCCTGAATTTTCACATCTTGCCATTACAGGACTTTCTACCAGCATAACCACATGACAGGGTTACTTCTGGTATAACTGCACCCACAGGAGAGGAATTGCACTTATTAACTGTATTGCTTTCCAAATGGCATATAATCTGTATGCAGATCTAAGCCCCAGTCCTGCAAGTGGATCCAGTGTGTCCGTAGATCCGTCTGTTTGCAAAAGATCTCATATACTTTGTACAAGGCTTCAAAAAGGATGCACGTTTTTAATTGTGTTTTGTGGTTTTGTTTTCCTTGTTAAAGCTTGCAGGATAAGTCCCAGAGAGACTCTCTGATAAGCATTTTAGATGGTATTTTTAGTGTTTTCTACTTTAGTGTTTTCTCCCCCACCCGCTGCTGGTTTATCCAGTTATTTACAAGAGCAATGACTCCATTCACATGTGGCATTCCAGTCTCACAGGCAGCGGATGGCACACCAGGAAAGCCTGTCCGTGATGGAGAGCAGCTAATCTACACCACCACGTTTTGTGTCATGACAATGCTATATAGTGGTAGAAAGCGGCTGCTCGCAGATTTGTTGGCTTAAGAGAGCTTTGCCTCTTCAATGACATGATTGTTTTAAAGCCAGTGCTCTTGTCTGGAAAGAGCAGAAAGCTGTAGCTGAAATCTGTGATAGTGTCATTGTTCCCAGAGGTACAGTAAAAGGCTTCACTTTACAGTGCTGTATCTCACTTGGAAAACACTGTCTCTGGGAATGATATGAACTCTTTGTTAATACACATAATAGACTTTAGGATTACTTAAACCTTTTAAGACAGTAAGGCTTGGGCAGCTGTGAGTATTAACTACAGCATTTCAAATACATTCATAGAAGTTTTTGGATGGCTCACCAACCTTTACATTAAGGTTTTTATTGTTTAAACTGCTTCTGTAACCAATTATTTTTTCAAGCAGAATGAGACCTTAGAATGCTTCAACCCAAACTTCTGGACCACAACCTCCTCCTCATATCAGTGGTTCAGATAATTTGTTAACATCGAATATGACCCGTTACATTAATAACTGGTTTTAATTGGGAAAAAAATACATTTCATGTCTTTTTTAATGCATTTATGGACTGCTTTGTGTAAAAAAAAATAGGAGGACTGTTAGTTTATTTTGCTTTATTTCTGCAAAGCCTTTGGTAGTGCAATATCTATCCCGGTCTTGTTTCTTCAGAGGTCAGCACAGGACTACCCAGAGCAACTGTTTCTCCAGGTACTGATGAGTCATGTTGACAGTGGAAGAGAGTGAGTGTTTGCTCTGAGGCACATACTACCTCCTAGCCTGGCATGGGACTTCCTCAGCTCCTTGTAACCTGAGAGGTCCCAGCTGAGCAAGGCAGTTCCTTACTCTTGTGTTGTGTGGACTGTTGGTGCCTGCACTGCGGGCCTGCCTGCCATGTGTGCTGGGCTGTTGTTGAACTCCCCCTCCAGCCTTGCTCTCTGGGAGAGCACTGATTTATTTCTCTGTACTCTGCACAGCCACCAACTTCTGTGGCACTGAGAGGCGCAATACCTTAAAGCTGCTGTCCCCTGGTCTTTCAAATAGGCTTTAAGTTAGTTCCAGGGCTCCAAAATTATTAGGAGGTGGTAAACAAGCAACACTGAGTTCTTCAGAAGCCCTGCTAAATCTCTGGTCTTTCATTAAAGCATTTTAACTGTACCTGGAGTTTTTTTCTACCCCCCTCCTCCCCCTCACCTTTCCCTTAAGTAAAACAGAGATGCTGAATGGCAGATGCTCAGGTAGCACGAGTAATATACATATAATTTTACAGAAAATGGGGGATAATTACAGTTTTTACTGATCTCTGACTTTCAGCTGAGAGGATAAGTATGCCTTTGCTAACTGATCATCGTTAGTTGTAGGAGTAAAAACTCCAACCTCTTTAAGATTTAAAATAACACACCTGATATGAAGGATATCTGACCTTGCATCTTATGGCTACCTGAGGCACGGGAAGCTAGTCTGAGGTGATCATCTAGACAGCCTCTATACACACCATCCACCCCAGGATGAGTCATCATAGCCTAAAAATTATATATGCAATCAAAATTTGAGGCAGGAATTCCTCTGTTTACTCTAGCCTAACATTTAAACAGACAAAATTAAGTGGGATGAATGCCACTCAACTAACTACAGGGTGTCATGATTAAGATACATACTTCATTTTTGCAAAAGTATCAGCATTGTCAAAGCTTTTCAGTGAAAGAAGAACTTAATGTCTCAGACCGACAGCTCAGTAGTGCTGTCATACCTGGCTCTACACACCATGTATCACAAATTCAGTGACAGTCAATGACAGTCATTCTGTCAAATGGCCTGATTCTGTTTGACATGTAATGCCCTTTACACCAATTTGGTGGTGGCAAGAAGCCACACAGATGATGTAAATAATATTTAAACAGACCTTAGGGCATCTCAGCATCGCCTGAACAGCATAATGCTGGTCTGGTACAGCCTGGAACAGCCTAGAGAATTTTATCCTTGAATTCAAAGGATGCAGGATGGATCACAGTTATTGTTACAGAGGGGTTAGACCATTGAATAATAGCGGCATTTATTATTTATCACATGATATTTAGTTGGGACTAATAGATATAACATGGTTCCATGCATTCATATTTTAGGTTGTATTTTGTCTTTTCAATGCACAGGACTTTTAAAAAATCCATATGCATTTGAGCAAGAATGTATAGTGTCATCCCAGTGGTCTCAGTAATGATTTAATTGTTCCTTACTCGACCTGGCAACATTAGCGTGTTTCTGCACGTGCCTGAAGTACACGACTCTCCAGATGGCCAGTACTCATGTGCAGGAGGAGCACGAATCATCTGAGCTGTTCTTCTTCACTTTTTTGTGAGCATATACATGACTATGTACAAGAACTATGTTATAAGGATAAATGACTGTGGAATTATACCCCTAGTAGGAAAAGCAGGAATTATATTCTTAAGTGTTTAGAAGGAACACAGCCAAGGCTCACATGAAAGCATCTTTTATTTTTCATCTTCATTGACCAAAAGCTTCTGTGTGTAACATGCTAAATGTCATCTGACATATCTGAGATGCTGGGATAAAACATGAATAGCAAAAAAGCTCAACCAATAACACCCAAGGTTTTACTGCTAGTAAAGCTAGTAAAGCAGAGGAGAAATGTTAAAACCACGTGAATTACACCCAAGCAACTGACAACTTTACTTAGCTATTCCATACATTAGAGGATAAATCTCCATTCTAGGAAGTTTCAATGCCATTTTAGTTATCCATTTAATCCACCTATTCATTTAGCAGGAATGGTAATTACGGGAAAATTGCTGCCAAACTATGATGTGCAATTAAAATTCAGGCTATTTGTGTGATGCAAAATCTCCTTTTTTACTATCATCTTACAAATCCTCTGATAGAAAGTTTGTGCCTTTTTGAAACAGAGCTTGTAATAATAAGCCATCTGGCTTACTTAAACATGAAAGATTAAAATGATATACAGTATGAAGGCTTCCTATTCAATTGCTAATGTCCAAGAACTCAACTCCAGTGGTGAAAGCTGTCATTTGGGGGGAAGAGGTAATTAAAAGATTTCCTTGTAGAGATGGGTCCTAGAGCAGGGGACTGGCACATCCAACAAGCAAAACTAATTTTCCAAAAGAAAGCAATGCTGGCCAAATGTCTTGCAAGATAATCTTCTGTATCCTTTAGTTCACTCACAACTGCTTGAGTGGGACTGAAAGGTGGGCTGATGACTGGTGAGACAAAAGCAACCAAACCTTGCTTTATTTACCATACTAAGCCAGAAGTGCTTCCTAACACAGGCTTGACTGAGGCAGACAACAATGAGGGAAAATGCATTGTGATTAAATAGTGACCCACTCTTTTTAAAGAGAAGTGGGAAAAGGTTGCAATGTTTTAGGGAAACTGCAATACGGAAATGGAAAACATAGATTCTGAGCAGTGACATACAGAAAAGTAGTCTCCTGAGATGTGCTTCTGAAAAAAAATGCATTTAGTAGCCCTTACCTCTTTATAATAGGGAAAAGGCTAATTGGAGGCGCAGTACTTGGGCTTGTGAAGCATACAGACCATATGAATCAACGAGGTTACTGTCAGATGACTGCAGAGGGAAAACAAGGGACACTCAGCTGTGATAGTAGTATGTCCTGTTGATTTCAGCCTCCTTCTGCCTTCCACCTATGACTGATAAATTTCCAAACTGGAAGCAACTGAAAATGCTGTTGATCAGACAAAGTTCCCACCCTGAACTCTAAGTGGAAGCAGAACTGGGTATGAATCGTTACCAGACAGTGCTCCATATGGTCTGGAGTACTTGCAGGGAGTGCTGTATCTTTGACTTGCACAGCAATGCCTAAATGTTATTACATGTAGACTGTAACCCTCCCGGATGAAGAGATCATGTCTCATTCCTTATGGGAAGAAGAATTTAATACAGAATACAAAACTCTCTAAATAATTTTGAGCTCCGTGTGTCTTTTATAGCAGGGACGTACTTATCAGTTGACTTTTACTGAACTACTTTACAGTTCTGAAGAAACATAAACTTCCCATATTTTATTCTATCGCCACTATTGTTCCTATAGAAGTCTACTTAATTACAAGAGACCTATATTATCTCCATCTTGATCAGACTTTTTCAAAAGGGAGACGTTTTGAACTGCCATGTGCAGGTATAGTACTCCATAAATAAAGAAAGAGAGCTAAAATGAGAACTCTCCCATAAAAGACACTACCCTCATCTGCTCCTTTTCAGAAGAGCTTTTTTAATGAAGCTCCTATTGCTATTAATTCTACATTTAGGTTACATTTAGGCTGAGAGGAGGAAATAATGACTCCTGACATAATGGAAGTCCCTGTGAATTACTCAGTTTACCACACAGGAAACGAGACTTGCATGTGTGTTTGTTTTTGTTTTTAAGACTAGTTCTAACAATAGCAGCCAATGGGAGCCTATTAACTTCATTGGGTCTTAACTTTCTCTTCAGTCTTTGGCTATCTTCCAGCTTAATTCCTCTGAGTCAGCAACACATTCAAAATAGGTTAAGTGAACTCTTGGAAAAGAACCTTGACAAAAGGAATAATTGATCTTTCCACTGTAGCTCATCAGCCCTTCCAACCCTCCTCCCTGCCTCGCCAAAAAAGAACCAAACCAAAAAACAACCACACAACCAAAAAAAGGCACTGCAAAGGCAACAGTTTAATATGGAACAAGATTTAGAGGTGGCAGGATGGTCAAGAGTGGGGTGTCATGTGGATGAGTTGGAGAAGCAACCATGTTAGAGTTGTTAAGCAGCTGATACAAAAAGTAATGCATACTTTAATGGGCAAAAGTGAGAACAAAGGGCTGTAAGACTGTAGCAAGTTAACAGACTACATTTGCCTCTCTTAAGGAGCTCCCCTTTGTCTTCAGCACAGCTTCTTATCATCTGATTTTCTGACACCCTTGCCCTTTTACTCTGTTATTCTGTCTTGTAAAATGATGGAGAGTGACATGTCCCTCTCATGTCAGAGGAGAAAGAATCTCCTGTTTAGGAACACAAAACAGCTATAGGAAGAGAGGGCATATCCACTCCTTTCTTGGCCTAGATCTTCACCCAGGCGGATGGGATGAGAAAGGGAGTAGTTTGCTGTCTGCACACCTACTGACTTCTCAGTAAGGGAAGAGGAGGGTCTGTCCAGACAAAGAGATCGTTAGGGGCAGAGCTCCGAAAAGCATGCAGAAGTCAAACATGAGAATTTACTTTGGCTTTAAACAAACATCATGTCTGCTTCAGGCCCCATTTTTTGTAGTTTCTTGGAGATGGATGAATGGATGGGCCAAACAGAATAGAGTCTACCTCGAAAAAGTGGCCTAGTAGATGTTATGCTGTGAACCCAGCTCATTAAATTTAATCGCTACCCACTGCTTTGTTCTTTCTCCATAGCACATGAAGACTTTGGCTCACTGTACTTAAAAGTATACATTTATGTTCCAGGGTTGTAGTTTTGTTGTTTAAACAAAAATGGAGCTGTTCACTGTAAGGGTGATGTGTGATGATGAACTAAAACCAGCCTTCTTGAGGACTTCTTTGCAATCTCCATGAGGAACTTAAAGGTATTATAAACTTCACATTCTTCTACAAAACTCCGGCATTTCTGAGGGAAAGAATAAGCCATGTGCAATGTAGATGTGTCCAGCACCAGCAGATAAGAGTCCTGCTGCTGAGGTCTTTGGTGAATAGTGACATAGTTCAATGAGGACATTGAAAGAATCTGGAGAAGAGAGAACAGCATTATATAACACTTCCTTGTGATCTCTGCATTAGTTTGTCACATCACATCAGAAGCTCTTTGGGGAAGCGACCAGTGCTTCCTTTTGTCTCTACCTAAAGGTGGCACAATTGGGTAGCATTGTTTACTGGGTTTTCATAATAGTACCTGAATAAAAATGTCCAGTGATATATTCCAAGGATGTAACCCTCAGAATGCAGAGAACTTTCAGACACAATAACAGTTTTTTCCTGAAAGACTTATTTGTGAGAGATTATTTACATGTTGAAATGCTAGTTGAGGAAGGGATATTTTGCATGTCTGACTTTTCTAGCTTTTTCTGTACTAGCAGTGTGTATGGCTATGTAGACTAAGTGACTGACCAGACCTTAGCCCTGTCACTGCTTGATATGCCTACCCATCTCTTCACTCTTCAGAAGAATGTGCATTTCAAGAACCTCTTAAGGTGTACAATACATAGAATATGTAGAAAAGATTTTTCAGGGGGTGATTGTTCCCATTTTAAAATGTGTCCTGAAACTCAAAAGAATTATTCTCTGAAGGGTGTCTATCTGCCATAGCTCTCATTTATAGAGGAGCTGAGGGCAGTTATTTCTCCTCTGACAGTCCCATGTCATCCTTTCCACCTTGTGAGTAATAACTTGTTGGGAAGGAGATGATAAAGTTTATTGGCTTTGACTCTGATGTCATTACAGAGCCTCACTTTTCATTTGAGAGAAATATAGCATATCCACAGGTGAGAATAGTGAGTTGAATTATTTCTTTTTTTTTACTGCTTTTGGTACCAAGCCATTTCTCTGGCCCAGTATGGCTAGAGGATCAGGAAAGAAGTTATCAGTGGAAGTGGCGCAGCCCAGCAACCTCAACGTGAACCAGCGCAGAAGCATTGTAGGTTTTTCAGCAATGGCACTTGCAATTGTGGTTCACTCAGAGAGATCTGACACTACAGAGATGTTCCCATGGCAGCTGATTTGACTGATCACTGACACATGCCATAATGAATCTGTCGGGTTAGCTGAGAGACACAGAATGATCAAGACAGCAAGGAGAGGGTGGAAGGAAGCCTTTCTGAGTTGAAGAGTGGTGGAGCTGAGAACCTGTTCTACTTTTAAAGAGGTCTGAGAAGAAAAGGGAATATGAATTAGAGTAGTAGAGCTGCTGCTGCTTAATCTGCAGGTTAAAGGAAAACAATGTGGAATAGCTCTTAATTTCAGAGTGGCTTAACAGGTAGGCAGGATACTTTGAAGGAAATGTTTCCTTAAGATTAATAAAATTCGTTATGTGGCTCAACTGAAGGGGAATTTGTCTTGATTTGATGACATAGCCTGATAATGAGAGGAAAAACAACATCTGAAGGCTACTTATTGACCACTTTGCTGTCCAAAGCAAACCAAGTATACTGCTATGCTGCCCACCCTTCCCTTTCCTCATTCATAAATGTCCATTTTAATCATTTATTTGGTATATCTTTTTATTTTAGCATGTTCTGGATTGTTTGTGTGTTGCCATAATATGTACGTGCCCACCATAAAAACAGCTGTCAAACTACTGTTTTTCTTCAAACCCTTCCTTAAGCTTCCCTTCTGCCACAGTCAGAAGGGAACACTGGGCAGTGATCAGTCTGTTCTAGTAGTGGATTTGATGCTGATCCTTATCCTACTAGAGGTACTACTTTGTCTCCTCCTCTTGTCTCCTAATGTCTCCTTGGCCTCCTCGTTTTTTCCTCCTCCATCTTTAATTGCTACATCCAACAGCTGCAAACTTTGTGGGGCAATGACTCTCCCTAATTCTGGGAGCTACTGGAATTCAAAACTCATGAAAAGCTACTAATAGTTAATTCAGCAGAGCATTGCTGCTCAAGGTAAAAGAGCAGTTCCAAACTGTGCTACCAGTTACAGCTGAGCAACCCCAACAAAGTCTACATCTGTTCCATATCAACATTAAACCTCTAGGAGACATTAAGAAATGCTGTAGGCACAAATAAGGACAGTATGCTGCCGATGCATGTTGCTCTCATTTGAAGCAGACGCTGACTCCAGTTATCATGAAAACAAAAAGACGTAGTTGAAGAGAGGCTCGTTCTAATGCAGCCCAGAGAAAATGGTTATGCCCTCCAGCACTGAGAAATATTTCAAAGGCAGTTCCTGGGAGAGCCCTGTAGTCAGTCGGTAGGATCCTCCAAGCAGGTGCGATGGAGCGCAAATCTATGCAGTTGCTTGGCTTTGTTTGGTGGTGTCACATTAATGAAAGAAATGTGTTCATCTATCACCTTGAGCAAAATACATAAACTCTTGTCCTTGAAGAAAAAGACCTGAGTACAACCATGAACATCTGAGACCATATTACAGCAAAAGTTCAGACTCTAGTCTGGCTGGTGAAGACATGAAGAAGTTGTAGCTGACTTAAATCACAGCAGCCTGCTACATTGCATTTGTAGATGACTTCAGCTTCCAAGCACGCCGAGGACCAGACTCTCACTGCAACAAGAGTTTTTCTGTCCTCCTTTGTGGTTTGCAAACCACTCATATAAGTAGAGGGCACTGCCACAGTAGTAGGTCACGCATCAGCACTATGGCTTGTCCTAGTAGGACTCCCATTTTTTTCCTCCCTCATAACAGCATCCCTAGAAAATTTTAGAATACACATAGGAAAAAATTCTGGTGGGACTGGCAGTGGAAGTTTGGCTGCTGACCTACCATTTTTTCACTGCTCTGGGAATCTAAAAGGAAATCTGTTTTCCCACCTCTTAGATTTAGAGCTGAGCTGAGCTTTACCAGTGCTCTTGTCTACATCAAAGATGAAGGCATGAGGCTTTTCCAGTTCAAAAAAAGTCATTGCAATAAGTGCCAACAGCAAAAGAGACAAAATAGCAGGTCTTCATATTAAATATCTCTTGGATAAGGTGTTTCTCCTTCTGCAGTCATCCTGTTTACATGAACGTTAGATGTTACAATGACAGTAACACTTAGTCACCTCATTCTTCCTAACTTGCCTATCACCACAGTGACTTCTGTCACTGTGTGGAGCATTTGTTTTCTGAGGCAAGACTATACTGAGCCCAGAGGGTCCCCTAAGAACATCGTCATTTTATTAATATGAGAAAGTGAAACCCAGGGTTTCATTCCACCTCACGCAGAAAAGTGTAACTCATTGCCCTTATGTTTTATGGCATCACTTACTTCTGCTTTGTATTTATTTTGTTACTGATGCTGGCTGCCTTCCAATAGCTTCTGGCCACAATGACTGCTACAATCTTTTGTCAGCTAAATCAGACACAATCTGCAGACAGAAACATATTATTGTGTACATCATTTTCAAATAAATCAATGCACATACAACACACTGTTGTCTTATATGTACTGAATTAAATCGAGAATGTTGTTGAGATCACCTGAAAGAATAAATGTAAAAAGTCATTTTAAGATGATATATCATTTGAGTTTCAAATGAAATAAACATAGTAAAAGAATAAGGCTTTAAAGTCATAATCTTTTCAAGTAATAAAATAATTAAATATGATTCTCCATTCCTTCCTTCAAAAGAAGTATTTAGAGGAAATGTAAGATTAATGGATTGAAATAATAGACAAATTGCCTTTATTTTTCAGTGCTAAAAGGTAGACTATGTAATGAGAAATCTTTAGTGGTTTGGGGTTGACACTGGTTTTATTAAAGACAACAAGTACTTTTCCTGTGACTTTCATGGGAATAATGTTGCATCTCCTTTGCTTTAACAGACTTTTCTCAGGCATCAATGAATGCAATCTCTCTGCCCTTAAATCCATTCAGAAAACTGCTGTAAAGTTTATCATTTTGCTAGTCCATGGCTTTGACTTCCTTCTCCCTTCAGAATCTCTCTGCTCTTTTGCCTTGAACTTAAGTTACTTGTCCTCACTCACTATACCCTCTGTGGCCTGTCACTGCTCATCCTGTCAATATAGCTTGATGACCAAGATATTTGGTCTGAAACCTAAACCTTGAAGCAAACTTCAAATGTTTGTTTCTAGGGAAGGTTTTTGAAGCCCAGTGATATCATGCCTTGGATAGCATCCCTTGATTTTTGAGCATCACTGGAGAAGGCTATTCAACTTTTTGAAATTCTTGTCCTTTCTGGTAGTAGGCAGCTTTGAGAAGTGTTTATTGTAGAACTTCTCCAGGCATAGTATGGTGGTTGCAAAGGGCACCTTCCTAACACCTGCAGCCATTAGCCTGGCCCCAGTGTATGCTTGCCTGTCATCCTAGACCTCCCTGCACCCTCACACCCTCCCAGACTGTCAAGAAGGGTCCTTACTTTGTGTGTGTATGAGACTATTGCCCATTCTCTTGGGATCAAGGAATGGAGCAGCAATTGGTACTCATACTGAACCCAGAGAGAGACACAAATGAAGAAATCCAAATGAGAAAAAAAAATCAGCATATGTCAGTGTTAGCACTGACAGGAACTAAACTAACTTGTGCTGACACATGAAAGTGAAGCAAAGCCAGAATCAATATTCTTGGAGCAAGCAGAGGCAGTGAGGGAGATGGAATGTCCAGGTGTGTACATAGCAAGACCCCAGACTCAGCCTTAGCTCTGTGCTGCAGTAGCTCCTGCATGATTGGTTCTGCATGGTTGCTGTTTGCTACATTCTTTCAGCATTTTTTATTTAGAATGTGTAGTTATTGCTCCCATACTTTAAGACTGTGTCAGAAGGAGTATTCATTCCCATGAAAGACAACATCTTTGACTAAAGCCTTACAGGCTGTTTGGATACAGCGGCTCAGGGAAGCTGGCAATTTACACCCCCCCACACCTTATCTTTCGTGTTTTGAAATACCTCAAACTTTTAGGGAAGCTCCAAAACTCATGACAGTATGAATGGTGGGGGAAGGCAAAGAGGAGACACTGGGTGTTACTAGATTTTATCTGAATTTTCAAGGTTTGCTGACTGGTGGTAGGTTGGCAAGTCAGCATGGTGGGTTCAGAAGTCCTGGTTTAACAGAATATGTGTTTCTAGGCAATCTTTACCTCTCCCTTTTCTCTGGCCAGTTTCTAGCAATTCAAACAGAAGAGCAATAACACAACATCATTATCCTCATATTCCTTTTGAAATGTTTGAGGGCCCTCCCTCTCCCAGGCACACCTCTATGTGAGAAATAAAAATATGGTCCCGACATGAAGCTTTTAACTTTATATAAAATTTTATCCCCAGTTTACAGATAACGTTATTTGGCTTTGCAAAAAAATATCCAATTCTATTCCAAAAAGGAATTCCAAAAGGACTTCCGAAAAGGATTGAAAACCAATGGGGGCTCTTGATTTGTGTCATTAATGAAAACTTTTTCTCAGTGCAGCTTTATAGCCTCCTGCCAAAATGTGTGACCAGAAACATGGCGGTTACCTGTCTCCTCCCACCTATGCAAAATGGACTGGCAAGAGAGAAAAAAGACATGGTAATAGGAAAAAAAGTAGTTTTAGTCAGCCAGGAGGTGGCTGTTGACATTGCAAATACACCAGGACTCAGTGAAAGCAACTCTAGTGACGCAGGGCCTGGCATGCAGCCTCTTCAAGCTAATTTAAAGCCTTCCATGGGCTTTGATAGGGAATGGATCAGACCATTATTGAATGATGAACCTGTTTGCAGACCTGAGCTGAAGCACACTGATCCTGCGAAGAGGGTAGGGTCTATTCTACCATTGGTCAGGCTGTCCTGGTCCCATGGATGAAGCCAAACCTTGGCAGTGCAGTATCTGTCTCAGGCACTGTATCCATTTAAACTTCTCTGACAAAATCCCATTCCCTTCTAGACAAACCTCCTTTGTCTCAGCTGGTGCCTCCAGCAGGTTATCATAGTTTTTAGCTATTATTTTTAAGACTATTCACTTCAGCTCTCCTACTTTCTGTCCAGAATTCACAAGATATCCTTTAATTTATTCTGCCTAAAACGAGATAAACCACAAGTGACCAGTCTCCTGGGGCTATGCTGTTCTGTAGAGAGCCTTATGTAAAAGATACAGGGCACATTTTCAGCACCATTCGTTGTTATTAATGAAGGCTGTGTGCGCAACTCTTTGTCCATCACAATGAAAATTTACCCTCATGTATCTTGTAAATCTCAGATGTAGATTTCACTTGCAGCATTTTCAAATATTCTTTGATTATTTTTTTCATATTAGAGGACCATAACTATAAGTCCCCGCTCAAGACAACCAGACCTTATCTGACACTAAAATTTGCTAGTTTTTCTTTTTGGGCTTAAAAAATTTGCCTTTCAGAGCTATACAATAAGATAAATGTTAATGAGAAAAATTTTAACAAGGCAAGCCCTGGCAGTGACCCCCTTGGATCTAAGCAGCGCTACAAACTCAGGGCAAGCCTGATGCATGAGGAACATCTTGCAGAATATTGCTGGCCTTCTGTTCTATCAGCACTGTAGCTCTAGAAACAAGGCTCTTAATGAGGAAAGATCAATCCCAACAGGAAAATCTGTGATATCTGACATCAGTAGACAAGCATCCATGCTGTACAAACCAACCCCCCCTCCCTGCTGCCAGCCCCTGCTTACAAAAAATAAAATAAAGTAAAATCGTGTCATTTTCTTTCAAAGTTTAAAGACTCAGGATCACTTCATGTACCATTTAACTATCATTTCAGTCAGGCTTTTGAAGCTGTTTAAGTTCTTTTGTTCCCAAGTTGTTTAATGTTACACAGACAAGGTAAATCAAAGTCTAATAGAGTGGAAAAACAGTAAAGGCAGAAAATAGGTAAAAGATAAATCACACAGGAAGTTTTGCTTTTTTTTTGTTATTATATTCATTGAGATCAAAGTCCTTGTTTCAGCTCTAATTAACAAAAGCTAATGCAGATTGGAGACCTTCTGGCACTGAGCAGAGCCTTGGAGGATACAGTTGAAATCTTCTGAAGATTTAAATAATTAATATGACACCTTGAGCTTCGGATGGGAAAATAAAAAATAAAAAAAAAAGAAGAGGGGGAAAAAAAGAGCCCCATGTTCAAGTTTAAGAACAATGCCATTGCCAAGTTTGATACCATTTGTTCTGATGAAAATAAGCTGAGTAGACTGCACCGACTTCATTGTCTGGTACATTGGCAGTTCAGTGGATTGTTTCACCTTTTGTCATGCTAAGGGAGTCTTTTGTGCAGTACTTTGTTACCCCCAAGTCTGCCCCAGTTGAAGGAGGATAGAAAAAGGCAAATCTGCTTTAGGGACTTGGAGGATGGTCATTTAATGGTTTTTAATCCTCTTAATCCACGTAAGAATGGAGATCTCCAAGTGAAAATCCCATCCCAGAAGTCCTTATGATTCAAATGCCTGGCTCAGGAGACTGTCTATTGAAAAAAAAAGCAGCAAAATATTCTCCACTACTGTGGCATTGTGGTTTACTTCTCTCTGGTTTTCCAAAGCTGTCTGATGCAATATAAGCAAAATGAAATGGAAACCTACTTCAAACCCTGTGAAGTATGAGAACAGAGTGCCCGGTGCCAGCCTGTGTATTTGGGGTACTCTGGTGATTCAGTTTGATTTCATAAAAGTAATAAGGACCCTCTTTTCTAATTGTCTCAACTGTATGCAAATCCACTCTACATTTGAGCATGCACTAATGCCCTCACCAAGCTGTTTTCCAGTTGAATATTTTCTAGGTAAATGAAACCCTTCATTGAGTTTGGATATAGATTGCTTCTAAACTGTTGACATAATGGGAGCTAAACCTTTCTGCTGAGCTCCTTATTGCTTCATAAGAGCACAATTTCTCTTCAGTGCCACCAAAAAATATTTAAAAAATCAATATATCTAATTAGATAAACCACTAAAGAACTGCTAAGGGGCAATTTTCATAAGTAAAATTAAAGAGAATCTAAGGATGGAATAGGCTTTTCTTGCTGTCAGTCTATAGACTTGCCATTTACCACAACAAGCTGACTTTGAAATAATTTTTCAATTACATGTACAGTGTGGCTTTTCATTTGTTTATGTAGTTCATTACTTCACATTTTAGAACTGGTTAAAAAAATGTATAAATACAGCTTCCAGCTTGTGATTGACGACATAATAAATACAAAAAAGAGAATGTTAAAATTACATGATTTCTTTTAAAATGATGAATGAAAAATATAAGGTTACCACTGCAACAATTTTAATCTAGGTAGATAGGAAACAATTTTATCAAAATAGCATGACAAAGCTACTCCAAATATGCCTTAAATAATTACAGTTCATTAATGCAATGTTTTCTGTTCCAGTCAGTTCACTGACAGCCATTTCTCAGCATCTATTCCTACAGGCTTCCTCTGCCTCCAAAACAGCAGAAAGAAGCCCAGCAACTGCTTTCTAGGATTTTAATACAGATTTTTCCTGACAATTCAACATGAATAAAACAACAAGCTCTCTAAAGTCATTCCAAATAGATGTTAATATTAACATACTCAAAGTCTGCTGCAAGAAAAACTGGACATTTCTTTTTTTTTTTCTCCACAGTTGACAGAAAAAGATTGGCTAGTGATGGTGTCTGTTGCACCTCATGAAGGCTTTGGCTGTCCTTTTCCTAAGCTTTCTGTTTTTCTCTCTGGATTGTGTTAACATCCCATTTGAGGTCAGAGGGAAGGTATCTGTTATGAGGGACTCATTGGTGCTGTGCACTTCCCCCTTTCTCCACTGTCTATTTGTACAGCATCCATTTCAACCTCATCTTTACTGAGCTGAGCTCCACATGGGTGTGCACTCTTTTTTTTGGATCTCTGTGATGATGTTGCCTAGGAATGAGGGTGTCACAAACTAGCATCCTGGCACATGTTTCCTAACTCACTGGGTCACTGAGACTGTATCTCTTCCCTGGCTAATGCCTTGCCTTTTCATTTCAGAGTGGAAATTGGTAATGTTTTGGGGACTCTTGTCTAACATTTGTGGACGATGCTGTCTTGCATCCCCTGTGGAGTTTGGTCTTAACATGGTATTTCATTCCTCCGTCAGAAATGTTGGCAAGGTGTTTTACTGTGCTGATTCAATTTTTTTAACCTTACCTTCACCTGTAGCAATTAAGCCCCTAAAGCTATCATCACAAATGGCAAAATTTGGGTGAAGATATATGCACATTTGGAGTCCATTTGGAGATATGTGAGAGCTTACTTTCAGTGTTGGAATCACGTCACCCACGAGACTGAGAGCTGGGACAGTTGGGGAACCATCAATAACACTGCTCTGCTTGGACATGGCAGAGCCCAGCAGGATCGATCCATGCAGGCTGTGTTAGGACAAAAATGTGGAAAAAGCAATGGTTCTTTGACCATCTGCATGACAGTACTTGAATCCTAAGTACACTGTATAATTACTTTTGCTACAGGCAGGTTGCGATTCTCTGGAGGTAGTGTGGGTATAAGACATATCAGACCAACAGTAACAAAACTAAGGTCTGATAGCAGGTGGAAAGACGGCTTTATCCTCTTTGGAAAACAGGATATGCAGAAGTTAATTGAGAGAGGTTTTCATCATTATGGAAAAGAGTAATGAGTTGTTAGAGAATTACGTTTAATAGGAAACTGAGGGCATAATGTAGACATGAGGGAACTCTAGTACAACTGCTAGGTGCAGGGAGTAATAAATACATGGAATAAATTACTAGGAAAGGCTAATAAGGAAAAGACTGTAAATAACATACAGAGTCAGCAAGTTTTTCTGGAGTGAAAGGGAGTTGCAGAGTAAGAAGGAAATAAATACCTAGGGAGGAGGGACATGGGCTTCCAGGAGTACTGTGCAAAGATATACGCTCTTTGGTTATAAACTACTTTGTCTTTGCAAGAATTGATGGGCAACACTGGCAGAGCCAGCCTGCACACCCTGAGGTGCCTTTTGTATCAAGTCTACCTTGGAGCCGCTATTTCTAGGACAAGAGCTGCTCCAGCCACACCCTTCTGACCAAACATCATGGCGGAAAATGGCTATGGAAGCCGGCTCCTTACATATTTGCCAGGTTCCCTGTGAGCCTGCTTATGTAACTCTTACTTACATGAGCCAGCTCTCCCTTATGAGGCGTGCTTTTGTCTCTCTGGCCTCTGCAGCTCTGTCAGTAGGACAGGTTGGGGTCCCCAGGAGAGACCAAGCGGGGAGTTAAGAGCTAAAAGGAGCACAAGTCTCACAGAAAAAAACCTTATACTTGAGACAAAAATGAGCTAATTCTCTGCCCGTGTCCTCTCTTCTCCTCCCACTGGTGGCAGGTGTTGGGCGGGTGGAGGTTCAGCATAATCCCCATGACCCACAGCTCTTGAATAGACCATGTTTGTTCCTGAAGGAAACAGTTTTCTTTTCTTTTGGAGTCTGCAATGTTGAGGCCATCCTGCAGCATGGGCTGATATCATTTCTTTTAGTGGGCTATAATCTCCCCACATCACACAGTTACTGCAGCGTTAGGAAAGCACAATACAACAACAGTTGGTCAACAGTTTGACTGAAAGCTACCTGCTTTAAAAAAAAATTCACAACTGTTCTGTAATGTCCTTTTGAAAAGGAATGATTTTTGCTTTCTGTTTCCTGTATGGGAGACTTCGTCTTTCTAAGGTGACGTAAATTAGTAACGACCCCTCTCGCCCACCAGCATGAGAACACTCCTTTTTTTGCAGACTGCTTCTATTCCACCTAGAAGTTGTCATTCTTAATACGACTTTCCAACGTTTTCTCAGCAATTCCCATTCCCTGCACACTACGCACCTCATAGGAATGCACATACTGTTCTTTAGACTGTGTTATATATATTCAATCAGATGAATCATAAATTACTTATTTCTCATGAAGACTGCATGTTTGTGACTATTTCTTTTTGCATTTTTCACGTCCTTACCTTACAGAATTCTTTAAAAATGAATAAAACACAGTATCAGCAGAAACACCTTGACAGAAGCGTATGTGGGAGGAGACAGAGACAATAAACAGACATCACACATCCTGCATTATAATGAAACAAATTGGAGCCTGACTCAAATCACTTTAAAGGATGGACAGTAACCCCTTATTACTAAACTACAAAGGTAGTAATAACTCCTTTCCCAGAGGTACCACTGTGATCAAGGAAAAGACCTCTAGTAGTATTTTTATAGCCTTTGCTTGAAATGTTTTTGAAGGAAAACTCTGACTTCTAAAGAGTTCTGAAACCGTGCGATGTCTCAAGATAGATCTTAATGAAATTTGCTGCTATCAAAACTAGACTGCCTAGAATATGGCAGAGCCTATTAGGACCGCAATAACAACATTGATTTTAGGGATTTCCTCCTCCCTCCAAATACACTGCACACTTTTTTGATGTGTGAAGAGACTGAAGGTTCTTAAAAGATATTTTCAATGGGGTAGTTCTGAAGACTTCAGATAAAATATTTCAACACAGTACCTGCAGGGACAGGAGAAATTGCTTCAGTTCATTTTGCCTTAGTTAGAGTCGTGTTAAATCAACTGCTCTTGGCATTTGCAGGACTTTGTAGACATTCTTTCAAAAGTGTTTGAAAAGCTTCAAATAGATGAAGGTCTTCAAAAGGCAACTAGCACATGGGACTGACACCAGTAATGCTCCAAAGACTGTCCAAAAGGGCCAATACATGATATAAATGGAGCTTTATTACCTTTTTTTTCATCTCAGATACTAGGCATGTTCTTTGTCACATGATCCATTTGCTGCCAAGAGGATACCTGATACATAGTCTGATTAGCAGGAGACATGAGGGCCTGATTCTTCACAGCCTTGAACTGGATATAGCTATTTGCATGTGACTTTAATACACTGCCATTTTAACTGGTAATTTGTGAAGTTTCTCTGTCATGAGCAGTGAGAACACAAAGTGCAATGTGAATCAGATGTAGTGACATCTGCTCCCTGCACTACCTTTCCTTTTGGTAGTGTGTAACATTGCACAGCCTAATATAAATTAAAAAGACCAGTGCTTCAGTCTGAGCAACTGCAACGTAAGCTGCACTTCTCAAGATGCATAGAGGCAGGGATCTTACCAACCCCATTCACACAGGCAACTTTCATTATGTTTCAGTGGATCTATTCACATAAATAAGGATTTAATCACTCAAATTCTAAAACAATGAGAGACTTAAATGACTTTCCATTGGAAACTATGTAATAGCATAAATTCTTAGAATATAAATAAGAGAATCTGTCTGATCATCCAAACTTGAGTATGTGTAATTAAACCACATTTATTGTAACAGAGACGGGAGGGCAACCAGCTGTATTACTGTCTCCCTTAAGTGGGAAATTGTATGATGCTTTTCTTTCCACTGGAGATCACTGGCAATCCAGTATCAGTCCTTATGAAAGATTGTCTGCCTGAATTCCAGATGAAAATCTTTTTTCCTATGGAAAGTGTCTCTTTGCTTGCATAGGAAAGATGGTGACTAGGTTTGTATCCCGGGATATTAAAAGATTCTTTAGCTACCCCATTGTCTGGCTCTGAAATTCACCCCTAGAGCCCAATCCAGCCGCTTCCGAGAAAAGTCAGTTTAAAAAGCGAAGAGGAGTATTATTATCACAGGAGTACACATTGCAGAGATGCTGCACCACAGTGCTATGTGTTTTCCTGATAGCTCAACATGCCAAACCCAGATTTATCACATCATTTTAGTCATGTTACAATGTGGAAGAAATGTGTATAACTGAAATAGGCTGCTGTGTACCCACTTGTAATAAAGTTGCTCAGTAGTCTGGAAAGTCTGTTTCTTGTGATAAATAATCCTCAAAGTGGCATATACTCATAAGTATGCAGCCCTTGCTGTGCAACTTTAAAGAAAATCTCCTTGTCTTTTTGGTCATAGACTTAGAGACATACTTATTCTTACTAGTGTGAGTCGGTAGATTTATACCAAGAGTGAGTATGAATCACAGAGTTTTCCAACAGTGCAATAAAGAGATAAAGAGCCTTTATATAATAATAATGCCAGGAATGGCCTTTAAAATGAGTTATAAGAGTAAGTTAAGATAAAAGATTCACCCAAGATGATATGCTTTCTTGTTAATGCTAATCATATTTACAGATTGTTGCTATAGAGACCGGAGAAGCCAGGTATTTTCTTTCTCTAGGAAAGCAATGACATCTTCACATTTTCCTGTCAAATCTCTCTGTTAGCATTTTGGGGCTTTGAAGCAGCTTTGATGGAGTTTCAAGGGAATGAAAGCAGAAGGCATTCTACTCATGGTGCTGGTGCCTGTTTGTAACCTCTGACCTAGGTATCTGGGAAAGTTTAAACTGAAGTGGAAAAGGCAGCAGATAGCGTTTATTTCTGTTCACTTGTTGCTCCTTAGTATATTCAGAACAAATTTAAATTTGCTTGTATAGTCTAGAATGAGAGTCCAGCTCCTTTTTTGTACTTGAGATTTTTACTTTAACCTAATATTTGCTAAAGCATTTTAATATAAATATTTAATATAAACTTTTAATATAAACCTTTACTAAAACCTTTTCATATTTCTCAAGATAAAACTGTGGGGTAATTCACTAATCCCTTAACTTTAGAATAATCACAGAATATTTCAGGCTGCACCTTGGAGGTTTCTACTTCAAACTTCTGTCCAAAACGGGGCCAGTTCTGGGGTCAGACCAGGCTGCTCAGAGCTCTGTCTGTTTGGATCTTGAAAACTTCTAGGGATGAAGATGGCACAGCTTTTCGGGGCAATTTGCTCTGCTACCTGACTGTCCCTATGGAGAAAAAACTTCTCCTTATACTGCAGCTAAATCTCTTGCCCATTATCTCTTGTCCTCCCTATACATCACTAGGAGGAGCACAGCTTCATCTTCTTGGTGGCCCCTTGTAGGCAATGGTAGGCAGAGGCACTATGAGGTGCCCCCAAAGCCACCATTTCTCCAGGCTTAACCAGCCCACCTCCTCATGGGACAAATGCTCCAGCCCTCAGCATCCGCTCCTCTGATTCCCCTCTAGTTCATCCAAGTTTGTCCAGTGCTGGGCACCCCAAAACTGGGCACAGTAGGTAGATGTGGTCTAATGAATGGTCTGTGGAGGTGAATAATCCCTTCTCTCGATCAGTGTGACATATCCCTGTCCATATAGCCCAGAATACTCTCAGCATTCGTGTCTGCTAAGGTGCACAGTGGACACTGGCTGAGTGTGCTGTCTGCCAGGGTCCTCTGGTTCTTTCCAGTAGAGCTGCTGTTCATTGACCATTCCTGGCCCACCTGTTAATGTATGAATAGTCATTTGCTCCCGCATTTTTCATTCCCAGCTTACACTAAACACCTTTTTCATCACATCTTGCAGGTAAATAGCCTTTTTCAAACCCCAAGCCAGTTACCCATATTAATCCTGGTTTTATCTTTCTTTTAAAGGTGAGCTATGCATTTCTGTGCTGCTGTCAGCCACAATGATTCAAAACAGAAGCCCTCTTTGGAAACTTTGGTGCCTCTGCCACAGTTTCTTCCTTTCCTGCCTATCTGAAATACCTTATGACAAGCCTTCTATTCATTTGAGAGCTATGCTTGACATAGTCATCATCTCCATCTAACCTATCCACTGAATTTACTTCCAACAGCATAGGTTTTGGTGGTTTTTTCTAAGTGCTGTATTTATAAATCCAGCTTGAGTTATTAATCCTCCATTTGCATGTCACTGACCAACTGCCACTCTGATCTCCTCACAGACTAACAGGATAGACAGAATCATGTTCCTTTGAGAAAGGAGAGAGATTGCAAGCTCCCCAGCTTTAGACACAGCAGCTCTGTCTTCCCCTTTCTTCACTGCTTGAAGGATGGCATCAAATGTAGGGAAGAAAAAGTGTTTCTGTTCCCACTCGCCTCCCTTCCCAAGCTCACACTCTTACTATATCTGCCTGGAAACGCAGGCAAGCAAGACATACTGCCTTTTCTCTCTGTCACAGGAGCTATTGGCGTCTGCAGCCTCCTGTACAAATCTAAAGGAAGCTGCTGCCTACAGACACTTTGTGCCCATCTTTGGTGGGGACTATGTGTCACCCAAAACACTGCCAGATAAGCTTTAACGTGTATCTGGTATAACCAGTCAATAGCATTTGGTATTTCTGAGTGGAGGGCTGGTCTGGATAAGAAGCTATTGGACTTCTCATGCTGAAAGGCAAGTGGGTGTCTGTGAACCATGTTTCAACATTTTTTTTATTAATAGCCTGACTGTTAGAGGAAAAAATGTTTAACAGAAAATATTAACATGTTCCTTAGCCACTGAAGATCATCTGTACCACTTTCATGACAGGTCTATTTGTTTAGAGTATTTTAAACTGATGAGTTCCTAGCAGCCAGAAATCTCCTCTTCTTTTCTTAAAGGCTTCTCCCTGTGAACTGTTGACAAACAGGAAAGAGAGTGCTGTTCTGCATTCACTCTATGTCTTGTATAAAATCTGAGTCTCTTTGCTTTTCATAGACTATCAGCGTCCTTGGCTTGTAAAAGGTTGATAAGATTATCAACATAAAGACGGCTTCCAGCTTATTCGTGCATCAGACTCTTTGCAACTTCTGACCACAAAGCCACTGCTAAAAGATGGCTGGGATAAGAGGAGCTGAGAGGAACGCATTGCAGGCTTGACGGTTCAACCTTCATCAAAAATGTTGAGAGATGAAAAAATAATCTAGTCTTTGCAATGTTTTACAAGAGAACAAGTCTTTCTCGTAGTCATGAATGTCAGTTGAAATCATGGAATCATAGAATGGTTTGGGTTGGAAGGGACCTTAAAGATCATCCAGTTCCAACCACCCTGTCATGGGCAGGGACATCTCCCACCAGACCAGGCTGCTCAAGGCCTCATCCATCCTGTCCTTGAATGCTTCCAGGCATGGGGCATGCACGACTTCCTTGGGCAACCTGTGCCAGTGCCTCACCACCCTCACTGCGAAGAATTTCTTCCTGATGTCTAAGCCAAATCTTTCCCCCTTCTAGTTTAAAACTATTCCCCCTCATCCTATCACTACAAACCATTGTAAAAAGTCCCTCCCCAGCTTTCCTGTAGCCCCTTCGGGCACTGGAAGGCCGCTATGATGTTCCCCTGAAAACTTCTCTTCTCAAGGCTTAACAGGGGAAGAATCACCTTCCTCGAACTGCTGGCAAAGCTTCTTTCTTTTGATGCAGCCCAGGACACTGTTGGCTCTCTGGGCTGCAAGCACACATTACTGGTTCATGTTGAGCTTCTCATCAATCAGCACCCACAAGTCCTTCTCCTCAGGGGTGTTCTCAATCACATTGTCCCTCATCCTGTATTGGCACCAGGGCTTGCCCCAACCCAGCTGTAGGATCTTGCACCTGGCCTTGTTGAACCTCGTGAGGTGCACACAGGCTCACTGCTCCAGCTTGTGAGAACTTTTAAAAGTAGCAATATGTTGAGGTTCAGGGAAAAACAGGAAAATGTATTCTTTTGGATTGAGTGTCATCAAAATGTTAGACAATCTTTGGATTTGAAAAAAAAATGTTGTCTTCACTATTTCGCTTCAAATGATAAAGATGGGAAAGTACTGGATTATGTAAGGCATTGTGATTTTTGAACAGAAGAAGAAAAAAAAGAGTTCAGGAGTTTGTAAGGGGTTGCGGTTTGATTGATCACTTTTTCTCTGCATTACTCATTAATGACTGTACTATTCCCATGAATTCTTCCTTTAACCTTTCTGTCAAAATATGTATGATAAAATGACAGGTGCATTTCTCACAGCTTTTGGACCAAGAATAGATTGCACATTATCTCTTGAGGGTCTGGTCTAGCATTTCTCCAGATTGTCTTCTTTCATGTGATAGCCTAAATTCTATATTTTCCAACTCTTTAGGAACCATGTTTAATATTGGTCCAGTGGGTGTTTTTTTGAAAATATTTATATTGTGTGTAAATTATGAGGTATTCCTGTGATTGTTTTCTATCTTGAGTTGACAATTCTTTCTAACTTAATTCTAAGTTTTATAAAGAAATCCTCTTGGCACATGGAGAAAAGGTCCACCTTAGATTTTGTGTGCAAAATAAATATATTTGAAACTACTATAATATTTTTTCTTATATTTTATGTTAAGAGGCAACTTTAAACCAATTTTAGTCATCTTCTTCCATAGAAAAGTTGCCTTTGAGCTCACAGCTTCCACAAATCATGGTATGCCTTGATGGAAATGAAGACATGCTAAGGAATGATGGTGCTGTTGCATTTGTAAACTGTTGTGGCAAACACCAAATCTTATCCAAATGGAAGAGTAGATTGAACTGTTTTTCATGCTTGCTGCATGAAGCTTTTGAGCAATCATCTGTGGTATAAACCCTGAAGACTTGTGAGTAGGTGACCGCAGCCATCTCTGTGCGTTCACATTACTGTGCTACCCAATGCATCCTAATTGACACAGCAAATGGTTTGGGGCAGAGAGATTGAGAGCTTGGAAAAGCAGTGAGTGAGCAGACCAGGGCAGAAGGTGAGTCAGTGCTCGCCAGCCCAGGTGAGAGCTGGATACTCAACCCAGAAGGTCTGCTTGCTGGGTGCTTTACTGCATTTGTTGCTGTGACACGCTCATCTCCGCGTTATTTTATTCTGCTAGGAAAAACTGAACAACGAAGCCTGGAAAGTTTACTGTGAGTCTTTGATTTACTGATAATCAAAAAGCAGATAATTTGGATTGTTCAGATACGATACACTGGCCACATTAAAAGTGTACAGATGGTAACTCATCACATGTGGTAACAGGATGATTTTTGGTATTGCTTTGGTATCTTTCTTTGGTGCTATAAACAGTACTGTGTAAAGTAATGTAGGTAATGATATACAGAACGGATTTCTCATGAGGAACTTCAAATAAAAGAAGGACAGATCTTCAGATGGATCTGTAGTTAGATCTGGCAATACTGCTATTAGTTTACATGAGCTGAGCGTGTCACTCTGGTTTTTGTTGAGGAAAAACCTCAGTACCAAGAGCATTAAATATAGAACTTAGAAAAGTAATGTGTTGCCAGCTGATGCCTTTAATAGATCTGTCAAGAGGACACTGGACCAAAAGGGGTAACTGATCTTTTTAGGGTCTTAGTAACAATACTACTGCTTTGATGTTGTTCCTTTCAGTGGTGAAAACAGTATTTTCAAGGGTAAACCTGAGCAATTCAGTAATAAAAATAAAGTAATGTACACAAATGCTGGAGATTTCCTGCTGGAATGAAAATGAAATCACAGAATTTCCAGCTGGAATGAAAATGAAATCACAGAATTTCCAGCTGGAAATTAAACATACAATGGTAGAAGTTTCTGAAGTCACCGAATTAGTTCTGGTTTGGCTGATACCTCATTTTGAGAAGCCACAAATAGGCAAGAAATAGAGTTAAGAAGTCAAAAAGATTTTTCTTGTCTAGTGAACTCATCTCTGTGTGTAGAATGTGCCCCACGTGTTAAAAAGTGGCAGAAAACTATTTGTTGTTATCTGAAACAGCGCTGGCAAGGCTTAAAACCTCTAAGCGGTCTGAGAGCTGTTTTAGATTTACATTTTACTTTTGGATATCAATGGCAAATGGTACATGAGAGAGGATGGAAGTTGTATAAAAATTCAAATTACGCAGCGTAGTTTTAAGGAGGATGAATTTAAATTTTACTGTTGATGTAGGTATCTAAATGTGTTTGCATTCAAGGCACATCCATATTTGCAGTGCAATCTAATATTTTAAAGCACTGAAAGTGCAAAATGCAGGACTATGTTTGAAATGAGCAGTCTTGTTTCACTAAATGACTGACATCTAGAAGATAAATATGTCTCTGGTTTAACTTCTGATTTCTGCTAAATAAAGACTTGAGTCCTGTTCAGCTTTTGGTGAACAATAACAGAGAAATAAAAAACTACAGCACATAACAAACAGAGAGTAACTATTTTATTCATAGAAGACAAGCAGGCACTTCCAAGATGAACAAAGACTGTAAATGACACCAAAGAAACTTTTCTGCTGCAAGACATACAACAAGAATGAATTGGGACAATGAAGAGACAATAAAGCAGGAAGAAAACATAATCCTTGCAGTTTTACAAGCCAAAGTCCTGGGATATTTCTTCCGTCTGTTGAACTTTTTTTGTGCAAATATAACACATTGCTGAATAGATAATTTAAAGAGGATGAAGAACAGAAGAATCAGTTGGTATTAGGGGTAGGGAATATTTAAGAAAAGATAGAAGCTTCAGTTTACAGTGCTGACTTCAAGAATAATAAAAGCTGTTGTAGAATGAAATGTGGTGGATTTAATTTCTGGTTTTGGTTGCTAAACACTGTAGGGCATTGATAACAATTTTACAAATACAAGAATAAATGAGTGCATTATTCATAGCAACACCTTTATAGCAGACATGGAGTATCCTTGAAGATGGTCACCAACAGCTTCCATCACAAACATCCTTCCAGATGTCACCTATCAAGACCCTTAAAATCAAGACATTGACTTATATGATGATTTTTAAAACTGGTCATTCATGGACATTTTTATTTGCCTTATGAGGCAAATAAAGCCTTTTTTTTTAATTCCAAGCTTTTCCATACAATCCTGAGGGCTAGAAACTTCCCTGCATTAAAGTTGAAATTTTCATGTATGTAACTGATTCCTAGGATTGAAGCTTTAAGAAAAGTACTGACTGCCAGAAGGCTGGGAATAAGCTCGTAAGAGCTGATAACACTGAGATTTATAGGAGAAAATGCCATTCATTTCTCAAGGATTCACTCAGTGATGGAATTTTCGGAGCATGGAAAAATTATCCTTAGAAGTCAAATTCAGTCAAGAACAGTTCAAATGGGAGACAGTAATAATAATGGTAATGACATAAACATAAAGTCAAAGAGAGCTGCTAGTGATGCTGAGGATAATTAATTCACAGTGTGAATTAATTTGCTCGTTTGACTTTGTTGATAATTACTTGCAACAACCTCTGAACTGTGTTTTCCTGTCTGAGACCTTCATAATTTGGTCTCCTAGCATGGTGGGTCCACTATATAAGTGAGTCTTGCAAGTTTTAAGAGGATTTAAAGATGAGGTGCCAAAAAGAGGTATTTTCTTTGATTGCTGTCATTATTAAATGCTCTTTTGAATACGTAATTTTTTATGGACATTTCTGTTAAAGAAGCATTCAGGTCTTCCTTGAAAAAAACCTCTGAAAATTCTTTGGTTATTACTGGCAAGAATGCATTCAGCTTCTTCAGTAAATGAATTTTCATTTTTTTCAGCTAAATTATAAAGTAATCAGCAAAAGATTTTTTTTTTCCATAAAGCTCTGGAAAATAAAGCCATAGACTCTCCTTTAGGACAAACTCATATTAAAAAACACTCTCTGTCTCCTAAATATGGTGTATCAAAACCCAGCCCAACTCGCATTTTCAACATGAGATTCTGACCTCACCTCAAACACCATAAAGCTACAGACTACATCAATATTCTGGTTATGTGTTGACTTGAGAGGAGTTTCTCCACCTTTGGTATCTCATCAAAATTGCTCTACACATATATTGTTCCTTTTGATTTTTTTTTTACTGAGAGTCCTAGGGATGTCTGAGCTTGAGGGACAGTGCAAGTACTCTGTGTGCAGCTGAGCTGTGGGCAAGGGCCGTTCATCCTGGGTGTGATGACCCTGCAGAGAACATCTAGGTGCACACAAGCGAGGAGACAGACAAGTGTGCCAGCCTGGACTGTCAAGGGACCACGAGGTGGATTCTGAGGTCTGCCTGTAACTCTGGAGGTGTCAGCCAAGAGACCCTTGACCAGAAATGAGAGTGTTATGTGGGATGTGCTTGTCAGACAAGCTATGGTAAGAAGCACTTCTTACGCTAAACACACGCCTCTAAATAGCAAAAGTGGTAGAAGTGCCAGGGATCAATGTGATTCCAGCCAGGCTGTGGTGACTGGCGGTGGTAGCATGTTATGGCCAACAAAACATTTCACAGTTAGAAGGAAAAAAGTTAACTTAGCCAGCAATTCTTGAGTTTCAAAGATTTGAACTGGTTGTTTATGATTATCCTAGCCTTTCAGATCTTAGAAATGACAGTTCATATTCCTTTACGTATTATTTGTATTTTTCAACTGGAAAAGGAAAATAAGGCTTCACGTGTTTTAGCTCACCATAATTTCTCAAGTTTGCATGAGCCAGTTTATGACGCTGATGGAAGCTGAAATGAAGAATCTCTCCTCTCGGTACCTGCAGAAGAGACTAACCCCACCAAGGGCTGGTTTGTTGCTCCAACAACAGCTGGGTTGTCTGGTGCTCAGACAGCGACTTCCTCAATTTCACTCATACGACTTCAAACCAGCAGCAAATATGCATTTGTTTAAGGGCTATTTTAATTTGATTGTTTGCATATATTATATTTATGGCTAATCATAACTTGTTTTAATTTCAAATTTAATTGCAAACAAATTGATTGAAAAGAAGAAAATTTTGAGGCTCTCAAATACAATTAAAACAAAAGTGATTTTTTTCTACATGTTTTTAAATCAATCTTGCTGCCAGACAGAAGATAAGTAGTGTTACAAGATGTAGCATTTTTATAGCGAACTGGATGGTAAAATGTACTCCTAAACACCTGACCTTAAAAGCTAGACCTGTTTCTTCCCCTCTTGAAGACAGAAGCAAACTTCAGGCAGGCAAGTTTTGTGTTTGTAGGTCAGTGAGTAAATGTCTGGTCAGCCACGTACCTGGAGAAATGTAAGACTCTCGGGGATGACTCTTGGGCTCTGAGAAAAGTAAAAATATGTTCTTTTGCCATCTCCTTTAATGGTGGAAAAATGACAGTAGATAATTAGTTTTTGGAAGAAAAATGCTGTGGATGATCCTAAGGCTGGCCCAGCATAGCGTGCTTCCTAATGGCAAAGCACTTGCCTAGTACAAGGAGGATTTGCTGTAAACCAGTACAGGGTAGATGAATGGGGAAGGAAACAGACAAGAAAACAACAGGCTACATCAGGAGCTTTTTTTGGCAGCAAAAAAGAAGGTCTGAAGAGCGGCCATGGTGGCCGTTGCTGGTTAAGAGCCCAGGCAGAGGACTGAAAGCAGCAGTCCCACCTTCCGTGGGATGTGGGTGATGTCAAGAATCAGAAGTAAAATAAAACACAAATGATGGGTAATGAAAAGCAGGCAGCACCCAGCATATTGAAAGTGCTGGGACCAGATTTGTTATAGCATTTGGAGGTGCTTTGATTTCCAGGGAAAGGGGACCTGTGGTAGCTCCCACAGCACATGCCAAGCTTTGCTGGTCTGCCAGGGCCACCACAACAAGCGTTATGGACACACCTTAGATTAAGCTATGCACTAACCAGCTCTGGCTATGGTAAACCAGCCTATGGTGGCATGCAAATCAAGCCAATAAAAGTCATTACAATATTGCGTAAACCTGGAAGAGATCTGCAGGGAGGAATTGTTAGGAGGAGATGTGGTGCAGGCAGTCTGTAGGTAGCTAGATACGGTGCTAGGTGTAATTGAAGTGCCAGATCTGTTTTCTTAATAGGAAACCAGCTCAGCTTTACAAACTCACAGTCTTTTGTGTTGTTTTCCCAGTGTGCAGTATAGGACATAGCAATCACTTTGGTACATTCCTAGTGCAAGTTGCTGCAAATGTCCCATTACTTTTCTCCTGTATTTTTCAAGGTAGTGTCAGCAATTTCTTCAGTCAGAACAGGCCTCCCCTCTATTAGAGTGAGATGAAGAGATTTCCCTTACGCAAGTTTTTGCTAGTCCAGTTTTGGGGAGCACCCAGGCTTGAAATGAAGTAAAAGCTTTAACGAGTGCTAGAACCGTCTGGCTGATTTTAAGAGGTTTGCAAAGCTTTAATCCTTCAGCTAGAGACTTAAGGCATAACTTCTGTCATACTCCATAAGCTGTGAACTGAGGGAGCTTTGCTAGGTGGAGAAGAAGCAAATACAACTGAAGCACACATCACTCTGATCTGCTTCAAAAAGTGAAGCAAACCATGGCTGCTTTCGCTACATGCTTGCTGATTAATGGGTTACCCTTTCCAGCCACTGGAGACTTAAGGAATATGAAGCCTATTGCAGCCCCTTTACTTACCACAGCGGCTCCTCTGAAGTTACCTGCATGAATAATGCTGCTGGTGCTGACCCTTATTACAGTATTTATTAAAAGAAATGTGCCAACTAGATTGGGATGAATTTTGAACCAACCAGTTGTCTAAGTCAAACACTCTTTTCTTCCACACTTAGTTATTTGTGGAATAACCGAACTCCTGGTTTCACAGAAAACCTGACCATACTGGTGCAGGTCTCCTTTTCCTGTGTGTTTCTTTACACATGCTGTGTGCTGCCAATGGACTGTTTTCTTTCCCTTTTAGCTCTGCTACTACTGTTTAGTTTAAAACACTTTTTATTTATGCTAGGGAAGAGAAGTCTGTTGCCAGCGGTGCCATAAAGCTGAGACAAACAATTGTTAAACGCACAGAGTAAACAAGTTGGGAAAACAGGAAAAAAATTGTTTCCATTTGATCTTCCACTGCAATCTTTAAGGACAGTCATGTTAATAATAAGTCCCACATATGAGCTTGATGGGGTTCTTTTATTGCATAGGATGTACTTGGCTCGTGCAGTATTGAAGCGAATCTCCAACGGATCAATAGCAAAAGGCAATTCAGCAAGCATGGGACAGCCAACTTAGAAGGGCAGTGGAGACACAGACAGAAGATACAGAAGGAAGAGGTAACTTAGTTATTAAAAAATGGGAAAGACTTGAGTCCCTGAAGTTTTGAATACTTTGTTTATGAATATAGGGGAGAATTGAAGGAGGAAGGTACAGTAATTTTTCAAAGTGAGGGAGGCTATTTCACACATAAAGGATTGCACTGAAAAATCATTGAAGATGCAATGAAAGAATAACGCAAATAGGAAATGAACATCTCTAACAGAGGAGGGAAGGTAAGGCAGTTCATTAAGTGGGATAAACGAGACCATGTAAGTTCTGCCCTCATGCAGTTAAAATGCTTTTGTTGAGATCTCACATTTTTGTTGAGCTTTCTCTACAGAACAGTGTATGTCTTTTCCTCTGAAGAACTAGGATGAAGGCTGGATTGGCATTTGAGTCAAGGAAAAGTATTTTAAACTTGATGGATGTGAAGAAAGTTGCAGAATCAGGCCTGAAAAGAGGATGAAATTATAATGATGAAAATGAGTTTGTCTTTTTCTCTATTATTCTATAATCAACAGAGAGGAGGGGAGGGAAAAAGAGAAGAAAAGACAAAGAGGAAGAAGGAAAGAGAGGAGTGATAAGATTACAAATGACCTGTTCAACCTTCATTTTGTCTAAATTGTAAATATATGGGTAATACGTTTCCCCTAAGAATATTTTTCAAAATATTTTTCATAGTTTCCAAGGATTTTTTGCCTGGAAAAATTGTTAGCTTTCATACAATATTGATTACCTTTCCGAGGAAGTGCATTTTCTTCTCATCATTGCCTTTGCAAAAATAGTATAAACAATTAAATAACATGTGAAAGGCTGTCTGAATATTTCTGGTTTTTTGAGCTACTGTTATTCCAACCTGATAGTGTCTCTGCAATGGAGAATGCAATTTGTCTTGCCCTCAATTCCTACAGTGAACAGTGGCTTGTTCAGTCTGCTTTCTGGAATTTAAAAGTTAATCATTAGCTTTGCAGAGGGAAAAAAAAACAACAAAAAAAACCAACAAACAAAAAACGAACCAACAACCCTCAAAAAGATTCCAAGATTCTTTTTGCCCAGTCGATCTTCTGCTTAACTATATCTATGCTACTGGGAAAGAGTGGGCTTGGAAGTGACTGTGAACATGGGATGCTCTGGCTCTTGCTTGCCTTGCTTCCCATCATTAATGGCCTTATGGCTCTAGAGAGATGATTATGGATGATCTGAAGCCTCAATACTGTGAGGCTATATTGCTAGAGTTATACCTGCAGAACTCTCTGTGCTCCACAAAGTGCATCCGAACATGTATCGTAACTGGCTGGGCGTACACCATTCAAAGCAGGATTCACAGGCAGCATCTGGACTGACGGTGAGGTCAAACCCAGACTGGTGTGGACAGACATCTCAGATGGGGTAGCCCTGTGCGTTAATCCATGCTCTCCAAAGCATGGCAGTTGCTGGTTGAGGACCTGCGAAAAGAAGTGCGGATCTGTGAAGCAAAGGCAGTGCATGGATTGCAAAGTCAATAAGTAGAAATGTAATCCTCTCCTCTTGTTTCCTGAGAAGGAAGTGTAGATGTGACAATGTGACTTATCTACTCCAAGATCTACTGCCTTGTACTTTTTCATCTTCGTCCCTTCGTGTCAGTGGGTTTGCGATATTAGCCTACTGTTCTATTAGTACTGTAAATATTATTTCCAGTTCCTCTGCTACTTTTACACCCTCCTTCAGCAAAACCATTGCTTAGTGTAAAGATTTGATAACTGACAAGCTTTTTTGGTTTGGGTTTTTTTTTTGAGATTTTTTCCTAAGCCCTAAGGCTTTGTGTTTTAGGTGACTTTGGAGGATCACATCTGGTACTGCCTGACCGTCAGGATTTAGTTGTAGAATCATAGACATGTGAGATTGGCTGTGACCTCACATCCTGCACTAGTCCCTTAGGTCCCAGTGACAGTATTAATTAATAGAGTCACACATCTATGGTGTCCATTTTGATGTCTCCTTGCAGTACCTGTAGTTTAGAGAAGGATCAAATTCATATTTTTCTTCCAAGGAAAGAGCATACACTTTTCCTAGGTATATTTTTTTAAAGATTGAAAATACATTAAACATGCAGCACATATTTTTATATTTTTTCATCCATCAATTTTATTCTTATCCAGTGTGAAAACTGTCAAGCTGATACTTAGATTAATCTTCCAGGCTGCACACATCACCCGTAAATCACTCTGCTTCAATAGGGAAACCATTGGCTTGTGGAGCACTGGTGAGTATTTTTTATGGGCCACCTTTTCCCTAGATGCAATAATCTGCCTGTCTCATCAGAAACACACTGGCATAACTGACATACACTGGAGCGGCTGATCAAGAAACACCTGCTCTGAGCCAGGGTGAAGATGGGAGCATGCACCCTCTCTGTCAGCTGACATGGGTTGAGGAGGTCTCACCTCTTGTTGCAGTGTCTAAGTCTGCATAAAAGATCAAGCAAATAGAAATTAGAATTCACGAACACTATGAAATGGGGGAGAGACACAAGTTGGCAACAAGCAGAGAAACGTTTTATTTTCAAAGCACTTTATGGAATGGATGAGTTTCATGTTTTGAAAAGATAGAGTACAACCTATAAAACTTTGACCCCCAAAACTGGAGCTCTATGTACAGGAAAAACATCAATTAGTTTAATTCATTCTTCATGAAAGAGAAGTTCTTTCCATGCCTTTACTTCACATGTTATTTCTTTTAATACCTTTGAAAAGTGATTCCACACCGATGGAATCGCTTTCCACCGATGTTCACTTTGAGTGTCTGTTTCTGTCTTATTAGAAAACACACCTCACTAAATTAGCACATATATAATGTCATTCTCAGTGTTTACAAGCTGCAGAGGTTTGTATACCCTTTATGTTCATGCTCATGCAACCACATTACAGTAAAATTTTTGAATTTCTGTATCTGGCTCTGTCAATCTTCTCCAAGACCGTTGAGTTCCATGAGGTTTGAGGTCTGTGGTCGTCTCATGTATTTGATATAGGATGTATTTGAGCCTCAGATTTCATGTGTATTAAGAATCATCACTAATATGGAACAGTTGATATTTATGTCTTTATATTTAATGGTGGAGGTCTGTGGAGGCACTGTCCCCAAAAGTCAATGAGGTCAATCTCTGATCTAACTATTCCAGCCACATGGCAAAGTCAGGACCCCAATATGTTGGTGGAATTGGAGACCATCTTCATATGCAGACATATCCTACAGTAAGTAAAGATACATTTGACTTGGCTGGTTTTGTTCTACTGGTTTAGGATCAAGCGTTTGTGCAGAACTAGCAATATCCATCAAAATTTTATATTCATATAGTAATAACACTTAGGGTAAAAAGTGACTAGACAAATTGACAAATAGCAACGATTGTGAAGAGAAAGATATTGAATGAGCATGGGAACAAGGATAGGCATTTATTCCTATCTGGATACTTTTACCTCATGAAGAAACCCTTGACAGGATGTCGCTAGAGATGGGTTTGCCCACCGTTGCTTAGCCAGATGGTACTTGCCCAAGTGCAGCATCATGCTAAGAGTTTGCCTCTTTGCTGGTTCCTTAGCTCCATCAGATCCTGTGAACGCCCAGGTGGTCCCACTACATGTGATGTGAATACACAGTAATGGCAAAAATATTCTCCAACCACAAACTTCTGTTGGAAGGTTTTAGCATATTCCTTACTCAGAAAGATAAGAAAACCTTTCCACTAATATTTTCTCTTAGGTAATTACCTCAGTTCACATAAAAAGTGTTAAATAACCACAGTCCTGTCTGTCTGCCTGTGATGTGAAGAGAAAGAATTTTTAAGGTTAAAAGCAGTGAAAAGGTCAGAGCAGAAACTAAGTCAGATGCTGTTGGGTTTTTTTTCTGGTTAGACAGAGCGTACATCAAAGAGGTCCTTAAATTAGAATTAGAGTTCATTTGCATATCTCCCTGATGGGGTAATGAATGGGTGAGAGGTGAAAGGAGGTGAGGAAGAAAGACTTCAGTGACAGGAAGTGGACATAAAGCAGAGGATGAATATGAATTGAGAGACAGGAAAGAGGAGCAGAAAGGGAAAAGAAAAACAGAGTGTTTCTGCCACCGTACACCCATCTTTGTTAAATAAGTGAGAGGATTTTGAAGGGAAGAGTCCTCTCCATGGATAGATGTGAAATTTCACACCAAGGAGGTAGGTAGATGCTGGTGTCTCTGAACGAACAGTGGTCCCTAACTGAGAGGAAAACCCGTGTTTTTCTACAGGTTTGTTTGCAGGCTGAGGATTCTCTGTAGCAAATACCCACATAATGCAGAATTATCAGGGAGACTCTGGAGTCTAGAGAAGCATGTGGTTGACATGAGGGTGGATGAGATTTCCATGAAGTTATAGAAAAACTTGCATGGCTGAAGTGAAGGAAATGCACAACAGAAGCAAAAGATGACTCTTTGGACTTCACGTCATTTGAGAGGGAAAGAAATGTTTTTCATGAAACACTTATTCAGGTTAAGAAGAATGGGGTTTGATTACTCTCGATCTTAGCAAGAAGGATTTTTTGCTCAGTGAGGTTGTTTTACATGGTCATGATGAGCTGGAGTTCTCACAACTGACTTCATTGCCAAGCTCTGGGAGGGCAGCTAATGAGATAGGGTTAGGAGGTATAAGTCAGGTCTGTTCTGCAGGGGCTGGGCTCATACATTTGCACACGCGCACATGTGCACACACACACAGAGCCACAAAAAGCAGTGAGACTCAGCTGACGGCATTGCAAGAACGTGCAGAGGCTCCTGGGGGTTGGGGGGTGATGTTCAGCTGAGCTGGATTTGTTGAGGTAGGGTGTGTGCTTAGAGCATACGTGCTGCCATCATGAATATTTATTGAATCAACCCCCTCATACCTAGGCGTGCTGGCAATCATCCTCTCTAGATCCACAATTTACGCCCTCCTGCCACCGACTGCACATGAGCTGACACCCCATTTGGCAAATTTCTTTTGAAATTTTGATTTATATGCTCCTAAAAAAAATCTTTATTACACTTCTCCCTTCCAGACAATTTACTTTGTTCAATATGTTTGGTTGTTGTGGAGCTTTTTTTTAAGTTTAATTCCTGCTTTCCATTTTTCAGTATTTATTATACCACATTCCCATGGGGCTGTGACTGGCAGGTGGGTCACAATATACATAACTGATAGGCCCATCTGTCTTCCTTTCACTGCATGCTCCCCCTTTCTTTCTCTTTCCTTCTTTCTCTCTCTTTCTTTCTCTCTCTCTTTCTTTCTTTGCATATGTCATAAACTGTCAAGTACACGCACAGTCCTGCATGAGGACTAACAGACAGGTAGCAGCAATGTGAGAGAAGACTATCAGTATATAAAGGGGATTCAGTTACTTCAGAGTAGCTTGTGAAAGCAAATGGTTTCATAATGGCTTGCATTATTTCTCCTTGATATTTACAATTTTTGTCTTCCATAACACATGCAATCAAATAGAAACAAAACTGTACTTTTGAGAAAAATGCGAGAAACATTTTAATTTTCTGTTCTTTTTTTTAGTCTTTTTCTATGGTCTTTATCCTCTGTCATAAGAGCTCACTCTTTTCTTAGGCTCCCCAATACCCAACTATTCCAGCGCTAGGGAAAAAATAGATGCTAATACACTCTGAAAAAGCAATCAGCCTCTGAAAAACAGTCCTCCAGTCTTCTGTTCTCAATGCTTCCCACCTGAGATTTTGGGAGCTCTCAGCTTAGTTGTGCGCTTGGATTTTAATTTTACTAAAGGAAAAGTGAAAGTTTCAAGTGCTGCAGCAGCTGTTCGTAATGGAATGCAAGTGAGGGCTCCCAGGGATCAGGAGCCAGCAAGGCAGCAAGGGGCCTGATCCTGCAGCCTGCCAAGCACTTGGGGTGTACTGACATGGTAAGGTGGGATTGCGGCCTTTGAAGCTCTGAGCCTCCATCCAGCACTCCTTGGAAGTGTCAGCTCAATGGGATGATGCTCAAACCCTGCAAGTGACATCAGCACTGGGGGTAACACTTACCAACACTAGCTGAGTGGCAGTCAGCCATTTTTAAGACTCTCCTTTTTTCTCTGTGTGTTACGCTTTGTGGCACATTCTGCCTTTTGGGGGTTTTTACCTTGCTATTGTTTTTATCTTGCATCATTTATTATCATTTTACCCAGTAACCCCCAAAAACTGAAATTGGAAAGAGTCATCCCACATTTTTTCAGCTCATACTAAAAAAAAAAAAAGGAACGAAAAAATCCAGCGGCCTGTCTTTAACCTTTGGTAACCCTGACATTCTTTGCACTAAAGTGTCTGATATTAAAGCAGATTGCTTTCATGCCTACATAAGTAATATCATATGCTTCACATCAGTCTATGCTCAGGCTAGCTGAATTCCCACTGTATTATTGCCTGTGAACGTACACTCCGTGCATACTAATAATGGCCTATCTGAACCAGCTTGCCTTTCAACTTTCTGAAAAGGAGTTTTATTGGTTTGTTGGATGGCTATGGCATAGGAATATAGTTTAATGAATGATAGTAATGCTTGTGTCTGTTAGTGCTTGAGAAGTTGAGCCAGAGAGGTAGAGCCAAGAAGAAAAACACCCTTAAAAGACTGCTAAAATTAATGAAGAAACAGTGTCTTCCCTCCCCCCACAACTGCAAACTAAGATCATGTCTGATCTTGGCATAGTTAAAGAAGAACTTAAGAGGATTTCTAAATTTTGGGTTATAAGCACTATGTTTGGACCTTATTCTTTTTCTTTATTTCTTTTTTCCTCTTTAGGCAGTAGGTGTTAAAGGGAAATCCATTGGAAAGGAGAACTAATACCCATGTGATTTATTGGGATTGTCAGGTGGTCTGTATTTGTGTGAGAGAATTTTTTTTCAATCCTGCTGGTATTTCTTCTCAGCTCTTCATTCTGGCCCAAATCCTTTTCTGTGAGATCTTTCTTTCCTCCTTACTTTCTCTAATACACCCATTCCAGTATTAGATTATGCTTCTTTTCACAGGGAATGTAGAGCAGGTTTCTGCACTCTGGTGCAATACTCTTCTACATAAACCAATAAAACCTGACCCTATGCTGCTGTTATTGTTTTTTTCTGGGGTTTTTTTTTTTTTGCTTCTACCTTCTAAAAGCCTGTACATGCTGATTATAATTTTACAATTCACCTTTTGAGGAGCTTCAGTATAGTTTCGTTGTTCCAGTCTCCAAACTCAAGTAATTTTCTCGCATTAGATGTGCGCTGCCAAGTAAAATGAGGCCTTCTCTCCCACCCAGCACCTCAAGAATTCACCTATGCAGAAGATAATATGGGAAGATGCCTTACCTTTAACCTTCTTTCCATACCTAGGGCACGCATTAGCTTCCATAACTCATTACTAAATTGGCAATCTTCATCTAGATTATATACATACATAAATGTGTGCCTATAATGCACAAGATATATGTACATATCCTAGCAAAAATTTTTCCTGCTAAAGATGCAAATTCCCTTGAATAGAACTAGGGAGATGCATGTTCCATCTAGGTCCTCTCTTAGGCAGTAGCCAGTGACAGGTTTTGGGGAGTAGGTAGGGAATTAGGACAATCACAGAAAGATACTTTTCCTGACATTATTCTCAGGTTCATGCAATCTGAGATTTCCTGGGCTGCCTAATGATCGTCTTGTTCTGTAGCTAACAGTGGACCTATCCTCCACAAATTGGCAAATTACCTTTTCAAGTCATTTAATTAGGTCTAATTTTAAATCAACTTTGTTATGACGATGACTAAACAGGGGAGCAAACAACGACTGAAGAATTAAGCATGATCATACTATCCTACTGTGTAGCCTCTGATCACTCTCAGTATATGCATGTACTACCCAAAAGGAAATATATCTGGTCCTGATCCAGAGTGTAAACCACAGGTAAAATACTTGCATTATCAGCTCAACTGAGAATTTTGATATATTTTCTTGTCTTCTTTTCCCTGTCAAAGACACTGTGCTGGAGGTAGAATATTAGCTTTGTTTGGCAAATTTCAGGTTCAATATTGTTTGTTGTGGTGGCTTTTTAAGAACTGATAGACTTTGGCAAGGGAGGGGGAAGAGATGGTAGATGAATGGACCATGAGATTTCTTTCTGATGTTGAAAAAAGGAGCAAGTGCAATTTTTTTTTTTTGTTTCCTCTACATGAGCCAAATGCTAACTGCTCTTCACTCTGTGCTGAAGTTTCTATTGTGTAAGTAATCATATGGGCATATTTAAGCACTGGGGTTTTTTTGAGCTAAATCCCATTCAGACTGTTATGACTGTGTTTAATCTTTGGAAGATGGGAGGGGAGGGGGAAATCTGTTCCTCAAAAAGGAATCCTTTTATATAGAAAACTATAGGGTTCTTATCTTTGATCTAAGTAAGCACAACTGTACCATGTCAGCAGCATAGTAGTGCCAATGCGTATGTGTTGTACTTTTTAAATGCTGTTTCAACATGTGTCATCGGATCTGTGCTCCTACAGGCTCACAACAACCCGCATCCTGGTAACTGCATGTTGATTGAAGCACCCTTATGAAAAAAAGATATAAATGTTTGTGGTTAAGGTGATAACCCTTTTGTTTTCTCTGTAATCCATCACAAGGCTTGTCAGCCCTGACAGCTCGAGTGGATTTTTTTGAACACCTCTTTATCTGACAGCTTCATGCATCATAAAGCAGCAAATAGAATTAGATCAAAGTCTAAGAGTCACTGTAGGCTTGGTAAGGTATGCAATCCTGTTTGTATCTTTATCCAGGCTCTGACAGTTCATTTTAACTGGCAAGAGGGGGAAGGAGGCAGAAGGAGGAAAGTTTCTTTTTCTTTTAAGAAGGTACAGTAGTGCTGCATTTTTTAAACGTGCACTGCTTTCACATAACATTCCCCCTTGACATCTGTGATTCCCTGCATACTGTAACACACTATATACATTTTCAGAATGCTCAACAACAGCAGTCGCATTCTCAAAGCAAAGGCTTAACCAGTGTACAAGGCCATGTACCCATATGCTTTAATAATCCTGACTTTTGTTTATTATCAATGGCAGAGATTGACAGAACTCTCTTCATACAATGGAATATTGTCCATCTGGTACATGCCAGACTCTGTGAATTACTGTGATGGATAACAGGTTTACCAACAGTTCAGTATAAACTCACAGAATATAGCCAGCATTTACTTATTAAAGAAACAGCACAAGGGGAAGAGAAGAGAACAGAGAATGGAAAGAGAAAAAGGAAAGCCCTTGTTTAGTAAAAATCTCAAGGGAACAAAGTTCAGTCATGATTTGAAAAACTGATTATCTAAAGTTTTCTCCTTCGGTTTGTGTTGGTGTCTCTTGTTTTGCTAAACTATTGAATAAATGGTAACTCTGGCTGGATAATATAAGTAAACACAAGGATTTATGCCAAAGCTTTCAGAGGTGTCATATTCCTTGGGAATCTGTGGTGGAAGAGACTGAGGGAACTTTCAGCTCTTCTTGCTCTGAAGCACACGATGCTAAATATGAATTTAGGTAGCTTCCTTTTATTCCATCTGAGATCTGCACCTGAACGCTACTTTTTCTTTCGTCATACTGTTTGCTGAAATGCCACATTAACATGGAAATGATAAGCTGTACTTTTTAATGAAACAGAAACAATCTCCAAGCAAAACGGACCCATGAAACAGAGAAGTAGGACCAGACAAATGCTGCCTGTGGTGCAGCAGCAGACGTGCCAGCTCTGTAATATGAAGAAGCTTCTCTGAGGCCACTTGTTAGGGAGAAAAAGGTCAGAGGGGGAGAGTCTGCTCCTCCTGGCTCTTTCTCCTGTCAAGGCAATGGCTTTCAGAGAGGGTGTTAATGCTGCCACCAAAAGTGGCCATCCTCTTGCCTTTGCTCAGCCAGGCTGGCTGTGTGCAGAAGGTGCTGCAGAGATGCAAGGAGTGCTTGAGGAAGATCATTCCTACTGACTTCTGCAAGAGCCATGCACCTACATCAGAGCAGGGTTGAGGAGCAGTGTGGGGCAATGAGGAGAGAAACTACAACATTAAGGAGCCATGCTTCCTCTTCTCCCTTAGTGCTGCAACATAACTTCAGCTGGATACAAGGCGAGGCCATTCATCTGCTAGCACCTCTCTCCTCCCAACAAGCTGTATCATCTCAGAATATCCCAGCAAGCTCTATCAAACTTCTTAGCGTTGCATCCCTCGTGCATCCAAGCCCTTCCTTCTGGTAAGAGCTGAAGGAAAGCTTGGGGTCAACACCTGGCCTCACTGAGCTAAATGTTGTCATATTTGCCCCAAGGAGAATTCAACTTTTGTCAATCTGTTTTCCCATCAGCTGCTCTTTTCTAAAACTATTTTAGCAAACCTTTTAGAAGTCTAAACTCCAGAACAATGAGGAAGCCTCTTCCAAAGAGATGTAGAAGGTTTCCTACTAAAAACATCTGCCAATAGCAAAATGTCTTCTGGGCTTCTACACTTACACATATTGATCCAGTGTTGGAGCAGTAGTTTCTGTCAGAGGTTAGAGGCCAGTAACACTTCACTTGTGATCGGTCCCAGTTTGGTGTCAACATGAAAGATTTTCTTGGGAGAACCCATAACTAATTTTACCACACTGTGGGATACAATGAGCACCTATAATGTCCCAGAAGCTCTGTGCACCAAGAATACTTCCTATTTTTTCTATGCAAAATGCTTAAGCCTCTGCATGAGGTGAGAGACACTATTCATTTCAGCAGCCTGAGTCCCTCAGGTGTTGCACAGTGACACAAGGGAAGCAGAGCAGGACAGAAATGGGCAAGACACCTAGAATTTCTGAGGCGGTCCCTGACTGGACAGTGTGGTTCCTGACCAGACAGCATGTTCCTTGATCTGGGCTATCTGCAACACCTAACTGAAAAGCAAGGAGCTCAAATCATGGACCAAAATTCCTCCTGTTGGTCAAGCAGGGCTGCATCTATCTAGTCTGATGATAAGAGGCCCAACTACACTTTAAGTTACATGAATTTGAAGTCTACCTCAAACAGCTGAGAACAACAGCAGGAAGAGTATAGGACTATAGTTAGAACACGCAGAAGAAAAATCAGAGAAACAAAAGCACAATTTGAAATTAATTTGGCTACTTCTGTTAAGGATAACAAAAAGTGCTTCTATAAATACATTAATAACAAAAGGAGAGGCAAGGAAAACCTCCATTCTTTGTTGGACCTGGGGGCGAACGTAGTTATCAGAGATGAGAAGGCGGCTGAGGTACTCAACACCTACTTTGCCTCAGTCTTCACAAGCAGGAGAGGTGCCCCTCACGATAACTGGCCTCCAGAGCTCACAGATAGAGACAGGAAACCAAATGGCTCCCCTGTGTTCCAGGAGGAAATAGTCTATGAATTACTGAGCCATCTGGATCCACACAAATCAATGGGACCTGATGGATTCCATACTAGGGTGATGAGGGAGTTGGTGGAAGAGCTTGCCAAGCCACTCTCCATCATCTACCAACAGTCCTGGCTCTCTGGGGAGGTTCCAGATGACTGGAAGTTGACAAATGTCATGCCAATGCACAAAAAGGGCTGCAAGGAGGACCCAGGCAACTATAGGCCTGTCAGTCTGACCTCAGTGCCTGGCAAGGTTATGGAACAGATCATCCTGAGTGCAATCACACAGCACCTTCAGGATGGACATGGGATCTGACCCAGCCAGCACGGCTTTATGATGGGCAGGTCCTGTCTGACCAACTTGATTTCCTTTTATGATCAGGTAACCCACCTGCTGGATGAAGGGAAGCCTGTGGATGTAGTCTATCTGGACTTGAGCAAAGCCTTTGACACTGTCTCCCACGGCATACTCCTGGATAAACTGTTAGCCCACGGCTTGGACAGGTGCACTCTCAGCTGGGTTAAGAACTGGCTGGATGGCCGGGCCCAGGGAGTGCTGGTGAATGGGGCTGCGTCCAGCTGGCGGCCGGTCACCAGTGGTGTCCCTCAGGGATCAGTGTTGGGTCCAGTTCTGTTTAACATCTTCATCGATGATTTAGATGAGGGGATTGAGTCCATCATAAGTAAATTTGCGGATGCCACCAAGTTGGGAGGGAGTGTCGACCTGCCAGAAGGCAGGAGGGCTCTGCAGAGGGACCTTGATAGGCTGGAGAGATGAGCTGAGTCCAACGGGATGAAGTTCAACAAGGCCAAGTGCTGAGTCCTGCACTTTGGCCACAACAACCCCATGCAGCGCTACAGGCTGGGGACAGAGTGGCTGGAGAGCAGTCAGGTGGAAAGGGACCTGGGGGTGCTGATTGATAGGAGGCTAAACATGAGCCAGCAGTGTGCCCAGATGGCCAAGAAGGCCAATGGCATCCTGGCCTGTATCAGGAATAGTGTGGCCAGCAGGACGAGGGAAGTGATCTTTCCCCTGTACTTGGCGTTGTTGAGGCCACACCTTGAGTATTGTGTTCAGGTCTGGGCCCCTCAGTTCAAGAAAGATATTGAGGTGCTGGAGAGGGTCCAGAGAAGAGCAACAAAACTGGTGAAGCACAAGTCCTGTGAAGAGAGGCTGAGGGAGCTGGGGTTGTTTAGCCTGGAGAAGAGGTCACCCCTCAGGGGTGACCTCATCGCTTTCTACAACTATCTGAAAGGAGGTTGTAGACAGGTGAGGGTCGGACTCTTCTCCCAGGCAACCAGCAACAGAACAAGAGGGCACGAGTTCAGACTCTGCCAGGGAAGGTTTAGGCTGGATATCAGAAAAAAGTTCTTCACAGAACGAGTAATCAGGCATTGGAATGGTCTGTCCAAAGGGGTGGTGAATTCACCATTCCTGGAGGTTTTTAAAATAAGACTGGATGTGGCACTTAGTGCCATGATCTAGTAATCATGATAGTGTTGGGTTAAGAGTTGGACTTGATGATCTTGGAGGTCTCTTCCAACCTAGACAATTCTATGATTCTATGAACATGCACTACAGCTGCTGCCACAACTTCTTAGCTGAAGGCCACAAACATTGGCTCCTGCTAGGATTTTTCACTGCAGGCTGTACTGGGGTGCAGCCACATTTGAGGTGACTTCACCGAGGTGATATGGCCAGCAGGAATGGTTGATCACTCAAATCCACAGGACATGGTGTCAGTTCCTATTGTCCCTTGTGCTTCAAAATCTGTGAGCAAGTTTTCTGAGAACTCTTCTCACTGGTGTGTTGTGCTCTCTCTGCCTTGACCCGACAGAGTCAGCTCAGCTACATCCACAGATCGAGAGTTAAGGTGGCCAAAGAACTTGGTTTTGGTGTCACTGTGACAGTGGCTTTATTCATAATAAACAACTGTTAACAAACTTTGTCAGTACCATCTGATTTTTGCAAGTGCACATTATTCCCTGAGTTTACACTGAAAAAATTTAAGCATGTCTATAGGCTGGGAGGCTTGCAGCTCTTCACATCTTACTTCAAAAGGCCCTCAAGAACATGAGAGAAGTTAAGAGGGGATTTCTTAACTGTTTTATGACTTTTTTAGTAGTATTAACTCAAATTAATTAACAGAATTTCCCTTGCCTTAGAAAAATTAGTTTTAACTCATAGGATAGGCACTACGGAAATGGAAGGATGCCCTCTGTGTTAAAACTTCCAACATAACACCTCCAACCTATGCATATAAAAATCCCTCAAAAATCATTATTTCTAGTCCTATGGAATACTTAGGCTTTCATCTTAGTAAGTGGGTCCCAGTGGAAATGTTTGGGAATGGTAGGGAAAATATGAAAATAAATTCTCTTTCTATACAGTTTTAAACATTCGTTCCCTTCCATTCAGCGTGTGTTAAAACATGAGCCTTTCCATGGCTTTTCTACCTCCTACAAAATCACTTTTAACTTTTATTTGTTATTTAAAAAGCCACAGGGTATATTCTCTTCTTAATACATAGGGATTTACGTGTGAAACTCCCTGTGCATTGAGGTGATAATATACCCCTTAATTGGAAGCTGTTTAATGCTCTCGATTTAACATTTTAATAGAAAAGTTACAAGCAGTCTGGCTGTGAGTGCAGCACTATTAAAATTCCCAGCCAGGACAGTAGTGGGGTTTTTTTTTAAGTGCCTTTTTATTTGCTAAAATTCATTGCAGCTTTCATTACAAGTTGGGGCCACTTTTAAGTTTTGCTTTGCATTATGAAAAAGAAAATGGAGAACTTGGCAGTCCTAAGTCTCAAATAAAAGGTGTAACTTAAAAGCATCTTTGCCATGTGTGTCCCTCTATAGGTTGTGCTCACGCAGGTCATTCAGCACTGAGGAAACTTTATTGAATATCCTGTTGTGCAGACACAGTAGGAGTAACGTTACCCTTTAAGCTCTCTAGGACCACTTCTGTGGCTGGAGTTTACTTGCATGTTTTCAAACCCTTATAACCATACCAGAACAGAGGCAACATGAGAGCTTTATAGACTGGACCTTACAGCCACTACCCTGCACAAAGCAAGCTATGAAGAAAGGGGATCCAAAGTCTGACCCTCTGACTAGCATGTGCTTCACAGTCTTCCAGATTTTTTGTTTTTAAAACACCGCTGGGAGGCAGGAAAGTGCCTTTACTCCCCTGTCAAAGGCATAGAAAAACACGGCCATATTCATAAAAGGATTCAAAACCTCAGGTGTGACTTGTAGCACCTGAATTCTGCCCCAAAACCACAGGACACTCTTCTTTCCTCTGAGCTCTAGAAGTACCCCACGACCTCAGGTATCCACGTTTTTAGAGCAAACTTCTTGAGGTGCTAAAGCTTTTTTTTTTGCCAATCCCCTCAGTCCTCTGTAGGCTGAGAAGCTCTGCAAAAATCTCCCATCTAAGTCCAATTTGCTTTGTTACAAGGATGTGTCTGTAGCTGTGAATTTTATGATATGCTCTCTGGAAACCCTACGGGTATTCCAGCATCAAAACATCAGTCTACCCGAGCAGGTTAGTGATACAGACAAGCAGAAGTAAATTTTCAGTGGCTAAATAAAAGCTGAGTGTATTCCCTATGGGTAAATGATGTCTGAGTTTGTTGCTTTATCTGTTTTAATTTGATGTATGTGAAACTTTCAGCAAACAAATCTGTGTGTATGCATGAAAACATAGTTTGTATTCTTCTATTCCTGAACCAGACTTCTGCTCCATGCCTTTTCCCTTCTCACTCATTTTGCACTACAGAGAGATGTGTGGGTAAAGCATAGTTTACTCAGCTGAATGTGTACCCCTTTAAGGAAAAATCCTGCCTGTTTTTCTGTCAGCACATAAAGCTTTAGAGGTAGGAGGGAACAAGCCTTGCTGTTGTGGAGAAGGGTTTCTGTAGAGGTGTGGGATACCTTCATTGTGGAAGGGTGGATGTGGAGTGGGCTGGGAGGAAAGACTGGTCTGGGTCAAGTACCTCTCCTGGACACAAGTTTTCTCTTCCCAGGACCAACACAGGTTTCTGCAGAGCAGCTCTCAGTCTGCTGTTGCACTCCTGTGCCCATTTTGCCAGGATGTGACACTGCTCACACCTATATTTGGTATCTGTGTGGGTAGACCAGACCACACGCCTGTTGTAAGACTAGTCATCCATTCTCTTATGAGATTGGGAATGAGCTTAGACTGTCGCTTTCTAAAGCTGTATTTTAATGTATTTTCACTTGTTAGCCAATCAGAAAGGGCTTGCAAGAGGGAGTGACTGCTTACATCAATATATCCATGCAGTTTAACATACCAGTGCACTATATCAGAGTGTGATGAAGTCTCTGGGCAGATTTCAGTTTGGTGCATGAATCTCCAGGAGTGCTGACAACCTTCCTGAAAGGATGACTGGTCCCCATGCCTATTCACTCCTTGTCCTCTGACTGAGAAAAAAGCAAGAAAGAAGTTGAAGACAAACTCACTTGTTAGTGTGCTTTTGTGATATGGCCACAGGGAGCAGTACTTAGGTGGCTACTCCCTTTACAAAAGCTTTAATAGCCTTTAGATGGTATCAACTTTTAGTTGTTCCTCATCTGGGCTGGAGCTGAACCAGCATCCTGTTGGCTGAAAGGCTTTATATCCCCATTAAAAATATTTTATTGTTCCTCTCTACTTAAAATTCATCAAACAGTTTCCGCTTCTCTTTGTTTTTCTGCTGAAATATGGAAGCTAAGAGTGGTCCTGGTAGAGTGTAGCTTAAACTAAAAAATACCGAGAGACAAAGCCATGAGTTGTTGAAGGTCTTTCAGAGGCAGGATGGAGAAAGCGAGACACAGCAAGAGCTCAAAGCCTGAAAAACAGAAACACCTAGAGAGGCTTAAGTTTCTCCACTCTACAGCACAGTTGAAAAGTCTCATTAATGTTTGTGGAGAAAGAAAAACTTTCTCTTTTCTTCCCTCCTTTCATTCCACATTTACAGCAAAAGGCAGAGAGCTATTATCTGAATGAGGGGATCACAGAAATGTGCAATTTTGGGTGAGAATTTAACTCTGAGTACAGCATTCCTGTAAAGGTCACTGCAGGCCATTTAGTTAGGAGATTTGAGCAATCAAAAGCTATGCAAAAATTAGGTTTTCATATAAATTCACTCCATGCTATTTCTCCCGATTTTTTTTTTTTGGAGAAAGCTGCAGTCTTCGAACAAATAGATTTTTCTCCAACATACAGTATATATTGTCTTTCAGTACAGCTTCCAATTAAAATTTATCTCTTGCTAAATGCAGACTAAATGAATAGTATAGAACTAATACATTTTGTGCCAAGAAAATAAATGGGCACAGTGCTAGACGCTTAAGAGTGTCACTAATTATTCATGTGATTTGCGGTATCCCTTCTTTGCGAAAGTATGGAGGCTATAACTGGGAAACTCTTTCACATTTCTCTCTGAGAAAATATATAGCCAGGAACTTGACAGGCTTGCAAACATGCCCAGCCCTCTTTATTTTGATATACCCAGAATGCTATTCCAACTGCTCGGCATACTGTAGTACATCTAGTGTTTGCGTGTTAAGGACAAACCGGAAAGCTTAGGCGTTCACGTATAGCAACCAAGTTTTTTTCCTTTCTTTGTTTTTTTCTCTTTTTTTTTTTCCCCTTCTCTTCTGGTGTATTTTGCAAGCTAGAATTGTGGAAGGCCGGTCCCACTTTTAGCTTCCATACCTTGAACGCAAGGGCGTACCCAGAAGAGTTTTTTTAGCGGGCGGCGAATAGTTTCCAACCACACGGCTCTCAATCTGGCACAACATGTCTGCAGCTTCCAAGCAGCGCAAACGGATGTACGGGGGCTTCCATGGTTTTTCAAAGAAATGAGACTTTTCTTACTTTTTCCCTCCTTTCTTTTTGGCTGTTGTTGACCAGCAATTTAAATGAACAAAGGAGAAGGAAGAAACAAGAAGAGGTAGAGATGTCGAGGGAAAGAAACATCGTGTTGGCGAGAGGTATTTTTTTTAACTTTCAGATATTATTGACGAGCGTAACATTACCGCATGGGCTACATTGAGATAAAAATGGAATGCGTCCTTCCTACGTGACTTCCTTTAAAGGAGAAGCAGATTGTCATACACACAGGGAAAAACATGGGCACACTGGAGTACACTCAGAGTCACTAGTGATGACTGCAGAAACAAAAATCAATGAAAGACATTGTAAATAAAAGATGACCTCATTTAGCCCTTAGATGGCACTTTCATTTTCTGAGCAAGTTACAATTTTAATTTGGTTTTGCGACAGTCCTTGATGAGCATATCAAGTTTCACCATTGTTAGTATCTCAATTTCTTTCAAAATGAAAAAATTTCCAGAATAGCCTATATTTTAGAATTGGTTTTCTCTTGAGGTAGTTGTTTTATTTTTGCGATACTTTGTAGATTTCTTCCACATACTATTACCAGCATGGTCTCCAAAATTAAAGTCAGAGTGGCCAAAACTGGCTGAGTGATAGCAGCTTAGAATATTTTTGCCCTTTCTCATGAGAGTGAGTGTCTGGGCAGTGTAAATTGTTTTTTTTAAGGAGGGGGCAGTGTTCTTTTCTTTTTCTCTATTCATGTTGTAAGGATAGGAAGTCTGCAGTTACTGTCAAAAGAAACCTGAATTAATAGAAATGCAGTTATTCTACTTTTGACTTTTATTAGAAAAAAAATATGTTTGGCACCAACATAATCAGATGGATTATTTCAGTGTTCATTTCTGTAAAGAATTTAAAATATAGTACCAGAAAAATAACTGTTGTGCATGGAAATACAACACATATTTAGGTATTTGAGTGAAAACATGCTGCAAGACAGAGATTGACCTTCAACTTTATGAGCCAGCCTGCCCAGCAAAGCCCTTGAGGAGCAGTTTCCCACATCTGAGTCAGAGGGAAGCAGCTAAGGCAGTGAGGGGGTCAGAATTGGGCCCTGAAGGGATGTGACCACAGAAGAAATAAGCAAACTCATTACTGTTATACTGAAGGGCCCTGGAAATTATTCACATTTTCCAAGCTCTTGTTCGGGAAAAGTCCCAGTTAGATTGAGAACACATAAATGAGCAGCATTAAGATTAATTTGGACTCAGAATCACCAACTAGAAAACCTCTGTCATGTAAACACCAACCTTTTAATTAGACAATCTTGCTTTTCTGTTTTGTAACATCAACAAAATGGATACATTAGTGCCATATGAAGCTGCCTTAGGAGGATTAGCTAAAGGAAACTGCATATTGAACTTCACCTTTTAATTAACTTTTAATGAATTGCTCTTACAGCAGAAAGCAGTCACAGAGGGACTCGATTCAGGAGTTACCTAAGGTCTATAATGGTTCGGAGGGGGGGGGGAAGACCAATTTCATTGTTCCCCATCTATTTCACTATTTCAGCTTCACTCATAGCCTGGGCTGTGAAATTGTTGTGGGTTATTTGAAAGGAAGAAAAGCTGAAAAAAGTTAGATGTGTAACTAATTATATAAACATGCCATCTTTGTTTTTGTCAGTTTCAGTTACTGGGAAGCATATTTTCCTTATTTAGTGTTGCCTTTGTGCAGCTATATTAAGCCAAAAAAAAAAAAAAAAAGAAGGGGAAGCAGCGAGGGAGGGAGAGAGCGAGGAGAGCGTTGGGGCTGGCAGGATGCTCTGGCTGCTGGCAGCCTGGCCCAGCCATCCCTGCAATGATGGTGTTCCCAGTGCACAGCCTTCGGGTGGAGGTGAGGATCTCTAGCTGGGGGAGTAATCACACTTGGCATTCGCTGTCAGGAAGACAACTTTGGTACTGAGTCTAGAGATCATTAGGAATGAAACATCAAATACTGGAAAACAAATGGAGGCTTAATCTTCAATGAAAGAGAACATCAGCAAAACACGACTTTCACAGATTTCGCTACCTGACGTGCTGGGAACTGGCAGATTTTTACCTGTGCTGCATTCCCATCCATTGGACAGTCAGCGCTCTGGGGCTGCCATGAAAGGAGCAAGCAGGCAGCAGGGTCAAACTTAGCACAAATCTGCATGCATCCAGCTTTGCTTGAAACCAGAGGCAGACCTAGGTGCACATCAGAGGCAGAGTTTAGACCACTGCTTTTCATGTAAGGGCCTTGGCAGTAGGACAGAGGATGGGAATATATCCCTTCCATCCCATAGACTGCATGTCTGACATCACACACAAGGCTTTGGGGGTTGGGGCCACCCTCTCACCACCTGTGTCCTGCGTCTCTGAAGAGTGGTTGTTTTGTGGCTGGGTAGTGTGGAGCCACACCATCACTACAAGAATTGGTTTAGTGTGGTAAAATCAGAAGCAAGAAAACTCACAGGAAATGGTGCTATTCCTGAAAACCCTCTCGCTTCCAGGGAACCTTTCCCTTTGCTATTTGCCTGCCCTCCTCTAGCTGCTACGTGTAAATGTTCACTCACACACATTTTTGTCAGCACAATAGACTGTCTTACTGCAAACTTCCACATCATCAGCCAAAACAAATGCATCTGCAAGCAAACTGTAATATTCATTGTTGTCTTTTGCTTGGTTGAGTGTTCGCCTTCCAACATTTGTCTTCATGACACTCAGGGACTTCCCAGAGCTGTGGGATGCCCTTCTACAGCCTGCCCTGGGCAAGGCAAAGCCCACCAGAGGGATGTCCATCCCAGCCTCTCGGCCGCCACCTTTGCAGCAGATTCACAATCTGCCCAGTTTTTGGGGGCAGACTTTAGTCTGGCTGCTGTAGCTGGCAGCTGCTCCTTACTCCCTTCATCCACCACAGTCAGACCACCTGAGAGTCTGGCAAGTGGGACCTTGGGAAAGGGATGCCGCCAGCTTGCACAGGCTGCCCAGGGATTGGATTCAGGCTGGGACCTAGCACAGGGGTTCCCCTGAACCCCAGCAATGCCAGTGGGTGTTATATCATGCAGGGACAGTTGGGGACTGGGGACACGATGAGTTCCCGCAAGCCATGTTGCTTTCTGAGGTCTGGACCCTGATGTCCTCCTCATATCCTTATTTATGGTGTTAGTGTTTTGGTTATTGGGGTCACTTAATCTGTAACCTTGGGTATTTATGTGCCCCAGCTAAATAGCCAGAAAGTTTGTGACTTGTCCAAATGCCTGTGTCAACTCTACAAGGGCTTTGACACCGAGAGTGCTGCAAGGTTATTTTCTTTTCTCTCTGAATTCACTTGCTGTGAAGGGTCACTGTCCCACCGTAATTGTTCATTTCATGCCTTTCATGCCCAAATGGGACTCCTCGTTCACTCCTTGAAGATCTTATGAGCTATTAATTATACATTAATTCCATTAAGATTGTGATTCCTGTCACTTTATCAGTTTTCTAGGGAGACTGTACATGACACACTGTAAGTACAGATGACAGTCTGGGTGAGAAGTGATGGAGGTGTAGCTCCAAGAGAGGTGCCTCCACATATTTGCAACTCCCAGTGCCATTCCCAAACCATTGGAACCCTCTTCCAGCCCACCAGCCACTCAACCAGAACGAGGCCCATGTGACTGATATGTTCACGTTGCACAATCACATGCAGTCAAATTGGGAGCAATCACAGCGAGCAGTTTGCAGTCCTTGGTTGAATACCTTTCATTATTCAAAAAAACATGCAAGAAGGAATATATTCAGAGAGGACAAGATTGCTCATAAACAAGTCACAAGCTGAGAAAAAGCCTGTATTTGTCAGATAATTTATCCTCAATGAATAATTCAACCAAGTCTAATAATAATTATTTATTACTTATAACATACACACTGACATAGGTGTACGCAGTGCTTCAATAAAAGTAATTGAAATAATTTTGCAAGAACTTATTGGATTAATAGGAAAAGCAAAAACATATACTTTTTCTGCTCAGTGCATTGCAGAAATGATCTTTGCAACACATAATGACCTAAGGAGTGTTTATCCAAAATTTTGGACTGGTTATCTATGGCTCTAAATGGTGCAATACAGCTTTAAATAACTATAAAAAATGCATCCCTTGACACATCTGAGATATCAATTCTAATCTTTGTCTCCTTTAAGCAAGTTCAGACAGAATCATTCGAATTGATTGTTCATCTTTTTGTAGATTACATATTTTAATCGCAATGATAGGGCAGTTAATGATAAAGACGCATAATAGACCTGATTTTACAAATTTTTCATCCAGGATCCAGTACTCATTTTTCTTAAAACAGAGAATAAATAGTATGGTTTCAAAATGGAGGTTTAATAGTAACTAAAATATGAAGATTTTAATTTAGAAAATCAAATCTGGAAAAATAACCTTGGAACTTCCAGTACACAGTTGTTTAAAAATGATGCAAAGAGTGGCTAGAATGAGGCTTACCCCAATCTTTAATCAAGTGATTTGTACTCCTTTATGAAAAAAACACTTGGAATTTTTTTTCTCCCTGAAAGAGTCTGAATATTATGCAGGATTTTGCAGAGAAGAAAAGGAGATGTGAATGGAAAAGGTCATTGGAATTTTCTTCCACGGCATAGCCCAAGCCACACTTTGAGAGATGCTCTGGATATTTCAGAGAAAGAATGCTTAGTATTTGTTCTCTGGGCTCAATGCATTTTACCTACAAATGTGCTGGCAATATGTAGTCGCATATTGCTTCTCCTGCTTCACCAAGCATTTGCATGGCCCCAGAATTTCCAAACTAAGAATGCTTCTCAGAAAAAGCAGGGTTTATTCGTAAGTACGGTACTCTGTGTAATGACCTCTGCAAAATGTACAATTCCGAGCAATATGCCTACGAGGAGGAGCCCTGACTTAGCCTCTCACTTCGCAGAGCTCCGAAGCTTGTTCTCGCTTTCAAAATGAAATCAGGCACACTAAAGCCAGTGAGATAACTCAAGTGCTTAACATTTAATGCATGCTTACATACTGTAGTGAATCAACCTTGTCAATAAAATATGCCCACAGAAACTGTTAAAGAATTCCTTAACCAAACTTCCAAAAAAAGGTGGATTTTTTTTTTAATTGCATGATTGGGGCTTTTTAAACTCCTTCAGTAAAAAATATTTACTTTTTATTTGGAAATGCTCATATTTTTTCGACTTGGCTTCAGTAGTTTAAAAAGTGACAACGAAACTGCAAATGTTTAGCTTTTATTAATTATGGGGAGGGTAAAATTAATTTCCTGACTGTGTTTCCCATGTACACATGAGCCCTAGGAGTCTGTGGCAATCTCCATAGTTGCAGAGGGAAGCTGTTAGCTAAGCACACAGCACCAGTGCAGATCTGCCGGCCCAGGGAGCTGAAAGAGCAATTTAGAGGCTGGCTGAGGCAAAGTACCACAAGGCAGCTTTTATAGCTAAAAAATCTTGCAGGCACAAAGCGTTGAGATTTATTTAATTGGTTCTCAAGAAATTAGGATGGGAGAAATTTCCAGGAATCAAGGAGGCACCAAGCTGTGAAGCTTTCAGTCGCTGAGGGGAAGGGGTACCCTCCTGTCTGTGAAGACATCAGCCGTGTTTCAAAGGCTCGAGGTCTGCTCTGCTGAGCTTCTCAAAGCTTGAGAGAAACGCGGTGGTTGTAGTCTGCCAGGAAGGCTGGGAGGTGATGACAGATTCAGCGTAATTTTCTTCCTTCTGTTATTCTGGAGGTAATTTCAAGACTTTTCAAAGAGTGGACTTTAATAGTAAAAAAATAAATAAATAAATCTAGAAATAGTTGGAATAGTTGGTTCCATGTATTCCTGTTTTTTTTCTCCCTAGTGATGTGTAGCCTACAGTGAGAAGACTGTTTCTGAACTTAATGATTGACCTGCATTTAACTTGCTCGTGTTCACGCTGTTTTTTGACAAACACAGCCATCTACATTCAAAAAGCTACAGTGTTGTCAACAAAAATTACTTTAAAATCCTCATGGTAGCACATGTAAACCGGTTTCAACCTTACTTAAATGAGCTTGCCTTGATTTGATAACTTACCAGTTTCAAGTAGATCCATAAAAATTCTATTCCAAGGTCTTAAATCCTTGGACAGCTCTTCACTCACAGTGACTGAGCCTTTTAGTTGCACTTTGTTAATTCCACAGATTCTCCAGATAAAATTGCTCCTCTTTGTATCTCCTTTTTGTTACTCACACTGTCTGTCGTACCTGGCTTCCCAAACAGGCAGGATTTAAAACTATTCCCGTTCATAGAATTATAGAATCATAGAACGGTTTGTATTGGAAGGGACCTTAAAGATCTATCTAGTTCCAATTTCCCTGCCATGGGGGTCTGGGGGTTTGAACTTTTAAAAGCTACATTTAAAAAGTATGTCTAGATCTAAAAGCTACTGAAGGTTTGGAAATTCTTATGTCTGGTGTAAAATAAAATTCAGGAGGGTTGGATGTATGCATTCACTCTGGCAAAAACCTGATGCCGGAAGGAAGGAGGGAAGAAGTTCCACCTGCCTAATACTGAAATACCAGTGAACTAAAGAACCTACCCAAAAGTATATCTGAAAAACTTATTTTATTATTTGTCAGAAATGCCATTCAGAATGACAGTTACTTTTCTAATGGGAGATCATCTAAATTGGATTAATTTTTTGCATCATTGTATCTAACCTTCTTCATAGAGTTTTGAAGTACTTATTTCAATTTGCAAAACAGTGTCTATCATGTTTCTTCATTTAAAAAGCTGTTCATATCAAGGAAATGAAAATTATCTCCATATTTTTACCGGAAATAAGCATGTGCTTATTGTCTTGGGAACGACAGTCACACAAATCGTGTTGTTGCGTACTCAAACATGAGGGAAATTAATTGGCTCATTTAAAATTAAAAAAACCTCCTTGTACACTGCAGAGTCTCCATCATCCTAAGATCTTGGGGGGAAATCTTTTAAAAATTATACCGAGAAGTGGGAATACATAAAGTTACGTACATGTGTATCTTATCCTGAAGAATAATAGCCTACGGAAATGAAGAAATGGCTCATTTTTATTACAGTCTGAGTCTTCCATCAATGCTGAAGTTAACATAACCTAGAAAGATACAATGAATAAATGTTAGCCTTTTTCTTTTTAAATTTTGGATGCATAATATTCTCCAGTCAAAACACAGATCCCCTTAGAGCTCAGGTTGGTTTACTGTCTGTGGCTATGGAGATTCCTTAGAAACGGCTTCCATGCTCCCTCAGCAACAACTAGTCCAAGCTGGGAGTTTAATATGCTACTGATCCCACCATCTCATTCTTGCAATTTCCAGGCAAAATTTTCCCTCATATGTGACTTGCACCACACTAAACCCAGAGGAGCTTTCATGCAAGTGAGTGAGGAAGAAAACAAGAGCAAGACTGCGGGTGCCATGTTCACTGTTTCTGAGCTGCTGTATCCATCTGCTTGCCTTCCACCTGCAGGCTTAGGAGGGACCACAGCTTGTCTGCTGGTGGACACTGTGAGGTCATTAGGAAGCTGACAATGAAAATGTACTAACTGGTCTCAGCAGCATTCGATCTGGGCTCTGCTGGCACCCAAAAGCCCTCCAAGCCCACAGGATACCATGAGATCTGCACATCTGTTTCTGAACTTCTCTTCTGCTCCTCTTGCAACACATATGACCCTCGTCCAGAGCGGGCTGGCCTTCTGCTTGATGTGTCCCACGTGGGGAGGAGATGATTTAACAGCAGGTGGAGTCATCTGGGATCCCTGATGCTACACAAGAATATGCTTGCAAGAAATCAAAGGGCAAAAAATCCCTGCATTTAAATTGATACTTGCTTGACCTGGAACAACTTGCTGTTGCCAGCCTCTGCACAGATGGAGGCACTAGGGATGGTCTGGATGAGCATGTATTTTCAGACTAGTCAACTGAATGTGCTGTCAGCACCAAATCCAGCTGCAGGGAGCAGGACACCCGATGCTAAGAATGACACTCCATCTCCTCACTGGCTTCCCAGGTGTAGATGGGTTCTGGAGATACTCCAAAGTGGTTTTGGCAATATGGAGGACAGGGACCAGGGTGGAAAGAGGTTGGGCATGGCATGGAGGAAGGGGACACAAACCTCAGGAAAAATCCTGGAGGTAGTGGTGGTGGGGTTTCGGGGTTTCTGTTGAATCAGCAGCAGCTGCCTGTGATGGGACGAGCCTCCTTGGATGAGGCAGCCACCCTATGCCTCAGCTGAACACCCTGCTGCATCTGCCTCAGGGACAGGTGGACATGGAAGAGGAAGCGACCTGAAAAACCGCCAGCGGTGCAAAGAGCTAACCTTCACGTGCCCACGTAGTGTGCCCACATAGCGCCGCTGCCGTTGGCGAGGATTTGCACAAGCCAGTCTCAGGTTTGGCTTTTTTTTCCCATGGAGTTGTTGAAGTCCCTTTGGAATATTAAAAGCTGCGTCATGGTGTTATACATATTAATGTGTGAGGATTTTTTTCTATTGTCTGTACCTTTCAGTCTAAGTCTGACTGACAGCCTTATCTAAGATATCCAAGCCTTAGGACAGTCTGATTTTTAGACAGGCCATTCTTCTTCCTCTTTGGCATCAATCTTTTTTGTTTGGTTGTTGTTTTTTTTTCGTTACTGAATTTCCAGTTTTAATAACTTCTGTGTTATATAATGTAGAGCTGACAAACTGGATTGGTTGTCTTGACTATTTAATGTCTATGTTTCTTAGGTACAAAAGCCACAATACATTTGATTGAAGAAAAACCAGAAATGTCGATGTTTCAGATAGATTGATTTGTCACAATGGAAAAGACATATGGCTTTTAATTTGAGTATTTAATATCTCTACCATTTTAACCTAAGGTCAATATACTAGTTCACATTTTTTAAAATAAAATATTAGGTCAATGAGTTATAAAAAAATAGGATTTTTTTGTGCTTTCTTTTTTTATACTACCACAATGTGCAAATCTTTTTGATCACCTACAGAGAATCTAATACTGGAGTGGTTTTCTTACTTGATAGTCAAATCAAGTAAATAAGACCAAAACCATACGTAAGAGGGAAAAAAAATAATATCCTGACACTTTTTTCCTCTTTCCTAGTAGCCACTTTTGTAGCCATATTTATTTTGAGTAGCCTTGGGCAAAAAGTTATGTGCCTCATTAATCTAAATCAACCTTGCAGGATTTTATGGCAACTGTTGTTGCTGTTGCCACATTATGTATGCTTTTTCCTTTTGTTCTTCAATATGGTGCTTATGAAGCTAAGGAACAATTGTCACTTCCTATTATGTGAACTAAATGTACGAGAATTGATGGGGCTTTCTACCTAATGTTGTTAGTCTGAACCTGGTTTGTTTATTTAATGAACAAAATGTCACAGTGTATCTGCATCCTCCTGACATCTGAAACAGTGGCAGCTGCTGGTGGCAGATTTCCTGAAACTGGGGTGCAGAATTAACCAATTCAATTTGCATGTTATCCAAAAAAGGAGGGAGGAGGGAGGTGAGGGGGGAGAGAAGACTCCCTTTTGAAAACATTCTTTTAAAAAAGCACATATTTTGTGCACAGATGTCCTGAGGACTATTGTATTGTGGGGGGCGGGGAGGAGTCAGTTTAATCCTGACACATAACCTACTTCAGCACAAATAGATTTAGGGAAGTTCATTGAGATTCAAGGTTTAAATATGATGCCATTACCAGATAGATGCTGGGTTGGTAAATAAAAACTATTAGATAAGGGAGCATTTTAAAAACTGAAATTCAGTCTTGCCTCCATCCTCTTACAACTGTCTTTTTTAAAGAGGAGATGCTGATTTTGCAGCCATGCCACCTAAAGAAAAGATACATTTTATGCCTTCTCTAAGTTGGAATTTATAGACACAAATGGTGATAATGAACTCTTTTAGAAAGTGACAAAATCTGCAGGAATTACTGAAGACATTCACACTCCCCAATTGCTAATCCTCATAATGATTGCTAAATCGCAGCATTCTGGCATAAGCGCCCAGAAGCTACAGCCACCTTTTTAGCTTGGAATGGTTGGTGACAAATAAAGTTTACTGGGCACGGGAAGTTTTCAAATAAAGGTAAAACCTCCTCAAAATTTGTCTAGTTTTAAAGGCTCAGTGGGAAGGCGATGCTGAGTCTCCACAGGCTCCAATCAAAGGAAGAGCAAAGGCAATGCTCGGGTTCCTTGTTTATGGTGCTACACGCATCCCTCGTTGCGGCCAACACTACTGCCATGCTTCATATGCAAAGAAAACAAAACACAATCTTTGGGTATATTACATGACAGTGCAGGGATCTGAACTACTTGGTAAAAGGCCCAGTTATGAGTATGTCTGGCAATTAAAAATAATTGGGAAGCAGGTTTGCCACTAACTCTTCCAAGAATGCCAGTTATGATATAATGATGTTTCATTAGACATGCTGAAAGCTGTGAGCTCCGTATGGCAATGGCAATTAGGAAGGATCATAAAGAAGAAAAAAAAAAGAAGAAGAAGAAGAAACATTAAAAATATCCCAGCTAAGATTAGCATAGCATTTAATGGCCACTTCATTAGCTAATTGATTTCTTATTAGTTACAGGGAAAAGCCCAGTTAGGGGCTCTGCACAGCTAATTAACAGCATTTACACAATTAGTCAGTTGCTCATTTTGTAACCAAACATTCTTGGAATCAACTGTGGCTGTGATGCTCTGGGCCATTTGATTAATTTTATTTTATTTTTTGCTAATATTGGCTTAACCTTCAAATAAAAAATTCACTCCCCAGGGCCCTACTGTATTTAATCACAACATTATACAAACAGAAAAAGGCTACGTCATGCAATCTTAGGACATGAATTGGTTCCTCTTTCTTTTATTTGCAAGTTGTTTTATTGGCCCCATGAAGTCAATAGCATTCAATAAGCAGAATCGTCTGTCTTTTCTCCTGACAGCTGAGTTTTTTGCCCATCAAACATTATTATTATTTTGCAATTGGCAAATTGAACAATGTAGGTTTGACCACAACATATTTTTTTGCTTATGTATTGGAAGAAGTATGCAGGAGGTCTGGCTGAGATATTTTTTTCTAATGCAGTTACTTCCTACACAAAAGAAATATACTTAGTAGAAAACTTGCCATTTAATAAAATGCTTGTTTTCACATTAGCTTATACCTCGAATTAAGGGCGAATGGGGAGAATTGCATGATGTTGTAAGGGTCAGAAAAGGACAGGCAGGATTTATGTGGCGCTTTTTGTTAGCAACTCCAAGAAAATTGACAACCGAGAACATAATAAATAACAATAATAGCATTTAATAAAACAAACAAAAAGAAACTTATCTGTTCATTTTCAGTTTATGGTAGCACTCCATAATCTCATAGCACCCAATTATTATTATTATGGTGAAAACTGATGTCCCTTGTCCTCCCCGGACTCCTTTGCACCAAGAAGAGCCAAACTCTGATCTCGCTATAGGCAGTAATGACATCCCCCTGTCACAGGGGCTCTCCTGTGAGACGGCAGCCTTTTAGCATTGATGCATATAGGCTGTTAGCACTGTAAGAAGACATTGCATATGTGAGCAGAAGGTCAATGTTTTCACTTGCCAGTTTTCATCGGCACACTGGGATTCTGCACGAAATTACCATACGCTAATTAAATAAAACCAAAACCTCATGATGATCGATCAGGTCAGAGATGATAACGAATCATTAATATATTAATTATTATGCTCTGCTTTCCTTTCATTTCACTTCTTTTTTTTTGTTTCTCTTTAATGTTTCCTCACAATAAGTGCAAAATGGGAAATTATTTTCATTTACCATCGCAGTATTAATTGCAGCTAATGGAAAAACACTCTCTCAGACACACAATGGCAATTATTCCTTTCCTTCCTCTTTTCTTTTTATGAGGATTTACTCTGTAAATGTATTTGCAAACCGTGAACTATAATGGATGGTCATTTCAGTGTTTGGGTTTTTTTTATTGTGTACATAGATAATATGTTTTCTTTCCTCCCGTATTGTTTCTTGTTTTGTTGATAATGCACATCTTGCTTACTTGTTTCAAAGAATTGTGAAAAACAAAAACCCTCCCAATTACCTCATTTTAAAGTGGCATCTGGGAATATTTTTTTTTTTTGCTGATGAAATCCACCATATCTGGAAGATCTTTCTAAATACTGAGCCACATCTACAACACTCATGCTGAGTTTCTTTGTGCTCCTATTAAACACAGCAGAAAAAAACCCACGGGTCTGTGAGGCTTCACCATGTTCTACATTGCTGAATCAGTGGAAGTGAGCACTTAGGTGTCTGTGGGGTTCTGGCATTAATCTCTACAGGGTCAGACAGTGCATCAAATGGGGAGGAGGGACTAGGGACTGGTAGCCTTGGCTCCAATTCTTATTTTCCAGTTTCTGCTGGAGATGAGTTTCTACTGTGCTCATTCAGTTCCTGCACAGTTTTCTTCTCAGTGTTACCTGGATGTCCATACATGCAACAGCTACTCATGTATTTCAAAGGATGATAAAAGGTAGCCTGCAACTTCCACTGCTGACATCTATTATTCTCTTGCTTTTCCTTTGCAGACCTAAATGCTAACCACTTTGTTCCTCTTTCCACTTCAGGCTACGAAAATTTCAAAGTGTATTCTCAAGGTCTACAGTTAGAAAGCAAGACAAAACAAAATCAATTTCTGATATCCTTCCCTGTCACCAGGATACCTGTCCTGCAAGTAGTTTCCCTGACACATGCTTACACAGGATTCAGGCAACATAAGCTGCATAGCTGCACCCAACTGATGAAACTATTTTGGTTGGAACACAAAGGAAAATAATTCCTCCTTCTCTTTGAGCCCTTTCCTGAAGGTGACAAATATATTTTCTCTGTCTGTGATGGCTTACAAACCCGTCCCTTACATGACGCCCATTAAATATCGTGCCCCTTGTCAGCAGCTCTCTACAAGCACAGTAGAAGGAACATTTCTGAATTTCAATCTCATATGATAATTTTGTGAGATGCAACACCCAACGGTTTCTCATTTGGTGTTTTGCTGGGTTTGAAATGCTCTTTCTCTTGTAAATAAACCTGTTATTTTCCAGTCAATTTTTTAAAAAACTAAAAAAAAATCCTTACAGCTATCTGGTCAACCTAATTTCCCCACACCATTTGTTTTCCAAATGTGTGCCTTGTTTTCCAGGAGCTGGAATGCATTTCTTTTACCTGGACTGAGTTTGGTGCTCGTGTTGAAGGATCATGACTATCTGCAAACACAGGAACAGACATTTAACCCATGTCTGGGCTGCTGCTCTTAATATAGCATTTATAGCTCTGTCCCATTGCTCATGTACAGAGTTGACTGTTTTTCTGGTATTTGCATAACACAAATATTAAGGAGTGCGTTTTGACCACCTTGAAGGCACAGTGGGAAATTAAAGTTCTATTTTGAGCTCTGTTGTACAAAGTGCAGAAAATCCCATAGCTTCCCCTTGCCTCAGTTTCTCCCTGTGTAAAATGATTACGTTGAAACCTTGAATAAACTGCCTTGTAAAAGATAGCTGAAAGTGTACATAAGACACAGGTCTTACAGCATTGCTGTTAATGTCTGTGTGAGGGGGTCTAAGCCCCTCTGGGCATGGGCTGTCACATGTCAGCTTTAAAGAATGTGGTGCTGGTAGCTCAGAGGGTTTCTCTGTCTGCAGGCACTGAATACGGGTCCTACAAAGAATACTCACCTTTGCTAGCAGTGGTCAGCAAGTCATCTTAAAAGGATACACTGATTATGTTTCCCTGCAATAGCTGTAGTTACTTTCCAGAGAGTTGGAGGAGCAGGTCTTTTTTTTTTCCCAACATGTTTTTACTGAGATTTTAACATTACTTCAGGAAGAACCACTTTCACGATTTCACTTCCTGAAGCCTCCTCCTGTCCCAGTCCTCATTCCCTGTTTAAAAAGAGATAGAGCAGCAGTTTTTAATGACTAAAGGGATCTGTCTGCGTGTGACAAGCAGGATTTGTCAGTCCTTATGCTGCAAACTCATCACTTCTCTGCTCTGGAGCTGGCTGTGCTGTGCAGTTTCTGGAAAGAAATTACTAAATACTACTGAAAATGTGAAACAATGTTATTATGATCATCTCATCAAATACTGTATAAAAACATCCTGTTGGGAGGAAGAATTAACCACTCCCCAAACCCCCTGCAATTGTCAAATCTGGGAAACCAGTATCCATCCCAAGAATCAAAGAAAGGAGTCTAAACCTGATAAACATGAAACACTAACATCCCAATTGCAGGATAAAACAGAAGATGGACAAGATAGGCAGAAACTATTTCTGGATGACATAAAATATACAGATTCAACAAATGATGCATTAAATCTGACAGCACAAATATATGCTGACTGTCCTTCCAATGCTTCTCTTACCACACTGTCTCTCACTGTAATACTTCCCTTCACTCTACTGATATAATCAATGTGTGAAAAAAAAATATAACAAATGAGAGAGGGCAAAAAGAATCTGGGATGCAACTCTGCTTGGCAGGAAAGTCAGTGATGATCAGCAAAGCCCAGTGATTCTCAGAACAGTACATAGAAGGTGGTATGGGATAATGCTAAATGGATAAATAGCAGAATGGAAACAGAAGCAGAAGAATGATCTTAGGAAACAGGCTGACTGTTGTGTAGGTGAGCAAACAGGGAAGAAAACATCCTAAACAGGATTTCACTTGGACATGCTTTGCTCCATACATACCTACCAAGGAATGCCCATTGCTCCAGTGTGATCTGTCAGGCTGCAAGGATTTCAACCTTTTTGTTGAATCAATCTCTTATACAACCCTGTGAGGAAAGTGAGGGAATCAAGCCTGTTTTCCGCTACGTTTGTCTGAATTTGTATAATATGCTTCAGGGAAGACTTGTGCTCCCTAAGTCCTAGAGAGCAACACAGCAAGAGGCGTTCCCAAGAGCCCTCCACTGAGGAGCTGTGAATCCTGCCAGCAAGTAACCAGATGAGGAGCATATTTAGGAAAGAATGAGCTTTTTGCCTCTTGCCTGCTCTCTGAGGGCTCTGAGAAGCCCAATGCCTGGCTATATCAGCTGAGCACTCATTTCCTCCCTCCATATCCCCATCTCCCTGGTCCAGCACAATAGGTGATGTAGGTAAACTGAAATGGCAGTAGTTCTTGATGGACAAGATATTAAGTTTTACCCTTGTACTTTTATGAAATCAGAGGGTGAAAAGCCCCACTTACATTTTAAAAGAACCAGATTAGAGCAAGGCTGGATGTGTTGGATGTCAGTGGAGGAGAATGTTCTGCAAGGGAAGGCTGCCACCCACAGAAGGTTCTCAGCCCCCTCAAGTGCTGCTGCCTGCGCACTCCTGACCCAGGACTATGTGGTGTCCTCCAGTTGGCAGCAGCTCCAGAGACCACAGACAGGCTGAAGATGCACCCAGGTGATGTCCAGAAATAAGCTGCTGGTGAGACAAACGGTATTGGACAGAGTGTTTTCATTCAAGGGCATTTTTGTCTCTCTCATGGAGAGGGAAGGAAAGGCAGGTTAACCAGTCTCAGAAGAAGCAATCATAGCAGATGGAAACCAGTTTTCTGAGATACAGGATGCTTAGACTGGTATGAAAGGTATTAAGCTAAACAACAACAAAAGGGCAGGGTTGTGAGGGAGAGAGAAAGCAGTAAAATCAAAATACCCAGAACAAAAATAATCAAGGTGTCAGAGACCTGGAAAAAAGTCTCTAATTGCTTTCAAGGTTTGTAAGGAGCCCAGTAATAAGCAAAAAGAAAGGGACTTACTCATTGATTAGTACACACATACTCCATTTGGTATTACAAGGCACTGGAAGGGGAACTGGCATGACTGGAATGTTCAAATGAGTAGTGCAAAACTTTTTTTCAAGGACTGATCGAATTAGCACAAGAGGACAAAGAATGGCAGTCTATATTGAAAATGGCATCAGCTGTGTCTGAATCATTGGCAAGGGCTCTTAACTGCTTATGGGCTGCTGTTCTGAAACATAAAGCAGAAGATGCTGCCCACCAAATCACACCAGAGAGCAGGATGGCCAGCTCCTTAAACACCGATATATCTGGTGTAGGAAAAGAAAAGCTGTGCTGTCATAGAGGATTTCAGTCTGAATGACAGGTGTTGGATGTTTCATGCTGCCAATATTAAAATACCTCTGGTATTTTGCAAAATTACAGAATACAATTATCTAGCTCAGAAAGGGTGGCAACCAACACAGGACAATTCTGGATTGGACCTTGTCTTGCCAGACGTTGAGCTGAGAACTAGGAGTCAGCAGTTGTTTAGGCTCAGATTGACTATATCTGTTTATGCAAACCACAGAAAGTTTACCAGTAATATATTTCCTGGAATGATTAAGATATGAGTCCACTTGGAAGAAATGAAATGGTAAAATATGAAAGATCATTATTTTTTATAGTGCTTTTTAAATTATCCAAGAGCTAAAATTGTAAAGTCAAGAAAGAAGGCTTAAAACCAGTCAGATGCATATGGCAAGAGGAAGCATACATAGCAATTAAAAAGAGTAGACGGAAAGAGAAAAGTGGACAACAGCAATGACAAATTATAAAATTAAGAAAACTGCTGAGGAAGAAAATAGATATAAAGGGAAAACTATACCCAGCAGAATGTAAGGTAGTGGAAGGAGGCTTTGAATATCTAAAGAACAAAAGGAATCTCTATAGGCTGTTTCATCAATTAGTTAGACAAGGCAGAACTGCCAATAAGGGGCTGAAATATTCAGTAAACGTTTCTATCCCCAGCTCGAGGAAGAGAGAAAGAGAAAACACATATTGTATTTAAGTCACGTAATAATGATAAAATATATCTCTCTTCCACAGTGACTAAAGATGGTGTTGAACTACAGATACTAAAATAGGACCTTTTCAAATCATCACGTCCAAGACTTTCAGGCTGTGAGCTGAGAAGTGTGGTTGGATCATTAATTCTGAGTTTAAGTAAATTCTGGGAAGACTTCAGAAAAAAATGGAGATGCACTCATATATGGAAGAAGTAGAAGAGCTACCTTAACTAACCAAAACCAAATAAAAGCATTCCGTGTCAAAGTAGCAAAATAGAAGACATGGGAACAGATTAATAATGATTTAAAGTAAGAAACTATTATTAATAATTATTTATTAATCTTGTCAGACTAGCTCAGTATAAATTCTAATGTGATTACAACTTCTGTTCATAGAAATAATAATATTTGCTGTATAATAACACCCCAACACATCTTGAATAATAAAACAGAATGTTGTAACATCAATGCCACATATTAAATAGACTGAAACTGAGTTCAATGATGCATCCAAATCTGATTATAGAAAGGGAACCTCCTTCAAGAAGGTGCATTCCTTGGGTTTTTTTTTTTTTGTTTTCTTGCTATTCCCCATTTTTAGCAACAATTTAAGGGTCAAAGATGGAGCTCCTCACAGATGAGACAATAATGTGGGCATATTCACTGATACAGAGTCACTGATACACTGATACCAGGTCAAATAAGAAGCGTTTTGGAGTGGCTGAATGTGAAATGACCAGTCTGGGAACAACACATGCAAGTTACACTTCCAGCAGAGCTCTGCTTGGGAAAATAGAAAATTTTGGAAATTATATCTGTGATCAGGATAAAAATCAGCTGAGCACAGACTCCCAGCATGGCGCTATGGTCAGGAGGACTAAATCTGTTCCTGTCAGTATCAAAAAAAAAAAAAAGGAACAGAGAGTAGGACTGTTTCCACTCTTCTTTGTATTGGTGCTGTGCTTACTGGGGTCCTATGTCCAGATCCAGTTCTCTGAATTCCGGAAAGATGTGAAAACACGGCATGAGTTCAGAGAGGAGCTCTGAGAATAACTAAAGGATAACTAATAGGAAAATATTTGAGTAACTTTCAAGAGAGAAGGTTAACAATGCTGAGATCGTAGTCTGTAACTACCTGCACAAGGAAAAGACAGGTAACATGGGGTTTTTCAGTCTGGCAGGCAAAGGGACAGTGACTAATAAGACCAATGGCTGGAAACTGAAGTGAGGCAAATTCAGACCCGAAAAGAAGGTGCATATTCTTAACAGTAAGGATAATTAATCATTTGGAATGATTTATGGAGGATTGTACTGAATTCTCCATTAATGGAGATTTTTAAATCAAAATTAAACACTTTTTTAGAAGAGCCACTCTGCTGGAAGCACAGCTTTTAATCTTGAAGCACAAATTAGTGTACAGAAGTTCTAGGGGCTCAATTGTATGGAAAGCAGTGAGACAATCACAACAATTCCTCTTCGTTCTAAAACTGGTCAGTTTAGGAATCAAACTGGTCATTTTCAAAATCTACATCAATCATGGGTTTATATGTTTCTTTGTATAACACTTGGAGGATTTCATTTTGTCTTTGTGATGAAATTTGGTTTTGCACATATTCAGAGGATACCCAGTGTGAGGGCTTTAAAAACCACAGTGCAACAAAGGCAAATGTAAGTGTTTTTGAAAGTAGAAATAGTCAAGATTAGTCACAGGAGGAGATTCAGTTTTAAAAACATAGCTATCAAGAGATGAAGCACTTGTTATAGCTTTTCATTTTACAATTTTATTAGTTCAAACCCCTTAGGAATTAATATTCCTCATTGGCCTGATAAAAATTCATAGCAACAAAGTTAATAAAACATCTCGTCATCTGACAAATCTAGTAGGAAGTACTTTAAAAAAATCTGTTTTACGAAGTAAATCCCCAAGCCCTTGTGGCAAAGTCAAAGAGTTAACTTGAAATAGTCAGAGGCAGTGAATTGTGATCTTCTGTGCCAAAAGACGACCTTATAGCCTTCATAAGAAAGTCAGAAAAAAGATGGGAAAATGGTTGTTGAGAAATGAAATGACAAGAGAAAGTGTCTCCAGTTCTCTGAATCTGTAAATCTTTATTTCTGAGAAATCTCTTGGTTTTCACCCATGCTTATTAAACAAGATATCTCTTAATTTTAATACTTTCACCAAAATCCAAATGCTACTGTCAGATCCATGTTATCCGTCTCCAGAATTCGCCTTAAATTAAATCTGTTCTCTTCTCTGGTGGTTGCATCCAAAAGCCTTTACCATCAATGACAGGCGACGCCATGTTCCACCATGGGAATTTTTCCCTTTCTGTTCTGACTGGTATTTAATGACCTGCATGGTTGAGACCTTTGTGGGAGACAGTGATGCGTTGCAGTAAAAAATATCTGTGTATAGCATAGCCCAAACCAGGATGGCTGATTGCCTTTCAATAGGCATGGTGTTTTCTTTAAAGTAAAGAAGTTGGTTCCTGATCCCTTTGATCTCTGCCCACAGGTATACTCTTTCCAGTGAGGATGTGGACAAGAATATTTTTAGATGTTTCTGGAAGAGCTGGCTAAGGAGCTCAATTCATGTTTTGAACCCAGCTCTAAGTGCTTTGAAACAACTTTTAATGAATCACATTTTTTAAAAGGGAAAGAACACCTACACTTTCCAAATATTGCTGTAAACCTGCACATCCATATTTGTGAAAATCCTGCAGATTTGCAGTTATGTTGAGTCACTCAGTGTATGACCAGCACCAGGCTGATGGCACAGTTAGGCACTGCAGAAATGTGTTGTGTAAATGCCAATGGTATTCAAGTGAATGTGCTCCCCGAAACAAGTGAGTCTTGAAGAACATGACTCCTCATGTGTTGCCTTACGTGTGGGACAACAAAACACAATGAACAGACTGTTTATGGTGTATTGATCTGCAAAAGACTTTCTTCTAGATGTGTTTGTATTTAAACCACCATTTACCGGCAAGCGTTACTTTCCAGCTGGAATTGTGCTGCTCTTGCAGGTTTCGCACAGAGGAGGCTCGCAGCAATTTCAGCCTGAGCTGAAAATTTCTCCTCTGCAAAAATCAGCATCTGGTTGAAGAATACTGAAGCATTTCAGCTCTGATTCTATGTATAAATTGCCTTTTTTCTCAGGATTTGAGAGGACCGTTTTCCTTGTTCTGTGCTGCATTGTACTGACTCATGTGCATCCCGTATTCTTTATTCATTTCTTAGTAATACACAAGTGATTGTGTAATTAACTTTACAACATCTGTGAGTTAAAAAAACCCAACAAACTCTATATCAAGAAAAGAAGTTGCAAAGGGGAAATAACCACGAGCATGAGATCATCTCTATGTCACTGCAGATTTTTATTAATGTTTGACTCAAAGGGATCATATTCTCTAGATTCCTTGGAATCCACCTCTTCATTTTCATCAACATTCTGGCAACATATTAAACATTCTCGTGTATTTAATTCTAAAGTTTGATGTTTCCTTTTTCCCTTGATTTGTGAGTCTTTCCTAAAATAAAAGAGCAGATTCTTTTTCATTTCACCTCTGTACAGAGTATCTCGCGTGTGGCCCCTGGGTGCATTAACTGGGGCTTACCATAATTCTCAGCTGGTACAGAGCGGTCCTGCTGGCTCCCTCCCACATCTTCTCCTCCTTGAGTGGAAAGAAGAATAGGAAAAGGCATTTTGGGACAGGGTGGGGCACACCTGTGCTTGGCTAGCCCTCAGCTGGCACAGAGTTTCTCATAGACTGAAGCCATCTGGTACGAATTAGAACTGTCCCCCCTTGACTTCAGGAAGGGATGTGTGTCAAGAGGTCTAGATTTTGTGTTATATTAAATTATATGATCTGATGTTTGATGGAGATCATCATAAGAACAAGGGGGAGGCAGAACAAGTCCTAGGGTAGCATAAAGTTTTGCTTTGTGCCAGTTTGGGATGGCCACTTCTCTCTCCAGTTGTGAAATCATGATAAAGGTATGAAGCTCATCTCACCAAGTGTTTATACCATATGAGGACATGTTTTGCCCATGCCACAATCTCAGAAAAGACACTAATTTATTTTTCTAATGAGGTGTTGAAATTTCTCCTTGTATATTCTGTATCTCTGCAGATACAGCCCTGCCCTCCTGATTAAAAATTTTGGTCAACATATGAAAATCTGCTTCGCTATATAATCATACACATTTGTTAGCCTTTTGAAAGGATGAGGAGTTCAGAGCTTTTCAACAGAAAAACGGCACGCTTTGGAGGACGGAGGAGACAGTTGTTTGATAGTAGGACCTGTGCTTCTCTGCAAGCTCTCTACTGATTCCAGCAACCTGCTCAGCTTTGAATTATTCAGCCCCAGATCCTCATCAAGCACTGAACAGCCTCTCCGTCTGTCCCTCGAAATTGCTGGACCTCTCTGGCTCTACACACCTTGCTGCCATTCTCATCCTTCTTGACAGGAACAAACCCCAGAAGAGTCCCCCTGTCCCAGGAATTGATGTGCTGCTGCCTTTGCTCAGTGGTAGCTGTGCTTTCTGCAAGGCAGAGGGCAGCTGTTGGTGGCAAAAGCTGTGCTGGTGCTGGGTGCTCCTGTAGTGCCCAAAGGACACAGTTTTTTCTGCTTCCTGGCCCCCTGCCTGCAGGGGCAGACCTAAAAATGAACAGATTCCGAGATGCTGTAACAAGACTGAAAACCAGGAATTTTTTTTACTTAACTACAACATCGTTGGAATAACAGAAGAGTGGTGGGCCAGCTAGTACACTTGGAGTGGTTGTGGCTTTCCAGGAAAGACTGGCAGAGAAGATAAGGGGACAAGGGGTTTGGTCTCTCTGTGAAGGAGCAGACTGCGTACAGGGAGCTCTTCAGTGGAACAGATGACAGCCTAGTGAAGAACCTGTGAGTCAGAGGAGAGGTCTGTAAGGGGCACATCATGGTGGGAGGGTGTTGCAGATATCCCATCAGAATGAGCAAGTGGATGAAGCCTTCTTCGAAGCACTGGAGGAAGCCTCTGGAGCACAGATTCTCGTTCTCATGAGAGAGTTTAACATCCCTGACATCTACTGGAAGGGTGAGATGCCAGGAGGTTTCTGGATGGCATCAGGGACAACTTCTTAAAACAGATACTGTGTGGGCCAAGCAGAGGTAACCCATAGCATCTGCTATTCACTGTAAAGGAAAAGTAGGTTGGGCATGTGGGAATCAGCAAAACCTTGGCAGTAGCCACCGCCAAATGGTAGAGCGTGAGATCCTGGGAGGAGAGAGGAAGGAGAGTAGCAGAAGGCAGACACTGGACTTTAGGAGAACAGATTTCAGTGTGTTTAGGAAACCATTAGGTGCGGTCCCAGGGGAGGCAGCTCTGAAGGGCAAAGTAGCTGAGGTAAGCTGACAGGTCTTCAAGGTCAGCACACTCCACGTATGAGAACAGTCTGGCACTCATGAAGACAAGCAGAGGTATTAGGAGACTGCTTTGAGTAAGCAGAGAGGTCATGGTGGAGCTCCAATGCAACAGGGCATCATACAGGAGGTGGCAATAAGCATGTGCTATGAAACAAGAATTTAGAAATATTGCCAAGGCATGTAGGCATGGCATCAGAAAAACAAAACCTTATCTAGAGTGAACCCTTCCAAATGACATCAAGGGTAAAGGAAAGGGTTTCTATGACTATAATGGTAGTAAAAGGTTGAACAAGAAAAGCATGGGCCCATTGCTGAATGTGAGGAATGTAGATGATAGTAGACACAGACAAGGCAGAGACAGATGCTTTCCTTGCCTCTTTGCTGAATCTGACCCTTATGCTACTATCTGTATGCTAATGAATAGGTTGCTATGAAGTAATCTGTCACATTAATTAATTGTTTTATTGTAAAATTGTTTATTCTTAGAATTTTTAAAAAGCTTTTTATTCATGACTGCAACATCTGGAAGCATGAGGATAGGAAGAGAAAAAAATATTTGTTAGTTTTATTTTTACTACATTTCTCATTCTCTCGACATAGTTAAAGACAGGAGTGGACTTAAGTTCAAGTTGCATTTCTGTACCACTAGAAAAAAGAATACAAGCACACAGCAGCTTCCAGGTGATCAAAGGGAAACTCTCCTGCTTGTGGAGATCCGTTTTCTATGGAAATATTTTATCAGGGGCAGAACTCTTTTACACAACAGCATCTGATTATTTCTCTGCTGAGATCCAAGCCTCCAGCTACAGGCAACCAAAATTCCACTGAATTCCTTCCACAGTGTTCGGTGAGCTTGAAGCAGGCCCTGCAGCCCTCAGGAACTGAGGTTGGGTTTCCTGAAAATTTAGATGCTCCTCCTCCCCTCTCTGAGCCTCTGACTTCTGTGTAAGCACTGGAGGATCCCAGTTCAAGTACTGTGGGCTGATCCTGAAAAAAAGAGGCATGCTCAGGGATAATGGGAGACACTCCTGTCCTGACTGCTGGGAGTCATCTGCCAAGACACTGTGCACCTGTACACATATCCTGTGCTTTGCAGGGTGATGCTAGAGCGTGTGCACAAGCTGCCGGGCTTTCTCCCCTGAGTGTCAGAACTTCAGCGTGGGAAAAAAGAAGCCCCAGGTCCAAGAAGTCAGGATGAAGTGAGTTAGTGAGCTAAGGAGGAACTTGAAATGGGGAAGGGAAAATATTTGGCAGATAGGAAGAGGCCAGAATGTTCCAGATGTAAGGGACAGTATGAGAGGTGATGCAGAACGAACAGAAGGGGAAGAAATTTGAGAGGCAAGGAGACTTCTAAGTTGCTCACTCTCTGAAGTCCATGGGAAGTGGTTTGCTTTTAAATCTCCCACAAATTTTTGAGGAGTGAGGCCACTTTCTTAGAAAATTTCCTAGGACTACAGCCCAACACATGAAAATCCTTGTCCTTGCTGCACTAAGCCCGTAATTTTAACAGGTTGGTTGTTTAACAAGACTTCTTTCAGAGTGCAGACCTATTCTCTGAAATATGTTTTGGATTAGTGCAATGGAAATACGTTGGTTTTATAGGTCAATTCTCTACTGTAAATTGCTTCTCACTTGTAATGGATTTTTATTCCCTAGCAGGTTTAGTCTTTTAACAGGAATTCATTGGGTGGACACACAAGTAGTTCAGTCTCAAAACAAATGCTACTTCATGATGCTAACAGAAACAGTGGACCTCACTCTAGCAGCTGGATCCTCAGCAGCAGTGGAGGGGTTATTCATGCTGCGTTGCCACCCCACCACCTGTTCTGAACCTGTAAAATCTTATGGCTGTTCTAAGTTACAGCTGTCTGGAGAAGCCCTCAGAGGTGGTGCTCTTCATCGGGAGATAGCAGGAATACCATTTTACATGGCATTTTCTTCCCAGTATAACCAAAATCACATCTCTGGAAGCTTTCCCTGTGCTGAGGGCCTCACTGCCTTGCTGCTCACAGCAGCTCTGGGCTGTAGGAACTGGGTTAAGCAAGCTTGAGGGAACCTCATCTTAAATATTTAGCTCTGGGCTAATGCAGTCCTTGCTAATGTTTCCCAGGATGCAAGTGGATGGGATGGATACACCTCACCCAACTTAAATAGCATGCATGCGAGGCGTCTGGTCTGGGCTCTTTGCCTGGATTCCCACTGCACCAAGGGCAGTAGCAGGGACCCTCACAGATGAGTCACCCTCTTGCCCTGCAGTGTATGGTGGCTTGGTTTCAGATGAAGCTTTATCTTTCTCTTTTGGCTCCAAAAGCATAGCTTTATCTGCACATCCGACTTAAAAAAGCCTAATATTACCTGAAATGAATCCCATCCTCTGTTGAAGGCTTCCTGCTCTGTATCTGCCATACAAGGAGTAGATTTTTGTGGCCACAGCAGAAATTTACCTGGAAATCAGCTGAGAGACAATATTATATGGACATATGGCTCACAGAGCCATCTTTTACCTCTTAAAACCTCTTGCAACTTGTATGTTCTGATATGGGTATATTTTATGCAGACACCTTTGACTTATATTTTTAGCTCTTTACATTCTGTTTACTACACATCACTAATACTTCCTTGCAAATCTTTTTCCTGAGACCAGAGGCAGGAGACTGGAATTGTTTATTAAATTAAGACAAAACAAACAACCTCCCCTGGCCCACAAAGATAAAGTACCAGTTTCTGTTCCTTTGGAAACAAAATATTTCAGCTTCTCATTAGCAAATTATATTTTGACTGGCAGTTAACATTTTTTAAGAATGAGAGAAAAAAACAGCCTAAGACTAAGGAAAAATTTTAATTACAGGTTAGATGAAGCATTTTGCTTTGGTACAAAACAAGCTTTCTGTTCTGGTTAGAAGATCTTGTCCTCTCTCTTTCTTTTTTTCCTTGGTTTGGCCACTGAACCAAAATAAATTCAACCCTTCCCTAAGCTCAGGTTTATATGTTTTGAATGCTAATGGCCACAGGAAGAACAGCTCAATATAAATAAGTTACATTTTCAAAATTAATGAGGTCTGCTAATTGAGTTTATCCAGGTAATAAAATCCATCTAATGAAATGTATCCATCAAATATAATTCTTCCAGTTCTATAAAAAATATATGTTTCTTTGCCTGTATATCATCTGTGTGGAGATAATGAATACCTTGTGACATTGAGGTCAGAGGTCAAATCCCAGACCTTATTACAAATCTAGGGAAAATTACTTTTTCACTGACCTATAGTACGACCTAATAGTCTAGGAGGAGTTAAAGGCCAATTGTTCATTCAGCATCACCAAATAATATATATATAAGTGTATATATATATTTAATAACACTGATGCAATGAAAACTTACTGCTGTAGATATGGATTTACAGCACATCCTCAGGGATTTCTCATGCAGATCTCTAGATGTCAAAAAACAACATAACAGCAACTCTCTGAAGTGTGTGTTTGAAATGAATGATGACAGACCTTGATGTGTGGGTTAGAGTTTTATTGTTCCTCCAGTGATTCGCCATAGCCCCGGATAGTGCATCTTTAACAACTGTAGATGACAATCCTTTCTCACTCTTTTAAGGATGTGGGTTAATTGCAGCTACTTTTGCTGGCTGCAAGGAGACAAAATGTTCGACAGTGTTGCTCCACGTGGCAGCTCCGCCGGTGCCAAAACCTTTCCAGAGGTGCCAGCCCTCCCTTGCTGTGGTTTCAGTTGGTGCTGCAGTGTGGGGGGCTGGGCTGTTAAGACCGAGACAGGGAAATGATCCAGGTCCTTAGGAAAGCCCATGGAAGAGGGCACCTGGGTTTGTGTGGAGTTTTGCTTGCTCGGCTATACAGCACAGTTCCTCACATGACTGAATCAGGAGTGAAGGGTGGGTGACCCACGTGGTATGGAGTATCATGACCAAAGAGCAGGGCTGGGGGAGCAGGGGCTTTGTAATGTCTGGGACTTTGTAATGTCTGGAAATTACACCCTAAAATGTTACACCAGTTGAAGGTACTGGCACTCCTAAGAGAGCAATTTCATTGTGAAGAGGAGGCTTGCTGACTTTTCCATGGCTGAAGACATTGTCCAGCACCAGTTATTATCAGACCTTTTGTAAGTGCAGTCAGAATGAGAGAGCCTTAAATAATCACACGTTTTCCACATTCATTTGCTCCCTTCTTGCGAGGCTCAGCCACATTCTCAGCACACAGGTCATTCACGCATCCTCCTCAGCAAGCTTTTCTCCTGGTTCCCTTCCAGCCTGCTGCACAATAACATCTCCCACGTTTCCTTCAATGGCCATGTTGAACAGGATCCTGTGCATTTGAGCCTGCCTTGATTTGCAGGTCTGCTGCCCTATAATGACTGACAAACAGGCCACAGATTACTTCCATTTTATGACTTGAGTTTAGGGAAATTGAGCATCCTAATTAAGCACAGATGTAAGGTTAAAGTGTAGAACAATCTGGACTGGTTTTCATTTAAGTCCCTTTTTGATTCATTTGGTTCTATAAGAGAGTCACAATTAGAAAAAAATATTTTGTCAATGTTGAAAGACATGTGATGTAGAACTGATTGGATTAAATCAGTTCATGTGAATTTTGGCATATTCAATTAGGAGAGGCCCTTGCAAGAACTCTGTGGAAAACCTCCAATGGCTTTGCAAACTGTATTTGGATTTTCCAGTCCGTAACGCTGCATGTGTTGACAGCGCGCCATCTCGGCGTAATGTGCAACCATTACAAACAAGTTTCTTTGCTTTGTGGAAACCGTAAGTTCAGGAGCAGAGCAAAAGTGCAAACCCGGGCTCATTTCAAGGCTCCCAGACCGTGCAAAATACCAGGTGAGTGTGGGTTAAGAGGCAGTGCAGGGAAAGACCTCAATGAACTGCTTCAAACTGCTTGTGGTGGTACAGAAGTTGTAGGCTAGGTGAGAGAGCTTTCTGAAACAGGGGTGGCTTTTTGTGCTGTTATTCATCTCATGGCTGGGTCAAAAGGACCCTAATTTCTGACTGCAATGTCTACGTGCCACTATTGTGAAAAAGTTTTAATACCTGATATTAAAATATCTTGTGAGATGGTTTTCTGGGTCTGATCCTACTACTTTTTGACAGTCATCTGGTTGCTCCAAGCTTTGGTTCATAACTTTTTGTGGGGAAAATACTTGCAGAAGTACCTGTGTCAAGCCAGATCTATTTTGGGGGAGGGGGAGATTGACTGACTTTTGTCCAAACCAGATCTTGCTCCCCTCAGTTGCTCCACCCAAAGCAGACTGAAAGGCATACCTCCCTGTTCGAGGTAATAAGGCTGAAATGGTTTGCTTTTATTTTCTGACTTTGTTAAAGATAAAATCCAGCTCCTGGCTTCCCCTGTGCTATGCAGGAATGTGCCTCAATTTTAATACTGCTAACATATGTCATTAGTTTATAGTATTTTTAATAAACCTTTGTTCTCTCTGTGCTGGCAAAGCATGATCACCAGGACTCGTCTGGCTTGATAAGAGCTCTGTATCAACCAACAGACAAACAAGCACAGCCTTGTTTTTAAAAAAAAAGCAGTTGTTTTTCTTCCCTTAGAAATGTGAGACTTTGTTATTGATGCAAAATGGATTCGCCTTTCTCAAATCTTTCTCCTCCAGTCAGGCACTGGATAGTACCGCAAATAAAAACCAAAACAAAACAATAAACCCAGCACATTAAAATGGACCCCTGCAGTACAGTCAAAATAGAAAGCAGGGAGAAGGCTTGGTGAAAGAACCATGAAACTCGTTGGCCGTTTCCCATCTCTCCCCCTGGTGGGGGACTGTCACATGAGCCTGATGGGGGTAAAGGCCCTTTTTGCTGTGGCTTTCTGGCTGTGTTAGCTTTGCCTAAATGCTTGAACTGATTTTGTTAGAATACTCATTGCTTTTTGATTCAATTTACAGAACCCCTTCTTGGTTTCTTTTTCTTTTGTGAAATGGAGTGGGGGGAGGGAAGTCACTTCATGCTTTTCCTGAAAACAAAGGAGGCGAATACCCCCTCCGCGAAACCCCTCCAAAACAAGCTGCCAAAGACATCTCTGTTGTAATGGAGCAGCTACTTGGGCTGGAGCAGCTGTGGCTGCAAATCTGGCTCCTCTGCATTGAACAGGAGATTCAGACATGCCCAGATCAATAGCAAGAACTCCCAAGCAGGTTAGGTCCCTTCTTTACAGCTCCTTCAGTCCTGTCAGCTTACAGTAAGGACAAGCTTATGCCTTGCCTACACCTGGAGTCCCTCAAATCAAAGCTGTTTCTGTTTTCACCTTTCATCAAAATTTTGTATTTGATGATTCTGCCAGCAGCAAGAGTTGTTTACATTGATACTGTCCACTGCAGATCCCTTCTTCTGTGCATCTACCAGTACTGGCTTGTAGCACTCAAGTTCATACAAAAATCTGGCAGTTCAGCTTCCTGATGTGTCTCAGACTCCTGCTTTTTATTCAGTTCTCCTTTGCAGCAGGATTTTCCCTCCTGGAGTAAACTCTGGGCTCCATTGAGTCAGTGGGGAATTTGCCCTTTCCTTTCATCAAGCCAAAACTTCCTCTGTCATCTTCATATACCATCATGAATTCCCTCCCCCATTTATCCTTTCTGCCTGCTCTAAAACTTGCTGCCTATGCTCCTTAAGTACTCTGTTTCTGTTTCTCCCAAGAGCATTCCCCTTAAACGCTGTACTGCGGTTGAAAATGCTTATAGGGAAGCCCAGGGAAATTTTCTCTGGAGAACCTTAAAATAATACATGCAATCTTCTGCAATCTGGTATACCACAAGGCAGAAGAGGAAATTACACTCAGATCTTTTGTACCATTAGAATTGACATAGAGATTAATCCTTCAGACTTAGGTGGAATCTGAGCTGGCTCTTCCACCTCTTTAAGTTTTGAACATGTAATTATGCGTCTGTGGGGAGAATATGGATAGATTTTGTATGACACAATTATTCTTCCCCTTGTCTGGCCATCATGAACAATGAGGCCAACTTTCTTGATACTTCTTTGGAAGGGTGCATGCAAATCCCATTAACAAATTAAATACTATGAGGAAAATCTTCTTGAAGCCTCGCTGGGTAGCCAAAATAGGTCATATTGCAAACTTGAAAAGAAAATGACTGAGCTAGTGATCTCTGTTTTGGAAAGAAACTTTTCCTTGGAGGTGCTTTGTAGGCATGTGGGAGTGTTTATTTGGCTGTATGTGAATTATTTGGTTATGTCTTACTGAATTGTGGATTATTAAGTTATTTTTTATTGAAGAGCTTTTTCAAATCCTCTGTAGCCAAACCAATTCATACTGGTATGGTCTTAGTATGCTACTGTTAAGATAGTGCACAAAAGGTTACTCACCTTTATTTTCTATAGTGCTATTGTGGATTTTGTAGCATTAGCAAATGTGAAACCACCACTTGCTTCTTCTTACAATTTAAGGAGAGAGATTTTGAAGTTACTTGCCTAAAACAGCAGCAATGCTTCAGGTTCCAGCAAGATCAGTTTCTGCATCAGTTGCCTAGAATTCATGAACCTAATTTTTATTGTGTTGGTGGATTTTAGGACATCATTTCTGAAGCAGGGCTGAGTCATTTGAGGGTACTGACAACATTTACTTTTCAGCATCAACTAAAGAATGTAACTTTAAAACCTAGCACCATACAGAGACCGCTGTCAGGCATATGGAGCCCCTGAAGCACAGCTCTATTAAGCAGTGTGTGGGAACACACCGAAGTTAAGAACAATTCCTCCCTCCCTGTAAGCTACCACACATAGCTGTCTAGATATCTTTTATCTGGCCCTCTTTTCCTTCACTGTACAGAATGTGACTACAGGAAAATGTGCCTTTCAGAGACACTAAGACAGATATCTGTCCAACTTGCATTGGTTTTGTGTGGATATGAAGTCCACAAGCAAAATTTGTCCAGGAGGATGTTTCCAAACAGGAGGATCCTGTTTGGAAATAACAGAGGAAATAAAATAACCACTCTTATTATCATAAACACACAAAACCTGTGCCACAGTTGACAGGGCAACAGATTTCAACACATTCAGTGTTGAATCCTTGTTTATTTGGCTTGTTCAGTTGCTCATGAAAAAAATCCAGCTTCTAGTCACACATTTCCCAGCCCTTAGTGTGTCTTGGTGCAATTTAACTATATTAATTGCAAACTCATTAGGAAAAAATCCAAGCGTCATATTACTCTCCACATTGCATATGTACATGGAAGCAGCTAATAAAGTCCATGCTCGTGCCAGACAGGAAGGGGAAATTTGCAGCCTTGTTAACACTTTTGAAATGAGAGGGAGGAAAATCTCAGCTGGACGTGCAGTTCTGTCTTCTTACTGCAACAAGATGGATTCTGCCTTGTGTATTTGTGCCATTGGAAAGAAACAGGATCAAAAGTTCTTCTGAAAATGGCTTGGATTAATGTATTTGGTGATTCACCAGCCTTCTCATTTCCAGGGAACTAGTTAGAGTTTTTCCATCTAAATTGGAAATGACCTGAATGGAAAGAAGACGTTGCCAAACTGTTAGCAAATTTTTCATGCCCACCCTTTGTTTTCCTATAGCTGTCCTTCAGCCTGACTCATCTTCTCCTAGAATCACCAAAAACGCTTCCCTGGATTTGTTGGAAGGTTATCTAGTCCTTTGGTTTTTATCTAGAGTTTCTGATAAATTTGTCTACCATTTTGTGAGTTGCTGTAGAAGAAAACATATGTTGTACAGATAATACTGAAAAGAAATACTGTGTTATGTAAAAAACATTCTGTTGTGGACACTGCACACAATCTAATAAAACTCTTAGGAACACATAAGAGAAAGGAGGAGTCCTTTACTTTGGGGTGAATTTCACATGTAAGACCTTAGCACACTGAGATCACACTATGAAACAACCTATTGTATACATCTTGCATTGAAAACAAAAGGTAGAACTTCATTGAAATAATCATAAAACTATTTTTCCTATACTAACTACGGCTGTGGGGCATGTTTCTATGGAAACAGTTTTCCTTATGTGCTTCTCTATAGCTAAAGGTCTCAAATGGACCTTCTGTCTACTCATTGCCTGTATAAACTGCGGATTCTGTACAATAATCTCTAACACAGTTCAGCTGAATCTCCTGATATGTGTCAGAAAACATTATCAGGAGGCAAACACCAGTTATTGCAGGTTCCCATAAATTTGTAGATAATCAGGTCCTTAGTGGCAAGTTGGCATCTTAGGTGTAAGGACTGTATTGAGGAGTCTTGATTAGAGGTCATTGTCCTACCCAAAGCTGTAACACACCGATGAATTCTGCAGCTTCACCCTTGCTATACAAAGATTTATGTTGCTTTGATTTGAATAATTTATGCTGCATACTGCATTCTAGAGACCAGATGCTAAAAACAATTTGTTCTTTGTTGACATAAGTAAAACACTTGCAAAGTTGCTGATTAAATGAGCCACACTCCTTTAATATTTCCCTCATTGTAAACCATCACTGCAGAAAAAGAAGGCATAAGTAAAGCTGATATTAGTTCAATGATAACTGACAGTACAAGCTAGTTGGTAGATAGTCACATAGATTGTGAAACAGGTGCTGTTGAAAAACACATGATAAATTACCTACCTTTTTAAGATATCTTTGAATTATAAACTATTAGTCCATATTGTGCAAACTCTCCTTATATTATTCACATTTAGAGGCACTTAAATGTAAAGGTATAAAAATTAAATATTTTTTTATACACCTATGTACACATAATCTGTGTATAAATAATACAGAAGCAAGAGTATAACAACTGATATGTATGTGAGCGGGTTCTGTAGAAGACAATAGGTACATTTATATTTATTATAAAACTGAAACAGTTTGTTTTCAAATTGTGGGATGTTGTCATTGGTAAAGTGTGGGCCTCAGCCATACACACAGTTACCAAAATAAAGTTGTCTTACAGCTACTCCAAATAAATTATGAAGATGGTAGGCAATAACTTTTGAGTCCCTGGTGTTTCATAGGAGGGTAAGACTCGTTGTATCCTTCTTTAGAGCTAAGCATAACTCTGAGAGAGCTGCTTGGGATTCTTCTGGAGTTGTCCAAGGATGGCTTCAGAAAATGTAAGTGTACTGTCCCTCTGAGGCATGCAGCATGAGTTGAGATGAGTGAGATAAACGAAACAGACCAAATTTCTCCACGGGGGTGATAGCCTGTTTGTGCAGTATAGGAGGGGAAGCCCACGCCACCAGCACTGACTGGAACATCTAACTCTTAGATAAGTAAGTTCAAGTGACGAGAATGCAGTTCTACCTCTCATTATCCAATACCTTCAATATTACATTTTAAAATGTAATTCATTTATGCATCTAATTTGAAATTGACTTCACTTTTCATCGGCTACGTTCTCAATTTACTCTTTATGCTTTGCTCAGTTTGGGCAAAATAAACAGGCAAGTCTGATATTTTATGTAATAATTTCCTCTTTCTGCTTCCATTCTGTGGCACAGTGTTCCTTGAACTTTTTTCCAGAGGACAATTTACAGTTTATACTTAACATACTGTATAGCTGATGAGTGTACATCCTATGTGAGTGAGTGTGCTTGGGTCAGCCTGCCTGGGTGGGCACACTGAATTCAGGTAATGGGTGGCAGAGAGCAGTGAGCAAGGAGGAGTGAAATGTGTGCTCAAACACAGCTCTGCATTGTTTGGGGAACATATGGGGATTGAAGACAATGTACTTGTTTAATATTGTGGGGAAACGGTGTGTGCAGTCCACACACCCAGTTCCTGCTGCCACCACTGGATATTATCAACCATGTGCTGGGAGGAAAAGTCGACACCATAAAAATGGCTACACATTTCCTGAACTCAATGTTACTATGACTGTTTATACCAGGGTGGCATGTGCCCAGAATAACCAGGGGTTATTCTAATCATTTTGGGATCAGGTTATGGCCTCCTGAAGGAGTCTGTATGTGGAGTAATTCCACTTATTCCTGTGTAATTTCATTGCATCTTTTCTTTGGTACTCGAAAGAGGAATTTTCTTGTTTATTTTTCACACCTCTCTTACATAAATTTAGCTCCATGGCTTTTGCTATTGTTCAAATAGCTAAGGCTTTTATTTCCCCCAGATGAGCAGTCAGAAATGCATGGAACCCTGAAAGCTTTGTAAAAACACACTTAGCATGGGGAAATGTTGCAGAGTAAATAAGGGGTTGTGGATGCTGTTGGACCAAATAAAGGGAAACCTGTGCAAAAAAAGGACCCTGACAAAGATGAGTTTTGTTAGAAGAACAGAAGAGACTTAAATAAGTAGAAAATATTTTTTAAAAATCATTCTTGCCTTGTTTTTGCTTTTGAATCACTACCAGACACTTTTCAACAGATTTGTTTATATCAGCCATCTGAGAATATTTCAGACCAATGAAACAACTCAGAACCACATTACAGGCTAGTGGCTAGCTTTATTGAAATTTGAAATATCCTTTTTCTTTTTTTTTTAAATTAAGAATGAATTACTGATGAGATAATGGTACAGAAAGATTATAGTCAATCATTAAAAATATATGTACTTATTCCATTGCTGGGTTTCATTTGCTTCACTGTCAGGCTCAGTACTCAGGTACTCTTATCTTCAGACTGCTTCCAATAACTTGTGCAAAAGATAAATATTAAGGGCATATGATCTAACATGAAAACCTTTGCTATCCTGCATTTTTTTCTTTCTTTCTTTTTTCCTTTTTTTTGACATATCTATATATAACCAAGTGTATTGAAGCTGTAGTTAAGCCCTGTGCACCTGCTTGAGCTTACTTCCCTTCTCCCAATAGTCAAAAAGTCTCTGTTAAACACGAAGAAAATTAATAAACAAGGAAAACTTCATTAAAAGGAAGGCTCTCTGGAGCTGAGAAGAGCAGCGGGAACCAGAAACACTTGTGGTCCATAGCTTTGTTTCTGACGGAGGCTAATTGTGTAGGAAAAGCTTCCAGATCTCAACACCAGCATCTGCAGGTCCTTGAGTACCAAGCGCTCTCTCCTAGCCCTGGAGACTCTTGTTGCCTGAACCCGTGACGACTGTCTGAAGCCTCCTCAGCTATTGAGCTAAGTCTTTTCTGGTTCCCATCACCTTTAACACCAGTGTTTCACTAATTAATTATTGTTCTGCATCTTCCACTCTGGTAAAGAGTTGCTCTGTTGAAATGGTTTGTTTTCATCATTTATAAATGCTCCTTTCTGCTATTGCTTTAGCATGCTCCATGTCAGAGTCCATTTAAGTTATCAACACCTGTATCTCAACTTACTCTTTGAATTACATAAAAGTCGTAAGGGTTGCCTATCGTAATGTCATCTTCATTAATCAGCCTTTTAATTTTGCAGTATGTTGTTTCTAGAGTTGAAGAAATGCCTGATTTGTGCTTGGCTTTCACCATACCTGTCTGCTTCCATACTTTGGTCAGTACTTTCTGCGGGATGCAGGAACCTGGATAAATTTCCCTTTAGGACTCTGATGCCCACGCTGCACCTGACAGGAACGGAAGGCAATTTCATTTTACAGCAGAACTGGTCTGGCTGGCTCATGCTGTCACACCTGCATGCTCCAAAGCCCCAGGCCTTGGATCCATGTAGTCCAGATGGTGTTCCCAGATTCCCGATTCCCTGACAGGAAGGACAAACGGTGCAGTCTGACAATTCTTCTTTATATCTCTTGGGGTTTTAGACTCGTGGTCATGTTCTGGTTTTGGATGTACCCTCTTTTAGGAGTTGTCAATGATTACCCTCTTTCTTCTGCCTTTGTATCCCACTTATGGCATTGTCATGATTTATTCTCTCTCCTTTGCCTCTTCTTCTGGGTGCTTTGCGGCTCCAGTCCCTCTCTGCTCCCCCCTTTTTCTTGCTCTCCCTTGTTTTCCAGAACTGAGAAGCTGCACTTAGACCTGACATGACTTTGTTAGCCTGCTAGTCTAGGTTCCAAAAACATATCCCTTATACCTTTTTTTTTCACCTGATACTCCCATGTTCAATCACCGCCATTCATTCACCATTCAGACTGATTTTAAGATTTCTATTAGAGATTTCTACACATTCAGGATGACATATAACTGTAGGAGACCTTGGTGGTCCTCATGAGGGATTTCTACAGTTCTCTGGAGATCCATTCCTTCTTTGATCTTTTTTAGCAGAGCTCTGGAGCTTTGCATCATCACTCTCAAAGAAATCTGTGCTGGAAGCAGTTATCTGTCACTCAGTGAATCTGCTCCAGTCCATCTGCTTGTTCCTTTGCACCTTCTCTGACTACTGAAGAGTTTTGGATGTGGATTTGCAGCTCTATCCGTAACAAGGCTGGCAAATCTATTGGTTTATTTTCATGTTTCCACTCAAGATGCATGTACTCGATGGACTCTTTTTCTCTGTGCACAAAAGGAGACCTGAATGTAGCAAGTATTTGACATCACTGGAAGAGCTCTCAGCATGTTTGGCCCAGAAGATCTACTTGCAATATATGGCATTTACTCTTCTCTGCAGTCCCACCACCTTGATTATCAAAGGAAGTAGTTATTAATGCAACTGCTACTCTAGTGTGTATGTTACATTGGCAAAGGGTGTGTATTATTAACATTGTTATGAAAACGCTTAACTGTCAGCTCTTCCCATGTCTGGTATGTCTCTGCAGGCTTTGATTTCTCGCTTTGGAGGAGTTCGAAGTTACACTAGACATTGATTTGTGGTGAGGAACTTTGGTCCTGATTGACTTCTTATAGTGGAAAACTAGTTAAGTTTTAAACTATGCAGCACTACTGGGTATCTTCCATTGCCTTTAGCATATGACATCATTTCTTACTGAATTCACTGAAAGGCACAATAAGTACAATTGTAGAGAGAACAATGTCTGAATAAACAAAGATATTCCTACATTTTTCTGAGGGGTAACAGATCCAGTATTCAGTACTTTATGCAGAAAATCTGAGGACTCATCTCATCTCTATCTTCCATCAGGGACACAACAGATGTAGCTGTACTAGCACAACAGGGGAGTATATCCTGACTATATCTACCTTAGCAAGTAGCCCATCCCAGCAGGAGCTGACCTTTAGAGCAAAATGTGGCTGGGAATCCAACACCTATGCCATCTGCATTTTGGGGGGGTTACATTGGTCTATATCTTGCCAGGTCCTGGGGAATGAACTTGTGCTACTGAATGCGTGCACCAAATCAGATCCTGGTGCACAGCTTCCAATGGTGTTCGATAGTCATCAGATTTATATGATGAGCACGCTCTTGGTTTAAGCCAAAAGGCCGCTGTAGAGACACAACTGTGCCAAGTATGGGTTGGCTGCAGCATTGTCTTTTTTGGGGGGGATCAGGGAGGAGAAGAGGAGAGGGATTATGACTGTTAGGCATAAAGAGAAGTTGTTTATATGGGCTATAGTAGATGCATAATTTAAGTACTGACATAAAAAAGCTGGTAGCTATAGGCTTTCTGTATGAAGGTATTCTCTGTTAGGGAAACATTCAGAAAAAGACTCTAAATTACATAGATCCTTTGAATATACCCTTTGAGGGATCTGCTCCTATCCGTGGGTGAGGCAGTGAGGCTAGTCGAGCTAACGAAAAATGTAAGTATGGTGGTATGCTCAGCACCGTGGATTTCCACCCAGGGTCTGAGCTTGGACTCCTGATAGTAAACAGGGAGACTGGCATGTGAATTCACCTGAAAATTAATTCCCAAGGTCAAGCTTTTGAAAACATTTAGTGAAGAAGGCAGGGTATTACTAAGTATTTCAAGTGGGGTGATGCATCTAAATTCATTTCTCACTGAGAAACACTGGGCGGTTCCACCACAAGCATCTCAAGGAGGAATGGGTTCTACTCTGTTAGTCTGGTTGGGGGCAGTGGTGACACAGGAGTCTTTCAAATTTTACATCAGGGATTTATGGCCTGCATGTGCGTCAGAATCCTGGTTAATTGTGAGTTATGATTTTTAGGATCACAGGATAATTCAAGTAGAAAAGCACTTCAGTAGGTCACCTACTCCAGCTCTAAACAGGGTCAGCTCTGCAACTGACCTGTAGGCATTTACAGCGGTATATGTCATGTAACTCCTAGTGAATATTGACTTTTCCCCTGTATAGTACACTGTTTAATACTAAGGATGGATGTAGATTAAAGAGTCTATATCACTTGTTAGTGTAAAAGAATAATTTAAAAAAACTGAGAAAGCATTCTATCAATATTCTATTAATAGTTTTACTTAGCAAACAAATTTCAGAGTTTTTTGATAATCATTTTGGAAATTCATTACTTTGTCATTCTTTATATTGAAAATGTCTTCCAGTAGCAGACCTAACCCTCATGTCTTCTGTTCCGCTCGGCAAGCAGGAAGTCCACATAGCCACCTGGTTTGCACCACACATCCAACTCAGAGACAGAAAAAAATAGTTACTGCTGATCCTTGTTACTGGTCAATTGTCTGAAAAAAAATGCCAGAAACAAAGCAATGTTAAGAAATGCCTGTTCAGTCACCCCTGACAAAAATCTTTCTTGAACTACAATTTAGGATTAGTAAATATACTCTTACAATTTTTCTTCCAATGATCTTCTTTTATTTTAAAATCACTATAGAAGTAATAGAAATTTGAAGCATGCACAATTTACATTTGATATACCATCCAATCTATTACATAAGGATGAAGTACCTAAACATGAAGGATCTTAAGGCATCTTGTGATGCACAAATAGACTCTCTCCTTCACATTATAATTCTGTGATGGACAGTATAGTTTTTACATCTCCTCCCTCAAGCAGCATGAAGTGTGCGTCCACAGAGCCTGAGTATTTGCCATGGGAAAACAAAGCAACAAGGAGGAAAAAAAACCCACACTCATTTAAAAAATCCTAGAAGCAAGGACAAAAATACCAACCATGTTTAGTAGTTGTTACTAGTAAGTTATTTTTAAAATTAATTTCATCTGTGTGTTTCTGGAAAAACAATCGCTATTGCATCAAAATTAAATAATGAAAATTCTTCAGGACACTCCAATGGGTTTTACTTGTGTATTAATAAAAAGCATGAATTAATCAGTCCCAAACATTTGTGTATGTACTTGACTATCCAGAGTATGACTATAGCAGTCCTCAATACTTACTCTTTACTCTTTTCACACAAAGTGAAAGCAAGTTTGAGCTAAGGTGCTGTGTTTCAGTGACTGAGATCTATGCTCTCTCCATTCTGTCTGCAGGTGGGAGAAGAAGGTAACCTCTGGCAGAGGAATAACAATAAACAGCTGGTGATGGTAACTTCTTAAACTGTTCCAACCAGGTCTGCCAGATTTAATCTGATCATATTCTCTTTTTGCTGTAACAGAAAAAAACCCTGCAATTTGTATTACTTAAATCTACCCTCTTGAATGTACTCTCTCATTTGAGGTGCCTCACCCTTTTCTGATTTTTGAGATATGTGGGACATGACTATTTAAAGAGCACGGTATTTAACAATGTATTAGGGTTGAAGACAACAGGAGTTGACAACACACATCATGCTTTTAAATTTGAACGTGTTGTCTCAAATTAGAGAGAGAATGGAGACACATAAATGACTGATCATTTTTAAAAGAGCTCTGCTTTTTCTGGCCACTCCGCTACAAGATTTTTGCATCTTCATTGCACAAGCATGAGGTCTACATCCTGTATAGATCCTCTCTTTCCATGAATCATCCCTTTAAAAATCGCGGGAACCCCTCTGCTATTCAGTGTTTCATTCTTAAGAGTTATTTTTGGGTCACTAGTGGTCTGGACTCATCTGGCAAGCAGAACAGGAGTGATGGGTCAGTCTGGTGGACAGCAGTAACTATTAATTATTATTTCCTTGTAATCTAGTAAGAAGTTGTTCAGTGTGGGGCAGAGACCGCACAGAGATGCTGTGAAGATACTTTCCTGCATTCAGCTCATGAGAACAAGATGTGATGTGGCCAAAGGAAAAAAAAAAAAGAGAACCTGTTGAACTTATTATCTGTGTTATGGAAAATGCCTAAGGGTCACAAGGAACATGAAACCACCAACCAGTAGACACAACAAAAATAGAAGCAATGCCCTAAACTTTGTGGACTGCATAGATAATGCAGGCAAATTAAGAGAAGACAAAATATTCTGGTTAATTCCCATAATGCAGGTGGGAAACTGAGGCAGAGACAGATTAGAAAGTGACTCACTGAACAGCACACAGGAAATTCCTGGCAAAGCCACAGATCATAAACCCCAAATATTCCAGACCTTCAGCAGTGGCATCACAAAACCCTCTTTTGTGCCTAAATTCTTCTGCTTCTGGCTTTCACTGGAAGTTTTTATCTGCACCCAGACTTTCATGTTACTGCAAAGCTGGCCTCCCAATTTCTTTTTTCTGTACAAAAGCTTATGTATATGTAACTGTATATTGTGCTCGATGCCACACCTTAGATCAAAGTGTGCCTTCTTTCAAAGGCGAAGGGTTAAACTTCAGGCAGGTTGAGCTGACCCTTCTTCCAAAGGCACAACCCTCCCGAATACATGATCAAGTCACGGGAAGGACAGTGATGGCTTGGAGAAAGACTATGATGACCTCTGCTAATACTAACAAGTTTCACTCCCCATGAACACAGCAAGGATTCATTAGCACAGGGAGGATGCGGAAATATATAGGATGAAGAAAATTAGGCAAATTAAAGATGCACTCAATTTTGCCTCCTCTAAAATGGATTCCCAGAGGAATGCAGTCAGTTTAAGTAGTTTAAAAAGCTGCAGTGTCTAGAGGCGATGTACTTAACTGTTGCCTTCCTCCTTGCACTTTTAGCACCCAGCTCCTTGTCTTTTTCTAGTTGCCAGAAGAGTTTATGCAGGTACTCCTTTCCCCTAAAGCCCAACATAGGCTCTTTGCACATTTTCCCAAGATGTTTGGCCCCTGTCCCCAAGCTTGTCTCCTCGAATGGCTGGCCAGCCCTCACCAAGCCACAGCAGTGCAGCTGTGGCAAGCTGATTTGTGGGATACCCAAACCTGGAAAGGCACTCAGTGTCTCCAAAACCTTTCCTATCCCTCCAATTGCTCCTTAATGTGGAAAGCAGGACTATCCCACCATAGTAACCAATTGATGCTGTCCTTGCGCATGGTCCATACAAGGGTTTCTTTGAAACCTCCCTGCAGCAGGCAGGCGAACAACTAAGAGCTGATAATCTTCTAATTAATAACACGGAGTTAGTGAATAACTCATGCTTTACAAATAAGTCAGCACACGGAGGCCTCAAGACCCCAGTGTATCCAAAGGAAGCCCGCGAGAAACTAATTGACATCTGTGGGGGCTACAAGGTCTGTTGGCTAGCCTTGCAGCTCTCCACAGCTGCTCATGTGTACCCAGAGGTACTAAGGGGAGGCTGCAAGCAGCCAATTTTTAAACAAAACCAGAAACCTCCACAGCCTTGTCAATGGGTGAACATTTGTGCGCGTGGACGTGCAGAGGGGGTTGTAAATGGAAGCACGAGATTTGGGCACACAGCAGCCTAATTCCTGCAATGTCAAGGACAGAATTCCCCTCTTTAAGGAGAAGTGAAGGAATTATTCTCACTGACAGTGACTCCTGCCCCTGCCCCAAAAGGAGCAGCATTACTGTGCCATTAAACCTCGTTTTTCCCACAGCTTTTCCTCACTCAGCATTAAATGAGGATCCAGTGCAGCAGAGGGACGCGCAGATGTCAACCCTGGGCCTCCATTTCCTTGGGGATGGTAATGAGAGACCCAACTATTTCCAAAGATCATGCCTTTACTGCTGAACCTTCATGAGTGAACCCTGGGCAAACCACTGGCAGGGCACCTCTTGCCACAGAGGTGAAGGGAAAGTGCAGCTGAGGAAAAAAACCCAATAATCACTGGGAAAATAAACCCCAAAGCTCTTCCAGTTTGGAGAAAGTAGGGAAAATATTGAGCCTTGTTACTTCTGGTGCCTGCAGCCCCACCAGTGCAGCAGCCCCACTGGTGCTGGAGGGAGGACCCACAATTTCCCAGGTGCCCCAGGCACCACCTTCCCAGCCCCGCCATCTTCTCTGAGGCCTTTTTGGAAGCCAGCACCAGTCTAGGGTGCTTTACATCACACAGGCTCCCGGAGTGATGGCTCTCCTAAGCTAGCCAAAGGCTGTGTGTAACCTGCAGCCCTGAGATCTGGCCTGCGTCATTGCTCTTCTTGCAGCACAAGCATCAGCAGGGCTGTTTAAATAGTCATTTCAAAAATTGGAGATTTCACATGGCAAAACCAGGGAAACGTTGAAATTACAGTAAAACACGTGGCAGAGTCTCAATTTTCCGTGAGTTTCTGAGTCTAGTCAAGTCTGGTCATCAAGCATTTCTAAATCCAATTCATCTACAGAAGCCTGCACGCTTCCGAGTAATTAGCTTGGAAGGTCTTTTTGTTGCCTCAGCCTGGCTCTGTATAATACACTCTAGTGAGCTGGAGAATTTAGTTCACTTAGAATGGGGTCATGTTAAGAAGCAATCTTGCAATCCTCAAATTGCCTCTGTCATTGGTAAAAAATAAACCCTACTCTTTCAAATCCTACTTACAGGGGCACAATGCAAGCACCTGTCAGCGTAACTATTGTGACTTGCCGTGTGTGGTAGGTGCTCCCCGGGGCTGTGTACTGTCCCATCCACAGGCAGTTCCCAGCATTAAGTGAAGCCAAGGGTGAAGCACGAGCATAATATAAGGGAAAACCACAAGGACGGGATGTTCCAGGAGTAATGAAACACTAGGGAAATTAGGAGTGGGATGCATGTTTCTGAGAGAGGTTTTGATGTGCAATTCAAGGGCTGAATTTGTTAAATGAAGTTTGTCGTAGTGCTTATCCCACTGGTTTTCCTCTGCCAGAGCAGACTTTCTGAGTACTTCCACTCTTCTTTTTTTGTGCTAGACACAGACATACGTTGCAGTGAAGGACAGTGAAGGACAGTTCAGGCAGAGCTGAGGGTGTCTCACCTGGATAAACATCCCTCCTGTCAGCAGGTTTGCTGTTGTTATTTCACTCCATTGAAAGTTGAGGATATTTGTTGGGGAAGGCAGCCTTGCTGTGGGGCTGATACCCCAGGGAATACTGCTGGCTGCATCAGCTAGGCCACCTCCCAGGGGGCTTCCCCACCAAAGGAGCTGGAGACTACAGTAGGGAGTTAGGAGCCTTTTCGCACTGATGCTGATAAAGTGGAAAGCCAGAAACTCCTTCATCCCCACAGAGGTCAAAAAAGAGAGAGCAGGGGAAGGAGAGGGCAAGCTGCTCCTTGTACTACCGTGCAGACACCCTCCTATTCCATGTTATTCTTGCCACTGATCCCTTAGAGCCTCATTTGGCAAGGGGCTTAAAAGCACATTGGACTGCTCTCGTGTAATTTCGTTGCACCACTCACCCGCTTCTACCTAGAGCTACTGTTCCTGGGCTTCCCACCTCTCTGAGTCTCACCTACAATAATCCCTATCATAAGCACCTCTGCGTAACCCCCCTCTGTACAACACGAAGGGAAGCCCTGCTTGGTGCTGGCAGTAGAATGTCTCCATTGTGGCCTTGTGCAGGCACTGCATATAATCTTTCTCTGCCAATATATGTCTTCGTGACCTGCCCCCAATCTCCCCCTCCCGAAAATAAAACAACTATTCTTTTCTGGTTTAAGTAGATTTCGTGCAATAAAAAACATTTTATTGCTTCCAGTAATTGGTATTTAATTTGCAGGCCTTTACAACTTGCAAAGAACAGACTGCTTTAGCCGGAGAGCTGGTATGTGTGTGCACTTCGTGGATTTTATTCTACTGGCACTTGCTTAGTTGACTCGTGTAAAATGATACAATTATGGTTTTGTAATCAGAAAGGCTGCAGATAAAGACCTGGAGAGACGTTATAAGGTCCTGGGTCCAATTTGAAGCAGCAGGCAAGGCAATATAATTTTAGGGGGCGCTGCCAGCCTCAGACATCAAAACTTGACTCCTGTTAAGTGTTTTCCATTTTACTGTCAAAATATCAAAGACTGTTATTTAAACCCAGAGTCTCTTAAAGTTGATTTTCTTTCTCTCTCCCTATCCCCCACCTCTTTTTTTCCCCTTTAACTACCCCGATAAACACGAGGCGAGGTAACCTGTGAAATGTTAGACCGCTTGCTCCCCACCTCACTGTGTGTGGGTGAAGCATTGAAGGCCGTCACAGCCCTTAATCCCTTTTGGGGGTGAAATCTTAACCCCTTTTTGGGGTGAAATCTTAAGCCCCCTTTGGGGATGAAATCTTGCTCCGGATGGCCCTATCACTTCCAACAGCATCAAGGCAGGGGAGGACAGGGAATGGGGGTATCTATGCCTATCGAGGTCCGTGGCTGCGGAAATCAGCAGCAGGGACTGGGACCAGCTCGGAGGGGACAGAAGGGATCGAGGGATCCCTCCTCGGGGGAGACGCCGCTGCAGCATCCCCTGATTTCCTGCCGGGGGGTCGGGGCAGAGTTCAGCAGCAGGGACCGGCCGGCACATCTCACCCACCCGCACCCTGCACGAGTGGAAATCAGGAAGGAGGGGAAGGATTCACCGCGCCTCTCCTGGGCACAACTGTAAATCTGCCATTAATACGGCTCTGCCCCCCTGCCCCACTGCCTCGACGGCCCGAGAAGGGATGCAGCCTCAGGCAGGGCAGCATGCCGCCCCCTCTGACACGGGGGTAGTGGGGGGGTCCTGGCCGGGTGTGGGGGGTGACGGTGAGGGGATCATCCCACCGCTAACACCCACCAGATCACGGAGTGGGGGAGGTCGCAGGGCTCGTGTGCGTGTGTCTGTGTGCACGGATCCGTCTGTGTGGGTGCTCCCCAGGTGTCGGGTAGGGATTTGAGGACCCACCACTTGATGAGGCGAGAACCACCTCGAAAAGCCCTTTTAAAAACGTTTGTCGTTTCCAACTTCTTTTAACCGTGCGGTTTAACGTCGCAAGCTGGAGTGCCCATCGGTTTTCCCCTCCGCCCGCTCAATCTCCCACCGAGGGGCTCCGACACCCACCGAGAGCCACCGCGACTTCCCCTCTGGCCCCACAGCCATGGGCAACGAAATAGGCGAGCTGTACCTTATTCTTATGTTAAAAAGCAGAGGCAAATCCAGAGGCTTCAGCCCGTAATAAACTGGCAAATGAACTATTCCTTCCCTTGATTATTAAACTACTATCATCTGATTTATTTAAGTTTACTCCAATGTTTCAACAATTTCTCTCTAGTAAGGGGAAAAGAAGGGGGGTAAGAGATAGTTGTGCCCTTGACTAAATAAATAAATAAATAAACCAACCCCTAAATAGTCTTCTGTAGAAAAGAAGTTAATATACTCAATTATTTTCTGAAAAAGATCATAACATCTGGAAATTGATATCAAATGGTGTACAATCCCTGAGAGACGATAAACTTCCACTGTATAATATTTCCACTAGAAATCTTAATAATCCCATAAATCTTCCCTGTGAATTGGGAAAATGTAACAGTTCATTGAAATACTCATTGGGAAATAATTGAAAAAATGTAATAGTTCAGTGAAATATTCGTGGGTTTTTTTCTTTCTTTGGTGCTGTTGCTAACTCTGTGCATATGTGTAAATACTCCTACTTCGTTTTAAAGACGTACACCGAATATTCCCTTGAGCGCTGCATACCATAAAAGAAAAATATGCCCTTTTGACTTATTAATCATTATTACAGAGTTCAAAATTGCAGTGTCCCTCGCACATTACCGCAGGAGGCAAACAATTCTGTCTGTGTTGCTAAAATCAGTACAAACTTTACAGCTTGGATCTTTGTTCCCTCTTTTTCTGCGGTTTTTCTGATAGACTTTTCCAATTCCGCTCGAGTTATCCAGGGTTACTGAGACCAAGGGGGCTGCTCGCCCATTATGCTCGCCGACTAAATAGTAATTAATTACACACAAGAGTAGTTGCTTATTGTAATTCACTATATAAATGTTTAATTTTACAGAAGTAAAAGTAGATGAGAATTTGAACGCAGGTAGGCTGCCTGTAATGAATATGAGTAATTGATGTTGCTGGCTTTTTTAAAAATAATGATTGTGATAGAGAAGAGACGTTGTGTATGTGTGTGTGTTTACATGTGCCTCCGTGTAGGAGAGAGGAGAGCATTTGTGTGTTTTTGTATTGAATTAATGTATCCCTTTGGTTACGTTAGTGGAAGTCGGAATAAAGACAATTAAGCCCTTAGCATTTCTGTCACACTCCATTAATTACTGTAGCCGCTCCTGTCCCGACCGCTTCGTAACGTATTCATCAGGTACGATGCCCGTCCAACAGCCTCAGCCGGGGAAATAGGCTATTGTTAGTTTAAACTATAGCCTTTCAAATGTTCTTTATTTTCCTTCTCATCCAAGATTGTTTTCGTCTCCTTTAAAAATGTTTTTCTAAAAATAAAACTCAACATAAATGTTTTAAGATTAGATTTGCGGGGAAACAGTTTAATTTTCACCATATGTTGCCCTAGAGGCTTGTAGATTAAAAAACAACAAAAAATCTTTCCACCGAAGCTACCAAAAAAAAATCTAATATAAAAATGTATTCTTCCCAATGCGTTTCCCTCCTGTGGGCTGTTTTACGCCGCCGCTCGCCCTCCCCCCCCCCCAATAAATCTTTAAGGTTGCAAGGCGGGGGGGGGGGGGGGGGGGGGGGGAATAAAAGGTGCCCTGATGACGGAAAAGCAAGTCCTGCCATGATAATGTCCTTTATTAATATTACAGATGTGTACTATGCTGGATGGATCAATCATATCCATTCACAACCAGGATTAAGAGAGCCTATTTTAATGAAAATCTATTAGTCTCTCATTCGAGACACGGATGTTGCTTAAATCAATAAACAGCATAAAAGAGAATACGACGCAGGTTTCTAAATTAAAAAAAAAATCCCATCTATGAAATGTGTTAAGACATCTGTAAAATCCTGAAACCCCCGATCGATACTTATAAATATTTAATTTTTTTTAACACAAATTGAAAACCATTAACACTGCATCCATTCTTATTATTAAAACAAATTGTCCTTGGAATTATGTGCCGTGGAAATGGAGCCAGATTGAAAGGACATCCTCTGAAATATGTTTACTCGCTTTCATGTAAACCAATAAAAATCTGCAGGAGTCTGTAGCATGAGCAGAAAGGTTTGATGTACAATGTCCATGATTACAGTCTCTGAATTAATCACGAGAGAGAGAGAGAGAGGGAGGGAGGGAGGGACGAAGATGGAGAGAGAGGACTCTGTTATCTCAACAAAATCTTGCTCTTCGGGTTAGCCCTTATTAAAACGTGGATTAAACCGATGGTTTTTCTGTTTGCTTATTTGCCCCATTTCGACCAAAATAAGCTCAAGCAGGGGGAGGGAGAAAATCAGGTTTGCCCTACGTCATACCATGAGTCAATGTACAAATGTAAATTCCTCTTATAAATATGAAATCCAATCCTTTGCCTTGGAAGTGCTTAAAGTTAGCGCAACGCTTAAACTCGTTCATAACTGTTCCTCTCGCTAACAGGGAGGAAAAAAAAAAAACAAAAGCCCCGAGGATGGTCAAGAGGTCCCTTTGAAAGCGGAATTAAAAATAGCATATGTATTGATACCACGCTAAATAAACGCTCTTCTGCGGTACCTGGGCTGTCCCCGGGCAGGGCGAGATTTCCTGCTGGCACATGTCCCCTCGCGCTCCTGCCCCACTCGCTCCCGGCCGCTTTTGAGGTGACTCAGCCCCATAGGGCCGGCAGTGGGGCAGGTAGGGAGAGGGGAAAGAAAGGGGGGGGTGATGATCGGGAGCTCTCACTTCTGCAGAGCAGAGGGCTCCTGTCCGATGCCCCGGGGAGGAGGGGAGGGAGGAGAAAGAGGATTTGGGGACACAGAGCCCCGCACGTCACTCGAGAGCCCTCGACGTGCAGCTGACACTCCGTCCTGCAAGGGGCTGGAGGGTGGAAAGCCGGGTGGCTTGTGTCACAGAAAAAAGGGTTCCCGGGTTGCCGAGCTCAGCCAGGGGTAGCTCTGAGGGGCTCTGATGTCTTCTTAGATTTGAGACAGGGTCCCAGAAGTTCCGTGTCTGCAAGGAAATGGGGTTTGGACGGCAGCTCCTTCCTTCCTTTCCTCTCTCCCACCTTCTCTCCCTTGATCTCTCCTCCCCAGCCCGTTATTAGGAGCAAGCGATAAGTTTAATTCCGCTCGAAGTTTGTAGCAGGATCAAAATTGCCACACCCTTACCACCTTGGCCCGAGGTGCCCACATGGTTAGGGACTGCGAGGAGGGAGAAAGGGAGGCCTGGGGACTCTCCCCCCGGCTTCCCACAGCCCCGTTGGGATGGGACGGGTCCATCATCTCCCTCAAAGCCCCGTGGATCCCCGGGGAGGGTGGAAACTCGCACCGCTTCTCTGTCTTTTTTTTATTATTATTATTCCCCCCCCCCCTTTTTTTTCCTTTCCGGTGCTTTGTTTAGTTTTTTTTTTTTTTTGGCTTTCGGAGCGAGTCTGAGACAAGTTATCCTTCCTCTGCAGGGCTCCCCCCGGCGGGCTCCCCGCTGCCTTTAGGGGTGGCGACTGACAAAGGGCTGCTGGTTGCCACACGATTTCCGAGCCCGGTGGCTGCCCCGCACCGAGATGTGGGTGCGGGAGCCGGGTGGGGAACCGAATTTCCCATCGGGCATTCCCGCGCTGCCGGGAAGCGGGAGGACGGGATGGAGATAGCGGTATGGGGGTGGCAACAGGGCTTTTTTCCCTCTCTGTTTTAGGGGACTTGGATTTTCCTCTGTCCTCGGGGAGCAAGAGCCCCTACGGTGGCTCCTGAGGGGGGCGGGGGGGGAGGAGGTCTCCGGGAGAAGAGAGGTCCCGCGTGTACGTGGGCTGCAGGCGTGGGTCTGGGAGTCGAGGGGGGGAGACAAGGACTGGGGCCCCAGGTGGGTAGATCCCGGGAGAAGGGTACTTCCCCGCAGCTCGAGGAAGCCCGAAGCTCATCATGCCACGCCGGGGCTTGGGGAACAGGAGAGGGAAGCGGAATTAGTAAATATTTTTCCTTCATATGTTGCGAGGGGGTAGGGGAAGGCTGGACAGGGGGAGGGGAGTGGGGGGGAATCGATGCCTGTCGAGCCGAGCGCTGGGGATATTTCCCCGGCGGAAGCTTAGTCGCAGAGCGGCCCCTTGGAACCTTTCTCCCGTGGGAGCGGGTGCCTGTGTTCCCGCGTGTGTCCGTGACACCCTCGCACCGCGCCACCAGCATGTATAACAATCCACCACAAACCCTTAGACAGAAGGCACGAGCAGCGCGTCGTGCCTGGATCCTTTTTTTTTCTTTTTAGCCATACGTTACTTCCACGTCTATCGTTTGCCTTTATTATTTATGTGGTGCCGTGTGATATACATTAGAGCCTCGGATTTGATTGGCGTTTGCGATGACAAGACCTGTTTGTTAAGTTGTAAGGCTTCCTCGGCTCCCTCACTTGTTAAATGAACTCTAGAGGAAGGATGCCACCGAGACACAACAATATAATAAATGTCAGGGATATCCGCAGCGCCGAGATCAAATGATCAATCCTTGTCCCCTAGATAATCATTTTAAATTCGCACAGGGGGAGATTGATTTTTTTTAAGCCCTTTATTAATCGCTTCCTCTATTATTATTTTTCCCCTCTTCCTGTGGAGGTGTTAACTCTGGTGCTGGCGGCACCTTTGGATTAATTAAACGTATTTTTAGTATTTTAATATTCTGCTAATTTTCAGAGAGGTCCCACGCTCCCCTGGAAAAGAAACAATGGCCCCTTACTCCAGCAAGGAGCCTCCTTTGGTTGCGATTCAGAGCAGAGGGTGGCGTGATAATAGGCTCTGATTATCTCAAAACTCGACGCGAGAGAATGAGAAGGATGTAAAAAGCCAAACGACCAGAACACAAAATTCCTCCAAATACCAAATAAACCTTCTTGTTAAAGCCTGAGGAGAGGAGATAGAAATAAATAGCTGGGAAGCCTTCTCCGCTTGCGACTCAAATGGTGCAGAGAGGCGCTAGAAATGCCGGCGCTGTTATCTGGAGATAAATTTCAGGCAGCTATTCAAGCGCACAGAGTAATAATTATTCCGGGATTGCAACAAAAATAACTGCATCCTACCAAGAACAATGTCGGAAAATGATTTCCAGTCCTATCTTAAATCCTTCAGATATGGTTGGGGTTTTGTTTGGGTTTGTTTTTTTTTTTTTTTTTAAAAAAGACGATTTAATGCTCTATTAGTCGTGTACAAAATCTCCTGTTAACAAATTGCTCCTCTGCTGCACACAGCAGGATAGCTCTACATCCAAAGAAACATTTTAGATTTTAATTTTCCCCAACAGTACCTTCAGACGACATTAACAAGAGTAAACAAGAAAGCAGACCCTGCAATATTTACATGCATCTGAAGAGCCCCCCTATCTACGGATTACATCCCCACTTCCCCTACTCCAGCCAAGCAACCTTCTCTAAATCCTCCGAACACACCGACACGGATCTCCGAGACACCTCGCAACTCGTTTAACTGCAACACATGTCCCTCTCCGCGTACCCACCCACCCACCCTCCCGAACAGGCAACACTTCGAAAATAGCGGTTTTGGTTCGCTGATTATTTTGGCCATTTAATTAAGAGAATTTAACTAAATAGCAAATCAGGTAGAATTTCCATTGATTACAACAAACGCACGTCTCTGACTTTTTATTCATTACCTTTTTTATTGAACACTCATTTTCTTTTCCTCTTGACAGCGATACATTTAATTGCAGGAGCACAGTTATTTGATTAGCTGTGGGTCCGTTTTTACTCACAGTGTTGCCACGCACAGGATGTCCTTACAATCAATTAAGTCTTCCTCGACTTTCATTTCTGCAACCCGTTTGTAGACCGCAGATACCTATTTTCATGTTTTCCTCTTCCCCCCCCCCTTTTATTCCTCTCTCTCCCCCTCTTTTTTTTTTTTTTTGCTTTTGTTTCTTTGCCTCCCTAAATCAAGGTGCAAAGATGCCAAAGAGTGATGAAATGAAAAGAAAGCCAATTGCTGGACTGAGGTGGGGGAGATAGCTGCTTGGAGTCCGCCTGCGACTATGGAGCAGTCAGTAATTGCTGGAGACAGGGAGAGATGGGGGTTGGGCTGAGGTAGCCATGTATAAATAGTGTGATCTCAAATTGAAAGGCATAAATAACAGCAGGAGTGATCTAACCCTATACAGCCCATCTTCTACGTGCAAAAACAGCGTGCGGAGGACGGCAACATCTCCGACTGAAAACAAGTGGATCACTGTGGATAAGATCGCCGGGCAGCCATGGAAGAACTTACGGCTTTTGTATCCAAATCTTTTGACCAGAAAAGCAAAGACAGCAGCAGCGGCAGTGGCAGCAGCAACAAGAAGGAGACGATCACGTACAGGGAAGTTTTGGAGAGTGGGTTGGCTCGCTCTAGGGAGCTTGGAAACTCTGACTCTAACCTGCAGGACATGACTGAGAGCGGCAACCATTGCCCTGTGCATCTTTTCAAAGACCACGTAGAGAGCGACAAGGACAAACTGAAGGAGTTCAGCACGGGCAGGACGGCGGAAGGTAAGAGCGGGGCTGGGCGCCCTCAGCCCTGCGCCCCTCGCCAGTAGCCCCGGCCCTCTCCCCGGTCGCCCTCATCGGCCACCACTGCCCCGGCAGGGCTCGCGGGCTCGCCTCCCGTATCCTGCCTCTCTCCTCCGGCCGCCTCCAGCCCGCAGCGGCGGGAACATAAGCTTAGAAACACACATGCCTGCATGAATAGCCATGAAAATTAAGTCGCAACTTGGGTCCATGTCCCTCGCCTGCCATCCCCGTTCATATCCGAAATCGATCCAGTGCGCTAAGGCGTTCAGTCGCCCGGGGAAAGAGGGCAGCGCAGGACCTCAGACATTTTTGTCTGTGTGTTTTTGTGCGAGGAAACCTTGTCCGGGGTTTTAATGCCTCAGAAGACCTGTTCTTCCTGCTTCCGTGCCTTCAGGATGCTGCTGCTTCTGGGAGAAAACTGGAGGTGGATAAAGCTCTCTGTGGACATTTTGCCTTGTGTCAGTCAGCCTGTCCTGTGCAGAGGATGCGGCCGGCGAGGAGGAGGAGGAGGAGGGAGGGAGCTCCCCGGGCCCGGGTGAGACGGAGCATCCCTGCGGAGAGAGGCACTGCCCAGCCCTGCCGCCTGGTCCCTCGGTCCCCTGTTTGTCCTTCTCACCTGGGCCAAGGCAGCATCGCTTCCCTCCGGGATGCAGGGACTCCCGGACGAGGGGTACAATGTCAAACCTTCTCTTAGCAGAAAGTAATTAAAATTAAAAATAAATTTTAAACCGACCGAACTAAAAATCCCTCACAGGCTCGCAGGGGAAGGAGCTAATTAAAAAGGTGGGGGTGATTAGAAAGTTGAGAAAGTGTCTCTAGGCAAGTTAGACAGGTGAACCTGCCTGGGGAGCTACTGGCTAGCTTGGGGTAATAAAAACCGGTTAATAGGTTGGGGAACAACAACCAGTCTTTCAGTTGTTTCCTACCGTTTGATCTTGTTTCATATAACATTGAACGAAAGGCAATTTAATTTACAGCCCAAACGCTTATTTAATATCCTCCTCTCTTCCACATCCCTCCGCGAATAGAAGGACCGGTTATAATCGCATGTTCGGGTATCCATATTTCTGCATAAGCCAGTACCGCTCAGTATTGCTGGTTTTCCTTCTCTGGTCGAGAGATTGCAAAGCGGAAATGTTCAGTTTAGGGAACGAACAACGCAGGAGATCGTTTTTTTTTAAAAAAAATTAAAGCAAGGCATGCTACAGGAAGAAAAAATATCTAAAAAAAGTGCGAACGAACGAAAAAAACCCTCTACTACTCCCCCTTTTCCCCGTGTATCGAAATTATGGCTTGTATGTTTAGCTAATCTAATCTATGGAGAGGGGCTGGGGGTGGAAATGGAAGGGAGGAGTTGGGAAGAGCTAAGATACTTGTGACAGTTTAAATTCATGCCAGGTTTCAGTCTAATTTTAGCTGATTCCTGCATGTGATTTCAGTCCCACCGATTTGCTAGTTAATATTTTATACCTATCACAGACATACTGTAGCCCCGGATCTCGGAAAGGAGACAGAGCTTTTGAACGCGCTTAATTTTCCCTAGGCATTTGCTGGGTGAGCACCCTTGTCTTTTCATGAGGGTTCCCCTTACAGCAGAAATGTTAAAAAAGTGCCATTGAAAAAAAACAACGACCAATCCTCTCCGGAGGGCAGACCCTTTCCAAAGTTTTATGTAGCCGATATCCAGCCCGAAGTGGGAGACGGGAAGCCTGGGGGAGCGGTTATGGCCAGGGACGATTTTCGTGTCGGAAGTGAAAACGAGCGCTTCGGCTTAGGTCCTCGCCTTGCTTAAGCACAGATACAGTTCAGGACGTTTTATTACGGTCAATTAACTCACGATTAGTAATTTGCATTTTGCCATGTCCCTAAGTATATAGGATAATATACACGTGCATGCGCACATTTCTGTGTTTACATACATATAAATGCGTGTGGGTTTCGTGAGGGGAAAACGGGTTTAGTTCGGGATCATCTGCAGATGTGGCGCCCTACATTGCCCAGAAGGGGAAGCAGGACAAAAGAGGAAACCGAGGAAGGCTTGTCCCGGGACTCCAGCGGTGCCGACTCTGGATGCGCGCCCCGGCGGGGCGCCCCGGGTAGGCAGGGGATTCCGGGGAACTGGTTCAGACTCTAGAGACGCCCCCTGCTCCAGTACTTCTCTTTTCGTTAGCAGGGTTTAAAAGAGGGCCGGTGCTTTAGGCCTCCTGGCGTTAAAGGGGGGAACGGAGTTAGGGGGAGGGAGATAAAAAAGAAAAATACAAAGCCAAAACAAGAAATGAAACCCCAACGCATAAAAACGTGCAACACTTTTTCCTCGCTGTCTCCCCAGACCTGTTCCCCTCTGCCCGGGACAAGCGTGCATAGCGGCTGCCTTTGCTCGCAAGCTCATCCCGAGCCCTGTTGGGCTCCATGGGGGGGAATAAAATGTATGTGTCGTGAAGTGCCTGCTGTTTTGGAGGGGTTAGGGAGTATCCACTGTATTTGAGCCCGCTCCCCCGCTCCGGGGGTTTCGACACACTGGCAGGTATTTTGGGGGAAGGAGGTGTGATGAAGGGGAGAGAGGGACGAACAATCTCGGTCTCAGGCCCATGGGAAGTTACTTTTACGAGGCAAATATTTCCATCGTGTCCCCACCATGACAGCGGAGGGGAGCTTCTTGCATAACCTGCTTTATCTCAGAAGAAAACGGCAACGGAGAAGTCCCCTTCCCCCGCCTCTTCCCATCGCCTGGAGGTACTGGGGGACCGGCACTTTTCCTACCAGTTTCTTCCCCGCTCTGCCCGTGGCAACCGGTGGCCCGGCCTCCTCCTTACCCTGGAAAGAAAATAAAACTATATTTATAGATATAGGTGTGGGTTGGTTTTTGTTTTTTGGTTTTTGTTGTTTGTTTTTTTTTCTGATGGACCATCAACCAGGTAAGGCAGTGCGGCTCCCTCCTGCCCTCCCTCCGGCTGGACAGGAGCTTGCAGCAGGGCTCAGCCTGCCCCGGTGCCCCCCCGCCTCAGCCCCAGCTCGGGGAGATCCTGCCAGTTGCCCCCGCAGGTTGTGGTGAGTTTGGGGACGAAGAGAGGGGAAAGGAGAGAGGGGAGAGGGGAGACCCCCGATTGTCGAGGAGAGAAACTTCGGAGAGATGCGAGAGGAGGCTCAGTGTCCTTTTTTTTTTTTTAATTCCTCCTCCCGACAGGGATCTACGAGTGCAAAGAGAAGAGGGAAGACGTGAAGTCAGAGGATGAAGATGGACAGACCAAACTCAAACAAAGGAGAAGCAGAACCAATTTCACACTAGAGCAGCTGAATGAGCTGGAAAGACTTTTTGATGAGACTCACTATCCGGATGCCTTCATGAGGGAGGAACTAAGCCAGAGGCTGGGACTGTCTGAAGCTAGGGTTCAGGTAAGAGAAGGGCTATGTTCCTGGAAACGTCCTCATCTCACTTCCTAACTGCCAACGGATCCTAGCACAGTGCCCCGTTTCACCCAAAGCGGGGAGGTGAAGGCAGAGACGACACGTGTGATGGAGAAGCTGTTTGCAACTCCGCTGTACCTGTCCTGCCAAACAGTAATTCTGGTCTGGGAATATCTGCCCATGCCTTGCACTTCCTAGGAATGCGGTTTAATTTTTTTTTTGGGCGAGGGAGAGGGTGGGGGTGTGTGCGACGTGGTGGTGATAATAGTGATGGTGAATCTCTATTAACTGAGCAACTTGCTGTTTGGTTTTTTTTTAGTTATTATATTTTTCCTTGCAAACGTACCATTAACACTCCCTTAACCCGCACTTTCTCTCCTTCTTTTATGGGGCCGTTATGGGAAAAGAAGGCCAGAAAACAATCGCCGTGAATGAGGGCTAGAGGGTTTGGGTGCTAAGGGACGGGATTAGCCAGCGCCGGGGGAAGGTGACTGCTCTGATTCGCGTAGCGTATGAATGCATGGCACCCCATCTGGTGGAGTCATCCTCCTTCCCGTCCCTTCTATCCTGCTTCAGACAGGGCTAAATAACAACTAGCCTTCAAAACCTTGAAAACAGGTTCGGGTTGTTGTAGTTCTGTGCCCATCAGAGCCGTCTGTTTGGGCAGCTCCACCTCGATTATTTTTAAATTGATTTTTGGTATGATGCAGAGGAAAAATATCCTCTCTCCCAATACTCCTTAAGCCAACTATGGAATACATTCCCAAAACAGATTCTGCATTAAAAAAGAGAAAACCCTAGAAATAAATAATATCAACCTGTGGTTCCCTGAGTAGGCCTAGAGCAGGACAAACCTGAAGGAAAATCCTTCTTAGGTTAGAACTATGTGCTTGGCCTAACAGACCCAAATCAAACCAAACCCCAAGAACAAAAAGTTACCAAGACAACCCCCCTCGACAGAACAAAACACCTTCACATCTTTGCTCGCAGGTACACGTAGGTGTGAATGTGGCTATGTGGGTATAGGTGGCATCTCCGTGCCTACTCCCATCCCAGGGCACAGAGGGAAGACAAGAAATACAGCCCCGGGCAGGGAGAGGAGTTGTCTCGTTCCCTTCCTTGACCATGACCCACGGTGGAAAGCAAGCAGGCAGGATCTCTCCCGCAAGCCTTAGCCTGAGTAAGCGACTATCTCGCCTTAAACAACTGCCTCCTGGAGGCATTTCCGAAATAAGTAGAGTAGCATGGTTGTTTTCTTTCTTGTTTTGTTTTATTTTTAAAGGCTCTTTTTTCCCCTCAGCTCCTACCACTTTCAGTATCAACCGAGGTGATTGAGAGATGGTGTTGGGCACATGCCTTAGGAAGGGTGGCTTAGAGGGGTTATTGCAGGGGTTCAGAGTGCTGCTGGCCTCCTTTCTCCTGGAAGATTGATCTAACCACACCATATAAATAAATGAAAAGATTAAACTTTTGCTGAAGGGGACATCAACTCTTATGTCATCTTCCCAGATCTTCTTACTTGGGCTCTGTAATATCTTTCACAGGCCTTGATGTACTGTTTCTATAAAAATAAATTACTTGTAATTGAATTCTGCACTCTTTCTTTCAAGTACTTTATTACTGAGCAGCACCTTAACAGGGTGTTCATAGTTATCGGTCCTTCAAGTGCTTACAGATCTTAAAACACCACACCAAAAAACCAATACTGATTCAGACAGAGATTATGAGACAGATAAAAAAAATACATTTAATAATCTTACAACCGAAGTTTGAATGAAAATAGAGATAGAAATAAGAGAAATATCGAGGGAAAAGAGGAGAAATGGATAATTAATTAGCAAATAAGGAGAGAGCTTGATATCCATCTAGAAATGGAAGCGGATAAAAAGAAGGAGAAAGAGGGAAAAGGGAAAGGTCTTTTTTTTTTTTAATGCTTTCAGAAGTGTTCTCTAATTCCTATCTGAACCACTTGTCCCTTGTTGTTAAAGGATATAGTTTCAATTTAGTGTGGAAATTTGCTGTAAATAAATTGAAGCTCCTATGGTAGCTAGTCCTTATTAACCTTTTATTTTTAGTGTTGTACTGGAAACTCATATCACCCAGCTGTCAGGGTTATAATTGAAAGTTATGAGACCATAGTGAGGAGCAGGCAGTAATTCAATTACAACAAATATCTTTGGGTTTATGGTGCAGGGCTAAATTAAATGTCATTATTCACTGTCTCTAATGGAAATCAAAAGGAAATCAGATTAGAGCATTTGTGAAAGAAATCACTGAGTGATCCTTAATGAAGAAATAACTGTCTAAAACAGTGTACTGTGCTTTACTTAGCATATTCATGACTAATTGGAATTGATCGTGAATCACACCAAGCCTGATTTATTATCGCTTAACGCAGTGGCTAATTCATCACTTTTATTCCTCATAACCTTATTTTTTTCATAGCTAAAGGGAAAGGGCACTTCGTTTTCCAGATTTAAATACAATTTCTCTTTGAAAGATGTTCTGATTTGCGACAGAAGTTGTTTAAACGCTGCTTAAATTCCGCCTGACAATTTATACTCCTTTGGGGGAGGAGGGGGGCGTGGGGAACACTCGCAAAGAGATTTCCTGCAAGGAGTTAAAACCGTAAAAAATGTACTATTGTCGCTAAAGCACGATGATGTTTTGCATGCTCAAATTTAAATATATATACATATACATATAAATCCTTAACGGTCCGATATAAAGCAGAAGCGTTGCATATTGTTAATATTTACGTATTGGTCGTACGGAAAAACAAGCTTGTGCCGTGCTGTGCGTTTCAGGGCTGCGGGGGCAGATGCCGGGTTAGAGTGGGGAGATCTGCGCTAGCGGGGAGCCGGCGGGAGCGATCGGGTGGGTCTTCTCCGTCTGTCCATACTCGCAGCTGCCTGCTCCCCTGCCCCAGCCACCCTAGACAGGAAAAATGGTGCTCCGAATCAGAGCAGGCCAATTCCTACTTAAGAGAATCACTTACGTACCCGGGGTAATTAATGCCTTTGGAAGCCCTTCTTTGCACTAATTACTCCGTTGTAAATGACCATCATTAAGGCAATTGAAGAAAGCTTGAAGGGAAAACTTGATGTAGGAAGTGCAGTTAGTATTAATTAACCGTATGATCTCTTGGCAAGTGCAAGAACTTCAAAGGTTGTAGGTGTTTACTTAGCTACAAGATTTTATCAGTGGTGAAAGTCAATGTTTGTCCCTAATCAGTAGGTTTGAGAGTAAGGGTAGGGGTCCGCAAAACATTTTGATTCGTGCCTCTGACGATTCTTTGAGGAGACTTGCCAAACCAAGCACCTGGGAAAGGGGAAAGTAACGAAGGTCTGAAATGTCCCTGGAAAAGAGGCAGGGGAGGCGCAACGGCAACTGCAAATTCTGTGCTTGATTGAGTCAGAACGGCTGGAGTTGGCGCAGGATTATTGGATTACAGGCAATTCTCATGTAGGGACATAAGCACTTCTTTAAATCCTAGCCTGCAAAGATGTTGATCTTGTCTGTCCAGAGGTCTACAGAAGCGGGTTTTGTTTTCTTCTAACATTTGAGGAACGGGGAACGATTGAGCCACTTCGTATAAGTTCACTGTCCTGCATCTTCTCCGAGATCTTCATCATTTCCTAGCTCGGGAGAGAGCAGACGGTCCTGTCTCTCAGGAGCCAGAAGCCAGAGTTTTTGACGTTGGGCTGGAAAGGGAGTGCGGGTCCCATCTGGCCTGCGTGTGGTCTTATTTCATAAGTTTTATTTGGTAGCGGCCCCTCGCTCCAGACGGGTGGCACAAGGACTGCCACTGACAGCCAGGGGGACACGGGGACTCAGTGCGGAGATCCCGGTCTCCCAGGCTGTGAGGGCATTTCTGATCTCCTAGGTTCATCCCCTGCTGAGAAACCACTCCAAAAGAGCAGGACCTCCCACCCACCAAACAACCCATGGAGGGGCTCACTCCGCCCTGGGTTGCTCCCGAGGAGGGACCTCAGCAAAGTTATACCAAGTCCCCCACCCTCCATCCCAACCCCTTGACATAAACCGCTTCCTTAGCAGCTGCCTAGTCTCTCTTTTTTTTTGGTTATTTTTGGTTTCTTTTTTTTTTGTTTGCGTTTTCTTTCTACAGGTCTGGTTTCAGAACAGGAGAGCAAAGTGCCGAAAGCAGGAAAACCAGATGCACAAAGGTGGGTAAAAGGGGTGCGGGGGTCATCCGGGGGAGAGGGGGGAAGAGGAACCCTGAGCCGCCTTCACCGCTAACCCGACCCTGTTTCTTTCCGCAGGTGTGATCTTGGGAACCGCCAGCCATTTAGACGCCTGCAGAGTGGCCCCCTATGTGAATATGGGAGCCCTGAGGATGCCTTTCCAACAGGTAGTTAGCTCCGGGTTTATTTTTCTTGCCCCCGCCCTGCCCCGGCAAGCTCCGACACCCGTTCCTTTGCAACGGGAGGAAGCCGGACACGTTTACAAGCGCCATTTATTTAGAAGTTGGCACGTATTAAAAACAGGCCGTAAAATTTCGTGAAGGAGTCCCCCCGCCTGGCTGCTTAGCGCCCCTCAGGCCCGGGGAGTGGTCGGGCGAGCTGGGTGGGGTCCCGCGGCCCAGGGAAGCGCTGCCGGTGCTACAGGACCCCCGGACTCCCTCCGAACGGCGGGAGTATCTCCCACCCGGTGGGAGGGGGAGACAAAACTATGCAGACCTTTGTCCTGTCGTTGTATCCCTCCCCCGCTTGAGCTTTTCCGAGGGATGGGGGAGATAGGGGAGTGGGCAATAACGGAGCGCAAGCACCCGTCTCAGGTCCCTGCCCCAGCGAGACGCAGACCCCTGGGGGAAACTGGGAGGAGAGAGATGAAATTCCGTCCCGTTTCCAGGCACCCCTTTTAACTCGCCCCCCTCGCCACCTCCCCCTCCCCCCCTCGCCACCTCCCCCCCCCCCCCCCCCGCTTTTTTTTTTCCTTGGTCAATTAATCGGGGAATCGATTTTTTTTTTCCCAGCGCAAAGGGACCCTCCACTACCTTCTCCGTCTCAGAGACACGTGGAGCTGACAGATTAATTGTATTGATTTTTTAAAAAGACATATTTGGACCAAAATAATTAAATACATAAATAAACTCTCCCCCCCACACACCCCCTGCCGCCCCTCCCCGAACCTAGCCATAGCTGAAATCTTTCAGTCAACCCAACGTGTTTGTGTAGGTCGAGAAATCTCCAAAGCAAACACCTACCCTGTATATAAGGGACCCGTAGCCAAAGAGGGTTTTTTTAAGCAAGGTATAAATAAACATCCCTGAAAAAAAAAAGGTATTTAGCTGTCGTTGGCACCCGTGCATTGGGACGCATTTTTCAATACTTTTTCATATTTCTTTCTTTTTTATATATATATTTCATATTTTTCGTATTTTCTTTTTTTTAGTATTTATAATGTTTTTCATTTTTTTTTTCTTTAATATGAGAAGGGTTAAGTAGCTCTCTGTGCCCCTGGGTAAAAACAGAGTGGAGTTTTGCTGCTTGCGGGGGGCTCCTCTCACAAGTTGCTCTTTCAGCCTCCGGGATCCTGGGAAGGGTCGAGGAGGGAGGAGAATGTGTGTGCTGGGCTGGGGAAGAGGCGAAGGAACTGTGCGGGAATGGGGGGTAGCGGTTGGGGGTGATGCCATGGAAGTGACGCCGTATTTCTTCAGCCTGGAGAGGAGGGGAGGTGTGCGGGGATGGATAGGGGGCAGTTCGGTGGCCATAAGAGGTGGTGCCATGGAGAATGATGCCATGGAGTTGACGCTGTGTTTCTCCATCCGGGGAGGGGGGTGTGCGAGGAAGTGTGTGTGTGTGCGGGGATGAGGGGGACTGTTTGGTAGCCATGGGTGTGATGGTATGGTGGGTGATGCCACCGAGGTGACCCCGTGTTTCTGCCTCGCCTGCGCAGGTCCAGGCGCAGCTGCAGCTGGAGGGCGTGGCACACGCGCACCCGCACCTGCACCCGCACCTGGCGGCCCACGCGCCCTACCTGATGTTCCCGCCGCCGCCCTTCGGGCTGCCCATCGCCTCCCTGGCTGAGTCCGCCTCCGCCGCCGCCGTCGTGGCCGCTGCCGCCAAGAGCAACAGCAAGAACTCCAGCATCGCCGACCTCCGGCTCAAGGCGCGGAAGCACGCCGAGGCCCTGGGGCTCTGACACGCTTCGCCTTGAAGCCCTTCGCCCCATTCAACCCGCCCCTAGCGTCCGGTGTGCGGTGCGACCCGCATGGACCACCGCTCGCCTTCCCCCCCAGCTCCTCCTTCTTCCTCTTCCCCGGGCGCTCCGGGCCGCCCCGACACCTTCTCCCGTTTTGGTTATTTTTTTTTAATTATTATTATTATTTTAAAAAAAATGTCCTTCCCCTCTCCCAAGGTCTGCGAGCGCTCGGTCCTCCTGCCACCTTCCTCGTCCTCTTGCCTTTCTCGTCCTCCCGCAGCCTTCCTCGTCCTCTCGCCTTCCCCCAGAGACTTTGGTGGCCGGGGAGAGCCAGGCGAAGAGGGACATCCCGTTGGCAGCCGTGGGTGCTGTGAGGCACGGTGGGGACTCTCCGCATCCACCGACACACCCACACGCACCCATGAGCCAGAGACTCCGCGGGGGATAAAGTAAGGTGGGAGGAGAGAGAAAGGAAAGTTAGGGAAAAAAAAACCCAACAAAACCCACAAAAAGAAAAAAAAGAAAGGAAACGATCTCTAAATTATGTTAATCTGTGAACATTTGGGGACACTTTGGATTTTTTGACCCTGGCAAAAGTGATCGCTCCAGCATAACGTCATCTGCTGCTGTCAGTTTTGCTACCTTGTGCATGTGTCTAACTAAACACGTTTTGAAGATCAGAAATATATTAGAACAAAACTAAACAAAACAAATAGTAATAATAATAAATAATAAATCCTTGGGGCTGGTCTCCATTAAAGATGACATTTCTTTGTTGCCAACAGTATTATTTCACTGCCATGAATCTCTTCCATCACTGAGGAGCTGCTGCTGCAGAACTGGTTTGAATTTAAATGTGGAATTTCAGATCTGAGGCAAGGCAGGGTTTTTTTTTCCTTTCCTTAAAAAAGCAGCAATAACAAAAAATGTGCATCTCAAATGGCTATGTCTTTTGAAAGGAGAAAAAGAGAGAGACTAGAGTTTACTAATTGTCAGTGATAACTTGAAAGATGGGAACAATAAGAAATGCACCTGTTTTGCCAGAATCACCTGAACTCAGTGAGATGCATTGTGCCATATAAACAGTCAATTTTTCTATTTTTTCCCCGAATGTCTGAATTTTTGAATCAAAATCTTGCTGTTTTACAGGATGTAGAGAGAATGACTTATATGACAAAGATGGACATGGTTTTAAGGCATAATACTGATGCACCATTACTTTTAGTGAAATGCAATTAAGTGCAGTAAAGTGCAATACTGTAAATATTATAGATTAAAAAAATAGCCGTACTTATTCTGTTAATAACCGATCCTGCAAGAATCATAACTTAAGTCCTTTATGCTCAGACTGGTGCATTGCAGCTCCTTGCCAAAATGACAGTCGGAGCCTTCTGTGAATGGATAAAGTTATATGTATCGCATATGGGAAAAGGTATATGCCACGATGTATAGTCGAGTATGTGCCATACTTCTGGCAAATAAGCTTAAAACTCCATATGACAATTTCACAATCATTTTAAGTAAAATAAAAACAAAAACCCCCAACCCACAGATGAGTTTTGTAGAGGTGGACAAGTTCAATATTTGGCCATTCAAATTTTTGTCTGTGATTGAGACACTAAGTCTTAAGCTAACGCTTAAGCAAAATAACTAGCATAAATCCAAAAAAGAGAGGGAGTAGGGAAATCCTTTAAATTATATTACCAAAGTGTCTGGGTTTACTGACCCCCCCATTTTTGTTTTCTATGCTATTCACCTCTAATTATTTTATTATTGTTATTTTTTAATTTTTTGGTGGGGATCGGAGAGGAAGGTACGAATATTGGTCTTGTCTACATCTAACAAGATAGCTATTTGTTGCCTTTGTTACCGAGGCCTGTGTTGATGAAAGGTTATCGTCTTGATAGTATCATTATTAAAACTGCTTTTTATGTTGTTTAGCAATCCATTACTAGTTTGGGCTTTTGCTGATATTTATCAAAAATCCAAGTATTGCTGTAGGACAAAAATTCATGCTGTAGATAAATTTTAGACAGTTTTTTTTTCTTTTCTCTGTTTCTCCTTCAAGTTTTGATATTTTCTAGCAAGCAAAATTTCTGGAATGTCAAAGTTGTGCCATTTCCCCTATATTTATTATGTGAGAAGTAATTATGTGACAAGTAGTTATATTTTGGATTCGCTATAGCTAGTAAATGATACCTGCCTTTTCTACCTCTCTGTGATAGTCCAGTACCATTTTAAAGCAAGGCCAAAATATTAAGATAGGGTTGCTGAGAAATACAACAAAACTCTTGGGCAATTAACAATTCTTATTGAAACAAAACATTATTTAGTAAGTAAAATGTTATTCATGAAGATGTATGAATTTCTGGCTAAAATAAGAAATATTTGGAGTTGTTCCGGCACTTCTAACATGCAGATCCGAAATATAAAAAAACCCATTACTACAGATATGCTTTAGGCTATAACAAGTAACCTGTTGTACTGGATGCTCACAGCCATCGAAGGAGAATTTATACATGCTGTTGAAGACTGAAGGCATAGAGCTTTTGATTGAGTGAGGACGGCTTGTTATCTGTAGATGTAACCTAATTATTACCCTTTCAGGTTCTCTTTTCAGACTTTAAGAGAGGCTTATGTGCTTTTTTCAGTCCTGGGCTGGACTTTGGCAAAGGAGTAATTTTTACCCTCAAGATATTCCACAGAATGAGCTCAATTGAAGCTGTAGGTCTGGGATCTGAATTTGCTCAGACATCGTCTGAGTAAGGCTGTGAAGTGCTACCGAAGTCAGTGTTTCACGGTGCATCCACATCATATTGGCAGGAAAACTTTTCCATCATTTTATTTTAATAGGCACTAATACAGTAAAAATGCTGGTAGATTTCTCTCAGAAATTTTGCTACACATAGCTTGTAGCAGGTCTCATTTTAAAAAATAACAGTAACGTGAATACAATTGTCTGCCAACATGAAACAAGGCCAGTAGTGTAGCATACGTCTTGCCAGAATGAATAATTTTTACAGTTTCTTCTGATTGTTTTTAATGAATGTCTCAAGGACAGTCTTGCCTTCTGCTGCAGGAGGGAACGAGGTTTATTAGTTTAGTCTGTTTTGAAGGACTTACCATAGATCAGCCAGGGGAAAGGGGCAGGGTGTGGCTGTGAATCTACCAAGGCGCTTCATGCTGCTCTTGCATGTCATTTAGCACGAAAGGAAATGAAAAGGTGTGCTGCGCAAGGGCTGTAGCCGAAACCGGTTCTGCTTTGCTTTTTTCTAGAATGGGACAATTGCATCAGTGGTAATATAATAGCTTTGCCTTGTTCTGGGTGATGCATGCAGGTGACCTCTTCTTGTCGTCCTTACATCCTTGGGAAGAAACGAAGAGTTCTACCTTGGCTGCCATGTACTGGACTGTACTTTACACTAAGTGTAAGTCACTGTGGCACCATTCACAATGTGGAGCTCCAGTGATCCATACAAATTGAGAATCTGGACCAAAGTGTCTACTCCATCTCTGTTAATGTGTGTTTTTTTTTCTTTGTTTTTTTTTGTGCGTGTTTCTTTTAATTATTTTTTTTGAGAATATTGGAGGTTGAAGATAAGGTAGTCAAGGTCCTGAGGTGCCTATTAGAGTATAAAAGTGCTGTTATTCTTTCAGATTCTTAGGCATGCCAAGCGTCATTTATTGTCCACCATAATCTGGCCTGATCTTTGTGTAATATTTCATTTGAGAAGTATGAGATATCCAAGATCATCAGAACAGCGGCTGCTGGGCAGAATTCCCTTGGAGGAGGCCTTCATTTAGTGTATGTGGATTACTAAAGAATCTTTCTCAAAAAATTTGGTGTGGTATTTGAAAAATAACTTGAATGAATGCCAAATGAACAATGCTGTTTATAAACACGTCTATGAAGAAAGGCTTTATACATTATGTGGACCCCTTTGTAATGGAAAAAATAGTCTCTGATTTTTTTTAGAACTGTCAAATAACCTTAAGTACTTCATCCATTTATATCAAAATAGCAAGCTAACTCCATGGTTCATTTTTATTAACTTGGAAATGTGTGAAAAAAATTATACTGGAACATTTTTTTTTGCTTAGTAAGGTCATATAGATGTAGTGACATTTTGGTTAATATCATAATACTTAGCAGTTATGTAATGTTTATTTGCAAAGCACTGTATAAATGTTTATTATTTAATCCTCGCCCATTATGAAGTAGGTAAGAATTATTATCCCCATTTTTGTAGATATTAAGGCATATAAATCAAGGGCCAGGTTCCATCACCCATTGTCAGCACTGATGTGAAGTAGCAGCATCCTCCAGTTCTGACATGAACTTTGTGGTGCTAGACACCTTTCAAAATTGTAAGAAGCAGAGCCCTGCTCCAAGAAATTTAAACTCTGTACCTGACTTCAGCAAGTCTTAAAGGGAACATTGAACTTGATTCAGAGTGGCAGAATATGTCTGTGAGTTATTTCCAGAGAACAACAAGTTACTGCCTGATTCTCTGACCCTGTATGTCAGTGGGAATTTGGTTTATGACTCAGTGGGGCTGAGTTGTGGCAGTGCTAAGACTAGAACTAAAAATCTGAGTTCCCAACAGCACGCACAAATTGCTAGAAAACCCTGACTTCCAAATTTCTCTACGATAAATTTTTCACACAGACCAATTGTGCTGATGTCAATTCTTTGCGTGATTTATCTGCTATATCTTTTAGTTCTATTTTTGCCTATGAAATAATAATAAGACATGATTTTGAATTGACATAACACTGACACGTTGGACTGTTGACTCAAATACAATAGAAGTGTAGTCTTATGGAAATCCAGATCCCTAAGGCAAAGCCTTTTTTTTTTGGTGATGAGAAATGCGCCTTTTTTCTGCTTTTATGTGTGCCACACAAAGTAAATTCCTTCTTTTTTTCTTTAAAATAGAAAATTTTAGGTTTGGGAGACATTATTGCTTGGGAAAGGGCAGGCTTTTTTCCTCTTCAGTTTGAGGAAAAATTTCAAAGTATAGGAAAAAGAGATTACACATCTTTTTTAGAAATGTGTTTATTTTTGCAGTATATAATACCTGATGATCCAGGTAGCATCCTTGTAATTACTAATTATACACTATAAAGTGCGCACAACAAATACAGTTGGAAAATATTTCTGTTCTTGATTAAAAAGGATGGCCTAAATGCCCCACTCCTCACCTGTAAGCAGCATACTGACCCCAATATATTGTTTTCTTTCCCTGATGTGACAGAAATCCCATGGCTAACAAGCTTCCCAACAGCTGTGGTTAATGTAGCAAGGCCTTCTCATTCAGTCACATGAAAATCTCTACTGGTTGTGGTAAGATGCAGTGGGGCTGGAGGAGGTCTGGTATGGCTTGGAAACAAAGAAAGAAGAAATGCTGTGTGCTACAGAGTGTGATCTCTTCTTCCTGACAGAAGAATAGAGCTTTCTGCTTTATGACTCATGTTTTTTTGTAAAATTGCATCCCTAAATCACATCTTTAAAAGATGCAACATGGATCCAATCAATGTAACCCAGTGGCTATTATTATATTGGTTATTTTTCTTAGTTGGCCTTTCTAGCCAGCTCAGTGGAAGGCCATAGTCTTCCATGTTTGAGGCATTCTTCAAAAGGGGTATGATATCAGATTTTGTTTGTCTGTTTGACAGATTTGATGTTAAAAGTTGGTGCCTAATTTTAGTAAATCAGCCTAGGAACTTGCTGATTTCCAATAAATAATTGAAACTTGATGCAGTTCATACACCTTATATTGAAAATTGATATTTAACTAAAATAAGTTGAAGTATGTAGAAAATATCAGATTTTGAAGCTGAAGATATTTATTGAAAGGCAATACTTTCATGAATCTAGGCTTATGGTATGTATTAATTACATCAAAGACAGGCAAATATCTCCGTTTCTTTGTATTAATGTATGTGGATGTTTTATTTATTATTTTTGTTTGAAAATTTCTAAATGTGTATTATTTTAATTATGTTGAGTGTAAATTTGACAATGCTTTGCATTTATTTTTATATTTTTTAAACCTTTTGCTTTTGCAAAACTATGAGCAGCCAGTATGATTTGCCGTACCATTGCGTTGTTTTGGTTATGTACACATAGTGTGTCTGAGTTTACAGACATTTCAGGGATTGCTAAAATGAAAAAAAAAATCTTCAAACCCAACTCGTCTTAAAAGTTTGTACCCTTTGTTATTGTGGAAGAGAAAAAGAAACAAAAACCCCCACATTTTTTTAGGTTTTGGTTATGCCAGCATGCTCCTACACGAATTCACCAGACATGTTGAGTTCCAGTTTCAGATTGTATTATGTTGAATTACATGATATGAATGTACATCTTGTAAAAGTGAGATATGAATAAACTTATAAATATTTGTAATCATGTGTTAATGGATACCCCAAATAACTACTACCAAAGGGACTATTAACAATAAGGCAGACCTTTTTCTCCTGTATTTAATGCTTTTTCTTTTTAAGCACCTTACTCACTTTCTCCTCACAAGGAACAAACACAATGCATCTTATACTCACAATGATGACAATATCATCAGTAATGGCAACAAGCCTAACAATATTTAAGAAGCATTTGGAAAACAACCTCAGACACACTGTGTGAATGTTGGGATTGTCCTATGCAGGGACAGGAGTTGGACTCAGTGATCCTTGTGGGTTCCTTCCAGCTCAGGACATTCTATGATTTTATGATTCTATGAACTTACTGTGTAGCCGTTCTATTTAGAGAACTCTCACTGGCTTCTGATTAAGTTCTACAAAGCAAGGTATAGCTTAGTGATGACTAATCAGAAATTACTTTCCAATTCCATCTGCCAGTACAATTTTTTTGTTTGTTATTCTATTTTTTTTTTCAAGGATTGTTAATATTCCCTTAGTGTCAGGAGGAATAAAGGAGTGGAAGAATAAGGGAGTTTTCACAGTGGACCATTCTAGGGATTGTATTTTATGGGTCTTATCTGTTTTCTATTCAAAGCAGTAGGAGAGGCATTAGATCAGGCCCTTATTTTTCAGATGATTAAGGAGTTTTTCCATGTCCCTGCTTGTTAGTATGTTGGATGTAGTTTTCTCCTATAGTTTTATTCTTTCTAGTTGTAATCTGGCATTCTGATGTTGAAAAAAATGGGTTTGTGGAAACCTTTCTGTTAGGTTACAGTCTGTAGATCAGGTTCTAGACTTCTGAGCTAGCCACAAGACTTAGTTTAGGCTTGTCTTGTTTGAAAATCAGTTTGCCTGACACCTATGTTACATTTAAACTTCATCAAGAGAGATATAGTTCTATATACCATCCCTTCCTCCAAATGCTTCCGGCATGTCTTTATTCTTTCTTGTCAGCAGCTGGCTGTATTTGTTGAAGTCAGGACCTGTATGTAGCTTTCCTAACCTTGCATTTTTTACAAGTATTTATGTCTATTGGAGCGCTGACCTGGAAAATAGCTGTAAAGCAGTTGGTACAATATTCCCACATCATGATTACTGTTTCTCTTTAAGCCAACACCACAAACTGACATCCTGTTTTTCCTGTCATTAACTATGTAAGAGACGGGCTATTATAAGAAAATTAATCCTTCCTTTCTGTCTCTTAAAGATATGTGGGCAATGAATGATTGTCAGTAGCACGTACTGTAAAGGCAATCAGAAAAATATAGAGTGATAACAGCATGTGCTGAAAGTCTAGCTTCACCAGAAGCCCATCTAATAGCCATCTATAAATAAATATGCTTTAAAGCTCTTACTTTTTGTCTATTAACATTCAGTTCAGATGTTGAAAGGAGAGATAAGCTCTTTTGGCAATTTGGTTGGGAGGAAGAGGTTTTTTTCCTCCCTCTTCATTTTTGTTGTTTTTCATGTTTTTTCAGTGGCTACTTGTTCTATTGCTTTCTGAAATCATGGACAGTTTTGAGGGAGGTTTCGCCTTGCTTGTCTTTGGGTATATTTTTCTTCTTCTTTGCATGACAATTTATTTTTAATTCAAAAAAAGTACACTTTGGCCCCATTGCCACCAACATTTTTGGCTACTGTCTCTCATTCTCTCTGTAGGATCTGAATTGAATTGGATAAGAATAAACACAGTAACGAAATAAATTCCTTACGAATTGTCAGTAAAATTTTCCTTTCTTTCTTGAGCAGCTTCTCTCTTAGACTATTATTTTTTGAACTGCAAACATCTGAAAAGAAAATTATGAGGAGCTACACAGGAAACAGGACTGAGTATCTGCTGGCACGAATATTCGTGAACTGTGGAAATATTACCAATATGTGTGGCTCAGTCCTATATTGCTTAAACATCCGAAACCCCAGTTAAAGTCAAAGAGAAATCTGTATAATCAAGTCTGCAGGAGCAACCACAGAAAGACAGATCTACATTCAAGGACCACATGTAAATGACTGGAGATCGGACGACAGAACAAAAGGAAATATATGTAATTTCATTTCCCTGAATCAAATACTCAGACTTCACTACCAATACTATTAAGGGTAATGGTCCTACTCTTACATTTAATTGCTGGCTTATAATTGCTACCAAGAGGCTCTAAAAATACAGGGTCAGGAAGCTGGATCCAAAAAACTGTCTTAATGCCTCACTCTAAAGTTAGACTTCAGAGAAATTTAAGCACTTAGTTCCAAAACCTTAACACGAGACTCTTGGCTGCTTCTCAAATTCTACTGAAGCCTGAGGGCTACAGGTCCTCTAATTCCATGCACTGAATTTCACCATGAGCCTCAAGTTCTACTTTCGTGTGTGCCTGGCACCTGACAGATCTCTGTGGCTCGGAGGCTTGCTCCCTATTTAGCCTGATTAAGTTATAGAAACTGGACATCTGTTCCATCTTGCTTAACTTCAGATGTTTACAATTTAGACATCTATATCAGAACTTGTCAGTAGAAGCAAGCAGACAATTTTAGCAAATAGACCTCCAGTGAGTATATTAAAGGTGTTCCTCAGAAGTAGTGTAGCTCAGATGTAGCCACCGTCTCTGTAGACATCTCTCTTTGTACAGACAAGTCCGATCCCATGGCAGGTGTTTTCTATGTGCTTCCTTTGTGTCCTCCACTGCACAAATGACAGTAGTTCCACCACTTCATTTTCTTTTTCAGAGCAGATTTTGTTTTTCACAATGGCTCAGTGGCTAATACATTCACCACGACTCTACAATCTAGGATTTCCTGGCTTCCTTCATCTGTATAGATGGGGTAGTTGAAAAGGTAGAGCCCTTGGTCCTGAAGAAATACTTTACAGAACATGCTAGACATGGATCTCTTGGCAATGTCTGTAGCTGATGTCACTCTGATGGCATAGCAGGAAAATGACCTTTCTGCTATGATTTCCACTCTAAATGGTTTCCCTATTGTGTTTTCTGATATTATAGTCAAAAAAAGGTCAGTATGTTTTTCTACAGATTCTTGGGGAAAAGAATAATCTTATCATTTTCCCTAGCTGAGGTTCAATACAATAATATTTGAATATTTTCTAGATATATCAGCTTTGCACAGTTCCTAAATTTCATGAAGTTTCCAATTTTTCTGTCTTCCTGGCTGCAAAAAGACCTCTCAGGAGGATGGATATAGATGTACGTATACACATAAACATTAATAAAGAAATCCCTCAAAACTTGCCAGGATTTAAATTGCCTTAGGACCTTTAATGAAACAATCTCATATGATTCTATCTTGTGTTATCAAGTACATTCTTACCTCAGTACCTCCATTGCAGTTCCTGCATGAGGTAAACTCTGCTCAAGGAATGAATTAGGACTGTGAAGAGAATGAACCTGTTTTCTAGGAATTCCTCACTTGCACGAGGTAGGTTGTAGAGTCTGTATGTATGCAATGAGGGAAAACACTACAAAAAGTGTGAGCTTGGTTTCTTCATTAGCATAATTAATGATGATGCAAAAGAAGTAGATCTAATCTCTACAGACTTACAAGCTGATATGTTGAAGATAGTAAGACATTTATGAGATAGCACTGAATGTGTGCTTTCTGTTTTCTGGGGCTTAAAGTCACAAGACTGTGAGTCTGATGTACAGAAATGTTCTGTATTGACTGTCATAACTTTAATTAACAGAAGCAATGTAGGTGTGGGACTTTGAGAAAGCAGGCAGCATAACGTAGCAGTGTAGATTCATGTGATATGCTGTTGACTTTTTGTCTTACATTAGGTATGTCACGGTGTCTTTCTGCTTCAGTCTATAAAATGGGTTTAATGACACTTTCCTAATGTGTACATAGGAATGACACACTTCTAGTGTGTACATAAAGGGGGTTGTGACCATAAATTCATTAATCTTTATAGTACACTGATATAGCAGATTTGTGAGCATCAGCGCAAAACCCATGAGGCAACAAGTAACTCTGTATTCAATGCAATGTTCAAAGGATGTGCAGTAAATAAAGCATGAGGATAAGGAGAAATATTGAGCAGCTGCTGTATTCATTGAACACTGCACACTGAATAAAGCTTGGGTCCAGTGGAAAAAATCCCACATTATTGTATAATTAAAGGATATATCATAATATGTATAGACATGGCAGGAGAATTCAATTCCACATTAAATTCCAGTAATGGCACTTTCTGATTTTTAGGTGTTTAAAAAATTAATGGATGTTTATTTTTTTCAGTTTTAAGAGTCCTTTCCTTCAACATATACATAGGAAATTTTTTGCAGTTATCCTATTTTTGAATTAGAAATAAAAAGCCAGATTGCACACACTGTAGAATCATCAGGACTGGGACACTGGACTTTCTGCTGAAGCCTAGAGATCACTTGATCCACAAAAAGCTTATGGTAATAGGAAGTAAATTATTATGGTGTCTTAAGCTGATTTAAGACTTGAGCAAAGGAGTCATCTGAAGGAGCGTAGAGCTTACTGACACAAAACACACAGGAGACTCCATTTTATTGGCATTGGAGCCCTCTTCTGTGAGGGATAGTTGAAGGAAAAGGATTTAGGGCTTCTTCTAATTAGAGATCAGTAAGAGGTATGTTCTTAGCTCACATAAGCTTTCAGTGCAGTGTGAGTTTCTGCTTAATAGGAAAAGATACGAAAGGCTCAGAGATATTAACTGTGGCTAACAGACTGTACCTTAGGCCAAATAATATTTTGGCCTGGAAAAACAGTCACCTTTTCTTTTCAACCAATCCAGATGCATCCTAAGGCACCCCATACCTTGTAAAATGTAGTTCGTCATCACTTGTGATCTGGTGTTAGTGCTGATGGATATATAATTGTTCAGAACATAGAAAGCTCTAGGCTGCAAGGAGAAGCTGAGCTAGCTTGAAGTAAGGAGAACAGCTGGGAAATGCAGAAGCTGGCCAAATTTGAAGTGGTTTAATTAGGAGATGCACAAGCTCTAACCTGGCATTAGGGGGTGAGAAGAACGAACGTTTTATCACTGGCTGACAAATGAGATCTTTCTTCAAGGACTAATTGAGTTTAGTTCATACCACGCTTGCCAAGGACTATGAACAAGTATGTGGGTATTTGTGATGAACTGACTTTTCTGTGTAGCTGAGCCCTAGGACTATTGATCACGACAAAAAGTTTGCAGGTGGTGCCAGGCATTATTAATATAGAAGGGTTGCTCCACTCCTCCTGTAGTTGCTAACTTTGCTATAAATGGAAAGTGGTTTTATTGATAAAATATTGAGCCAATTTTCAATTATAATAGAGTCTATTTTTCTGGAATTGTGTTTTTCTGGGTCTCATGTACTTTTTTTGAGATGCACTGTTACAGGGGCACATAGCTTTTGTTGGCCAGTGATAGGCAGAGACACGTTTGTTAGTGTAAATAGATTCCTGTGGCTTTGGAAGGTTTACGTTGGAGTTGCCATGGCCTGGGAGCCAGGGATTGAACTAGGGTGTTGTGCTCATAGGAACCCTTCTGCTTATCAAAAAAAGGCATGATTCATGTATCAGGGCCTTGCAATTATTTGTCGCTTTACCCATTTTGCTAAAGGATCATATATGGAGCGTTTGGAAATGCTCAGTTTGGAAATGTAGGTTATCTAGGCTTTGAATAGTACCTAATACCTTTTCTTTAAGGAGGCTTTGGTCTTTTATTCAAGGAGAAGCGGAAGAAAGATTTTTTTTTTGTACCGTAAATATTCTTCCTGAATGCTACAATAGATGATACTGTGAAGGCTGGAAGACTTTTTATAAAGAATAGGGGACAATAAGGGAAAAGAAGCAGCTGGTGAATTCAAATTGCTTATCTTCCTAACGTGCTCAAATATTAATTCTTTATTAAAACTACATGCATCCCCAGGACAGAGAAAAACAGGTTCTCAGACCCATTACTTTAAAAGTCTCTTCCTGGGCTTCATTCACTTTGCCTTGGACCCCATAGCTTTTGCTGTTGCAGAAAGGCATAGCTTTTCTTGGTGAGTGAAACCTTCTCTCAGATTGTTTTAATTACTTCAATTTATCTGCTTTCTTAGTTACTCAGTGTTTTTTATTCCTTTTATCTGAATGTTTGCTTTATCCAGTCTTGTTTAGTAACTGTAATATATAATGCTATTTCTATAAATAGGCCAAAACCAGATTGCATAAGTTTTCACAGTTTTCTGAGAAATGGTGATAGAATTCCCTTACAGGCAGACCAATGCTGAATTTTATCATGCACGGCAGCACAGCCAGGCCACAGCCTGGTCTAATTTCAGCCTTTCACTTGAGTTCTATCTATGAAATTTATAGGGCCTAGCAAGTCATACCTTCTGGGTACAAGTGTCTTTATGCTAACATAAGGGAAGAGTAATACTAGATAGGGTCTGTAAAATATCTTAGAATATTGCAAATATTTTAGCTCTATTGCAAATATTGTAGCTCTACTGCAAGCAGAGCTACATCTTGTGCCTACAGATGTTAGAGTACATTGCTGGTAGTCACCATACTGTGCTTAACAGTGACTGCTTGCTTTCTGATATTGATATTGAATGGATTTGTTGCAGTATTAAAAGCCTTTAGTGGCTCAAGACTTACCTATACAAAAAACCACATCTCCCTTGATGTTTCTATCGGTCAGTAAAAAGCAATTACTCTGAGGACCTTCCAGTGTATAAAGGAGGCTGCTGTCAAGGTATTCCCTTTGGGATCTACTTCCTGAAGTGGTCCAATATAGTTCAAATACTTTGTCCCTTAAGGTATGCTGCAAGATACATCTATCTACTTAGGCTCTTGGGGATAATTATGGCCTGCTTTTGCTCTGTGTTGATTATGCTTTGAGGAAGTACTCTTAGAAAAAGAAGCAAATGTTTAGAATAAGCACACATCTTTTACAACACCATGAAAATGGAACACTGCATGTGTACTTCTGTGTGTTTCTGCTGAAGGTGTAGAGCAACTGCTGATTTATATCCTCTACACTCCTAGCCCTTGTTTCACGTCTGAGTTACAAGCATCTGTTGATATCTTTGTCTGTCTCTCCGGCCATAGCCTAAAGTGGACCTGAATGAAACTTGTAGGACGCTTTGTCTGTTCACTGGTGTGTGCGTTTGTGGTTTCTTTCCTGGGGTATCATTTTATTTTGGCCTTTACTCATCTAGTTTGCGTGTGTAACTGTTGACAGAGAAGCAACCCCTGGAATTTCAGTTTCCTCCCTGTTGCCAGAATTATGATAATTTTTCTTTGCAACAACGTGTTTCCTTCAGGACTGCTGCATGAGGTTACCTTAGCAAGGGCATGACGAGATTGACCGTAAGGATAGTCTCCTAAGCTCCTTGAACTGAGTATTATTTTTGGAACTCATGAAACACTTGAAAATTACACAAATTCTTTGTCCTGTAGGAAGACAAGGTTAAAAGGAACCACGAGATTAAGCAAATGAAATGATTCCAAACTACACCCAGCCATGGAATAGAAGGTACTTTTCCAAGCCTCCAGACACCACAGGGCTAGAACCCAAGAGATACAGCAAGCACACCTTGTGGAAATTTTTCTTCATTTAAACTTTTCCTTGTCCCCCACATCTTGTTGGTGAAACTCCTCCTCTTTGTGTTTTATACATTCACAGCACTTCTTTAAAGATTGCATATGTATATGTCATGATGTGTTTCTAAACTTTGAGAATTTCTGTCTTTCATGTAACTCAATATCTACACTTTGAGGTAAGATAGATTTTTGTGCTTAACAAAATTCTTATTTAAACGAACTATTGTACTTAACAATGAGTATGACTGGAAAAGATGACACAGTCTAGCTCTTTTTATGTGGACATAGGAATGAGAAAGAAGTAATGTTTATTTCAGAAACTAACTGTATCTATGGCAACAGATGTATGCTGTATTTCATCTGGGAAACATAAGCAGCCATGTTAGAAAAGAAGAGGTTATATCAATAATGGCTTTTCAATAATTCATTGCACGAATTTTACAAGTCAAGTTAACAAGTACTGCCATAGTTGAACTAATGAGTGTTAAGTTAATTTTGATACTCAACAGTGATTATTCCTTCAATTCTGGTTATGGTTAAAAAACTGCCCCAGAAATATTTGTCAGAGAGCCGCTAAAAAACCTAAAGTTTGACATTTCTTAAGTGGAAATAAGATGCAAACTTCTTATAGCTATCCTTGTTGCTGTTTTATATCCATGGTGTCTCTAGCAGGATAACAAAGATTTCTAACCACATTTCCAGAGGCAGAATGGGTTATAGCTGAATATTTATTTAACTAGTACTTAAATGCTTACCTAATTTGTAAACATTAGTGTTAGAGTGTGTGTATGTGGGTCCTACAGGCACATTAGTGGAGTTTCTAATTTAGATTGTATCTTGTTAATTATTCAAAATAGCGCCATCTTTCCAAAGCCTTAGGTGCTGTCCCTGGCTGCTGCTTTATTTGTACTGTATCTATCTGAAGCTGTAAGTCTCTTTACCATCTTACAATATCAACTGTTTCTGAAATTGCAGTAAGAAACATGAGAAAGCACTTTATGTCTTTGTTTATACCAGTTATAAAGATACCAGGCTGTGTGCTAATGATCTCTACAGTGACTAATGAGTAAAGTTTTCAAGCAAGAAGATGCTGAAAGAGACTAAATAGCAGAAGCTAGAGAGAAAGAAAGTCCTTGAACACTAAAGCAGACCACCAGCATTAAAACCTGACAGCAGCAGTCTGGAATTTTCAGGCAAAATTCACACTGATCCAGAGGATCAGTGTAGGACATGCACACCAATTTACTCTTTTAAACTTTATTTTAATAGCTGCTACTTTTGAAATTAGTAATCAGAGAAAAATAGGAATTAAAAAGAGGTACAATTTCTGTACCTTTTTACAGTGAAGGGGTTAATTTTATTATTAAAGAAGTATGCGAAGAAGAGCATGTGTAAGGTGAGCACAGGTCTGGCTCATATACACACTTTGGAGGCAATTCCAAAGCTAAATCCTTGACTGCCTACTTTCTTTGTACATGTATATTCTGTGATATTTAACCCAAAATTTACACACAAAATTGGCTTATGGAGATCTGGGAAGGTTACATAGTGATCCTTCCTCTTTGTCATCCTCTCTGGAAAATGGAATTCCATTTTATATACTGGACCTGCTTCATGATGAGCATGGTGGAATGAGGTTTTTCTTTACATACGTGCCCTGTCTGTAAGCACTTGAAGGCACTAGGAATGTGATTTCTCACCTTATGAAGCATTACACAAAACTGATTCTTCAAACACCTTGTCCCCAGTGAGTCTGTTATATTAAAGAGTGTTTTCATTCTGAAGAGATTCACCATCGTGGAGGAAAAACTAAATATATTCAGTTTTTCTGAAGACATAATTTTACCTCCTCTTTTATTCCAAAACCCCTGAGCTAAGTGTTTGTTTATGTTTGTGAATGTGGTACGTTTTTCCATGATGCTGGTAGGACAGATTTAGACTTTGTTAAACTCTTTTGTTACGACAGAAAATTACATTTATATTTTAAATTTATTATTTCAAAAATAAGCACTACAGACAAAATTTTCCATCCCGACCTACACAGCAGCTCTCAATTCCAATAGTCTGTTTCCCCTGCATGAGGGGAACTCCCATTGATGTGTGGATCTGAGAGGAGAATTTTGCCCTAAGGGCTCAATTTTGCTCTGAGATTGACATATGCATATCATCAAAAATAGAATAATCTATGCATTTGAGAAACTATCAGCAGCTCCCATGTAATGCTGTTGCTCTTGGAGATTTCTGACATCCTACTAAAATGTGTGATAAACTGAGAAATATCCCAGGTCTAATGTTTGTGCTAACAACTCTTCCTCCCAAATAGAGGAATTTTTGAAACAAAAGGATAATTTTTCTTTGCTATTGTAATTATTCAAGTTATGACATCTCAGGGAAATTTAACAAATACTTTTAATCTTATATCTATTCCTTGATGTAGGGTCTTCTCAGACATGTACTCAATCATGAGCTATTTGGCTGCATGTAATTTTTCACATCATTAGATATTCTCTGAGAGGCATCTGCAAAATATGGCATTTGTCACTCTTAGAGGAAAGAATAGGTCATGCTGGTCATAAAAAATGTAGTTTCATTGAGGGTGGAATAGTACTTCAGTGCCTTCTTGCTCCTTGGTGTTTGTAAATGTGGAAAATGTTATCTGAGGGACAAAGATCTCCTTCTTGCTCAGCAAGACACTATGGTCTTCCTTTCCACATGTTTTCCTCCAGGTTTTCCTGCTGACCTGAATAATACGACTGGTTGCCTCCAGTGAGCACAAGTTTGGACAGAAGTCATCAGTAATTCCCATAGATTTCCCCCATCACTTTTAATCCCACCTTCCTTTTCCATTTGTGCTCATGGTGAAGTTCTGCTCGTTTCAGCTACCGTTTGTTTCAGGTAACGTTTGACATCTTGCAAACAAATTCTTAGTCCAAATTAAGGTTTTTTGATGCAGTATAGCAGGAGATAGGTGTCAAGATCCACTACTGGATGGGACTGGACTAGGTGAATATCTGGGGCTCAAGGGGCAGTCTTTCTGTGCTTACTTTCCACCACTTTTTACATATGACCCTGTGCTAGTGACACAGTACTAACATGGCAACACCTTTTGAACCACTTGTTAGGTGCATCATGCTCACAACTGTAAAGCTGATTGCTCTTTACCTGAAACAGGTCTTTGTTGCAAAAGAAATTTTAAAAGACTGTCCAAAAGGGACGCCTCCCCCCCCCCCCCCTCTTTCTCTGTGTCATACTAACAAATATTGGTGCCAGCAGCTAGGACACAGATAACAATAAGCTTTCATTCTGCTTTTTAATGCTACCTATGCTATGATCTTCCCTCCTGTTGGAAGTTGCGTAAGAATGGTGGAAAGCCCTTTTTTCCTTTTTGCTGTAACACAGAAAATACCCTTTCTCATTGAAATTGGCAGAAATAGCAGAACGTGCTTTTCCTCTGGAGAAGAGCATTTTCTTCTAGAGGAAGACACTGCAGAGCAGTTCCCAGCACTACTTACTAGGTCTCTCACACTCTCCCTACCTCACACAGTTCCTCTAAGGACATCAGAATCAGAGCAATTGGTTAATCCACCTTCAAAATAAATGGGATGGTTTGTAGCTCCCAGGAACTGTGCTGGTATGAATATTGCATTAGTTATTTAACTAAGGTCAAATGACCACACTTTGGGAAAGGTGAATCATGTAAACAACATACTTTAGCCTCAGGGATTGGTTACAGCTTGGAGTGGGCTAAAACTTGTCCCCTGTATAGATGCTGATGATGTATGTCTCTATGTTAGCTCTGTGCCCAAAAATCCAGATAAACAGGACGGTGGTCTGGTTAGTTTGGTCAATGGACTCCAGAGCAGATACTTAGGAACCGACTCATTTACGAAGGGGAGGTGTTCTAAGGAACTTGAGGTCTCCAAGTGAGGCTGTCAATTTTGATGTAATACATATGAGGGAGTTACTGAAGAAGCAGCTGGCACCTCACAGGATACATCTGGAATGGCAGCCAGTTGAGTCACAGGTCAACCCATTGAGTAGATTGACACCTCGTTCTTTTGTAGTCATCTACATTGTTAATGTCTAAGTTTAGGTATCTGAATCTTGAAAAAAATCCCCCCTCCAGAGTCACTGTGGCGTGACTAATTCCTGGAATCTGGTCATTTTGGCTATGACATATGATATGAGATTAGTCAAGCTAGTTCAATGGTATTCCTTCTGATTTTGTAACTGATGTTTATCAAAGGCATAGAGACTTTAGTAACGAAAAGCTTATCTTATGAATATGGACAGTAATATGAAAATGTATTTCTATCTGTGTTCAGGAACCTGCTTCCTCACTATATTACCTGCTTCACCTCACAACTCTTGTGATTCTTAGTTGCCACTTGAAGCTACAATGTACCTTTGCCACACTCTCACTTTTCCTTAAGGTAAATTTGACCCAGAAACTACCAGTCCAAACCTTTCAGCTTCCAAATTCTTCATAAACATTTAAACTTAATCACAACCATATCCTTAAGTAGGAAATATAACATACTTTACAGGTGGGGAAACCAAGAGAGAGAGATAAAATAGCACCCTTAGAGCACACATGAAATCCTTGATCTGCTTCAGGCCACTAAGCATGCTGTCAGGCAATATGGAATATAGCCATAAAGCAATTTTTAGGATTCTCAAAATTTGTGACTATCAGAGGTAACTCCTACAGTATGCCCACTGTGGTTCATTTCTGTGCAGCCACAGAAACCTCCCACGTTGTACTTGTGGAAAAGTGTGGTGGTAGGGCATTGATAAAACACTGGCTGATTGTCACACTCCTCACATCAGCTTCCTACAATGAAAAACATATGTTTGAAGTTCATACACATTGAAATAGTAGCTCAAAATTAACACATCAGCATATGTGTGTCTGAAATGATTTGATTCCTGGAAATGGCATATATGCCAGACTGCACCAGTTTCTGTAGCAGAGGTATCCTAAATCTTTCACACTAGTAGATGTTAGCCCTTGATGGTGGAAAATCCACCTCTTCATGAAGCCAGAAATGAAGCATCTGTCATACTCCTGATAAGTAGAAAGTACTAGAAATACAAGTTTATTTAAAAAATATTTTTGTCATTTGTAGGAATTCACTTCACATCAGAAAGAAAAAAAAGTAAAGCATAAATTAGAATCTCTAAAGCAAATGAAACCTGCACTGAGAAATCCAGCAAGATGAGAAAAAACACTGAAAACCAAATAAAGCACAAAAATCCAGAGTCTTTCCTTACAATTTATGAGATGCAGCTGAGTGCATCTGTAATAGGCACTCCAGAAATCACTTTTCATTAAATCATACTTTTCCTGCCTTTAGTTTTTTCCATATGTCATAAAACAATATTGCTTTTCTCTCCCAGTCAGATGAGCCAAGGAGCTTCTCATAGTGGCTGATGAGACCACAGGCTGCTTCCTGTCTCCAATCATAATGGGATCTGCTGTACAGGAGCTGCACCACTTGGTGATATTGGCTTTACTACAGAAAGGTAACAGACTGGTGCACCCAGAATCGTTGAGCTGGCTAAGGTTCTGCTAAATCCCATATATGCTTCAAGGAAAAGCTTAAATGCTTCAGAGGGGTCCAGGCAAGAATGTGAGGAAGGGCAGACTGCCCTGATCAGAAAAATGCCTATTGCTTACAAGCATCTTGCTGCTTGAGGATCATTCCCTGTTCCTTTATAAAGAATTGTAAGAAAGCAAGCTTGGATGAATTGTCTATCAAGGCTACAGAGCTTGGTATCCCTTTCATTATTATGGGGCTCAGTTGGAGCTTTCTGTAGTGCTTGTGGATTGGAGTAGAGTCTTTGACTGTCAGTTGCTGGAGTCTCTTTTTCCAGGTCAGGTTGCAAACTGCAGACCATCAACATGTTTACTAACAAAATCTATTACAATGCATCCTGCTTTGGAGTTGGATTTTGGCTCTCTGCTGACCGGGATATGAATATGATGTGACTCAAGAAGAGAAAATTTAGTCAAAAGAAGCAAAAATTCTCCTGTGATCCTCAGATCTGCCATATGCTTCGTTCTCATTCTGACATATGGGATGGCCTGTGGCCTCAGCCTCATTAGGACTGACTTTATTCCCTTCCTAGAGCTAACACTTCTGATAATGTTGTTTAGAAAAAATACCTTGAGGACACAGCAGAGAACTAAGACTAATTTTTCAGGCATTGTTTCAGTACTTGATTATCTTCCCTTATTATGTCATACATTTTAAATTGTAACATATCTTGATGTGACAGTGAGAGAGACAGCTTTTCACTGCTGATAGAAGTTCAACTTTGCAAACCTTAATGATACCGAAGCTTGCAATGTTGATGTCCATTTATCTTATTCGCCAGTATTAGAAAGCATAATTCTATTTCTTTTTTTTTAGGTCTCTTTTCAGTAATTCTCAACCCTCCCTCCATGCCTTCTTTTTTTTATCTCCTTCACACTCTCTCTTGGGACTCAACCTTGTCAGTATTCTAGCTCATGCACATTTTGCATTGCTGGTAAAGGTAATGTGCTTAGTATTATGAAATGTTGATGAGTGGCTAAATAAAGCTGTAATGCCATAGATCTCCTAATCTATTGTGTTTGATTAGAAATTTCTCAGGAACACTCAATCCTTTAAACCCTTTCTTGAGTGAAAACTATAGGGAGATATGTCACAGTATCTTGTTTTCTGTAAGAACACTAGTGAGGTTAAGGAAAATGCTTGGTGTTGATCATAACCAGCCCCATGAGTTCAGGCTTGTCTGAGGGAAGGTTGTTCAATGCGCTAAGGCCTGTGCTGCACAGGCAGTTATCTCTGTATGTGAGTTTGATCACAGAACTTTTGGCTAAACAGTGTTGCCTATACATTCCTATTATCAACTTTGATAGTCAGTAGTAATTAGTATCTTTTAGGCATTTTTAGAAGAATGGACCCTAAATCTATGTTGTCAGGGTTATTACATTATGGAAAGAGAGGGATCAGATGACACAATGTCATTATTTCTAAAATTGCTGAACAGTTGTTCTCCTCTCAAGCTGGTAATAAGAATGGTAACAGAATCTCCCTTCTCTTCCACCACTGGAATATACACAAGGCCCCCAATACCGTGTAGCTCGATGTCTACTCTTTCAAAAAGTCTTTTAAAGGCAAACTGAGAATTCTTTCAGAGTGAAAGCAATTGACAAAACTCTGTCAGGATTAAGATCCGACCTGGCTTGATCAGCAGCTAAATGCAAGTGTAGAATCATAGAATTGCTTGGTTGGAAAAGATCTTTGAGACCATGACATCCAACTGTACCCATCCAGTACCAAGCCATATTCCTGAGTGCTTCATCTACCCATCTTTTAAACACCTCCAGGGATGGTGACTCAGCCACATCCCTGGGCAGCTGTGTCTGACTACTCTTTCAGTGAAGAAATTTTCCCTGATGTCTAATCCGAACCTCCCGCGGTACAACATGAGGCTATTTCCTCTTGTTCTATCACCTGTCACCTGGGAGAAGAGACCAACACTCACCTTGCTACAACCTCCTTTCAGGTAGGTGTAAAGGCCTCACCTCAGCCCCCTTTTCTTCAGGCTAAACAACTCCAGTTCCTTCAGTCACTTCTCATAACACTTGCTCTCCAACCCTTTCACCAGCTTCGTTGCTCTTCTCTGGACGTGTTCCAGCACCATAATGTCCTTCCTGTAGTGGGGGCCCAAAAACTGAACACAGTACTCGAGGTGCAGCCTCACCAGTGCCGAGTACAGGGGCACAATCACCTCCTTAGTTCTGCTGGCCATGCTGTTTCTGATACAGGCCAAGATGTCATTGGTCTTCTTGGCTACTTGGGCCAATCTGTTGTAGTGGTCCCAATTCCCTTCCCTCCCCAGAGAAATGGGAAAGGGAAAAGAGAGGAAGAAGAAACTTGTGGGTTGGAAATTAAAAATAAAACAGCTTTAAAGAAGGAAATAATAATAACAATAAAAATAATAACAACAATAATATTATTATTAACAATAGGTATTAATAAAATAGATAAAAATATACAAAATCGCTTGCCATCCCCTCAACGATGTCACCAGAGATGCTGCAGAGCAGCTACAAGGAAAATGTCCTGGGCTGGACTCAGCGGCAGGAGGGAGCTGGAGTCAGGAACCGGATTCAGGAATGCATGAATCTGGGATTGGGAGTGAAAAGACAGATGTGGTCCTCACGGGACTTTGGCCATCAAAAAAGAGAGACTTGACCCTTATGATCCCTCAGTTTTATACTGAGTATTATGTATATGGAATGGAATATTCTGCTGGTCAGTTATGAGTTACTTGTCCTGTCCACCTCTCCCTGTACGAGTGACGCTTTTTTGTCCCTTTTACTGACAGCATTCCACCATATCGAAGATGACCTTGGTTTCTATAGAAATAAGAATAACCAAAGTTCTTTCTGCAGTGCCCTGTATTATCACTTCTAGAGAGAAACACTGTTTCTCTCTAGAAAAATATGCTGTTAACTTTCAAAAAATGAAGTTACTTAGATGAGACTTAGCCAAAATGTTAAAAAACTGATTCAGCTTTAGCTCAAACACCCAAAAAACTCTAAACTTCCTTTATGGTGCATCTAGCCTTTAGCTCCAAACTTTCCACAAGCTTTCCTGGTAATCAGGAAAGGAATACAAATTATCCTTGAATTTGGCTACTTACAGTGGATTGGAAAATCTCTGTAGCAATCCTGCTTTCACTCAGTCAGATTTTCTTTAAAATGTCCCATTGTCAGTAAAAAAGTTCATATGTTACCTCAGTTTAATGACAAATATGTTCTGAAAAGGAGACTGACATTTGGCAGATTTGTTTAGTCGTTTTACAGTTGTACACATGTGACCAGTCAGTAAACTTTTGAAGTTTTAAAAAAAAAAAATTTTTGACCAATTTTTTTATGACTTGATATAGTGCTAAATATATGGCTATATCATCAGCCATTGTAACCACAATATACCTTGAATGAAGTCAGTAAACCTACTCTCTTTTGATTTTGCTAATGACACAATGACCTGTGCAAGTCCAACTTGAAACAATCTTCATTCTCTCTGACTCAGGAGAATCTTACCAAATTCAAAAGGGAAGAAACATTAATATTTTTAAGCTGTGAGGTTTTAAAGTGATGTATTTGCTCAAGATCGAGGGGAAAAATTTAATCTAATTTCTTGTTTTGGATTAAGAAAAGTGCTTCCAGAACTTTGAATCTGAGTAAAGGTTGGCCTCACGTTGATCTGTAACAGCAGCACTTCTCCTGAAATCTGTAACTCTGCAGGGATTATGATAACATGGTATTTGGAGGAAGAAAGTTTGGCTATGTCAGTTCATTCCCCTGAAAGAGCTGAAAAATCTGTAAACAGATGCTAGACCAGCCCTTATGTGTAAATCCTACTGAATTTACACAGTGAGAAGACCAGAACCATAGTAGCAGTTATTTAGAAAGCATATGAAGTGTGAACACAGAAGATGAAAACATCTCTATAATTCCTGCACTGCCTTATAGCATGTTGCTGCTGGATTGTAAGGATTTTAGCCAAAATGAGGTGTTATGAGAACCTGGAAAAATGATTATGATGTTATTAATTCATTGGATCTTCCGGTAAAGGTGTTATTATCATGGTCTGAGTTCAGATTCAGCTTTGGCTTGTTAAGTGCCCGATGCTCTTATGACACTTAACAAAATATAAGAGGATATCCTACCACTTGACAGGAACTTATGGGCTGATGGTGCATCTTTCTCAGTTATTGTATAGAGCCGTCTTTGTTGATGTGGTCAGGAGACAAAGAGACAAAAAATTGTGACATTGTTTATCAGCTCAGCTCTTGCAACAGCCTCAGACCTTTAATGTATTTGCAGATATGTGTGTGTATGATGTTCACATGAAGATCTTCCATTGTAGCCTGGTATATCACTGAGGTGTGCAACTCATTCATACTCTGCCTTTCAGCAGAAAAAGTAAGATAAGAGGTAGCTTTAAATATTTTCCTCTTTTTCCCTCCTGGCTCTGCTTAAAACTATGCAACGTTAGGTTTTCCAGATGATGCCCTTCTGTCTTTTGGCAATTCTAACCACATGGAATTCAAGACTCTCTTTATTTATAGTGAATTTCCAGATGTTTGAGAACCTACTTGGGCCTATAGTGTTGTTTAAACCTTGCTCCTCCTGTCAGAGAACTGTCACACTGAACATGGGTTTGATAATCTTAGAAGCATCGAGCTTGGTGTTTGTTTCCATGGAGTGTCTGATAAATATGTAGTCAGGGCCAAGCAGAGGGAAATGGTGTTTTCCCGTTTTGATGTGTCTGTTGTGGCATTTGCCTGCTTCTCTTTTATACTAAAGGTGTGAGTTTATTTGCCTTTTTTATTTATTACTGTACCGCTGATCTTCGACCATATGTGCTAAGTCCCGTGCATCTTGAGAGCAGCAGATTTAATGGATGTGTGCAGACCATCTGCACCCTGCATATGTAACAGATCAGTCCTTCCAAGAGCTGTTATGTGTAGGTTTACTGTATATGTGTTGTGTGGCTTGCACACCTAGGAAATGATGTGAGGAATTGCCCCAGCCCTTGTTCTACTGAGAGATTAGAAGGAAGAAATGTCTTCCATTGTAAGAAAACTGACCTTAAAGAAAAAGGAGTGCTTCTCCATTTGGAGAACTTATTCTGTGAACTTTGAACAGAAGGAAAATTGACTGTGGGAAACCTTGGCATATGAGAGAGAAGTCTCTTCAGCAGTTAATATGGCTTCAGGTGCTGTAATTCCCTGCGGCAGCAAAGCAACCTCTGTGCCTTAGAAACTCCTTCAAGGTGACAGCCTTCTCAGTGTGGCACTTGTGAACCACTGTGTAGGCAAGGCACATGGTGAGGTATTGGATCCCCAGCCTGTGTAATATAAGGGTCCAAGACAGTCAGTCTGGTTGAGGACTGTGGAGCTGATGTAACTATCTACAGCAGTGGGGAACAGGCAGGATACCAGGCCAATGTTTTGTACACAAAGTAAACAGCAAGAGATAACTGATGGTGCTGGGAATAGAAAGGGCAATGAAAAATTTCACTGCAGAGAAAACTCTGGATGTGTGGAAAATAACAGTAGAAGGTGTCTTCCCTTACAAAAGGGAAGATAGAAGACAACGGCTACTTCTGACAATAGGTGGTACTGAAGACCTGACAGGTTGCTTTGGTTTACAGTTACTCAGGCAATCAGAACTAACTGTGAAATAGTTCAGTAGTATTTTACTCTGAAAGAATAAAAGATAAGGTTTTCAATTTTTTTTTTTGAAAAAAGGACAACGTTTTAAAAAAGAAGGTGAAAGACATAACTGTAAAAGTCTCTGTGACTGAAGAGAAAATTTTGCAGTTCAGTGGAACAAGACCCTGACCACAAAGGAGATCGTGACTCGGATCTGAAACAAATCATTGTTAGACCATCAGGAATTAACTCTTGACAAAGGAGTTAGAGTTTGGTAAACTAACCAGTTCCTCAGTTCAGAATGAAGGGAAGGATATAATGGAGAATCCAGAAGAGTGCAAGGAAAGATGCTTGAGGAAGTTATAATTGGAGTCCTCCAAGAGGGCCCGCAGATGGTGTAGAAAACAGCATAAGCCATAAACTGGGAAAAGGTATGCATTAGATTACATCACTGTGAAATAGTTTGTAAGAAGTAGCATGCAGGAGTTCAATGACAGCATCATTTGCTCTAGGGGATTCTTCATAAGAGCAATTCATCAGAAGATGAATGGACTATCACCCTGAAAGCAGGTAAGACATTTATTCATTTTAAATTGGATACTGGTGCACATGTTGGTGTGTTGATTGAAATAATGTTATCCTCCTGACAAGAAGCAGATAATAGAGAGTCAGGGGAGGCTTACAGGGGTAAGCTAATAGCAACTAAAGCTTACATGAGGGTAAATAAAGTGAATACATGCAGTCTGTACTGACTTTATGGAGAAGAGCATCCTTTACGGAATAAATAATGTATTGAGATTTTGTTGAGCCTTTGTTCTCACCAGGACAATGTGCTTCCAAGAGAGGACAGGAGGACAATATATATGAGGAAGCATTAAGGACATCAGCTGGGGAATAAGCTGTCTCTGAGCAGAACACACATCAGAAGAGGGAGTCAGCCACCCTCTACTCCTCCCTCTTCTTCAAATTCCATTCCTCTTAAGGAAGAAGCTAAAAGAACAGTTGTGTGAGTTTATTACCCAAGGATCACAAAATACATAGGAGAATGAACTGTGGGTACATTCTTTGTTCATCTCTAGAGAGGAAAAGAGGGACAGTATGTTTTGCCTCTGGATAGACCAGAAGAATTGAATAAATGTGAAAAAAGAAAAAAAGTCACAGAAGTTGTTAGGGGCTCATTTTCAGGGAATTTGTCTAATACTACATATTTTAATTCACTGGAGGTATCAGCAGGGTTCTGGGGAGTGTCTTTGGAAAAACACAGCAGGTGTTTTGTGTGTTTTCCATGTCTGATTGAGAAAACCGTGTTCCTTCAGACTTCCGTTTACGTTGTGCACAACACTCCATTTGTACCATCAGGAAAGGCAAAGAAGTTAGAGAGTTCAAAAGAAATTGAGGCACCATGGATGGGAAAAATGGTAAAAGAAGCTGAAATGTCAGCAGAAAATGACTGGAATCTCTGAGTATCCTGGAACAGAACCAGAGCTGCAGTGTTAGTATGATGCCAGCAAAATATAAATTTTCTGTAACAAATAACACACCTGAGAGAGAAGGTTATTCAGCAAGACATATAGGTAACAGTGAAACCACTACAGCTGACAAAGAAATAGTAGATTTCTTAGAAGGATGGATTACATTAGAGCAATTGTACCTTATGCTGCTGCCTGAATAAATAAATAGAGAATGCTCCTATACAATGACATTGCCTGACCTTAGTAAAAAGTCTAAGAAATAAAAGGAATTATATTGAGAGGATGGTATGCATAAACCTATATTGTCAATGGGTACTTCTAAGAAAGATTTTGGTACAATCTTCTTGCAGGAGAGTGGTCACAGCTAGAGATCAGTGGTTTATGCATAGTAGATGCTGACAGGAAATGAGAGTTAATAAGCTCAGATAGAGAAGGAGGCTTTGGCATGGTTGTAAAGACTTCATGTCGTAGTTGTGGGAGGCCTTAGCTATTACTATTTTATTAGCTGAAATCGACTGCAAACCGCTTATTGCTGTTACTGAAAATGGCCTTGTGAACACTCCAGAGAATTCACAACTTACTTTTTTTCCAAGTACAAATGGATGATTTGTAAATTGAATCTGAGCCTGGAAGAGATTTGGAGATGCAGACATACTCTTTAAAGTGTTTGACAGAAGTGGTGAAGTCCAAGACTAGCATGTTGCACTAATAAAAATAACCTTTGTGTTCTGAGGTAAGCTAAGGACTGTGGACTTGAAATTGGCTACCTAGGATGAGACTCTATACAGGGTAGTTAAGATTAAAATGGTAGTAGCAAGAGCAGCACATTCCTTATCACTATTATCAATTTAAGGGGAAGTGTAACTACTGCATGAAATCTTGCTTCAAGAATCAGGACTCCTAAGCTGTTACAAAAACGTGAAGAGTAGTCATGGAGGTTGACAGTGTTTTTTTGAGGAAACAAAATCTGAAGGAAAGAAGAGAGTTATTTTGACCTTAAATGAACAGTAGTACTAAATAGGCTCTTAAGTTTTGCTACATATATCAGAAATTAAGATGAAGATGTGAGAAAGAGTTATATCGATGGTGAAAAGAAAAAAACTGGCTGCAGCAAAGTAGACATAAATTATTTACATTGATTAGGGGAAAAAAAAGTCCAAAACAGAACTCTATGAACTATGTACTTACTATAGTATTATTCTGACTCCTCTGAGATAGTTTTGTTGGGAGATACAGGTAAAAAACTGGTGACAGACATCAAAGGTCTTTTCTTGTCTAATATGCCTTACTTGAAAGTAACAAGCCAGAATTAAGTTCACGTGAATCTAAGCAGTTTGTAGTGCAGTATTGGCTTAATTAGCTATGTGCTAGTCCCTGTGAGTTTCTGCCCAGTAGGTGTGCGAAAAGTGGTGTGTGAGACAGGAAATAAAACCAGTGCATTTAGACAGTTGTCCAGGTTATGAAGTAGCCACGAGAAGCAGCCATCTGTCCTGTCTTCGGACAAGAGAAGGTTTGATCTTCCAGAGGAAGTGATACACCACCTGAGACACTGTTGGATAGTTTGGTTATTATTGTGACTTCATGTGTTTGCATTAATAACAATTTTAAGTATAGCTGTCGTTACGTTCTGCCTTGGAATGGAACGTGTGGTATTTGGGGCTGTGCCTTCAAAGGCCTGGCAGCTTGACAGGGCACTGTGAGGCTCTTGTTGCAGTGCACAGACAGCTGGATGCCGACAGAGGATTATTCCCAGTTCCTTCACTGCTGAGTAACACTGAAGACCACAGAGGGAATTGCTGTTGAGGGCCAGAAGACAGCCTAGAGGCAACTTGCCCTCTACCTATGATTGATCTACTAAGACCCTGTGGGAGATAGGCCATTTGCTCCCACTGGCAGAGGAGATGCCAACCCACCCAGAGAGAGGGATTCTGAGAAGTCTCTGAAAGGGGAACCTCAAAGAATGTCCCTCCTCCTGCCAGCAGTCATTCCTGCGGGAAACACTGCTTGCCTCCTATGGAGCTGGTGAGCCCCGGTGACTATGATATGAGGCAGAAAAGCTCCTTCTGGCCATTTTCAGGGCTGTGTAAAGCCTTCAGAATTTGATCCATGGGCAGTAGAAATCATAAGGCTTAAGTTAACATGAAATAGGCTGACAGGTACTGCAGGTGAGACATTTTTCTCGTATGTACATCTTAAGTCTGGCAGGTTAAGATGGTGTGACTTGGTTCCAAGCCCAATAAACCAATAGAACTTGTGTTTCCTATGAATGGGCTCATTCATTTCAATGGCAATGCATGTACACATGTGTTTGTGTATGTGAGTGCATGCAGAGAGAAGAAAATCACTCTTCTCCCTTCTCCTTATGGTCTATATCATACAGCAGGCCGACGTATCCGGTCTATCAACTCCTTCATAAAAAATCCGAAATAAAGAGTCCAAGGAAAGTTTAACGGCTTCATAGCTTGTAATTCTCTTTTGGCCACATTTTGTTTGTCAGGGAGAGCACAAGAATGAGGCCACACATAATTTAACACCTTTCCCTATTTAGAGTTTGTTAGTTTAACTTTTTCTGAGATCCTTTTTTAAAAAAAAATTGTCTGAATTTAGTGGTTGTAAAGGAAAGCGATGGCCCTAAAGACTGTAGTTTTTCTTACAGAATGGGCATGGGATGAGCTCTAGCAGAGTGAGCTTCCCCATATTACCACCTTGATTTGACCTCAAATGACCTTTTGCAGGGCTCAGTAGAGTCAGCCTTCATATCTTTTCAGTTCTTGGCCTTTTTCTAAGATTGACAGCTGGGCTATGCCAAATGTAGTGGTGTTTCTAGGAGGCTGGTATATGTCCAAATCAGAGCCTGACTTCTTTCACATAGGCTCACTGTTGTAATAACCTTTCCAATAATAAGGAGGCTGATGGGCAGAGCTAATGAGACAGAGATCTCAGCGTGAGTATTTCAACACCTGCAGCCATGGAAGTGCCACCTTTCCCAAGGGCTCCATTATTACTGCCGTGCTTAGGATCTAATACTTGCTGGGCCTTGTATAAACTCAGAGTGAGACAGAAAAAATTGTAGGAGGAGAAATGCTGAAAGCCATAACCCCTCCTACCACATCTCTTCAATAAAGGAGCAGAGGCACAGGGAAATGAAATAGCTTTCCCTACCGCAGCTAAGTGTACAAAAGGACTTGGCTATTCCAGTGCCCTGGCAAGCACAGCACATTGATCCTGCTGTGTTTTGAAGGTGGGTGATAAAACTCTGAGTAAACAGGTTATGGCTCAGACAGCAAATTTTTACTTTGCTGCACCTCCAAGTTTTTATATGTTTTGGGGATTTTTGAAAACAAGGGCCCATTCCTGAATTTGCTTTAGTGAAAACTTAGTAAAGGCTACCTTATGACTTTTCTTAACAACAATTCTCCAGTTTAGGACCATGTCTTCAAACTTTTTGTTGGTGTTGCCATAGGGACTGGGGTCTCACTGACTTCATCTGCACCTCAGGGTGGATGTGCTCTAATCCAGAAGCCAGGTAGTCTCACGGGGTTGGTGGTGTTCTCCAGCTTATGTAGTAAACCCTCCTAAACGCATGGTGCTGCAACAAGAAAGCTGCTAGGATCCCATCTGAAGCCAGGTCATGTTGGGTTGACATGCTGGTTGGCTTGTTTGGAATAGCACCCACTATTTCTTCTCATGCAAGGAAAGAGGGAGAGAGCTGTAAGGGAAGATTAGACAGGTAACTGGATGGTCCAGAGTAGGACCTTCGTCCTTGAAACATAGTGGGCAAAATCCTGCAGGAAAGCATGACCGTTACTTCTATACAGTTCTGAGTGTTAACAACATTTAGGGGAACGCTTGGTTTAATTTAACATTGAGTTTTTCCCAGCAAGATGTGACCAAAATCTGAATCTGAATTTTGATTTTGGTGCCTGGAAACAGGATTCCAAGCATGTTTTGCACTGGGCTTTTTGGGGACCAGTGATAAAGACATTTAGAATCTGTTTATGAACTCCTTGCAAAATTCTGGCTGGTTACATCCAGAAAGTTTTTTTGGCTTATCTCTGTAGAAAACTACTCTCTTGCATTTAATCTTTTTCACATGGTATCAAAGTTAGCAATGGCTAGTGAAGAAATTACTATTATTGTTCATTAACTCCGGTCTCTCAGAGGAAACATATGTGCAGAGCAGAGGGTAAAGAATACTGTTGTTTTTTAATACTGAGTCACTGCTACTGATTTTTTTTCTTTTTGAAAAAGAAAAGAAACACTTTCTTTTTTATTTTTGAGGAAAAAAAAATGAAAAAAGTGTTGTTTTCCTTCTCTGAGGCCTAAATGTCAGGAGGGTTGATTTCCTCTAGGTGCCACAGTGTCTTCAGAAAATTTTAGTCCAACAGACCACAGTGATATCAGCCAACACTTGTTCCAAAGGATATCTGTAAAAAATTCATGGTTCAATTCCTGCATCTCAGGTCATTGGAGAGTGTGACTATTAACTAGTTCCAGCTGCTTTATGGAGTTTCACCAGCCATTTGTGAATCTTTATTTTTTTTAAGGAAATCTTTTAACTGCCTTTTTTTTCTTCTCCTGAAGGTATATTAAACCTTTAAATCTTTTTATTTTTTTTAAGTTCACATTTTAAATTCTCCCTTTGTGTCCAGGCTGAGGAAGTCTTTAATTACATTAGTTTAAGAAAAAAAAAGGAATAGTTATGACTTTACTCTCAGTTTCTCTGTGATTGTGTTGCTTCCTCTAGTTACGTTTTTCTGTATTTATTTTCTCAGCAAGGTGCCTGTTAAAATACTGCAGCTGATGATCTAAAATGAATTATGTTTTATTATACACAAGCCACATAACATGGATGATCAGCTCTCCTGGGCTGGCTGAGCTGTGCCACGCTCACAGCTCCAGTCAAACCTCTCTGTCTTCCAGGTAGGTCCCCCCTGGAGTTTACAGAAGTCTTGGTAATGGTGGTGAGGCAGCACAGTTCAGGCAGTACCTGAGTTCAGTGGTGGCTCCTTGCAGTCTCAGTGTGCTCCTTTTGCTGGAGCTGGTCCCAGCGGCTTGATGCCACCTAAGAACTGCCTTACTACCTCCTCCAAACTGCTTTGCTCTGAGCTGTGCAGCTGCCAGAGCTGGGGCTTAGCACTGGCCAGTCTGTTCTGTCTTTATGACTGTTATTTCAGAACAGGAAAATGCTGAATAAGAAAAACAAATATAATGAGGCTGGTTTTCTCTCTAAATTTAGGGGTCTAAAATTTAGGGCCCAGATAATGAAGACAGCAAACACAGTGACTCGCTGTAATATCTGCATTTGAATTTAAATGAGAGTAGGCAAATGGATTTCTTCATTTAAATTCACTGCATTCAAAAAATGAGAGTCTGCTCAAAGATGCATACCATGAAGAAACCTCAAGAACCTTTGCCAAATGATCACTAACAGCAACAAAAATATGCAAATTATTTTGTGTAGATTTGGTGTTTGCCACACTTCTGTTTCTTCTATGTGCATTTAGAACCTCCTGAATGTATGTATTTTTATTTAGATCACACACATGTGGTTATGTACTTACTGTATGTATATATATATCAATGCACAAATATATATATTCTGTAGATGAGGGTTATCATTCTAGGTAAGAAAGATAAACACAAAAGAAAATAACATTTTAGTTAGTATCTATTCAGGATTTTATGGGGAATCTGGGGCATTGCCATGACAATTTAAATAATGATTGCTTAATATCTTTTGTATCCTTGTAAACTCCTACTCATTTACAGCAGCAGCACTGAAAACTTATTAAGAATGCTTGTTCAGGCCAGATATCCATAGAAAACTTACAACAATGCTCCTTCTACTATATAATTATTGTTTTACTTAATGTAAATGTAAATTGATACAAGTAAATAAGATCTAATTACCATGAAACTACATGTCTAAAAAGTTTGGCATGAATTAGGAAATGCAACTGGAATTTTGCAGCTCTTATGTAAAATTAATAATAAATATTTTCTTGCCAATATCAATATGTTTATATTATGGTCATGGGACTCTCTCTGATGCCTAAATTATTTAACACATTAATTTTTTATCTCCACTCAAGCCTACTACATAAAGTTCCTGAGTTTGGTATCAAAGGTGGTGGTTCAAATCAAATTGATATTGCATTTTAGTTAAAATAGTGTTAGGACACATCTCACAGTCTTTACTCAGGAAAAATGTACTGGAGCAGTCAGCACTTGTTTTTCCTCTGCTTTCTTCTTTACCAGGTGCTGACAAGGCTGGAGATATGCACATGCAATATTGCTTCACTCCCAGCTCCATTTTTTTATTTGCCACTTTTAGATTGCACCAATTAAGGCTGTGCCATAGGGAAAAATGTTAGGGCTGAGCCACAGGCCAGATCCTCAACGCCACTCTCATCATACTGTGAAATACATATGAATTGTGGTTGTGAAGATTCCCAGCCCGAGGACAGCTATTGCCTTCTGTCCCTAGAAGGATGCCCCTCCACTGCACGTGGTATATGAGTAGAATGGCAACTGTGTTTGGATAAGTGCCTGGTTAACAAAATTTTGGGGTAGACCAGATACAAGATACAAAGGAAGCTTGACATGGATGTGCAGGTAAAGTCCTCTTGCTATTAACTGAAACAAAAGTCTTAAGGACACAGGATCCGCTTCAGGTTTTGATTTCCTAAGCTCTCCTTTGCCAGGGTCACTTCCAACCCCTGGCTGCTCCTGGGTCCTCTCAGGTTGGATGAATTTCGTATGTGGAAGAACCCAACAGACAAACAGATGGCTAGAAGTTAACTGAGAGGTAACTCACTAACAGGGTGAAAGGATCTGTTCAAAAAGTGAAACCAGTGATCTGTCACTACAGGAAGAGCAGATCCAAACCCCAGCCTTCGTCACGGAGACATGAGCTAGCATCTGGAAACTTTCCAATGAAACAGTCATTTTGGAAAACACTGGGACCAAAGCACTACCTTTCCCCAGAATAGCCTCAGCCATGACAAATGAGTGGCCTAGAAGTTGTAAAAAAGATGCTTTTATGATACTTTTGAGTCTTATTTACTTAAGGTACTGACTTGAGATACCCGATTTTGGGTGATGCTGGCTCGCATGCAACATCATTGATGTGCATTTCTCACTCCACTTGTGATTGTGGCACAAGAGGAGACCTGATTAGCTGCAGAAAGGTCAGTTGTCCTGGTCAACATTTCCCTCTCATGTCTCTGAGGTAAGAAAGGTCTTGGCCATGTGATTATCTGAGCTGCCACTGTTTAAGAAGTGCAGTTAATCATGGTAGTTGACCACCGATAAATTAATAGCTCAAGATTCTCCAGCATTCTCTCCCATGTTCCTTCTGTTAACACCTCATGACTACATTCTTCTACACTGCATCATTATCCTAGATTCATAGATCACGGAATCACAAAATCATAGAATACTTTGGGTTGGAAAGTCATCTAGTTCAAAGAGAAGGGACATCCCTGCAAAGAGAAGGGACATTTTCAACCAGATCAGATGGTTGTTCAGATATTTTGTAGAATGACCTGGGTTGGAGGGGACTCACAAGGATCATTGAGTCCAACTCCTATCCCTGCAATGGACAATCCCAACATTCACACCGTGTGTTTGAGGGCATTGTCCAAATGCTTCTTGAATATTGTCAGGCTTGGTGCCGTGACTGCTTCCCTGGGGAGCTGTTCCAGTGCTCCACCACCCTCTGGGTGAAGAACTACTTCATAATATCTAACTGAAACCTCCCCTGGCACATCTTCCTGCTATTCCCTCGAGTCCTATCATTGGTCAATAGCAAGAAGAGATCAATGTCTGCTCCTCCTCCTTCCCTTCTGAGGAAACAGTAGACGACTATGTCTTCCCCCCTCGGTCTCCTCTTATCCAGGCTGAACAGACCAAGTGACTTCAGCCTCTCCTGATGCAATTTCTTCTCTAGACTCTTCAGCAGCTTTGTGGCCTCCTCTGGATGATCTCCAGTAGTTTGATGTTCTTTGTATACTGTGGCACCCAAAACTGAACACAATATTTGAGGTGGGGCCTCACCAGAGCAGAGTAGATTGAAACAATCACCTCCCTTGACTGGCTAGCAATGCTGTGCTTGATGCACCCCAGGAGCAGAGCACATTTGCAGGGTGTTTAAGATGGCATCTACCAAGAGTAACTGCTTTGCTATATCTATATAAAAAATATTTTTACCTCAAATAACTATGAAAATTTAAACAAAGGTTTAGCAAACAGAAGAAAAAATTGGGCAATGACCACCTTGTCATCGGATGATTGCTGATACAGTTAAAACAAGCTTCAGGCAATTCCAGACAAACCTGAAGAGTCTTGAGACCTTACAGAGTTAGTGTGAAACCTGTGTCCTGTTATTAAAAATTTACTGGGCTATCATGCAACATGTTGCCTGGCTTCAAAACTCAATCTACTTCCAGCTCTTCCATACAATCACACAGTACCAGCCGCTCTCCCCTTTTCAAGGCTATTTACCACCTTGCCATGGAGCATCCCTTTGTTTATGAGTGCCTGTACTAAACAGGATGCTCCCAAATTAATTCACTTCTCAACCTCCTGTGACCATATTCTGGAGAGCACATCTGTGGCCTGAGCTTATGTTTGCCATGAAATAACTCTGCTCTTGATATGTTTCTCTGTTCCCGTTGCCAGATCAGTTCTCCTTGAGGCAAAATGATTCAGATACTGGCTTTTATTTAGCATAAGATGAGATGAGATGAACAAGTACTAGTAAGGCCAAAAGCATGTCTCTAGATGCAGTCAACATATTTCTCTTATTTTCCTTTTCCAAACTGCTGAGGCCAGATCTTGTTACCCTGGCTTATATTCTTTCTGCACCAGGCATCTGAGAAGATACTGAGGTGCCATGAAACTATGCTCTGTGTTGGGGAAGGACACAAATGCCATGACTGGTGATACATCTAGAAAATAATTTGTCAGATAAGTTACTCCCAGATGACTTTTCAAAAATGGCACGTGTATATTCCTACCTATCCCTAGAGTCTTTCTGTTGTTCCTTTTTTTTCCTGCATATTCTTTTTGATGTCAGTAGGTTTTTCCTTTTTCACAGGACACGGCCCTTCAAATGACCTTTGTTGCAGTTCCTGTTATAATACCATGCTTAGTTCCTTCTTTGCTACCTTGCTCATTTACTTGCAAGTTATTTTACTAGGAGGTATGTGTCTCTGGTCTGACAGTCTCTAATTTCTTCAGTAGCCTGCTTTCCTGCACTTGCAAGATCTTTCTCTCAGGAATTCTATTTTGTAGCCATGTTTCCAGACAGCTGCCACTCCTTGTTAAAGACTTTCATTTCAAATTGGAACGCTTCTTGTCAATCCTCTGTATTTAATACACACTAGGTTCTGCTTGCCATACACCCAACAGTGAGTAGCCAATGTGTTTGTCAGCAGTCAATCAGATGAATTTTACTCCACAAAAACCGGAAGGAACCTCAGATGTGACACAGGCTCTATCTTCCTAGGCCATTCCCCACAGATGTGTGTCTAACTCATGTTACAGACCTCCACTTATGAAGTCTTCACAATATTTCTGCATCACTGGCATTAGAACAGGTTTTAATGTCTAGTTTAAACTTCTTTTTCTGTAATTAAAGCCTGCTGGGTTCAACCATTTGTTATGGATGTGAAGAACAGCACATCTCCTTCCTTCTTTCTATAACCTTTTCCAATGAAGACCATTCCACCATGGCTATCCTTACTGACAGCGTGTGCAGGAATTTAAAGACTAAACTGAAAACTGATGTGGCAACTGAGGTAGTTGCTACTCATGGGAGCACCCTGCCCATCTTCTGAGTTGATTAGTCTCTGAGATTTTGTATATTCAAGTTCAGGTCTTTACCCTGATGGTAAGAGCCAAAGTACATTGAAATCAGTAAAAGTCTTAAGCTGTTAGTGTTAAGCTGTAGACTTAAATGGCCTAAAAAATTAGAGGACCTGTATTAGTGTTGACCTCTAACAGATGGCAGCAAAATGACTGCTACAGAAAACACATGACATTAGAATCACACCCGTCTTGGCAGTGCTGGAAGGGTCTATACAAGATCCTATATAAAACCCCAGATGTCTGTGAATTTTTGTGATTTAAAAGTTAGTGCAGGCTCTGAGACTGCTCACTGAAAGGCAGCCATCTGACTACAGGGGAGGAAAAGTGGTTCTCTCCCAGACTCATCATCTTTCTGGTTACCAGTTCAGACACCTCCCTTCCTCAAATCTGTTCATCCTGGTCTCTGCTGCTGCGTGAAAACATCGTAGAAAAGGGCTTTCTAGACAGTTATAGACAGTTTTTTTCCCCTTCTCCTATCAACGAAGCAACATGTATCTTTTTTTCACTAAGTACCTGAGCTGTGATTTCTGACTTGTGTCAGGTTCCTTCTTGTATGAACAGCAAAATATAAGTTTATCCTTCCCTTTCTTAAAATAGCATAGGTACAAAATATTTTGTAATCCTCTGCAATTAGGGCATAAGAGCAAGGCTTGAGTTACTTTTTGGTGAAATCATGATCACAAATGTGTCCTCTATTATATTGAACAGTGTGAGGGCTCTTGCTAATTCCTTGTCTCTGTGGAATGGTCATGTGTTTTGGCTCTATAATCTAAAAGTTCAAGACTAACATTATTCTGATTCTTGTTGTCCTGCATCTTGTAAGTGGAGTATTTAAGTTTTAAGAGTAGCATGTTTATTTATATACGTTGCTGCTAATCCAAACTGTCTGCTAAACTAATCCCTTATTAAAATGAAATCAAGTCAGCTATTTTAGATTACAAAGTTTAAACAATAGCTCAGTCAGACACTTCACACATCTGTTTTACTTTTCCTGAGTAAGTATGCAGTCTTTCTTACATTCTTCCTCTGCAAAAGTGCCACCAATTAGTTATACTTTTCTTTCCTTTCATTTTTCTCTTGTGACTTAAGTCTTTTGTTTTCTCAGTTCTATTGCTGATTACTTTTGAAATGCTGGCTTTTTTTTATGTGTTTGTTTTCTTTCTCAGTAATACATTTTAAAATGGATAAAAATTTCATGCTTATTACTTGTTAATATGTTATCATACTCTATTACCCAAATTTGGACCAGAGGTAATTCCAATGTGGGAAATGCCAAAATAATACATTCTTGGAGATGAGATCTTAGACAGATATGGAAACCCAAAGTAGGCTTTGATTTACTTACAGTCTACAGGAAATGAAGCATTACTGTCAATGTGGTACATAGAGATTTTAACTGAAGATAACTTTATTTCCAGCTTTACCTGCTGCTTTGACTTAAAGTGTTTTTCACATCATCTAATTTTTCATAAGCTTTCACATGTTTAGGGTTTGGCATTTTTTAAGGGATTGCATAAGTTTTCATATTGTGCAGAATCTCCCCCTCTTATTTAGCGTATATTTGCAGAGCATTTTAAGATAACATCAGGTGAGGGTCCCTCCAGCCTTCTGGAATCAAAAAAGAGGAACCATTCCCCTTGTTCCTCCATGTGGGGTTTGCTTCACCACTTTTTAATTAACTGGTCTTCCGACTGGTATTCTGAGAGAATGGCCCTGTTTCAGCTGAGGAAACCTTCAGGCCCACTCTAATTTAATATAATTTTCTTCGTCCACTTGTTTTGTTGGCCCAGTTTGAAAGGTGGAAAAGAAGCCTTCTGAGTCAGGCTGACACCATACCATTCCTATATTTAACTTTGCATCAGCCACTTGAAGATTGTCAGTTGAGGGACTTTCAATACACCACCTGCCCCAGAAAAGTGAGTCATTGTGCATGACGGGGAAGTGGGATGATCTACCATAGAATCATAGAATCAAAGAATGGTTTGAGTTGGAAAGGACTTTAAAGCCCATCAAGCTCCAAACCCCCTGCCATGGTCCGGGACACTTTGCATCAGACCAGGCTGCTCAAGGCCCCATCCAACCCCACCTTGAACACTTCCAGGGAGGGCGCCTCCACAGCTTCCCTGAGCAGCCTGTGCCAGTGCCTCACCACCATTAGGAATTTCTTCCTGATGTCTAATCTGAATTTTCTCCCTTTGAGTTTGAAGCCATTCCTCCTTGTTCTATCACTACTTACCCTTCTAAAAAGTCCCTCTGCAGCTTTCCTGTAGCCTCTGCAGGTACTGGAAGGCTGCTATGATGTCCCCCTTCTCCAGGCTAAACAAGCCCAACTCTCTCAGCCTGTCCTCATAGCTGAGATGCTCCAGCCCTTTGATCATCTTTGTGGCCCTTTCAACAGTTCCATATTCTTCTTATTTTAGGGATTCCAGAACTGGACCCAACACTCCAGGTGGGGTCTCACGAGACAGGAGTAGAGGGTGAGAATCACCTCCCTTGCCCTGCTGGCAATGCTTCTTTCAATGCAGTCCAGGACAGGATTGGCCTTCTGGGCTGCGAGCGCACGCAGCCGGCTCATGTGGAGTTTCTCACCATCCAGCACTCCTAAGTCCTTCTCCTCAGGGTTGGTCTCGATCACATTGTCCTCCATCCTGTATTGATAACAGGGGTTGCCCCAACCCAGGTGTAGGACCTTTCACTTGGCCTTGTTGAACCTCACGAGGTGCACACAGGCTCACTGCTCCAACTTGCCCAGGTACCCCTGGATGACATCCTTCTGGTGTGACCACTGCCCCACTCAGCTTGGTGTCATCTGCAGACTTGCTGAGGGTGCACTTGATCCTGTTGTCTATATCATTAATGAAAATATTACACAGCACTGGTCCCAGTACGGACCCCTGAATGACACCGCTTGTCACAGATCTCCATTTGGATATCGAGCCATTCACCACTGCTCTCTGAATGTGACCATCCAACCGACTCTTTATCCTCTGAACAGTTCACTCACCAAATCCATATCCCTCTATTTTAGAGAGAAAGGTGTTGTGAGAGACTATGTCAAAGGCTTTACATAAATCCAGACACATTATATCCATCGCTACTGATGCAGTCAATCAATCACACAAAGCCACTAGGTTGGTCAGGCAGCACTGGCCTTTGCAGAAGCCATGTTGGCTGTCTCAAATCACCTCCCTGCCCTCCATGTGCTTTAGCGTAACTTCTAGGAGAATCTGTTCCATGATATTTCCAGGCACAGAGGGGAGGCTGACAGGCCAGTAGTTCCCAGGATCATCCTTTCCACCCTTTTTAAAAATTGTCACTATGTTGCCCTTCTTCCAGTCACAAGGGACTTCCCCTGACTTCCATGAATTTTCAAATATTATTACTATTTCAAATATTATTACTTCTTTTCTACTAAAAAGAAGATAAGGCATAGTGAAACAATTTAAAGCAAATTCAGATTGCTCCATAACATATGGTGGCTGTGACGTTGTCAGGAAATAAAGCTGGTGCATCTTGCCTCTCTGAGTTTGTGGGAGCCAGATCTCACAGTCCTCTCAGCATCCCTCCTGAGGGTAAATGCCACCTGCCACTGAGCTCTGTACCCCTGTGGGTGCTCACAGGCACATATTCCCATTGCCTTTCTTTTAGACCCCTGTGAGCAGACCCTCATGATGCCTTGAATAGTGGTGTGTGATTTTTCATGCTCCATGATGTATGTCTACAGACTTTAAAGTTTGCTGGGTTGTGATACTGGTTTTAACAGGGACATGTAGTTACAACCTTGGACCCAGCAGCAAATCTGCAATATTTGTAAAAGCTCCTGCTGAAGGTGTGAAAACACAGCTTACCTTCCCAAAAGGTGTGCTAGAAAAGCAGGGCCACTTTGCAGCTGGTGCCTAGGACTGTCTGTCCTCCCTGCCAAAGGTCTCCATCTCCTATAGTAGCACTCAGCATCTATCTTGTAACTGCCTCTAATCTGAAGTTGGACTCATTGGCTCTGATCTAGCTGATTGGTTGGTGGTATTAGATAGGAAATTGTATCAAGGTCATTATTCTTTTCTTTGATGAAGTCCAAATATTACTGAAATTTTTAGGGAGTGAACTTTTTCCTTCAGAGGGCTGTGTTTAAATCAGGATGTCAAGATTGTGTGTTTCCTACATCAACTTTGTCATACGATGGAAGAAGAAAGGTCTGAATATAGTCATAGATGGCCAAGCACCTCAAAAACAAAGGTCAGTTAGTGTCTACAGATGGGTTTGATGTCTTCATGCCAAATGTAGAAGAAGCTGGTCATCCTTTTAGCCTGGTGGCTGCTATCTCTAAGGATGTGGCAGGATTGACTGCCCACCATGGCAGACAAAACTGCCAGACACATGGTTATATTTTTCTGCCTTCTGGATTTCAAATCTCCTGGCTGAAGGAATACCTTCAGCAAGTCATTGTTGGCACAGTGATCTCCAGATAAAGGCCCTTCCCTCCAGACCTGCACACATCCTGCTAGCTGCAGTTCCTGCAAGCAGAAGGGCTAAACTGTGCTTTTCAGGGCTATTACTGAGGTCTCAAAATGTGGCAGTGCCACTGGAGAGACAGATGGGTTCAAACAACTTAATGTGCTAAAGTTGAATTTGACACAGAGGACTCGTGGAAGTCAACAGGAGTTCGCCTGTGTAATTTCTAGAAATTTGCTAATGCACATGAAGACTCTACAGCCTGGAAAAAACTACTGTCACAATTTCACCAACACTGCAGCCCTTTTCAGGCCACATGTCTCCCAGCAGGTTGGGTCCTTCCTACACTGGTCCTCAAAACTTAGCCTAGATCTATTCCCCAGGGATGGGAATGACAACCTCAGTCTTCTCTCCTGTAGACAGCTACATCTGAGCTGTTTACTCCATGCTCTCTCTGAAGGTCATGGAAAGAAATTAGTGTTTTTAGGATGTAATTCATTTGGCTTCTGCTTTTGGAAGAAATGACTTGGATCTTATAAGTACCCATTTTCTTTCCATCAGCTGTAATAGGAATTAAGGGTAGTTAACTCTGATACAGATATCTTGCTTCAGGAGATGAGAAATGTTATTTCAACACTCTAAAGGTGAAAAAAACCCCACAACTTCTTCATCATGTTGGGGTTTTTTTGTGAAAGACTGTAAAAGTACGTGGCAAGTTAAAGTGTGCAGTGTTTTGTATAACTAGCACACTTTATGGATGGGCTGTTATTGACCTTTCTTTTATACTGGTAGTGTATACGCATGTTCAGTCCTTGATAAGAAGCATACAACTCGATCATGGTATTAATAATTTGTCAAGCTTCTTATAAAGGATAGAGGAATATTTCAGTAAGTCTGCCATGCCCTGTTCTATTGACCTTCCCTTGTCACCAGCAAAACCAGCAATTAAAAAGTAGTTGGGAGTTGTCTCTTCAGGTCATGCTTGCTCTCTTGCTAGAATTTTCCTAGCTTAATAAACAAATCCATAATGTTAGTGTTATGAAGGAACTGGTTTTGAGCAAGACCTTGACATTCAGAGGAAGTTTCCCTCCATCTTCTGATCAGACTAACTTCTTCTGTGCTTATTACAACTAGGAGTCCATGTACCTCTGGGAACTGCAGCAAAGAGTTGCTGCCAGCATCCTTTGACCCACAAATACACTGTTCTCATAGTGTATTTCCTGCATGTGATTGTCACACACGGAGTAGCTGACCAGATGATGTCCCAGCTATGTTTTTGCTGCAACAGCCAAGAAAACTTACAAGTGACCCAGTCCTATATAATATGCTCAAGGAAATACTGGCTTGTGTTAGAACAAGATGCTGGGTTTCTAACACTGATGAAAATAGATTCTAGTGTGCCATATTGGACCACTGTGACGGAACATTAACCCAGACTATTGGCATATGTCATATTTCTAGCATTTTTTATTCCCCTCTTTGCCATTTGCATGGTTCTTGTAAAGCCATTTTACATTATCACAGCCTGTGAGTTGAAGGATAATGTACGTGAGAAATCTAGCGATTTCTGTATTCTGTTTTTAAAATCTGCATCTGTTTTACTTCCCATTGCATCTCTGTTTCAAGTCTCTTGATAGTTTGATGATTCTCAGCTCTGCAAGATCTGATTTTTTCCCTCATGTTTTCCCCCTAGGTACTGCTGTATGATAGAAAAGTGTGATTACGGCAAAGTTAAGCTGCAGTGTTACAGTGTTACAATTTCTGTTAAATAATTGAGAATCTGAGATAAAATAACTTACCCAAGTGTCTCAAAAAGATCTGAGGCAAAGTAGGCAACTGTGTAGGCAAAGAAAAGAAACCTCCACATCCCAGATTAGAAACCTTCCTACTGACCATTTGGTTCTTCAGGAAACACTGAGGCTATAACAGAGAGAAAAGGAGAAGGGATCACCTACATTACCTCAGACTTTTCACAGTTTTACAAAACAAATTGATCTTCATGAGGGATGCCAACAGAGAATGATCTACGGTAAATACCTGGGACCAAATCTGTGACTATAAGCTTACAACGCTTTGCAACAGCTGCATGGTGTTTAAGAGCTGGAGTTGATTCTGCCTGGTAATTTCTTATTCATGTTTTTAACACACTGGAGTATGAGTAGGTCTCTAAGGCACCTGTAACAAGCTCCACTGTCTTCACTGAACTGAGAATTGCTGTGCATCCTGCTGGTTCTTGGAGGCTTTAAGGCAGGCATATTGCAGTGGAAAGCCTGGTGGAAGACAACACCTTTTACCTTGTCCAAAACTACAAAGTTGAATCCTCAGTTTACTCATTCCTTGTGTTTATTGATTTGTTTGTCTTATTTGCATCAGGGAATGTTTTTTGCAGAAGTTTTTCTAATTGAGAAGCTGAAATTAGGCTGAAGTTTATGCTTGATCCCATCCTCTAAAAAAAAAAAACCTGAAGAAAAATTTACTCTTACGAGGAGGGGTGACATTGCATGGGATGGGGGTAGGGGAAGAAGGAGGGAGAAGGAGGAGGAGGAGAGAGAATTGTGCAGATTTCCTGCCCATACTTCAAAAGGGGCTCTCCTCTCCTGTATTATTTCCTTTCCCATTAGCTTCACTTTGTTGGCTTATGGTTCCAAAATGCACCAGGAGTCAACTCCAGTGCAAACCTGATATTAAAAACTAACAGGCTAATGCCAGGGAAAACACACTCTCCTCCTGGTTTCAAAGACAGATTTTTTTTTCATAAGTGCAGCCATGCTTTTCTAATAAAAATTCATTAAACAATGGTTATGAAGGATGAAGGATGGGGGAGGGGGAAGGGATGCAATCAAGTGAGTTCCTTTGAACTCACTTGAAAAAATACAAAAGCAAACAACTAAGCTGTTAGTGTCACACGTTTCCCTTACGAACAGAGAGGCCTCTTCAGGTTTGCTCACAGTCAAGAGAGTAAAGATGAGATAGGCACCTTCTCTAAACTTCTTTCTCCAAAAACTCTAGGATTTCTATTCTGTAAACGTGGTTGTGGAAGCTCTTTTATGTTGCTTCAGTTTATATTATTGCGAGTCTAAACGAATATAGTAGAGACTACTTAATTCGTTTATGTAAAGTAAAAACAAATGTAGAAGCCTTCGCTATTTTTTATTGTTAACATCCCATTGGGAGGCAGGAGAGTAAATATTTTAGAAGTTTAAAGCAATCTACTTAAGCTTAATAATAATGCTGGGTTTCAAGTAACAGAGAAGAGTACAAGTCACTGGAAGATCAAAGATTACACTGAGTTTTATAGCAAATCTGGGCAAAGATCTCCCGGGAGGGGTAAATCTTCAGAACTCTCCTTTCCCAGTCTTTCATGGTGATCATTTGACATCTATGGAACAAGAAAGCGAGGAAGTGAGAATTCAGGCAGTTTTGTGCCCAGAGAAGCAGAGGCCAGAAAACTGAAGGAATGTTGACTTTTTACTAGCTTATAGCTTAAAAATTCTAAATCAAAAAAGAAAAAGAAAAAGAATGTGCCAGAGATACCCTGTCTTTTCATGGATCGGTTTGCAATCTTGTACTAACTGAATTTTGAGAGAGTAATCTCTGAATAAGATTGCTGACAGTTTCCCTGTGTTTATGTTAAATGCTTTTGCTTGTCAGCAAATTTTCTGAATCGTTTACCTGTTGAGAGACACTAGACACTCTTTGCATTCTTCCCAGCAACGCTGTTCCTTTCATCTAAAACAAGAAGAGGAGAATGCTGTATTTTGGGCCATGGGCATGACTGCATATTTAAAAAAAAAGGAGGAAAAAAAGGAATATCAAGTAGAAGAGTTGGTAATGAATGATGCAACATAACAATACGGTAAAATCAGGTATGCGTGTGTGTATATTCAGGGGACTGATATTTAGAGAGCATAATCAAGAACCTCTAGCATAGGAACAGAAATTGGGCCACATTGTTTTCCCATGGCTGAGAAAGTTTCTGCTGGTCTGGCTTGCAATTATTAAAACACTGGAATCCTCAGTCATTACACCAAAGCTTGTAAACTTCCTAATGAATATTCAAAATAACCCTATGGAGTTTTTTAATGTTAATGTATTTCAGCCTTTGACTAACACGAATATCCTACAAGGCTATCATCATGTTTGGCAACATGGCTAATTCCATTATTTTCTTTTAATGCTAAAATATAATGCCAGAGAAAAGAAATATATAAATTTTTGCTTCAGCTGCTTCTGGTGTGCATTTTATGTGGTTTTTTTTGCCACAATGATGTTTCAGACACAGAGCAGACCCACACATTCAGTTTCTTTCTAAGCTCTCTTGCAGTACAAAAGCGATGTGTGCACTCCTCCCACCCCCATAAAAGCAATTATTGAAAATCAATACCATAATATAGGTGAACAGAGCTGTGCTTTTTCCTTGAAAGCCAATTATGAGCAATTTACTAAAGTTGTCAAGTCATGGCAAAACAAATAGTGTTAATAGTGTAGATTTCATAAAGACCTATCTGTCTTGTTATTGCTGCAGTCTGAGCGGCGTTCCAAGCTCAGGCTGGTAATGGAGCAATAACTCAGCCAGAGATGGAGAATGTACCATCACCAGTTGCCTTTGGAACAGGGGGACTGAGTACTGTCACCATGCAATATGTCCAAACATCATTCCTGCCCCATAAATAACCACTGAGTTTTTATGGGAAAGGTGGGAAACCATAATACCTGGCAATTTCCTTACGTTCTTTTGGGGTGTTTTTGGACAGTGAAATAACCCACTGTAGTATTTTGGAAATAAAGTTGAAAATGGGATGTTAATGTTGTATTTTTGATTGCTGGCTTCAGGACTGAAGGCAGGCAATGCAAGTTTACCATGTGTGTGCATAGCAAGGAACTTTGCGGAACAGGAACTTTGCGGCTTCTCAGTGTGACTGGCTTGCCAAATTATAAGACAAAAGAGCATAAAATGGTGTTAATAGAGTAGATAAGTTTGGTATCAAATCAGATTTCTTTCTGTTGATGACAGTGCTACTGGGCCAAGTTCTTCCAAATTATTTTAGCTGTGGGAAGCTGTCTTATACATTGCAGCAAACATGACAATCTCCGCCTTTGTGAGAGGAACACAGTGCTGGTCTTGGCATTAAACACTTGCAAATGAGTTCTCATAAAGCAGGGCTATGCTTTCCTGTGACAGAAAATGACAGTGGGGAGAAGGTAATTAAAAAGCTTCGCAGATCTGAGGTGTTCCCACCACAGAGGTGCAAAGGGGCAAGATGTATTTTTCTGATCCTTGGGAAATTCTCAGAGGTGAAGGATGCCCATGTGGGGTCAAATGTGCTGTTTATGTCTACATGGTTGAGCTTGGCCATGAGTAGAGTTGTGCTTTAAACATTTAAAAGTGCGCAAAAACTTATTCTGGAAACATCCCAGTGTATGCTGAGAAGGAAATCCACATCATGGTTGACTTGTTCAAATGTTCTGTGTTCCTGCTGAAAATCCTGGGAAGGCAGGCAAGGATGTGCCAAGCATGCATCTGCATGGCTGAGCTCATCTTTTTCCTCGAGATCTGGTTTGGAGCTTGAATCTGAACTACAGTCGGGTTCCAGCCTGAATGATGGTTGGAAAAACCTTTTGGGACCTGGGACTTTCACTTACGTTCAGGTTTCTTTGTACTCCCAAGCTCAGCTTTCTAGCTCTCTGAGAAGGCACCATTCCTAGTTGTGGGAATACAAACAAGAGTTGGCAGTGTTCATCTCTGAATTTAGGAAGGGTCACTGCTGTGCACAGAAAGTTTCCAAGCCATGTTCATCCTCTGGTCTTTAAGAAGCATATAAACCACAAAAGAAAGTTATTACTCCAGGGGACAGAGATAGAGAGAAGGCATGACACTTCTTGTAAGCTGTTGCCCTTCCTGCTCTCTAAAAGGTATGTGTGTGTATTTAGCCTTTAAATGGAGTTTACTCCTTTTTTATCCCTTACCAGCAAAGTTCAGGAGGAGCAACATTGGCCTTCCACTTGCAAGGAGCTGCCAACAGCTCTGTCTGGTGTGGTGTCTGCCACACACATGTAGTGTTCCACAGTGATGGTCTGGCGAGAGACTGAAGGCAGCAGCAGCACTTGCTGGCGATTTCGAGGCACTGTTCTTTCATTTTTTGTGTCACGGGCTTTGGAGCAAGTGCATACTCCACCCTCTCTCATTAGGTGCAGCTGTCAGTGAAGAAGGGGTGTCCACACTGGGAATTCACTCCAAATGTTCCCTTTAGCTGCTTTGCCTCTTTTAATCTGCAACCCCCTTTCCCACATACTGGAACAGCTGCCTGCACTACATACTCCAGTTGGTGCTCGCAGGGTGCCTTAAAGGCCTTAAAGTGTTTCTCTGCTGGAGACTCTGAACACCTCTTTTACCATAATCCCAGCTTCATGTGGCAGGGGTAGGAGTTGGCATCTCAGCTTTTATGGACAGTTTTAGCAAGAAAATCTTTCTGGAAAATAAAGGGTTTATTTTTCTTCTTCGTGTCTAATCTGTTTCTAGCTAAGTTGAGCTTGGTGAGCAAATTTTAGGTGCCTCTGTAAGCATTTGCAGATCCTACTAGCAAAGAGGAAACTGGCTTGGGGAAAATAAAAAACAGCCCGCACATGAAGGAGAAATTGTGACCAATTTCCATGTCAGGTTTAAGGTCTGTTTTAAAGTTGAGTTTTGAAGACAAGATTCAGAATCAAGTTTGGTAGCACTGAAACTGGGCAATATGTTCCGTGAGATTTCTTTGCTAGCAGACATAAATTCAAGAAGCCGGGGAGCCTTAAGGGATTTCTACCACCTTGGGTCATGTAGGAAAGAGAACTGGAGTTCTTGGGGCCTTGTCATGCTGAATTCATCATAATACTTAAACAGAAGGAAAAGTGTCTCTCTACTTAACAGAGAATGGGTGGATGTGGAGATTTATTTCGCAGTTCAGAGCAACCACCTATGCCAATTTAAGGCAAGAAGGAAGAACATCCCTTCAAGTGTTTCTTCAGGGAATGTTTAGTGAGACAACATTAATGAAGTTTGGTCAAGACACTATCACTACTGCAGTTCTTTTTGGGCAAAATCACCCATGATCTGTAATTGACCCTAAGCTGTCAAAGGCAAAAAGTGGTTTTGCCAACAACAGTAGGTGCATAAACTGGAGGAGTAACTATCACAAGTGAACTTTGCCTAGTTACCCACATCACGTTTCCAGTCATGACCAGAGCAGCAAAGCAAGCCTGAATGAGAACTAATAGTCCGCTAGGTCATCCTCTCCATACATGTCACATCACAGCAGGCCTGTGTTGCAAGCATAGAGTAGGACTCAGATGGAAAATGGAAAGCCAGAAGATATAGAAAGGAAATGCCTCCATTTCAATCATATAAACATCCAGCAGACTGAAGAATGGTGTTGTTAATAATTTCTACATCTCTACTTATGAATAGATGAAAGATTTTGCTACTTATTTTTGTGTATCTCTGTGCATCTGCTACCTGGCTAAAATTTGACAGCAATTTTCCAGAATCACTGTTTCTGGAGAGTGGTCCTTCCCAGAGAAAGGGTAAGAGGACTTTTTGTTGTTATTACTAACTTGAAAGTCAAATGCTAGTCCTTGTAGACTGGTTGTCTCTGCTCCCACATGTATGTGGGAATTGTCATTCTTGGTTACATTCCAGTGTTGCTGCATGGCACTGTAATGAATAACCACAACTTCTCATTCCATGCCCCTAAAAAGTCTAAGTCAGGAGCTTAGACTAGTGTTTCCCTGTGTAGTCTCCTCCAGATAGCTGAACAAAATATGAGCCCAAACTGTATGTTGTGAATGGTCCTCACTTTCCCTCTCTATTGTCTACAAAGAGATTCTAGGAAAAATCATACCCTAATTTAGGCACCACATTTTGGTGCCTCATGTTTACAGGCAAGTGTGAGTGAATGTCCTCTGTGTGCTGTGCACTACTGAAAACATCACATCAGGGACCTGGTCTGTGGAAAAGGTGTTGCTGGTAAAGAACCATTTGCAGAAAAAACTGGGCACTATAACTCTTTTTGTCTTGAATACTTTATTTCATACACTGCCTCTCTTCTGCCATGTAAATTGTGTGTTAATAGCTTGCAGTTTTCTCACATTTGTAGGTTATTTGAAACTATTGTCCGTATAATTTCTATGAATAATTCTTGATCTGTAGGTCTTTCACACTCATTTCACTGGGATTATTTGAAAACTAAAATTCATCTTTCAAGCTGAGTTAGTTTTTATTGGTCTCATGAATCATAAAATATATTTCTTTTCATGAAATTGACTGTTGAGAAATAGCATGTGTTGTCCTATGAAAAAATACATTTGGGTTCCTGATGAGTAAATCTCATCTCTTTATAGGTTCTATTTGGTTTGTTTGAACTATCATTCACTGAAACAACCACAGTATTAAACAAGCTCACCAGTTCACCTAGTCCAATCCTCTGCAATCTCAGGTAACTACATAGTAATTCAAACATCTGAGTATTGCTTCAAAATACTTACAGATTTTTAGCCTATAAATTAGCTGAGCAGTGACTTTCTTTATGCTTTTGATCAAGCTAAAAGTCCTGAAAACATTAACCCCTTTCTTGTGGACATTTTATTTCTCCTACATGTGGTTAATACTGCATGCAGAAAAGTCATTGAGAAAGAGAAACATGGAATTTAGGAAAGGTAGATGTGAGACTGGAAGGAATCTCAGGTCCCTGCCATCACCAAGGGTAGGCAATATTTTAAAGAGGAAAATTTAAATATTTATAAGCCTTAGAGAACAGTTTATTTTGGATTAGTTTTGCATATGAAAGTTTGGGTTGGTTTCTTTTTATCTCAGGAGGCTCTGTTATGCCTGTTAGTCACTTCTCCACAGGAGTACCTCAAGGAACTTCCTATTGCTTTTGTGAGTAAACTGCAAACACTCATATCAGCTGGCTGCTTCTTGTCCAGAAGTGAGAACACGTGTGGAAGTCCATTTTAATATTTAAATGATTTTTCTCCTAACAGCACTACCGTGCTCTACGGCGTATTCCTCTCATTGATATTGGAGAAGAGTTTTGCTTTTATGCACATCCCACGGTGTAAAAGCAGACAGAGACAAACTAGGGAATTCATTCTTGAGACATTATGTTGTCAAATTATTTTTTCAGCATCAGTCAAAAATAACTATAGTAGTAACAGTGAGCAGAACAAATGGTAATGCTAGTGACTACAAGCAAGACACGAAGTCTTTTATTCCCAAACCCAAAATGCTTACTTTCTAGTAACAAGCCATAAACAATTCAATATCATTTACACTTCAGTCGATTTAGACCCCATAAATGAATTTTTATTAATCAGTAATTAATTAACCAATTCAGTTTCTTTTTTCTGTATTAAAAGTAGCCAGGTCTTAAAGGTTTGGTGGCTGTCTTTCTAAACTTCTGACATCTCCACCTTACTAATATGAATGCTTTCACTATTTACCATGGATATAATGGTACTGCGCTCACTGTCCACCTTGATTGGTTCTTTGAAGGATGTTTTCCCTAAATGTAACATTAAAGTACAACACAGACACTTTGGGATGTGAATTTTGGTTGTATCTACAGTCACAGATCCCCAGCAGACAGATGGGCTGAACAGCACAGTCAGAAATAGGAGGTTATGGTATTGCCATTCCAGAAATGTATTTGGGCAGTAGCATGGCCTGCATCAACCCATAATTTTGCTGAATTAAGTGTGTAACACTAGAGGGTATACATTACCAGCTGTGAGACGCCAGGAGATCATAGACGTAGAAGGGATCTTGGAAAGTTGTCTGGCCCAGCCTTGTATCCCGGGGTGAGTCCATTGGTATGTCTCATTCTGGCAGATGTTTGTCTAAACTGCAGTGATGCAAACACCTTGGTCTTGCCAGGCAGACTATGTTGGTGCTCTATGGTCCTTACTGTTAGAAAGCTTCTCCCAGGTATAGCTTGAGTCATCCCATCTATTATTTTAGTCCACAGTTTGAAGAATTATCAAACACAGGCATAAGGAAGAGATTATTCTCTTTTTGCAGGAGAACTTTTACATACTTGAATACTATTACTGAGTTTCTTCTCAAATTTATTTCTTAAATTCTTCCAGTTCCTTCAGTCTTTCCTTTATTTCAGGCTGTCCCCCCTAGACCCTTACTCATCTTTGTTCTCTAAACGACTGTTTACTTGAAACAAGATTAGATATGGTGACCTGATTCATGCCCAGGTTCTCTTGAGCCCTGAGAAGTGCAGGGCTTGGATCCCCTTTCAGTACCTCAATAGCATAAAGCCCCACCTCTGCCAGTACAGGTGCATTTCAGTCCAAAGAGACAATTGGAGCTCCTACAGACAGTTCTACAAAAACTTTTACCTACTTAACACATGCACCAATAACTGGAGAGCCACAGCAGCAGGTAACTCAGAGCTGTCTGTTAACAATAATCACAAGAAGTAAAGGAATGTGTACTACAGGACATACCCAGGTTTGAACTCTGTGTTATCATGGCTAAATGGCTGTTTTGTTACCTCAGCTACCTGATATAGAGATGTACTTATGCTCTCTATGAATAATATGTGCACTGTTGCACTGTCATCCATATGCAGGCAGAGGTAAGCCTGCTCCCAGCTCAGTCTGTGCTGTGTTGGGAGGAGAGGACAGTATTGAAACACTTGAAAAATTGCGTTCTGTGCCCTGCTGGGCTTATGCTGGTGTTGCTCAGTAAGACAACCTGGGCTTGGGCTGTTGCTGTAGCACAGAAGGAAGTTTTACTCCTCATTTTTGTTCTGCTGAGGACAAGCAACCTAGTAATGCCTTTTGTAATACTGAGGTTCTTAGTAGATAAACAGATGTTCTGGTCTTCCAATCCTTTCTCCATCCCTCTGCACGGCAGACAGACCCGAAGCACTGGTTTCCTAAGTGGGAAGCATGTGCTTAGTGAAGAGCATAAAACCTACAGAGACAGGTAGAAAAAAAAATCAGTAAAATAGATGCTAGGGAAAAAAATAAATACAAATCAGTAATTCTGCCACTAGGCACCTGCTGGCATTGTCAGTGAAATGTAGTAAGAGAGGAGTACTAAGCCATAGGTTTTGCAAATGCTTTTTTTCTGAAGCCTGTTAGAGGTCCCTCTGCATGTTTATTTATTATTGTCTTCACAGCACTTCATTCAGGCTTTTTAAATGATTCTGAAAGGCATGAGGTTTAACATCCACAGGTCTGATGTCATGCTTTAACCTCCAGAAAAGGACCAGCAAGGGCAGCAGGTAGGTGACATTTCCCACACTGTTTCAGCAGTGTGTTTGACTCCTTCTGGAAAACTGACTGCTTAGAGTGAGAGGAGGAGGTCATCTGCACACTCACACCATCAGTCCTTGACCTTTTTGTTGACAATACACACAAGGTATCCTTTCTGACAGCTAAAGTGACAAAGCGGTATTGTGATAGGGACACATACCCAGGCTGAAATCATCAAGTGATTTCATCTAAGATGCTGAGCATCTACCTAAGATTTAGTACCTTTTGGCTGTTCGAACAACTGCTCTGCTTTTGAACTAGTAGCCTTTTGGTGACAGGCTCTGATATCCTACTACCAATTCCCAAGTCATCAAGCTCCTCTGAACACATGTAGACTCTAAAACCAATTACATATAAATGTAAATGACTGCAAAGTGCCAAGTGATAGAGACATGGCTTCACCTGGGTCAGGTGGATTGCGTGAGACAGAATGAACTGGAGGTAAGCTGACACCTACAGCCTTGTTTTCTTGGCAGATTCACAAACAGACTCTAGCCCTAGACCTTTGCTGCCCTTTGCTTCCCTTCACCTGCACCCTCCTCATGGACAATAAAAATGAGACGTAATACATCACTTTTGTGATGGCTCTATTTTCAATTGAAATGAGAGATCAGGTTCTTGCAACAACTCATGAGATTCACATTTATCTGCTGTACAGGGTTGTTAAGAAGATGTATTTTGGGTCACTTCAAAGTACTTTTATTTTGAAAAATTGGCAAGGTCTTCAGCTGGTGTACATCAACACACCTCAGTTGATTCAGTAGAGCTGATTTACTCCAGCTGAGGATATGGCCTCATCTCATATGACTGTTTTTTAATTTAAAAGTATATAATCTTGCCAAGTGCAAGTAAGAAACTGGCTTCAGTGTGAGAATAAAGGAGAATTCTTTGAAGGAAGATACTTTTCCTGTATAAAGCCATTTGTAGCAAATGATTAAGAAATTATGTGCCCCTGTACTTTCTAAGCACGCCATGTTTGGATATAATTGTGTTACTTTGAATAATATTACTTCCATTTACGAAGCGAAACTCCAGCCCTGCTCTTTGAAAATTTGTCCCTTCATACTTAGTAAATCATAATTACACTGTCACAGCAGTTAGCAGTGGACCCTGAGGGTCAACGGACTACTTCTAAGAGAATCACAAAAGGTAACTAAGAAAATCAAACCTATTGTTAATAATCTTGAATTCATTATGCAAGGATATGCAGGACAAATGAAAAATGTTTTGAGGCTTGCAATTTGTGAAAGGCTGGAAAATGTTTTCAATGAGGTTATATTTCTTTCCATCTTTGTAATTTTTCCTCATATTCTGTTCCCATTTCATTTTCAGCCTCTTCCTGATGGCTTATGTTTTTTTCTTTTCACAAGACAGAATCTTGTGCCTTTAAAATGTATTTCTCTAACCCACACCAAGGCATCAGTGGATGATACCTCAGAGCTTTAGAAGTGGCCGTGAGTGGTGGCATCTGATGAAGGGTTTTGGGACAGAGCTATCTATCTGGATGCCATATTCCCATCCTGGCATCAAATTCTTTGTGAGTTAGCTGTGTCGTGCTTATGCTTCTTAGAGCTTTGACTTTCTTTGGTTACTGCCATAAAAGGTTGTAGTTCTGATTCTTTCAGCTGAAGAAGTGCCTTATATGGGAGTGGTGCTCCTGGTGAAATCCCTGTCAGAAACCTACACCAAAGCACTGAACAGATATTTATAGTAAAAAGAGAAATTCTTCATCAAAGACCATACGGTCTAGACAAAATGCCTTTAACAACTCCCTGACGCACTCCTGACCTGTGTAAATAGAAACTCTCTGTCCCCTTGCCCTTTCTTTGTGCTGTGTTAAAATCCCACCATCAGCGAAGCACGCAGCTCTCTGAAGGCTCTTACTCGCTTGCTTTTTCATCCTTTTCTTCTCCCTGGATGCTGATAGCTTAGCTGGAGCAGAGGGAATGCATTTCCTTCAAACACCTCATCAAACGAGGACTTCAAAAAAAAGCTCACTTCTTGCTGGTTATTTTGAAATTTGAGTCAATTTAGAATTTCCAGGACTGATTTTCACATCGGTTGACATATACACTATTGAATCTGAGATCCACGTAATGAACACCAGGATGGGTAGCAATGAGGATTAAATACACATACCATTAACAGAACTGGAGGTTATTCTTGCATTGATCATAAGGGAGAAACTTTGTTGCTAGGAACTCTTAAGTTTGGAGCAAGAATTTATGTGAAGATTGGGTAAAACACAAAGAAAAGAAAATACATCTGCGGTTTCATCCACAGCTTCTCTAAGTTAAATGCATTTATTAGCAGGGTAATCACCCTCTGAGGGATATGAAAGTATTCCACAACTAAGGTGTTAGGAATAGCTGATTAAATAGCGTGATTTTTTTAAATTGCTTTTTTTTACTGAGACATAAGAATAACTAAATAATGCCCACTTTTCAGCAGGAAAGAGAAAACGTATTCCTTAGAAGTAATACCCCACACAACCATTTTCCCACAAAAAGGAAGATATTTTGTCTTTTCCATTCTCTCTCCCTTGCTGACAAAACAGAAAAAAAGGTCACAAAAGAGGAAGACGGGAACAATATTGAAAAAATGGAAAGACAAAAATGGTAATATATATATAAAAGTTCCTCTTTTCACTGTAAGACAAAAGAATTTTGAAGGAAATTAAAATATTTTTAATCTTCTATCCAGACATATTTTTTGACAGAGAACTATCTCCCTTACTAGACCCACTTGTGATGTTTATCAATAAGAGGTTCAGGAACACCACATAATTAAAAATACTTTTGAAAAAGGAGGAGACTTACAACTTAGATATGAAACAGCCATGGAGGAACCCCTTCTGAACATATGTAACTATCCACCAATAATCCTATTTAAGGTTGCAAGAGTACAAACTGTTATAATACCATATAAACCCATCCCCAATTTCCTTTCCAGTAATGTGTTCTTGACTCCTCTGTTTGAAGCTGGTCAGAGCAGGCATGAAGTTGCATAGTAAGCTGGGTTGAGGAACTTATCTGGATGAAAATTAACTAGGGAAATAGAAAAAAAATATTTTCAGTTTTCTCACCAAGCTGTTTTGTGGCCATCGATGTGAGTCCTGGCACAAGAGAGCAATCACATATTTTGCCTGAGAACATCTTGGCCTTGTGTGTAGATCTTGTCCCATGTTTCAGTCAAGATCTTTGGGATGATGACTTGCCCTGGGGAGACTTTGGAAAAGGAGATTTCTGTATTTTACATGATACGACCCGATGTGAGGCTGATATAGGACCTTTTCACACGAAACATGCAATACAGCTGGTTATGTCAGAGCTTTGCTTCTGCCTTTACTTTGAATGTATTGACTTCACGGGAGCTATTTCTCACTCACATCAAAGCAGGCAAGGATATATTCTGTGTTGAGCTTCATAACATTTTAACAAAGGGAAACTAGAAAAAACTGGCATCATCCTTCAAATTCTGTAACTTCTTTATTTTCTTAAAGATATCAAAATGCCTCACATGGTCTTCTAAAGCAGCACTACAACACTTACTTTCTGCGTATATATCATCGGTTCTGTTTCCTCCGTATAGGTTGAGAAACTGAAGCACTGAAAAATTAAACCGAAATCCACACAGAAAATTTTTGCCACGACTTGGACTAAAACTTTGATCTCCTTCATGGATATTTAACAGAATAAGTTATGCAAATATATGTGGCTTCCTAAGTGGTGTAGCAGCATCCATGTGAGGACAGGGCAGATATAAAAGTTCAAGACTTATTTATACCTTTCAAACTGGCGTAGGAAATCAAGATGGGTCTTGTGCAGTAAATGCCCTTTGACCTGATCATTAACCATCTCACACTGCTGCATGCTATTTGCCCATGCTGGGGTGGATGCCTGGCCTAAACAACTTGCCCTCAGTATATACAGAAGAGTTTTTTGTGTATTTGAATTTGCTTTCAGATGATTTTTCACCATGTCCCTCTGGACCATTTTTTTTAATGTATTCCTTCAGTACCATTAGTGAGGCAGTGCAATGCCATTTTTCTAAGGTCCCGAATGTTTACTTCTCCAGGTAGGGTGATTATAGGAATGATGGAATGATGTCTTTAGTCAAGTGTAGATCTTATCTTCCCTTGTAACAAGGTAGCCTAATGAAATGAGTTTTATTCAAAGACCTTGTCTCATAACGCTTCAGGAAAACATGATAAATTGAATGATTCTTTTAGCAAATGCATCACACAAAGCACTGGCATATTGCTTATGAAGTTTAATTTTGTAATAGTTCATGGGGTATAATATACCTGTAGCTATTTCAGCAGAATGAATCTTACAGACTCATTACAAAAGCAGAACTACTGCCCCAAAATATTTCTTTTCTTGTTGAACTGTTGCTCAGACTCAGGGCAATTTGCATGTATTTCCTCCAAGGAATCACTGCATCTCACTTTTTAATTTTTTTTCTTTTATTCTGCTATTATTATGAACCATGGTGAAACACTCTTATTTAAGTAGTGAGAACCTAGCTGTTATTAGAAGTAGTCTTACTGACCAAATGTGGCAGACCAAAACTGAATGCAGAAATAAATCAGATATTTTTTTTAAACTAAGTAAGGTTTGACTCTTTACAGTCTGAAAGAACGTAAAACTAGATAAAAGTAAAAATATTGGCATTTGGACATAATTTTGTTCTTGTGGATCTCAGATGTGGTGTTTTTAACATTTTTTAAGACATACGTTAACTTGGGAAGTTGACTAATCCAATTTATTTACGAAAATGAGATGTTGCTCTCTGTTATGGCTTTGTTTCTGACAGTAATTCTGCATTCTCATTACTATAGAATAGTGCATAATGTGGTGATAATTGGGGTGAACCTTGAGTCTACATTGCCTGTTCTTCATTGTCCATTTGGACCCTCCTGGTCTTGTCTCTAGCTGTGGCAGTCCAGGAGGAGAGCACCTGTCCCTTCCCTGTGTGGAAGCCTTTCAGTCCATCCAGTATTTCCAAGTGCAATTCCAGGAGCAGTGGGATGAGTGTGGGCATGAACACAGTGGCCCACTTCCTACTTGCATAAGAACTCCCCTTCTACTTCAGCAGAACTGCCATGATTGCACTGTTTGCCTGCTGTGGAAAATGTAAATGTTGACAGCATAGTTTGTTTTAGTGGGAATGGGAGTGACCTAGCAATCTGTGTAAGTATCATCTAAGTGACTTACCCAAGTTCTTTGGCAAAGCATGTACTGAGTGTCCCCTGGTGTCTGAAGACTGCTACCATAACCATTTCACCACCTATCCTTTCTTAAATAGGGCAGCATGGTTTCAAGTACTCTGCGTTGCTCTGCATACAATGGCAGACCCCAGAGACAGCAACACTGACCCTCTAGCAGGTGCTGTGCTTGGATCCAGGCTATATACCAACTACTTCTTCAACCAGAAACCAGTGTGAGAGCAAGAGCCTATACAGATCCTGGTCATGCCCTGTATTGGGTTGGAACGCAAGAGGCATAGGTTTGTAGATCTGTGACGGAACAAGAGGACATGGTCTCATGCTTCGTCAGGGGAGGTTTAGGCTTGATATTAGGAAAATATTCTTCACTGAAAGGGTGATTGGCCATTGGAATGTGCTGCCCAAGGAGGTCGTGGAGTCATTGTCCCTGGAGGTGTTTAACAGCAGATTGGATGAGGCACTTAGTGCCATGGTTTAGATGACAAGTAGGTGTTGGTGTTGGGTTATAGGTTGGACTCGATGATCTCAGAGGTCTTTTCCAGCCTTGTGATACTGTGATACTGTGATCTCTAAAGCACTCCTAGGTAGATCTCTTTGGACATAGACTATGAAACCTCTCGTAGTGTCACAACAGACTGGACTCATTACTTCTCCACAACTTTTTCTGAGATCCATTAATTTCTCCTTGCCCTTTTCTTCCTTACAATATTCCTAGAATTAGAAAGCCTGAAAAGTACGAAGGATTGATTTGTGGAAGCAGGATCAAAGAGCAGAACTAAAGCCCATTGAAATCAATGCAATTTTTTTTCAAAAAGGTAGAATACCATGGGCTTTCTTTGTGCTTTCATTCTGTGATGTTTGTCTTAACAGTAATCTTTAAAGGAGACTAATGAAACTGGAGCCTCACTCTTTCAGGCATTGCCTATGCAGCACTGGCTAGTTCTTCAACTTCTTTGGGTTCATTGGAGTTGTGCCAAGCGTGAGCAGCGAGGCTCTGAACCCATCTCTGCTGCAAATACCTTACCGGATAGGAAACACCTGGCCTCAGGAAGCTCAGATTTGGAGCCTTTACATTCTAGTATAGCAGAAATGTTCATTACCACTAGCACTAACACTACAGCAGGGGAGTCTAGTGATTTGCCCTAAGTCATGTAGCAGGCTGTGGCAGGATTGGGTCTCCTGAGACTGAGGCTCAGACTCAGTCCTTTTCTGCCTGTCTGAGGAAATGCTCTGTCTGAACATTGTGCCACTTAGGCAATCAGTTCCAACAGCAGTTTCCATGTTTTGGGAGTGGGTGGGAGAAGGCTGTGTGCATGCTAACTAAGAAGAGTGACTGTGGTACCTTTGTTGGAGTCCAAAATCACACTTGAAATGTTCTGGGTTCTGAGGAGTAAAAGGCTGGAAAGCAGTGAGCCATAATATGATCTCAGTTCATATTAATTGATCAAGTTGTAATGAGATACACTTTTTTATTGATTACTACAAACCTCTCATTTTTGACTCTTAAGTAACAAGAAACCTCAGTAACTTGACTTTGAATAGCGAAAACTGTCAAATACATATATTTAAATTATTGCTTTTATATAAATCTGCAAATTATATTCGGTTTGAAAACTTGGACTGTCAATACTGTTGAATTTCTATATCCATTGTTTATCTCATTTCAAAGCACTGAAGCATGCTTCATGGGCTGCATGTTGTAGAGTTTGGACTCTACTCCAGATCTTTCCAAAGATTATTGGTTAAGATGTCCATGACATTTAGCTTGCAATTCTTTTTAAATAAAACTTTCAGTAGCACTGAGCATGGTAGATAAAGTCATAGGATAAAGTCATGGGATAAAAGAGTTAAAAATCTCTATGGAATTGAGTTTGAAATCTATATAATGCATGTACTGTATTGCACATATACACCACAGTCAGTATCTTCAATCACAGTTGGTGTTTCTGTCTGTCTGCATATACTTCACATTTTTTCTTCTGTAGCTTCAATCAGTGCTTAATGAACTTAGTGAGAGTTAATTATTAAAAAGTGACTTCAGGGGTCAAGCCTGTTTTACTTAGATCCACAAAGACACAGCATAAATATGGTTTCGCTACAATAAAAATTGTAGCAAAACCTCATCATTATTTTTTTAATCAAGGAATAAAAAGCTGACCAGTCTAAGTATCCTTTGCACAACAAATTATCCGACAGTATTACTATTCATATTTATAAAGCGGCAATCTGTGCTGCATTCAGGTATACCACTCTTATCTAACAGCAAGCATCCATTTAAATCTGACAACATCATTCAGTTCTTTTTATGTTCCTCCTCCTTGCTGATTTAAAAATGTTATGAAATTGAAGTAGACTGCAGTAAGTACAGTGACAATATGTTATTTTCGCCTCAAGTACTATGGGATGTGGTCTTACGTGCCTTGCTTTGACGCTTGTGATAATTAAATATTACAGAGGGTTGTTGAATGTAATTATTTTAATGGCATCAGAGTCACAATGTTAATGCAGAGTCAACATGCCTACAACATTTTGGATTCAAATCTGTAATTTTTTACAGTTAATGTTTGTGTTTCATGAATGTCCTCTCCTTTTAGCATTTGAGACAAAGCTCAGGCTGATGTAGAATAAACCTTCCATCAGACCTGAATAATATTTGCACTTTCAGGCCTTGCACTGGCCTCTCCTGCCCAAACAGAGAGCAGTGGGTTCTCCTTTACCCTGTCCTGTGGTAAGGACAGAGAGCTAGCAGAAAACTCCTGTAACATCTCAGTCCCTCTCATGCCCTACAATTGCCCGTGAAGGCTGGGTTAAGGGAAGCCTTGTTAAACTGACCTGTGCTGCAGTTGTGCCTCTGTGTCACCCTCCCGATCAGCTGTTCCGTATCATGGATAGATTTGCTTACACAAGGTTCTTCAGGGCAGCAGTATGATTAAATCCTATCCCAGTTTTGACTACATAATATTATTAGGCTGATTAATGTTGCATGGCTGGTAATAATGCTGAAGATATTCTGATTTAGCCTACTGATAACTTATACTCTGCTCTAAATAATAATGGGAACGTGTTGTACGTTTATATTGACAAGAAAGTGCTGTGACAATGAACTCTTTGTGCCTGACATTCAGAGTGGTCAAGCCCTCATTCATTTTCTGCCATCTTCAAGGATCATTGTTGATTGCTACTTGGAAGATTCAGAACTGTCACTGCAGTGGCTGATGAAGACCAAAGTCAATCTCCTTCTCATGCAGGCATTTGATAGTGTTCAGAACAAAGACTCAAACATCTGACCTTTAGGTTTACCTCCTATCTTTACGTTACAGCCACACAGGATACTTTTCATAATTGCCAAGACAATTTAGACAAAAAAATCACATACTATGTGTGGTGTTTGTTACTGGGTTGTTTGTCAGTGCGTGCACAGCCAATCTGCAGAGGAATGGTATGTATTTTGTAGGGATGGAACCTTGGTAATTTGAGATGAATTATTAAGTGCTGACAACAAATGAGCATCAATATTCAAACAAATAAGAAATGACAAGGAAAGGTGGGAGAGAGGGACAAGAAAAATGGCAAGGTTTCCCGAGGATCGGACAAAGATGTTTCTCTGGAATTATTTTGACTGATGTCAACTCCTCATTTTATTTAGGAGCAATTTCTTTCAAAGCAATGAATATTTGAAAACTTCGTATTTATTAAGTGTTAATTTTTCCCCTAGGCCTTTTGAGCTAAAAGTTCAAAACACAACACTGGAAATACACACAGGCTCCATCTGTTCATCTCCTACTCCATGCTTTGAAAAATGTCACCCAAAGCCTTCGTTATTATTAGAGGTGCTGGTTTTCTTCAGGTTTTGGATCTTTGCTTTAACCTTCAGTATCTGTTCCTAGCTCTCTCTGTAGTAGTCTGTACAATTATGCCTGGTCACTCACTGCAGCACCGCAAAGTGAGGCCTTCGCCAGGAGAAGGCCAGTTTCCATTTTTAATTATGGCCTGTGGGCAGAGATGTATATTCAGGACTTTGGCCCACTTCAATCCACAAAGGATTTCCCACTGGTGTCACTGGAAAATTGTGCACGAAAATGAAGGATAGTAAATATCTTTTTGCAGCAAAAAAATAAATAGACATCACTGTTATTTAAGTGCCCTGCTTTCACGTTTAGCATGTGATTACAACTTACATTTATGGAACACTATTAATTCTCTGTGTTTCTCTCCTTTTCTCATCCTCTTTCCTCTGCTACATTCCCTTCTGCCTGTTTTGGTCCACCTACTAACACTTTTCCTCAGCATTCCTTTTTCTCCAGCACCTCCCCAAACCTCCCCGTCTCATAGGCTGAGATGATAAGAATTTGAATAATCAGTGTTGACACTTCTGAGTGCCATCATTAGGGGTTAAGCTTAATCCCTTGGGAGGAACAGAGCCCTGGGAGCTCACAGCTTGCAAAGCATTGTCTTCAGTTGTCTGCATGTTCAGCACCATAGGGCTTATGATTTGCTTAGTTTTTGAAGTTTTTGTAATTTTGTGGCTCATTTAAAGAGAACGACAGTTCAGGTTCTGCAGAACATCTATCATGGAAACACCAAGCCAGTCAAATCCCATGAATAGTATACAAGCAGGATGCGCTTTGAAAGGCTTTTCCTTTTTCTCTTTTTCTTTTCCCCTTGGGAATTATGATCCTGATTGTAGTAAGTGGAAGCACTGTATATCTGGTATTTCAATGCTTCTGTAAACTAGGCTATTTATTCATGTGAAATATGGATTTAGATGGAACACCTAAAACTTCAAGTCTCATATCTTTTTTTGTTTTTCCTGGGATTAGGCAGGAGTTCCTCCTCATATGAAATACTAAAATATACAGATTCTTGGGTTTCAGTGATATCCCTTTCCCAATTTTAAAGAATGCATCACTGAGATTTAATTTCACTGCTATCCCTCAACTTCTAAACATTGTTAAAATGGCTCTGGGAAGCCTACTCTACTGAGAGACTTACCCTCTTAGTACTGCACTCCATGATAAGTAAAAGAAATGGTTGTCTTTTAGAGAAAAAAAAAGAGACATTAGTACTCAGTGCAAAGCCAGAGTATGAGTTAAACTATGCATAAATGTAAAACCTCAGCGAGAATATCACCATCTTTCATAGGTGGACATAAAGGTTAGCTGCTTTTGAGGAAAGGCTTGAACAGGCAGTGTCATCCTAGGTGGTGAAATTGGTCTAATTAGCTAGGAAACAAAAAAGGCTCTGTAAAGACCTTTTTTTTTGGAAGAAAGCTGATAATTTCTCATTTTAGGGCCACACTACACAATATTGTTAAGTTGTACTCAGGATGTTGATTATCATGAACAGCTATTGTTTGGTAACACTGGACTTTGCCTGTAAAGATCTTGTAAGCTTCAGTTCTAGGACTTCTGAGTATTAATTGCTGCCATTAGACCACTCTAAGTTTGTTGTTTCCCCAAGTCTGGATTTGCTCTCCTTTGCAGCCCTGCATCTCCTTGCGGGAGCTGCACTGACTCAGGCAGACCACCCTCCACGGGACAGAGATGTTCAGCCTTTCTTAATGGGAATATGCTGGTTCAGGTAAGCTTCTCTGGCTCAGAAGAGTCTTTGCCCTCTTTGTGAGGGTAGCGTTGATTCAGGATATCTGTAGTCTTAGAACGGGACACCCAGGTGGCTCCTGGGAAGCTTGAACCTTCCCTGTAGAATGGAGTGAAGCTGGAGATCATTCCTTTGCAATATCTCCCATAGGATGACAGAAGGTTATGAAACATGGAGCAAGTAGGTGAAAGATGAGTCTTACCAAAGCCTCTGTAATAAGACTACAGAAATCATGGGGTCTCAGAGAGACTTGCTTGGGATTTTTGCCCAAGCAGTAGACATTCCTGAGGACCACAGCATCTATCTCAGCACCTACCTTTTTCTCTTAGGTGCTCATATCCTCCAGCACTATAAGACCCCTACCTTTGTAAACCTTTAAGAGTGGGTCGCCTCTCATAGATACCCATCTCTGCCCTTTAAGGGGAATAGACATCTTATTACATTTGTTTCTGACTAGTCATAACAGATCTGTGCTCAGGAATTCAAGTTTCTTTAACAGCTTTTTTAAATTCCAGACACAGGAGTTTGGGTGGAAAGGGTTGGGAAAAGAACAAGAAGTCTTTTAATTAAGTGTGTACATACCCCTTTGTATCCTGAGCTGGCCATAAACCTGGGAACAGGACCCAACTGTTCAGATTCTAACTCCAATTATTCAGCTGTACAGAGTGTTCGTTTTACCATCAGAAATATTAATAAATATAATTCATTATAATTCATTATATAATTTCACCTTCAAAGTGAACAGTGAGAAAAGACAGGTAAACCCAGGTTAATACAAGGGAAAAGAGCTAAGTCCAGATTTGGCTTAAAGGTTAGTAAAAGCAAATTAATGTTTTTTGTATAAGAAAATATGTCATTTTAACAGCACGATTCTAGAGGCATAAATATTTTCCTTGTGGTAACCTTATCTTTTGTCTCATCTGCTGTTAAGATATGAGAAGCTACAACTTAGTACACAGCACCCAATGCTAAGCATCTTATACCTAAGAACCTGTCTTGTTTCCCCACTTCCAATTTATACTACTGCAGGATGTGGTAACATATTGAGTTATCAGTCAAGCTATTAGACTGGCTGTAACTATTTTTAATAAAATACCACAAAATGATAGAAGAAAATGTTGGAAAGATGAGGATTTGACCACTTTACATGTGTTATAGATTCTGAACATGATGTGCAAATGGTAAATTCTGAAAAGTTATCTTCCATATAATGTCATTTCTGCAGAACTCTCTTGCCTCAGGGTTGTGAGTTATTGTGCTGTGAACATTATAGGAGAGATTATTTACAATAAATCGTGTAAAACCCCAAATGTTTTGCAATCAGAATATGTCAAAAGCTGAGGAATGAGGAACCCACTCTGGTTTATAACTTCCTTCAAGTATGAGCCAAAAACTGTACAGTACTGTATCTAATGGAAAATCATCCAGACCAATGTCTATAAATACTTACCACAGTCGCATAAACTAACCTATTAGAAACACTTGACATTTTCATTTATACCTGTAAAACTGCTGAAGAAAGTTACATAGGCTGAGCTCTTTAATGCTTTCCTCAACATTTCTCATGCACAAAACCCACTATAATATACTCTAAAGAATCGTTCATAAAATCTTTTGTTTGACTGTCTGTTATCTAAAATACGGTTTATCTGAATAATATGAATTATGCTTCTTCCAGTTCCTAATTTAGGGTGTTAGTGGCATTCCTGTTTGTTTCTCCAGTGCAGTTGGTATACTGTAAAAATCTGCTGGAATATTTCCAAGTAATAATGTAATAGAAGCCTTCAGGGTAGTTGTAAAATTAATATAGGAGCTTACATTTCTAAAATGTTAAGGATTTTTTTTACCAAAAGGTCAGGAAATTAATTCTGCCACATTAGCCATCTACAATATTTGATATATATTTAAGATTGCAATTTTATGCTGTGTATCAACATATGAATTTAAAAAAAGAAACAGAAAACACTGCTGTAAAGGATGTGGGCTAGCAGATCAACTCAGAGATTCTCTTTTTCTGCACCTATTTGAGTGTTCTGATTGCAGACACAAAACTGAAGGAAAGATATTTGGGGCAGTTTTTGAAAGAGGCTTAGTATGCTCTAGGCTGGTATCAACACTACTCTCAAGTCTACTGAAAAGAGCAATGGCAAGTCAGACTATTAGCATTAACAGTAGGAATAATATGCCAACATTTTTGAATTGTACAACTATGAATGACAATAAAACACAAGAGTCACGAGATGTGGAACAGATCACAGGACAAATTACTTCACCCTTTAAACCATTCAAAGAAACATTGGATCTCAACCCAGTGAGTACGAAGTACATGACAGAGTTTCATGCACTGCTGGTACCACATGGCTTGCCAGTAAAGACTTGTGTCTCTGCTGCTTTACAAATAATTTACAAAAGGTTTTGCTGAATGTGGATGTGGAGATGCTTAAAATATAACCATAAGGGGAATGAGTAGGACACTTTCTGCACCTGGCTACCAAAGATCCAAACACTCAAAAAATCTCTCTGTTGCTCACTTCAAAGCAGCTTTTTTGGAAGGAAAGGAGGAAAGCAAGGCACCCTGGGAAATCTACGTTTATCAATTACCTGAGTCTATCAGTTGTGTGGATGTAGCACTCTGGTGGAAAGAACAAAGTCTTGCAAACCAGTTTTGATTACAGTGCCACATGGTTGCAGCACTGCTTAGTTTCCAGGCAGTCTACAGCCTGGTGATCATATACTGGTTCACTGCAATTGCTTTCTGAAAAGCCTAGGAAGATGTATGTTTGTCAAATGCATTCACCTTCTGGTCTTATTTCACACCAAAGTTGGTGATATAAACAGAGTATGCTGCTGCGTGTACTGTACTGTCTGTGTGTCATTCTGTTTTCAAAAACAGTGGTGAATTTAAAGTCAGGCTTTTAGGATTAAGAAGCTGTGCCTTTCAATGTAGTCTCTTTTTACTTCTTGGTCACAGTGTCATCTTTTTCAGTAAAGCAAGTCTGCTTATGTGTTGCCAAGACAATTAAGCAATTGCCTTGGAAGTACACCATATATGTTTCAATCCTACAGTGTACTGAAGAGTGTATGTTCTAAGAGAAATTATGGAATGAAATTTACAAGTATTATTATAATGCCCAATCTGACATTTAATGGTTAATATTAGCTGCTAAACACTCCATCTTTCTAAACTATCAGGTACAATACCAATATGTAGAAGTAAGACTTGTGATATCCATGTAGGAAAATGAGTACTAAGGTTCCATTCTTATTACGTTTACAGGAATTTTGATACAAAATGTAACTGGTAAAATTTGCATTCGTATTGAAATTTCATCTGGGTAGAACAGAAGTGCATTTCCTATCTGCCCATAGAATATATTGGTGCTAGTAATATTTTACTATCCAACAAATTTTTATGTTATTCAGGAACCCTTATACCAATGTTTTTGACAAAGCTTACGAAGAGCACTGGACAGAGAGCAATAATTTTTTACCTTACACAAAATATAGAATTCAACAACAAGCAAATCAAGAAGTTATGCACAATTTTCCATGGTATTTCAAGTATAAATATTCCTAAAACAAAAATCTAAGTTATCAACAGAAAAATAATCCTCAGTGAGTAGCAAACCAGCACAAAGAAGGCAAGTTACAGGTTACCAGGAGCACAGCAGTGCTCCAAAAAATGCATAGCCCATTAGAGGTGATTTAAATAAGCAGAAGACATATTCTATTATATATTTTGTAGCTGTCCTTCAGATAAGATATTTCTCTTTACTGTTCATGATTGCCCTTTGAGCTGTTTGGAAAATGCGGATTTTGGCAGCTGTAAGCTTTTTGCACAGTTGAGAGTAGGCAGAGCAGTGGTGTCAGAGTCATGTCCCCTGTGTCGTGTGCTTCCCCCCATTTCTGTATTCTCTTATTAAAGGAAACAAAATGGTCTGGAAATTTATTCCAGACACAAGATTTTTCCTCTTAATATTTCTGATGCAGCCACATGCTGGGTTCTTTACATTAAACACATTTGGCGATTCAAGTTTACTTTTAGAAACAGTCTGCTTTGTTTTCTGTTCTTAGTTGTTCTCCTTTTTTTTCTTTTTTAAAACCATGAGTTTACTTTTTGTACATCTTGTCCTTTTAAGGAACGTGGGCCTCTTCTTCCATCTCCTGTTGTTTATTTAGTTCTTCATGGAAACACACTGATCTTTGTAGCCGGCATCCCGTTGTCAGCATCCTTATGTTGCCTCTGGCACCGTAACTTTTAAAGTTATGATTTCCAAACTTAATTTTGGTTTGTATTAATCTCATACAGCTTTAACTGCATAAAGTTAAAGTATCTATGCCAAGCTACTTAGTTATATGGGCTCCTTCTGAACTTCAATGGGAAAAAGGGATCTCCAGGTTACTTACCTCAACACTTTTGTCTTAGATGATTTTCTCCATTTGCAGAGTGCCTGGATGATGAGCTTTAGCCCTAAATGGACCCTCCATGTTAATGTGTGTTTTGTATCTCCCAGCTGAACTTCACAAGGAAAGAGTGAGAAGTCTGTTTTGTCATAATATCCCCAACATACATACTGCACCATATAGGTGGTTTGTCAATCTTGATGGGTCCTCCAACTTGAGATATTCTACAATGGTATTTTAGCCTAAGGTCTGTTTGATTCATTTTAGCTTAAATCTCTTCCTAGATGTCATTCACTGAACTTAGACTTTTAGTGGGTATAAAATTGTTCACACACACCTTTTCACCTGGTTAATTAAAAGAATGATAAAAAATGGATCGAGTCAACTGATACAACTCTGAATACAAACAACTCTAATCACTCCTCTGATTCTCCTTTATGCATCTAAGTTTTCTGTAAAAGGCTGCTCGGGGCCACAGGTTTTGTATTGGCCAAAGGCTAAACATTTCTAATGTTGTTTTTCATTCACAAGACCACAAGTATGGTGCATTTCTTTTGCAGTTTCACTTATCCAGGTTCCCTTTGTATTATTACAGATTCCCTCTTGGGATCAGCAAAATAATAAGTGAAGAATATTAGTGATATGGAGGCTTGCTTTAGGGTTATCTTTAGATATCTGAGTTGAACTCTACAAGTGAGGTACTAAATCCACCTTGAGATTATCAATATAAGAACAAGTGAAAGTGTAAGCTTTAAAAATAGCTTGTACACCTTTTGTTCTAAGACAGGAGGAGAAGCTGAACCAAGCTCTGCAGTCATTGTTGTAACACAGCTGGCTTCACTGAGCTTGCACTGATGCAACTGGCAGCAGGGTAAGGCTACGTGTATCTTATTTAAAACAGTAAAATATCACAAAGAGTGCTGGTAGTATAGTAAGGACAAGGCAAAACAGGGGGTAAAAATGACTGCCCATTTTGCACATAATCATCCTAAGTGATTATGATAATAGTTATATTATTAGATTCTTTGACTGGGCATATATAATAATGATTTTACAATGTCCTAGAGAAGTGACAGTACAATAATATTGTATATGCAAGACTTAAAAGAAATCAAACCTTTTATATTTGTCATATATTCTACAGTATGTTCTGCATGGGTGGCATTTCATCAATGGGGTAATAAAACTTTAGTTTTGTAATTATTTCTCACTACTGAGGTCCACAATGAGCCCAGTTATTTTCAGGGAGTAAAGCCAGATTCCACTAATGCTTTTGCAAGAAGCCAAGTATTGCCCTACTCTTAAGGCTGACTGAGTGAGTCTAAAAATTTTATAAGATCTGGCTGAGATTTATACTAATAAAAATCTTTCCCCCCCCCTTTTTTTCAACAGTAAAAATCCATTAGAAAAACAAAGTTTAACCTTTAAAGGTGTAAAGCTTGGGTTATTGGGCGATTTGTAATTTTTTTTGGCATAGTTGAAGTAATGCATGTATTTCAAGGAAACTTTATACTCTGTTTCAGGAGGATTTGGATAAATGAAAAGCTGTAATAATTCCTTTGTCTTCTAAACTCTTCTGCCACCGAAGAGTTTTAAAGATTTCATTCTGTTTTCAAAATAAAAATGCACATAGTATAGTTTGTACATACGGGAATACGCTGGGTTTTTGTAATATTTGTTTTCAATTAACTAATCTTGTCCAATGAATTTTAGTATTTTGTTATTAGTAACTAATACAGAACAGGTAACAAAAGCCGCAACAGCGTCTTGTACTCATTAAGAATGGGATCAAGCCAGCTTGTGCATTGCAAGAAGCACACCACCACATATAGAAAGCAAGAAGGGTCTAGGGCAGCATACATGATTAATTAGAGCTGGAGCTGGACTTCTTTTGTGGCAATCATGGCTTTCATGTTCTATTACTTTCATGTTCTAAAAATACTACTCCTGACTTGATGTTTTATGATTTCTATATGTGAGAGGGTGGACATTAGACATATTTCATGAGGGGCTGCAAGCTTAAACTCTCCTCACTAAAAGAGAAGAGATGTTCAGCAGGGGTGTGGTAGTAACGTAAAGCCCTTCTACTTGGGAATGATAATGCAGGGCAACAGCTGGTTCCTGGCACCACTAGGACAATGCTGGGTCATCTTTCATGTCCCAGAAAATCCAAAAATATTTTGTAGCCTCTTCTATGTTTTGTATTTCTCAAAACTGCTGCTGCCTCGGATATAGCAGGAGCAGCATCCCATGCCCATCCTCATATCCACGCTTTGGCCGATAGGTCGATCTACCCCTTTTAAGATTTCCTCTTAACTCCTTGACGTTTACTACATAAATACTCTTCAGCTATTTTATGCTTGCACTGTTTGAATAGTCTCAGTGCAGCAAAAAATTGACCTGCTTTTGGTAACTAATTAGCTCTATCTTGTAGATGTAATTAATTTAAGTATGATGAAGCTGATCATATTTTTTTGGGGTAGTGATAGCTGGGTAGGCAATGAAGCTGTCATTACAATGCTTTCAAATGATTAGATCCTCCTTTTTGAAAGTGATTAAGAAAAGTTAAATGTGACACTACTGCTAGCATAAATAGGTGCATAAACCTGGCAATGCACAGTTGGAGGAAAGTGTTGGAAGGTGGTCTGACAGGAGCTTTGTTAGAGATCAATAGGTCAATAGGATGCAATCAAACATCTTTTTTTGAGCCACACTTGTAAAGCTAAAACACTTACGTGGGTCTTTCAAGGTAAATACTTGCATTTTGAGCTGAAGCAGAAGGGAAATGCAAGCATAGCTAAATACTGCATTTTAAATGGGAGCCAGTTACCAGCAGCTGAAAGGCATAACTTGCTAAATTGCCAGAGCATGATACTTGGGATTTTGATTCTACCTTGAGGTAGCTTGAAGTAATGGTAATCACGAGAAAAATTCCTGGACAGAATGCTTCACATTCCTTTCAGTGTCACAAAACAGGCACTGTAAAATTTGCTGCAAATCCACGATGAGGAAGTCGGAGTTTATTCTTATAATTGAAACTATTATTTTGCAGAATGGGGTTCTGTTCTTGACTGGATATTTCTCCATGTAGCTCGTTGTCTTCTTAGGCAGGTGCAGGCTTTTCTGTCCAATGAGGTCATCTCCAAGTGAACTGCCCTACAAATAAATCAAGAGAAGCTTGGTTCAATGACATCATCCGCATGTCATTAATGGGAGCAGAGGATGTTTAATATCTCATGGAATTGTAATGATAGTGGTAGGCTTGACAAATTTGTATTTGCAAAATCAAGCCATTGAGAGATCAGACTAATTAATTATGCCTTCTAAGACTTTTTCTCCTCAAATAAAACTATACGTATTACGAATGGACTTCAGCCACCAAGGGGCTTTAATGGAAATGCTTAGCATATATAAACATGAATAAAGACATTAATAAGCTTATAATGCTTTGTGAGATCTATCTTTGGGGCAACCTGTAAAGTATTTTTAAATAATTTTGTTTTCCTTGTTGCTTCAAGGGCTCTGTTTTCAGTCCTGAAATATGTTTGATCAGCCAGCCTTTTCCAGGGCTATAATCTGCTTTGACTAAAGAAAGCCTGAAGACGGCTGATGTTCCAGGGAACATGTGTTTTCAATTGAAGAACAATGATACAGTTTTGTTTGCACTCATAAATAATGAATCTTTTGCTGACCACAAATAAAGATTTTCTAAATTAGTCTCCTGATTCAGTAATTGATCTGAAGCGTATGCTGTGTCAGAGCTATCAGTATACTGATGACTGCATGTGTCTGGAAGATCTACAGTGGTGTTTATGAAGGACATTATAAAAAATATAAAAGGGGTTAGAAATGAGCTTTGTGGATTATCTTCAGTTAATGGCATGGCAAATGTCATTTTATGGACCTAATTTACTGAACATTAATAATGCTACAGTTGAGGTAAATCATTTTAATGGCAAAATTTATGTGAGTAACACTAGCACTAATTTATCAATGGAATTTACAAAATCCATTTAGCTCTTCTAAAGAGGCACTAAGTGGATGTTATGGCTTGGTTTTAGACTGGCACTATCATGGGAGAAGGGCAGCCCTGGTCTTTCTTTCTCCCTTGTGCTTGTGCATAGTAAAAGCCAGAAGATGAGTTCAGCAATAGCACTTTGGTGACTCAGAGAACAGTGCTGAGTGATCAACCCCCTTTTTTTCTGTGCATTCAGCCAAGAGCAACTGATTAAAGTTATGCCAAAGTAATATTTGGGAGAGATGCTTGGGGACTGCACCTCCAGCAGAGTGTCCTCACTGTATTAGATGCATTAACCTTCAGATAGCTAAGCTGATGTGAAGTCTTTGGATCCTTTAGGTATGCAGAATGCTATTGGAAGAGCAAGAGGTTAAAAGAAACCTCAATGTCCGTGACCATCTTGCTTATGGTATGAAATATATAGTAAGCTGCAGTATACATGGCGTGAAGATGTCCAGGATGACTGGAGAGCATTTCTTTTCCTTAGATCTATCCTAAGATCTAAGACTGTATCTCCTTAAGAAGGAACTCACATGGCAGATAAGGTCCACAGGGCCAGCAAGATTTTAGTCATCAAGAGGAGCTCCCAGGCAGTGTCTTCAAGAGGTGGATTAGAAACATTGCAGAACCTGCTGTCCTCACCAAGAGGACAGTGGTGGTTGCTGCATTTTCAGGAACAAAAGCAGCTTTTTAGCTTCAGCTTTCAAATTCTGCAGGCATTTCCTGTAAAAAAACCCCTGTTTATTCTTAAGGCAAAATCAGTATAACATAAGTAATTGACCAACCTTTAAATTAATCAAGCTGGGAAAAGAAAGAAAGTAAGAAAGAAATTAAGAAATAGAATGCTATTTCTGTTTTCAAATATATAGACATTACTTAGGCACTATTGTAGTAGGGAACAACATAAGTAGAAGAGAGAGAAAAAGGGAGAAACAGAGAAAGAGATAGATAGATAGATAGATAGATAGATAGATAGATAGATAGATAGATAGATAGACAGACAGACGGCCCATGGAAGAAAAATGAGTAAACACTGTAGTGTTTGCTAATCAGGTGTCTAGTATGAACATTCAGGCTGATCTAATAATGCATAATTATTAGTTTAAAAATTATTGCATAGAGCATTTGATTATTCACATAAAGTTATGGGTTCAGCTGAGTGTGAGATTTTATGCATGTCTGCTGGAACTGGTTGTTTATGATGTGACATTCTTTAATGGTAAAATGAATAACAGCACAGTTCTGTGCCAGGACATGAAAGGGTCATAGGGGGAATGAATATTTATGAAGCAAAATAAATATGAAGATGGAACTTCCCTCTCCTTTTCCCATCTCCTACTTCTGTTTTTTAACTATACAAAGTCGATGACATATAATTTAGACTGGCTTATATACACTGTGGGACAGCTCATGTCTTTGCATTTAGGTCTGATTATGGTGTGGCATTGCAGATATGCCTTTTGAGAAGTGGGTGCTCTTGGAGGTGTAATTTGTCCTTTACTGCGTTTAGAAGATTCATGTACTCCTGCAATGATGCAAGAAGCCAGTTTTGCAGAGCTATAGTTCTGTTTTATCCATCTATTTAAAGGAAATATAGATACTTCTTCCCATTCAAACCTCTTGCCATAAAACTTCTCTGTATTCCATATCATGATCTGCAGTGTACTTACTCCTAGGGAAGAGAGGCTTTACTCATCATTTTACAAGTGAGGACCCAAGAAAGAAACATATAAAGATTTCGGAACCACTCTGTAGTTGAGTAAGAAATCAAAGAGAGATAGCTTACATTCTTAGCCTGCATGTAAGGTACCAAAATGACTTTTGCCTCCTTAACATTCTCTAATATCCACTCCTGGTGCTCCTCATCCGCTTTCCAGCATAGGTGGTACTTGGCATCTTCTCTCAGTTTGTCAGGCTGTCATTTGAGTAGATTTTGTGCCCCCTGTTCTTCAACTGTAGCTTTAGGTGTGTAACTGAAGTGCTTAAGCTAGCTTAGTGCCCTGAGATCCCCTCCATAGAAAATGGAGAGAAATACATACTTCTGGAAAATAACTCAGCTCTCCTTAGTTTTGATTTACCTGTGAAGGAGACAGTCTCCTTTTCACTAAAGGGAAGTCCAGAATGAGGAACTCCCAGGGCAGAGGCTTTCTCTAGACGGCTGAACTTGGATGGGGTCCATGGGGTCCAAAGCCTTGATGTCCTGCAGAGCCCGATGGGATTACGATGCATTCTAGCAGTAATTATCAAAGGGAACTTCTCCAAGGAGTTGTGGATAAACTGAGTGCAGGGATGCTGCTAGCACTTGTCTTTTCTCACTCATTGAGCAGGTATCGTGAAATCTTGGCAGAAACACCTCTTCCCCCCCAAAAAGTCTATTTTTCAATTCTGGGCACCGACAGTTGCCAACTTATCAAATAATGAGGTGTTTTTTGTAGGGAGCACAAATGAAGATGAGAAAAGTGCATTCCTTGTAAAAAGATTCTCAGAGGAAAAAGGAAACGAGTTCTGGATGAGACATGACACATGAAAGCACTCAGTCTGACTCATATTACCACTAACTCATCATCACCTTTCCCAATAAGACCAAGCTGAGAAAAATTGTGTTGAATATTTTTTCCCCAGGGAGGAGCAATATTTCAGGTTCATAGAGAACACATAAGACAGCAAATAATTCAATACAGATAAAATACTGTGTATTTGCTTTAGGTTTTTTCTTCACTGCAATCTGGTTTCCTCTGAATTCTTTATGGGCTGTGATCTACAGGGGGAAAAATGGCCAAAACAAAACAAACTCTAAGAAGAAAAGTGAATTTCAAACACAACCTGAAATGAAGAGTGAACATTCAAACAACTGAGAGGAAGCATATCCCTCCTTTGAACTCAGATGTTTAATACGAACTGGCAATACTTTCAGACTGTTCCTCACAATTAAATACAGGACTGATGAAAACTCGAAGAGCAGATCAGCGATGTGTCCCGGAAAACGCCTGAACCCATAATGGAGCAATCAAGATCAAATTCTGAATGTGGAGCTCTCACAGGGATCAAAAGAATTGCTTCGTTTATTTACTAGTGAAGGTACTTGCATTTACTATGCTACTGAGAGCAATGAACCAGTGCTGATACCTGGTTATTTTTTCAACAACTCTGCTATCACTATCAGTAGCTGAGACAATTTCTTCAACAGAAACAAAAAATAGGCTTGCCCACTTGCCCACAGCTAAATGGGTTGAAGAAAGAGCATTGCATTGGATTTTTTTCTTCCTGTCTCCAGCTGTCTCCAGTGGAAGAGAGGAGCTTTTCTGCTGTTCTGCTGCTTGTCTGCATTGCCTGCTCACACACAGTGTCTCGGCTCCCAGCTGAGTCTCTGCTCTACCTTCCTGTGAAAGCACATCAGAAATCCTGCTTTGAGATGTCCCAGGACGAGACTTCAGTTTGTGTGATCTTGGAGGAGAGAATGATAACTGAGAGCTTTCACAAGGCAAGGTAGTTTAGTTATGTCACACAGGTGAGTTTTATTGCCTGGAGACAGAATTATAATGGCAACTTTTGTTTCCATTTCTTATATTCTGCTCCAACATGGTGGAGTTCAGGGATGCACGCCCTCACTGCAGCAGCATTGGACCTCCACAGCCTCCTGATGAATCTTGCTCATTGTTTTACATGCTATTTATATAGTCAGTAGTTTAACAAATGGAAAGATTGCTGTACATCATAAAGTCATGGCAAGTGTTCATAGAATTTGGGGAAAACAAAATAAATAGTCACAGACCCTCAGTTAAAAGAATGAAAAAAGAAAGAAAGTTCACCATTTCTCATCATGTGCATTCTTAGAATAACTCATTTTATACAAAATGGGTAAACACAAGGAAAAAACACAATATGAACAAAAAAATAGAAGAAGAGGAACAACTCCATTTTTGGCAAAGAATAATCTCAAGAAAAATTAATATCTGCAGGACCTGTTTACAAAACCTCTTCTACTGCTTAGATACAATAATCAAGGATCCTAGCTCTAGAAAGAAAAACAATTGTTTTTCTAATAAGGAAAAATATCCTCAGAGATCACCTATGACTTCATCTAGATAACACAATTAATGCTAGAGGTGTGTGTCAAGGCAAAAATTAGATTTCCCTTGTAGCCTACACTTATTCTGCATACCTATTGTTTCCATCTTTGCTAGTTTAATGACTTATTCACCTACTCAACTCTGTAAGTCCCCAGTATGTGTAGTATCACCCGACATACAAGCCAGTCTTATATAACAGCTGAATGTCATGGTATATCTGAGGTATTTTGTAATTTTTGTGTTCTATTCTAGGACATCTACCCAGCAACTGGGTACCTTACCTTTGTGTTAAATCAAGTAGAACTAATGAAGTTCTTACCCATCATAGGGTCTTTGGCTTTTTTTTTATTGGAGAAGAATTTAAATGTTTTATTTATTTATCCTTTGTTTCTTTGGGTTTCCTCTTCAAGCACCTCTTATCTCACAGAGTTCTGATGACTCTTGGCGATCCCTGTGGTGGTTAGTTGCTATCAGCAGTTTAACCCTATAGTTTCAGAGACTTGCTATGTTCTCTCTGATGTGGCCAAACCTATGTTAGCCAGTCCCTGTTAGTAGTGACTGGCTAGGTCTTGCCTTTTCCTTTACCCATTCTCACTGCCTTTTTAGTAGTATTTTTTTTAGGACAAAAGAGATGTGTCCCGTGTCCCTGTTCTTGCTGTAAGGATAGGCATATGGAAGGGCATGGCCAGCAGAGAGCAGACCTCCTGAACAGGTTTTTGGGAGACTCTATGACACCTTCCCAGCACAGAGAATGTGCCCCAGTACATTTATTTGCTCTGTGACAGGGTACAGAGGGACCAAATCTCCAGACCTCTAGTGATACCATTGTGAGCAATGTTAGAAAAATGATGCATAGTCCAGTGTTCTTCACGTAACCGTTTAGCCAAGTAGTTGAGTAACAGTGGATGCAAACAGCAACACTTCCTCCTAGAATCAGTTGCAATAACCTACTGAAATAAAGAAACTGTATCCTGGGGAAGCTGGTGGGTGATTTTGACTTCTAACAACATAGTACTTTTCGTATATTCAGCTGCTGTGAACTTTTCTGGTATGCTTTCAGTAAAGTTCAGGAATCTGTGTGAGGAGAAGAATCAACCAGGAAGGACGTTCCAGAGAAGGTGGGAATGGACTCCTTCCTAAGTGCTTCAAGTATCCAAGAACATCTCTAGTACATAATATGGAAGTTATTATTTTGGATATTTGCAGAGAGAGAACATTTGTAATGTATCATACACACCTTTGGTCTCTGAGAAAACTAATAATGTGAAGGGTAAGAACACATGACATAATCACAGTTCCAGCCCTGTTCTGTTTCCATATTTTTGTGTCTCCATGGGATACTTATATTTCCCATCTTGAATGAATTAAGTGTTATACACAAAGTCATGTGACTTGAACTCTGGGGCAGACACAGATTAATTTATTTTTAATGGAAAAATACATGCCTGATGCTATTTGCATCACAACAAGTCCTTCCCTTGGTATTGAGTAGTAATGTTTTAGCTATCTGGAAGTTAAATCTAGAGCATTTTTTTATCTTTGTTGGTACAAACTGTGCAAATACAATGATTCCTTTTCACCTTAATAATAGGGTATTATTTATACACCTCTTGGTTTTGTTTGTGGTGGATTCCTTCTGTATACAACTTCTAATTTTGAAAATTAGTCTTTTAAAGAGCAGTCTCTGTTGCAGACATGCTCCTGTGCTGCTGTGTTTTCTGCTAGGGTACATACCAGAGGTGTGTGCATTGAACTAGTAAACAGGATAAATATCTTCAGTTTTCCAGGAAGAGGTTTATTAGAGTGAAGCGTGAGTCTTTTTTGGGAGTTAGTAGTGAGTGTGCCACATAGGTCTACCATCAGCTTACCCTACTGAGGCCATGCATCCTCTTCCTCCCTCATAAGGCTATTTACAAGTGGGCAGAACCCACTTCTGGGTTTTTGTCAAGCCTTTTCCAGCCTATTTAAGATGTGTGTCAGGTGTATTGCTATTCTTGCTCTTCAGTATATGACTGGTCAGACTAAACTAAGCTGCAGTGTGGTAATGCTTTGATCCATCATGACAACATTTCATTGAAATGCCTTCATCGTGATGTGGATTTGACAGATAACTTTCCTGACTTTTTCCTGCTGGACCACTTCTTGCAACTGTAGCAAGTTGTATAACAAATAGCCTCATCTTCACTTTGCTTTTCAGTTTCATTTTGGTCTTTCACTGCTTTTTTTGGTCTGTTTAGACAATTAGCTCTTCAGGGCAGGAAGACTGTTCTTATGCATCTGTAGAGTACAGCTCCTGTCAGTGGTATATACATCAAAATAACAAATGAAAAGTGCCTCACTTCTTATTGTACTCACAGAGCAGGCCTTACTCTGGAGATAGACGCAGTATGTCTAAGTCACACTGACGTGCAGCATACTCCTTGGAAGTTGGGCCAAGTCTCTCTGATGTGTGCTTGGACAAAATACTGCTTCTTTGTCAGGGGCAGAAAGAATGGGTGGTTTAGGCCTCTCTACTCTGTTTTTATGTTGCAAAGCTATCTGTCAGCAAATAACTATTTCCCCTCCATCTTTGGTGGTGGTCACTAATAGTCAGACTTCAATTCCCAAGGCCATCTTGTAACGCTGAAGAAATTAAGCCTGCACTTTATTTCCAAGAAAATTGTGACTCTGCTTCTTGAAAAGGTGTAGTCATGATATGTAGCTATAGATGGAGGGATTTACAAGCAATCTGGTTTCAAAAAATGTCTACCATGCAAATGAAGAGAAAGCACCATGCCTTTCAGTGCATTCCTTCCTACCTGGTTCAGTTTTCCTTGTACCTACATATAAAGTGCAAATACTAAAATGATCTCTGCTCTCTCTCCAGCTCTCCTTATGCTGGGTACAATCCCAGTTCTGAAGCTCTCACTTTTCTCGTGAAAGATGATACAACTATTTTAATAGCTAGAATCCAAAAGATGCCTCTGCCCCTCTGACTTATCAGTCATTGCCCTACCCCATTTACAGAGATGCCAAACAAACCCTGACAGATTCTGCTACCACCATTCCTAGAAAATTCTTAGATTTGATTTAAGCTATCTTTAGAACATACATTTTGTTTCCCAATAAAGTATTCTTTTTGTGACCTCCTAATTAGTGAGATTAAGGGAATTTAGCCTGGGAATCTGACAAAAGGCAGCATTCTAGGACCCTCACTGAATATTAATATCCATCTTGTAGCAAAAGCAGAACACTTGCTTGTGTATATTGGAGCCCCACTGGTTTAGGTCTTTACTACGAAAACAACAAAGAAGAGAAAAAAATAACAAATTACAGCTGAAACAAATCATCAGCATTGCTGTTTTCAAATTACTATATTTCTGGGGAATTTCAGTCAGTTACATGAAAAAGAAGACACCAGTTTCAATGGAGCTTTGATAGTCAGGTTATGTTAATAATGGGGACTCATGTAAAATGCATAAGGTATACCTTACAGATGAAGAAGATTGCTGATAATTATTCTGTATGCTAAGAGTGTAGCTCTTTCTGAACTGATACATAAAGACTCCTTTACATCCCAGTCTAATTACTTATAGACAGTTGAGCACAAAATTACTTTCATCTGTTTGAACATGTGGAAGGAAAGAGATTAGAGATGTACCTTTCAAAACAGCTGGTTGGCATGTTAAAGAAGAAAACCTACTGTTTTTTTGGTTCTGATTGAAAAGTGCATTTCTTTATAATTAGACCTATTAAAGTAAATGTCGTGCAGGGGGATTCTCAGAAGGGGTGACTGGGGTGCACAGCATGAAAGTCAGTTGCTTTCTTGTGGCGGCTCTAGAAACTGGAAGAGTTTTCAAAGCTGAGGAAAGACAGGACTAGGTGTTTTGACACCTTGTGTTTTCCCCTAGCTATTTAGGAATTTCTTTTGGTGCTCAGACTTTAACAGAATAGCAGTGGGAGCTCCTGGGGATGGCAAATGGCTGTGGGCAGCCACTGCTCTGACTCTTGTTTATGTCTTTCTCTTCCTGTCCTTCAGGAAAAGTCAATGCAAGTTGTGTAGAAAACAATGATATACGTGGAAAAAAAACATATGGAGTGTCACAAAGGGACTATGGGCAGATGAGTGGTCAATGTCTTGAATTTCTGTTTGTTTGCTGTAGCTGATTTCAGGGCAAGTACTGTAGAGAACGGACGTGTATACATGGGGCATAGTCCTGTACCGACTTTATAGTATTGAAATGAAATAATGTGTATCTGTAATGACACCGACAAGCAAAATCTCTCCTCCTCTGGGTTTCTAATTCTATCCGAGGTCTTTCAGTGTGTTCTGACATAATAACTGCAGTAGCAAGTTCTTAGGAGTGCTTTTATCTAGACTTCTCTGAGCATTTCATGAAGCAGAGACATATGATCATATTGCTGTCCTTCTTGGACCAAGAGAGAAGTCAAGAATATACAACGTGAATGTACTGCCTCAGAGATACACACAAGAACTCCAGGCTGACTATGAATGAATTAGGTGTCTCTCCCAGTTTTTCAGTTATACAGCAAAATAAACAGCCTCTGAGGCTCCATGGGGAGGGAGCTGCACAGTGCTGCCCAGATCATCAGAAGGAGAACTGTGCACCTGGTGTAACTGCTCCATGTCTGAAGCATGACATATCTTACCATATCCTGTTTGGTCTCTGCTCTCTGTGAGATCATGTAGAGTAGATGGAATTGTGTTAGGATCTAGAGGTTTATGTGGAAGCCAATAATCTCTGCTCTAAAACACTATAGAGATTGATTGCCTTCACTCAGCACTCATTAGAAAACATCTAAATATTGCATCCAATTTTAGTCCCTCAATACAGCAAAGACAAAGACAAACTGGAGTGTTGGAAAATTTGCCCTTTGAGGACAGGTTAGGGAAGCTGTTTTGAGCATCCTGGAGAACAGATGACCTCGGGGCACTTAACAGCTCCCTTCAGTGCCTATAAGGGGTCATTGAGGAAACAGAGATTGGCTCTCCAGAGCAGTGCATGGTTGAAGGACAAGATAAAATAGCCACAAGTTTAAAGAAGTGTAATTCAGACTGGATACAAGCAAAGGAGAAACTTTTTTCCAGTGAGGACAGCTAGGAAGTGGAGCAAGAGGTCCTGAAAAGTTGGGCAATTCCTTGTGCCTTGGAGGTTTTCAAGACCTGTCTGGACAAAGTCCTGGGTATGAAGATTTGATCTCAGATTTGTTTCTGCTTTGAGCAGCAAGTTGGACTGGAGAACTATGGTTCCTTTTGAGATACATTATCCTGTTATCCTATGTATGAATGGTGTAGGTCACTGAACTAACACCAGCTCCAGAATGGCTTGTTGAGTGCTAATTCAGAATGGCCTTATGCCTGGGTAGACAAAACATTTAAGAAGCAGCAGGTAAAAGGACAGAACATAAGTAGAATTGCATCTGATGATTCTGGAGACGTGGTATTACGATGTGTTATGAAGGTGTCCTAGAGGGCTGAAATGTGTCCCTAACCCAGTGTGCAAAGGACACAAGCCTAATACATTTCCCTCTGTCTCTGGGTGCAGCTACATTTCTCACACTTACCTCTGAACATTACTTATGGAGCAAGCTGATGTGGCTTATGATGCAGCCCCATTCTGTGTAGCCCCTGAGGTCTCTGAGTGTTTTCAGCTCAGCCCCTTTCCTCCCTCTGCTTCCGTTGTTACAGCATCTCTTCTCAAGCATTGTAGGCACCACAGTCTAATAGCAAGCATTCTGTGTCTCTCTCTCTTTCTCCTCAATTTTCTCTACCCCTTCACTTAATGATTCTGTTGCTTTCTATTATGTTTTATATGAGTGAAAGTACTGTCTGTGGAACAATTAATGAGTGGCCAGCGTCTGGCTTTATTTGAGCCTGAGGGTGTAGGTCTGTCAGACGTGACTACTCCAGAAGATCTTGGCTGAATATGGATCTGCCTTTTGAAAAAGCCAAAAATCATTTTGAATATTCAGTCCTAAGCACAACGCTTTCTTTCAGCCCTTGCACTGATGATGCTTTGGAACTGGGCTAAAAGGGACATTTTTGACACCCAAGTAATCGTTAACTGGACAAAAACTGCAGCATATAAAACCCTCCTGTGTCCAAGTAGGATGTGGGAAAAGTCTGCATTGAAGCTTGTTTTCCAGCTTTGAAATGGCATTCTGTCATGTTTCATGACTGCAGTTCTTTAAATGCTCCACACATCAGAATCATAGAATATTTTTTGTTGGAGCCTCCAGAGTCGTTCTGATCCAGACTTCCTGCCCCAAAAGGTTGTTCAGGGCCTTTTCCTGTCAAGTTTTGAACATCTCTAAGATTGTGAGATCAAGTCTTAAGAACATGGGAACAATTCGAATAAATAACCACCAGTCTCATCTGGTATCCTGTCTCTGATAATACAAGTGGACAGTATTTAGAGGAAGACTGAGTCTACCTTGCACACTTTAAATCAGTGAGTTTTGGGTTAAGTTCATGTGTATCTGGGATGTGCTTTTTGGATTGCAGAAATCAACTGTTTGTGGTAGACATGACAAAGAGGGTACACAGGCAGATTGTGGATTCAGTCCAGATTCTCTCGCATTTTTTTCCTAGAAGAATTCTCCCTTGCATAAATACAGGAAACTATAGACAGTACTTTTCAAAAGATTACATCAAATAAAGAAGAAGTCCACAGCCTCAATATGTACTTTCCTAGCCTTTTTTTCATTAGACTAGTTCCTGTTTATGTCAACAAAGGAACCTGCTCTTTTTTTTTGTCCATGTGGTTATGCTGGTAATTGGATACTACATGCCTGTGTGAGGCAAGGTCTCTTGACTGGCAGTACTTGTGGCAGTCCTGATGAAGCTGCCCCATACAGCAGTTCACAAATTCCAGCTTCTCCTGAATTCACTCAGTTCCCTGCAAAGGCCTTTCATAAGTTGTTTTGCTGCTGTGTGAGGAAGGTTCTCCTGAGTTAGTATCAAGGGGCTTAATCTCTCTGAGAAAGCAAAATATGGCACATCGCTTCAAAAGATGACTGACCCTTTCATTAATGATATTAGTGAAGAGACACTGTGGTGCACTGAGCTTGCTGAATGCTTCCTTCTTAACTTCTAGAGGAGAACAGAGGAAGGACTCCCCCACAAAGCCCTGAGTCTACTAAAGGTCCTGCCCCACACCACAACTTCTAAGTTCTTTCCCAGCATGCATAGAAATAAAAATAACTGTTACGACGCTGGTCATGCTGACTCATAAATTATTTGGCCTTTGTCTTTATTTCTAACTCGGTTTGGACTTCCACCAACTTTGAATTCTTTATGGATAGAAGATACTTCTGATTAAAAGATACATCTTGATTTAAAGGACAGCTGGTGTGGTGTTGTACACATAATACATGGCTACCAGGAGCGCTACTGATTGCTGATAATTTAATTCCTATAACAGACTAGAGAAAGCTTATTACCTGGCAGCCAGCATTCAATCACTATTTTCTGAAATAAATAGCCTATCAGACAGCTAACAATAAAAAAGCAATCTTGATGTCCTTAATTTTGTGTATTTTTAAATGTAATATACTGTGTTAACACAGACATCCTAAAAGCTGTCTCCCTGCTAATCCTTCTCAATGGCTTTTTCCTGTATTTGTGGCATGGCTTATTTAAGTAAATGGTATTGTTACATTAACTTTAAAATCTGGTGCATGGGGTATAATAGGGCATGAAATGCACTAAAATACTGTCTTATTTTATACTCATGAGGTTCATGGTTGGTTTTTAGTGCACTGTAGAAACAGGAGCATTTTAAAATAAGTAAGTACAACTGATTGTGTATTTCCTTTCATTACAACTGTTCTTGGAACTGTAGAAACAACTAAAGGAGTAAAGACTGTAGAAACACTCAGGCATCTGGGCTGTACAGAACTAAATATTGTAACATAGAATAATCCTACCCACCTCCTGAACAACCCAAACCTTATTTGCCTCCACAGAAAACCTGGTGTTGTAGTATGTCAGAATGTAATAAATGGGTAAGCAGTGAGGTGGATAATGGAAGTAAGAGAAGAGAATCTCATTCATTTTAATTAATTAATAAACCAAATTATAACAAATCTACAGAAAAGACATCAGTCCTTTCAGTTATCTGTCTTTTACTGATGCAGAATGAAGTCTGATGTGACATTGGTTATAGATCAAACACCAAGCTAGCTGTGAATATTCAATGTGATTTTTTGAAGAAACATATATTGTTTAACAATTAAAACATACTTTTCAAAATGAAGGTTGAAATTTTTCGGTATGCTATAAGTAAAAATTGACATATTGAGATATTTATTTGGGGAGTTAGAATAGCCTGAATCAAAGTGTTTTATTTGTCTAAGTGGTGTGAGACGTCACTGTTTTTCAGATTACCGGGACATGAACATGTGTCCTCCTAATATCATAGAATCATAGAATCATTAAGGTTGGAAAAGACCTCTAAGACCATCAAGTCCAACCATCGGTATGGATACCTTGTGGATCCAGAAGAGCTACTCTTTATATTAGTTCATACTCTAATACTCTTCTAGTTGGGCTTTTAGACAAGATGAGGTTTCAATAATATAGCAATGTTCTTTCTGACTGAGTAAGCAATATGCTTAGTTGAAACATAGGATAATTTAGTCCATAGTTCAGCGTAGGAATTCCTATTAAGGATTTAGAGGAAGTGAGCTTTCCCATGAAAAACAGAATGAATTTCAATTTTCCTAAATTTTTTCAATTTTCCTAAATTTAATTCTAGTTGCTCCGACTTTGATAATGTATGGTATAAATTTCTCCCACTGAAATATATGTATAGTAGAAAAGTACAAATTTTTCTGTGTTGTTCTTGAGATTACTGAAGTTGAAAACTAGGACTGAAATAGAGTTCTAGCATCTTTATATCCTGCTTAAAAAATACAATGAAAGAAAAGAGGGGAAAAAATTAGTGCAAATTGGTTCAGAGATCAGAGTATAGTGTTGGACAAAACTCATATCCAGAGATAATACAGGCAAGATGGTGGGGTATTTCGGCTATATCCTAAATGTTCTAATAAAGACTAAGGGCAATTTAGAATAAATCAAGTCATAGTTTAGGCTTCCTTTTGAGTGTCCAGCTGAAATGATTAGTTGCAGAAAAGTGCATACGTAAATACATATATAACACTTTTGGAAGAAATGGCACAGCTGCTGCCAGCTATGCCCTCTGGCACTCTGAGAGGCAGAAGCTCCTCTTGGGCTTTGCAGTATGCTCTGAAGTGGAGTTGTGTTTTAATTGCTCCATGCATCCCTATTAAGGGACAGGAAGAAAAGGAAAAAAACCCAAGAATAATGAGAAAACAGATATTGTAGATACATTACACTAAATACCTTAAAAGAATATTAAGGTTGCTAAATGAAGCACTGAAAAGCCAGGAAATATTGTATTTATGGCTCCTGGTGTAACGTTAATTTAGCTTCTTCAGCCAACAGCATTATGCTACAGTTTCAGAGACTCACACTTCATGTAATGAACGACTGACTGGTCCTTCATGACTGTTGTACTCTTCTCAGGCAGTGTGGAGTCCCAAGTCCTATTTATCATATAAAATACAAATCCTATTCTTAGTACAGGGTTATAAATTTCCTTAAAATTTTTCATTTAGCCCTCCTACTACACTTGGTTAATGGTACTCATGGTACTCATCATAATAATATTCAATGTCTCCAAGAACATTCAATAATGCATTTCTACAAAATCCAAGGAGGCAGTGGGTGAAGACTATTATTTGTTATATGTGTTGTTACCCTCCCAATATCATTCATGGTCAAAGAGGAAACACGCTTTACATATAAAGCCAAGAATTTATTGTTGTCATAACTGAAATCTTTACAGTCTAATCCGAGAATCATTTGTCCAAATCTAATTACTAATTTTTATACACACATTTATTTTCTACCCCTTTTTCTATTAATATGCTCAACCTCTCCCTGCTCCTCTACATCCTAAGGTCAATGGTTTCACCCTGATGTTGAAGGTGTTGCAGGTGCAATGCAGACCTCTCAGCATCTCAAGTCCTTCACCGGGAGAAATGCGATGGTTCATGTTGATGGTTTCTTCTTCCTCACTGTAGAATCTACTTGAGGTATTTTTACATATGCTTGCTAGCATGCATTTACATATTTACTCTTTCCTCATGGGTCATCAGCTTTAAGTCACTTACAAATTTACTGTATATGGTGCCCTTCCGGTGTGCTAGATGTTATGTCTTTACTCATCGTTACACCTAAACCCAGTTTTGTCCAGCCCCACATCTGCATTTCTTTAACTGACCACTGGGGAGTTGCTTATAGCTGTGGGTCTTGAGTGTCAAACCTGTGCCACATTTCTTATCATGCAGTGCAAGTATTCCTCAACACCACGTCCTGTCTCTCCACTTCCGTTCCGTCACTCTAGGCCTGTATTTCTCTACACTACATCATTATATGCTAGAGCTCTAAAAACATCCAGGTACCATACAAAGTTAAAAAATTAAAATTAATTAGTCAGAGATACCTGGTTAAATCAGAAAAAAAATGATAGTAGTAAACCAAGAGAAACAAAGTTGCCAGCAGGTCAAAAAAGTCCAGACAGATCAGCCCCAACAAGCTTCAGTCCCAAGGCTTTGCAGACTCAGTGTAATGCTTATAGCCTGCTACTAGCAATGGTAATACCATTTTACAGGATTTGCAATTACAGTGTGCATCCTGGGAAACAGATTAATTAGGAAGAAAATGCATCATTTCTTTACAGAACACTTACCTGAACTCACTGAAGGTTTTTTTCTAAAACTTAGGATTCAAGGAGCGTTAATTTACTGAAAGTGCCCTCATTTCCTGAATAGATCATTACAATGACACTGTAAATAAAATAAATGATGAACAGACACATGCTGAGTTAGGATGTTATGTCTAGTAGGAATGGACATACTCGAGAATTTTGGAACTATGTTGCAGTTCAACTCAAAGCCAGAAATTCAGAGCCAGTTCCACTGGTATTGGCTGCTGTGAGCTGCTCTGGGGATGCAAAGCAGCCATAAACTTGACTTAAATAGCTGGTAAAGTGGGTTTTACTGCTGCTTTGTGTCACTGGATTGCTGCAAAGCAGCTGGAATATCCCATAAATCTGGCCCCAAATGATTATGTGGAGCTTATTCGAACCTCTTTGACTATGAAATCTGCTGGAAAACTCATGAGAATAAGCTCTCTTTCCTTCTGCTCTCAACCAGATATGCCAAAAGGACACTTTTGACCTGGTAAAGACTGCAAATGGAATAGAAACCCATCAAAACTTAGTGTTTCAAAATTCCTCCTCACACATAATTTAATTAATTCTAAGAGAACCCACTATGTTTTGGTGGTGGTGACATCACGTTACTTTTACTTAAATTGATTGCTACTTTACTGTTGTGGAGCTTTTGTCTCCTAGGGCTCATCTTCTAGCCTGTGGTCTTACGCTAAATCAGTAGAATTTTTAGTTGAGTTGCAAATAACTTTTATATTATAAATTAATTTATCTGGTCTGTTTTATCCCATTCTGGTTATTACGTATGTTATCTACTGCTGTATTCCAGCAGGTAGTCATGTTTGGTATTGATTTTATAGGAGCTCAGTCTTCTACTGTTGAGTCAGCAACCTTTCATTCTCTTTATAGGTGATGATGTGAAAGATGCTACTAAAACATCTCACTCTTTCAGGCACCTAATCTATAAAATCCACCCAGTGTTAAAATTATTTTATAACAATTTTGAATGGAAATGTTATATAAATGTGCTTCTGCTTTTGGTGGAAGTTTACCATACCTTCATTCATACTAAATAAAGACTCATAGTAAGTTGGCCCACTCAAGTGACTCATAAAGTCATAGAAAGGTCTGGATTGGAAAGGTCCATGAAGATCATCTAGTCCACTCCCCTGGCAGTGAACAGGGACGTCTTCAACAAGATCATGTTGCTCAGAGCCCCATTCAACCTGACCTTCAATGTTTCCAAGAATGGGCCATCTACCATCTCTCTGGGCATCCAGTTCCAGTGTTTCCCCAGCCTCAGCGTAAGATATTTGTTCTTAATATCTTGTGTAAACATCTCCTCTTTTAGTTTAAAACTGTTACCCCTTGTCCTATTGCTACAGACCCAGATAAAAAGTTTTCCCCCATCTTTCCTAGGAAGCCCCTGTAAGTACTGGAAGAAGAAACACACCCGTGGAGTAAAATACTTCTTGGCATGAGTAAGACATTCCATTCTGGTGCCAGCTTCAATCTGGGTCTGTATTGCTCTTATAATGAAATTCAAGTAGCAAGGAAGAACTAGCTGATCTGTATCCTGCATAAGGTCACAGAACTATGAGATGTTTAGGATAGTCTTTATCGTGACACCTATGTCAACTTTGGACATTTCTCCCTACCAGAGGCAAGTTCAACTTTTCATAAAATATAAAAAATGTGAAATGATACAAAAATATTTCTGGCTTGAGTCACTTGCACTGGGGATTGCATTGGAGGGAACGTCTTTTATTCTTGGCAGCACAGATGAGCTAGCTGACCTAATAGATAATAACTCTCTCTAATATCTTTGATTAAAATTCCTCAACTTTTGGCATATATTTATAAAAATATTGAACTTTAACTTTACATTTTACAACATCCTTGAAGAAAAGTCCTGCAAATGTGACTTTTCTCTAAACTAGAGATGCAGTAATGGATAGAGAAAGGACTGCCTTTTGTGGCCAAGATGAAGGCTAAAGTAAATATTGATTAGAGAGAAGGTTTTATACACCAACACTCAAAAGGAGCTAAACATGTATTTTCTTCAATGGAATATTCAATCTAATCCTCTTTTTATGCTCTGATTAGTTGCTGCATTTTATTTAATGTTCTTTACAATAATAAGGTTTTGGCTAGGTCACATAGCAATGCTTTTAAATATCTACATGAAAAGCGTGACCTTAAAAAGAAGGCAGGAGGGGCAGAATAGTTGAATTGTTAACAGATGAATAATTGGTTTTGAGAAATGTCAACAGAGCCTGCTTGTCTACACTGCAGCCATTCCAGGACAGGTAAACAGAGGTAGTCTTTTCCTGCAGTTGCATAGACAATATTCAGAGGGATTCTTCTAATGGTTTGCATGCCTGAGATTACCTGCTCTACAGTGAGTTGGGTCCAAACACAGTCACATACTGTATGGTGACCAGGTTATTAGTCAAGGAATAGGTTTATTTAAAATAAAGGTAACTCCAAATTAGGTGACAGGTTCTTTTTCAGTCTGTATGTTGGAGCCCAACAAATACAGATTAAAACAGCAACATGTTCTCATACAGCTTCACAAATACTTAGCATCCAGCACATACAGAAAGTTTAAGGGCATTCATCATTTGAAAAAATGATTTTGGAGAACTTTGTTATGTGAACTTTGCAAAAACTCAGCATCACTGTACTGAAGACTTCACTGCTTAAGTAGACAGGGTGGACAGAGGGTGGGGGAGGGAGTGAAGTGGTTTGTAAGTTTTCACATAGAAGAAGGAGTGTTAGGACCCGTAGTGTCATTCACACAGTCATTGCTTGATCCTGCAGTCCAGTCTGCTCTGTTTCTCAGCTTTAATGCTTTGCAAAGTCCTTCTATGTAATCACCTTTTCACACGTCCTTGAAAAAATCGCCTACTGGGTAAGACATCACTCTATTAGTATTGCATCAATAACTGTTTCATTGAGAAGCTGGACATAACTATTATGAATTCTGGCCTATCTCATCACTTGAAGATTAACTTGTGACCTAAAATGAATCGCTCAGTCTTAATGCAAACTGCAGAGATCACATTATCTTGCTGTAGAACTTATCATACTTTTTTAGATAAGACATTTTATTTTAAAAGAAACATCAGGAGAAATTGTTTGACACGTGGTTTCAAAGGCTTTCAGTACTCTCTTCTAAATTCTCCAAATTAAAAGAGGAATCTAAGGTTACAGACTCAACTGCTACATCATTTCTCTGGTTACCAAGCATCCTCACAGCCACCTGCCTGCTGTGCTCCGTGCTTATGTTTGCTCACTTTCCTATCATCACCCAGTTCAACTGCCCGCCAGCAACCTCAGGCTCCTGCACTGTCCCACTTATCTTTGTCTTACACCTGAGTTAGGTAAAGCAGACATACTTCAAAAATCTCTTTTGACTATCAAATTAGGCCTCTAATCTCATAAGAATTCCAATTCCAAGATTACACAGGTTCAATATAAGGTCCCACTTGTAGGATTAAACTTTCTGAAAATCATAAGTCAAACAGCACTATGTGAGAGACTCCTCACCAGGACATGTGGGGCATCTGTCAGACACGTGGCCCAAATGGGTGTTTTTATTTGTATGCTTTCCTCCCATACAAGTGGGCAGGTATGACTCATCACAACCCTGTCTGTACACGGCAAGTGTTGTCTTCATACAGCAACTGTCTGTGCAGCAACAGCAACATCCCATTCATTTTACATAATATTGGATACAGGATCTTCCCATCTATTCTCTACCTCTGTACCTCTGTTGGGAATTACCACTTGGTGTGCACAAGCAAGGAGTTTACAGCTTTCACCATGATCACAGATATTACAAGATGTGCAATAAATTTAAACTGCGTATGTACTGAAGTGCTCAGAAATTATTTGGCTATGCACAAAACATGGACTTCATCCTACTTCTTTTTGCCTTTTCACCGAAGTATTTCTGTCTGAAGGCACTATAGGATGAGTATTTTAAATGATATAAAGTGTGAGCTTTGCTTTTTAGTTTCAAATTGCTCACAGTCTTACTACAGAAAGTACTTTATATTGGGTTACATTAACTGGTGCAGTATAATGCTCTGGATAGAGAAAACAGAAAAAATCTATCTGTCTAGTCTAGAGATAAGATGCTATCTATTTTTGATGAATTGTCACTTCTGGATCTGTTTGCCATTACCGTCAATTAATTTGTTCATGCTTCCTGCTAATTCATCCCTGAATACCCTCTATTACTTTTGCATAACTACAGCAGATACATAATGTTTTTTCTAGTATGTTGCCTTTTTTTGCTTTTGAAAGATATCTCTTTGCTTGATGGTGGCAGCGTAACCTGTTTGACAGGGTAGAATTTATAAACATTATCCTTTAGAACTTGCATAATCGGCTGAAACCAATAGTTTGGTCCTCTAGTTCTTATAGAAGAGTTTCCAGAGTTAAACACTTTCATGGTGTTTCCTATTTTCTGTTTCCTAGAAAAAAATGACTGAAAAACCTGTATATGACTGAGACAGCTAATATTCTCCTCCTCTTCTTTCAGCTGAATTTATTATTTATTATTGTCTTCACAAAATTACGTCAACATGTTGTCATATTTGGGCACGACTTTAAAGTAGCACTGAATATTAGAAGGAGAGACATTATAAAAAACTCACATCTGAAACTATGTCCTTATGGCTTCTGAATTTGAAAAACAAGATGAAAGGTAGCCAGAATAGCTTTGGAAATAGGTTGAATATTCTGGGTTACTAGGAACTTCTAGGTAAACCAGGCATTTTTACATTCATTTTATGCCTCTTCTCCAAATAATCAAGCCATATCTGGTGTTTAATTTGGACATGATCTGTCTTTTTAAAGAGATTTACTTTGGTCCTGAGCTAAAGTCTTGAGCAACGAACAGAACTCAAGGGGTCTCAAGTTTTCATTGGTTGTTATCACTGCTATTTTTTAGAGGGTTATGGAAATCTGAGCTGTACTGTCTCTCTGCATCCCCTTAGAGCACAGTTGTTCTCAGTACAGGTGTTGAAAGGATTCTGCTTGTATTACAGCGAACCTCAAAAATCATCGTGCATAATGGACCGATCATCCCCCAGGCACTCTGGAAATATCATTAGAGAACTGTCCAGCAAAAACTTCTCCCTTGAAGACACAGTATTGTGTCCCTCTTAAGCGTATTACTCGCTGCAGAAAGGAAAAGGCCAGTTGTGAACTGGCAATAGGTGCACTGAGAAGGAGAGTGTAACTAACTGCCTACTGTGGGCTATGTGTTTCCCTCTGCTGATGCTGCAACAAACATTTGTTCTTTGGGTCAAGCAATAGGGGTAGATTATCACAGTATCACAGTATCACAAGGTTGGAAAGGACCTCTGAGATCATCAGGTCCAACCTATAACCCAACACAACACCAACCCATCATCTAAAGCATGGCACTCAGTGCCTCATCCAGTCTCCCCTTAAACACCTCCAGGGTCGGCGACTCCACCAGCTCCCTGGGCAGCGCATTCCAACGGCCAATCACCTTTTCAGTGAAGAACTTTTTCCTAAGATCAAGCCTAAACCTCCCCTGACGAAGCTTGAGTCCATGTCCTCTAGTTCTGTCACTGGTCACCTGAGAGAAGAGACCAACCCCTGCCTGCCTACAACCTCCTTTTAGGTAGTTGTAGAGAGCAATAAGTTCTCCCCTGAGCCTCCTCTTCTCCAGGCTAAACAACCCCAGCTCCCTCAGTCGCTCTTCATAGGGCTTGTGCCCCTTCACCATCTTCGTTGCTGTCCTCTGGACATACTCCAGCATCTCGACACCTCTCTTAAACTGAGGGGCCCAGAACTGGACACATTACTCAAGGTGCAGCCTAACTAGTGCCGAGTATAAGGGGATGATAACTTCTCTACTCCTGCTGGCCACACCATTCCAGGACACCATTGGCCTTCTTGGCCACTTGGGAACACTGCTGGCTCATGTTGAGCTTCCTGTCAACCAGCACTCCCAGGTCCTTTTCTGCCTGACTACTCTCCAGCCACTCTGTCCCCAGTCTATAGCTCTGCATGGAATTGTTATGCCCAAAATGAAGTACCCGACATTTGGACTTATTAAACATCATCCCATTAGAATCGGCCCATCTCTCCAGTCTGTCCAGGTCCCTCTGTAGGTTCATCCTACCCTCTAACAGATCAACCCTTCCTCCCAGCTTGCTATCGTCCGCAAACTTGCTGATGATGGACTCAATCCCCTCATCCAGATCATCAATAAAGATATTAAACAGGACTGGACCCAACACCGATCCCTGGGGGACACCACTGGTGACCGGCCACCAACTGGATGAGACACCATTCACCACCACTCTCTGGGCTCGGCCATCCAGCCAATTCCTAACCCAGCACAGAGTGCTCCCGTCTAAGCCACGGGCTGCCAGATTCCGTTTCTAAAGATGACTTAGATGGTAGTGGCTACATAAGGGGAAAACTAAACCTCTCTCTCCTATTTAACTGAATAATGCAAACCACTATCTGCCTACAAAATGCAAAACCTGGGTCCTGGTGCATGTTGGTACAAGCCATAAGGACATAGTTTCAGATGGTTTTTTTTTTATAATGCCTTTCCTTTTAATATTCAGTGCTACTTTAAACTTGTGTCCAAATATGACAACATGTTGGTCTAATTTTCTGAAGACAATGACAAATAGGCTAAATGTAGGAAAGAGGAGTAGGCCATAAGATTTGCACTGAGCTCAAATATTTAAACTCACTCTGTGATTGGATAGAGATTTCTGTCTTTGTTTTCAAAATCCTTTCATAAGTTGCTAGGCAATGTTTTTTGACAGGGACCAGATGTGTATCTACCAAAACACGAGAATTTTGAAGAGAGGCTTGAATATTTTTCAGTCTTATGTGCAGACTTCTTTGCATGCAGTTGGAAATTTTGCTGCAAAATATACTTTTTTCCTTTCTTAGAAAACAGGTATACGTATATAGTGGAAAAGGTCTTTTTACCTGAGGCTTGTTAGATATCTTTTACTCTTCTATTCTTTTGCCATTTATTCCTACCTGTTCTTGATCCTGTCTCTGCTCCCCTGCTTAATAATGTGCTAAATGTTTCTGCCTGCCCCATCACATTCATTAACATCCTATGAAACACTTTATACGCTCACCTGGAGATGAGCAACAGAGGTAACTGAAAGAGTGCACAGGCAATCCCAAGACAGAAGTGATATATGATAAAGTGTCTCTCCAATCTGCTTACGTAATTGTCTGGATCTTGATTTAAGATTCCCCTGCTGCCAGAAATGAATTACACCACAGAATCTGTGTTCTTACCATTTGAACTCTGGAATGCCATTAGTGATGATTTGTGTTGGATATCATTAAAATTATGCATGAAAAAATAGAAATGATCTACAAAGCAATTACACGCTTACAGTCCCAGACTATTTTTTGGTCACCCCAGTCTCTCTATGTTTTGAATGAGAGTTCCACATAGAGAATAAACCCTGTCTTGGGTCCTTGAAAATTCTTTCAGAATTTTTTTTCTTCAAAAGTGGGCCAGTGATTTAGGAGCTTAGGTCTTGTTTAAAAACCAACTGAATTTGATCTCCAAGCACCTTAGCAAATCTGGGCCTGCGAGCACCTGAATTTGAGTGTATCTGAAGTATGTGACTCTTACTGGAAGTGGGAATAGTCACTACTTCAGAGCACTGTGATCTGCAACTCCTTATTGGTATGTTTTATTTCTGTGATGTACTTAATTCTGTGGAAATGTGACTGCTAGCCTTGATTTGAACTAGGTACAGCATGGGCAGATATTCTACAAATTTCCCTACACAAGATCTGCTAATGCACCTCAGTTTGAATTTGTAGATCTGCCAAGTTTCACTCATCTGGAGAGAGACTTCCTCATTTGGGATTAATTTTAAGACTCTTTCAAAAAGTGCCTTCACTTGTGATGAAACATTTTGCTGTGTGTGAATGAGATGTATAAAATCTCATTCTAAAGGCCAAATTCATCTCTGGTGTAACTTCTGGGGAATTCCCACGATGCTTTGAAATCTTCCTCATTCAGATGATCACAGCTCAAGGAGTCTGAACACTCCTTCAGTTTGATCCCTGTGCATTTTGCACAGAGTGCCAGTCATATATTACTTTTCTGATATGTTCATATGGAGTGAGAGATGAGGTAGTTACAGATCATTTTCATTTTAGCTTAGGCCAGGATGAAAACTCTACTGATGAACTGAATGTGACATACAGCTTAACTATTCATATCTAAGAACAGTATACACTTTACAATATATGCACATACATGTAGAGTAGTAAAACTTAACTTTTTTCTTTCTTTCTTTCTTTCTCCAAAATAAACATATTAAGAAAGCTAACAAATGAAGCTGCTGCTGGCACAAGGCCATTATATATATTATAACTAAGACATCCTCCTGCCCTTTTGAACACAATAAATGACCAGCAACAAAACCAAACAGAAAACAAAATCCCAAACCAAGTCCCAAACTGTTCATGTTAGCTGATAATATGATTCAGGACTAAAGATTCTTTTTGTCTTCTATGTGATACTAAAAACTCTGAGGCTGATAAAATCAGCAAGGACAGGGCAATTGTCATTGCTCATTTTATGACCTCGGGCATTGCTCCAGTGCCTCAGACTGCCTTGGCACCATTAGTCCCTAGACTGCTTCTGCTGATCTTAAAGAGGCTTTTGTTGGTAGTCAGTACAGACTCTGGAATCCCAGGACACCACTGCTAGTTATGCTGAGCTAAAATCATAAGGAGTGCAAGCAATAACAAGCACCAAGGCCCATGCTGACCCTTAGCAGCTGTTTATATGCAATCATAACTGAGCAAATGACTTTCCGAATGAAATGGTATGTTTTTGGAACTGATTATAAATCAGTCTTTAAAGAATGAGAAATACTTATTAGTTTTATTCTCTACTAGGTTGTAAAAAACCAAATAAGAACCCCTGCCTCAGAGCCAGACAGCTTTCACTTGTATAAGGAGATTTAAACAGGCTGCACATCAAAAGGGGATATTTTTAATAGTGCTCATGTGACAGAAGGATACTACTGCATTTCTGAAAGTGAAACACTCCAGCTTAATGAAAGGTAACTTTCAGAAAACCATCTAATTTCCCAGCAAACCTCTGGCAATTAGTAAAAATAAAACATATAATTTCTTAATGAGGAAAAGGAATAACAAACAACATGATTATGGTAGTGCAAATTTCAGTGTTGTGGATAACTTGTTAGGGTGTTCTTCAAAAAGTTTAAAGGTAATTGATAACAGAAGAGATTTTTAACAGATGCAGGTGAGAGAAAGCAAGAATGCCTTGTGTGAAGGGGAAGAGGATGTGCTGCTTCAGCACTGTGAACTCTGTGTGCGGTCCTGCTCCTCCAGGGAGCCTTGGTTGGAGATCAGTGCCCATGCCCAGCCCTGGCAGCACAGCTGCTGGCAGGCTCCACCACCTTCTTCCCTAGTTGATGTGCCGTGGGTCATGCTGGTGGGTGAGGAAGTGGGAGGACAGTCACCTGTGTTGCCCTAATGATGGTCATCTCTTCCTGCCAGGGACATATGTTTCATTTTAAATATATGCAGATGTAGCTATTTTTCTTCTTCTGTCTCTCTATGTATATTGGCTTTCTAAATCAATGAGGAGTTTATGAGGAATAGACAGAAGGCAGGATTCATCTGGTTGAGTTGGGGGTTTACATCTGAGCCAGACAGCTTTTTTGTGAATGATTTGTCTCACCCTCAAGAGGTTGAGATGTAAAATAGTTCAAATGAGGTACACCATGGAGGTACAATCCTTCTGCTGATCTTCAAGGGAACTGATGATAATTGGTCCAGGTACAGAGGTCTGTATGGTGAAACAAAACCTGTTGAAGAGCCAGGCGCACCTTTGCCTTTTGTTGGTTATTAATGTTGGCTCAAGAAAAAGTTGAGAATATTAGACCAAGATGGGCAACATCTTGTTTGTAGTCATGGTGTTGTTTTGAACTTTTGCAGAGGACTACCATACCCCTCTGATGTTTGCTTTGTTACATACGGACTGTTGTGAGATTGGCACAACAATGTAATATTAATAGAAGAAATCTGGTTTGAATTCCCTTACAGTCAATGTTCTTGTAAATCTAATAATTACTTGGATATTGATGTACTAGTCACCAAAACCAGAATTTAAAAATCTGAAACTCATTTAAGTCATAATTAATAAAAATAGTTCTCAGACTTAAAAGATCAAAGACTTCATTTGTTATTCTATATTGTTATGGTGCTATCCCTTAAAGGATATCAAAGTACTTCCAAAGTGGCCTGATCCCTTACTGTAATGTTGTAAGAAGAATGTTTGCAATTGTCTTTCTAGAAACTAAAGAAATTACTAATACAGACCAAACCTTGAAATGCTTGGCAGTTTGCTAAGAATCATTCCCATGCTGATTGTAGGATATGAGAAGATGAGAGATAACACTGCAGCAGCAGTGCAGAAGCTATTGCCTAATTGCAGGTTCAACATCAGGGACAAGCATGCCCATGCTGCAGCTGAAGCCAGTCTGGGCATGCAAAAGATGCTTCATGGGTGGATTAACAAGTGTTTTCTGAGGGTCATTTAGCAAAGCAGCTGTTAAATGTGTGCTTGCCTGAAGTAGCTGGTGAGAGGAAGAGTGGAGGCAGGGGGCACCTTTGGAGACTCTAGTGGAGTCAGCCAGGCAGTTGGACACATTTGCTTTCTTCCTGGCACAATTTGCTATGGGCACTGTCAGGTGCCCAGTAACAATTAGGATATGCTAATTGGCAAATGAAGTATGCTAATGATCAGATGAAGCAGATGCTAATAAGATTGTCAGGGGTATGTTACCCTGACAGCCATGTAGCAAAATAATGTTTTGAGCAAAAAACCAATAAGAAGGTGAGGGTATGGGGAGGTGCCCAGCTGACCCCTCTGAAGGCTTTTGTTCCCAAAAGCAAGACTGTAATTTAGAGGCATGTGTGTAGGAGGTGTTGTGCAGCCCTCTGCAGTAACCTGAATCCCTCTCATCTGGAGCCTGCCTGCAGAATATACGTGTTGTCTCTGGGATAAGCTGCCCTCATCTGCCCAGTGTGACTGGCTAGGAAAAGTCAGACATGTGGAAGCCATGGGAATATTTGGTGATACAATTAAACTATTCAGGAAACACAAGGAGCCGTGTGGCTTATTCTAAGCATTGGTGCTATTATACAGAAACAATGGAGTGACTGATCTTGCCCAGTATAAAAAAATATTGCTGGTCACAAATGGATATTATCTGTGAACTTCCCAAATATTTATAGACAATTATACTGGAGGTTTTTGCTGATGGGCAAAGACAGATTTTGCCTTTGGTACAAACTGGTACAAATATGTAAAGACAATGGGAGTTACTGTGGTGCTGTCAATTAACGTTGATGTTACCTGTTGATATTTCAACCCAAAGAGTCTGTGAGCTCTTACAACTTATCTTTGGGTATAATGAAAAAAGGCAACGCAACAACATTTTTTGCTTTGGATATTTTCCTATATTTTGTACAGTTTCTTGCAAAATTACGGGTTCACTGTGGGACCTGTAGTGTGAGACCACTTCTTGGGATTATTGAAGACTCAGGAGTTTGCTATTGGAGTTCATCTTTGAAATCTCTCTTACACCTTATGAAGACATCTAAATATTATAGACTATTGAATCTCTGTTCACACCTTCTGATTGCACATCCAGAATTCTCTAAGGTCTTAGTAAAGAATGTGGTGCCTGGTTAGGTCATTCAGGCAGAATGGGAGGGTTTTTCAAAAATGCATGCATGCACTCCTGCCTAATTCCAGAACCAACCAGAAGGTCTACAAACTTTCCTGTTTAACTGGAGAGGTTCCCAGAGACCAGAACTGTGCCTTTCTATGTGTTGAGACCTGTCTTACTCTTGTTAAGCCTAGCAGTTACTACCATGCTTCCATTTCACCCCAATCAGCCGCCAGAAACTGGCATTTCCCCTGCCTCACTTCCCTTGAGGTCTTTGTTAGCTACCTTACAGCTCTCTTGGAGCAAGGTCTTAACACAAGACAGTGGGAGATACTGCTTTCTTTTCAAAGCCAATTGGAAGAGGAAATTGTGGGGATATCATTTTGAAATAATATTTACCTGAAAATCAACAAGATTTGACCAACTTCTGTCTACAGGAGTATCTATTTCTCAGAAAAATACCCCAATCACCAAATTAAGAAGTTTCAGAAAGCAATATCTATTCCATTTCTTGAACAAAATTATCATTAAAAAATGAGAAGGAATGCAATTGCACTGAAGTACTAAAGAGATTTTGTACATTGAAATACACTTCATTCAATATCCCTGTGTGAATTTTACAGCAGAGACCCTATAGGAGCTATAGACATGCATTCTGCATCTCACCCCTTTTGCCCAAAAATTAAACACTGTGATGCCAAAAAAGGCCATTATTGGTTTTGGCATCAAGCATTTTAAGATCTGTTGCAAGTGAATATGGCTTTGGCCTTGAAATTTCCTTAGCTGTTTTTAAATCCCACCTTTTGGGATGGAGTAGCATTTATCTTTCTTGTATGCTTCCATCTGGGGTTTACTTCAGGCTTTAAACTATCCCTGGTGAGGACCATGAATTGATAAATATTCTCAAAGTGCTTAGTGTGCTTAGTTTCTGCCAGAACTGCTTTATCTAAACAAGATTATTCAAGGATGGGTGCTATCAGATACTGCCTCTTGAAAGAGGAGCTGATGACTTGCAACCTCCATCCAACTGATTTAGACTCTTGCAAGATATAAAGGACTGCTGATGGTCCAGGGAACAGTGACAACTTCAGTGGGATAATCAGGATTTAAACTGGTGGAGTAGTAGTGAGACTGCAGAATATGCATCTTCCATCTTCAATGTGATTTTGGTTCATGTATTAATATTTCTCCTTCTGTTTTCCCTCTATTTTATTTGTAAAAATTAACGAGCAGTAAAACTATTCTCTGGGTGCTTCCAGTGGGTGACACAAAGTGAGTCTCTAGGTGAAATAAATATAAAAATTCAGTGTTTTAGTGCTAATAAAAATATTAACAATTAAAATACACATCCCTGTCATTAGGACCTTGCTCTTGAATAGTGTGTTTCTTTCTGAGGAGTTTTGTAACGGTGATCAGTTTAAGCGGTAATAGATGTTACCTGTGAGTTGCAATAATGCATTTGGCCAGCGCGTATTGAGGATGAGCTCACCATCTGTATGTGAAAGGGCCAAATGGTATGGTTGAGGTGGCTTTGGAGGGAAGAAGAGTCTGAGCACTTCATGATAATGCTCTCATCCTGAGACCAAGGCCAGACTACCCACCCACAAATGTCACTGTCTTTTGTGGCAAAACTGGCACCAGAAACAGTGCTGAAAGCTGCATCCATCTTTCTTCAGACACTGAGCTTCCTTGCTACTTGTGCCAGTAGTGCTCACAGGCATGGACAGAGAGGTGGACCAAGGGAGACTAATTAACTTTCAGGGAGTCAATGGCAAAGTTAAAAAGAACATAATTTGTACAAGTTACTTTGTATTATATTGGGTCTCTTTATTTCTACTCCCATTATATCTAGGCATCAATCATTGCTCTCTACTTCACTCTGTTATGATCTTTTTCTTGCAAAGAAATGAACCATGTGAATAAGCTTGAAGACAGTTTTTGAAATATTAAAAGCTGTCCTTCTCCTCAAATCTATCTCTTATGTTAGCTGTTTACATACATAATTTAATAACTTGCATATATTTTTTATATATTACTCTGACAGTTGTAAATTAAACTGGGTTCAGGAAAAATATTCTGGTGCATGGAATCTCAAAATACACATTTGCATTGCTAAGGTACCAATGTATATTTTGGAGGGCTTATATTGCTACTCATTGTGGTTAGTGGTTAGTATGACTATCATGTTTTTGCAGTATTACGTATCCAAGAAAATGTAATTTTTTCTACTCCTTTTAAAATCAAATTACAACGTGACATTCAATAAAATATCTTTTGTGCAGCTAATAAAAATGAGATCCCATCTCACTGCTTTGACAAATAAACCACACAAGTCAAAATACTGCCTCTGATACAGTTTATAGCTTAAGCTTTCATGTCAGGCTTTCCTATAAAAAAGCCCCATTATTTATTAATAGCCTTCTATGTCTTAAAAGTTTCTTTTTCTTGTGCGGAGAAAAAATCATTTGCCTTTTAATGGGGTGTCAGATTTGTTTTCCAAACCTTCTAAAAGGTTATCGTTGTTACATATGGACAAGTGCTTTTTTCAGAATCAATGTAAACTCTGTTACCAGGGTAATTTACTGCAGTCCCCTGGTAGCTGTACGGAAAACTTAATTTCACCATTTTGCAAAGTGGAGGGGTGGGACTCTTTCCTTGTGGTTAACTATTTTCACATGGAGTGAAAAGAAAATGCATGCTTCTAGCACATACTAAATAACTGATGGGCTCTTACCCTCTGTTTGAGTTCAGGGCACACTGGCAGTCTAGTAGAGTTCATGGCATAGAATGATGACCGAGCCAATTAGATATATCGTAAAACCTTTTGACAATTAACTCCCAACTAACCAAAAGATTCAGTCTAATGCTAACAGTGGATAATAAAAGCTTGATAAATTTCCTTCCATTACCCACACACATAAGCAAATACCTGAGCCACATTTTTGACACCAGAGAAGTCTGCATGGAAGGAAGAATATTCTGATCCAGAGGTGTCGGGTTTGAGTCTGTCTTGCAGTTTGAGTTAAGAAATGACATGAGACACTAGCAAATATAACATTCAGACTTGTGCATTTAATTAGAGTTTGCATTAGCAGCTGCAGCACTTTATTTGAAAAAAAAAGGCAACAAGAGCAGTGTTTTTGTTCTAACAAACCCTACTTAAACTCGCTCCAAAACCAGAAACCACTAAGAACTACTTACAACCTGAACAATATTTTTAGATTGAATTAATGACTTTTTACTAGTATTTTGTATTAACTTGTTTAACTACCTAATGTATTTGGGGTGCTGGCTACATTGGTAAATTGAAGAGTGAGTTTCACAGCAAGCATCAGCACTTTAGATGCATCAATCTGTGATCTTTCTGTCTACATTGGTGACCATTCACCAGTCAGAAGACAGTTTGCCACATCCATTCTGTTCTTCAGAGGAAGCAAACTGGCAATCTCTGCTGCTGAACTGGACTGAGGCACAAATGGCTCTAGACTTCCTGAATTTTGAAGCTCACACATGTTCTCCACCAGGGAGGGACACACAGGCCAAAGGTCTTCTGGATCTCAACAAGAAAGACCTGATGACATATCACTGGTTTCATAATTTAGAATAAAAAGGAGAATATGGATAAAGAGTAAATCTTACATCACTTCAGTTGCTGGGAAGCCCGTTGTTCATGGGGTGTCAATGAAGCCTGGATGGGTTTTCTCGTGGCATGCTGTGCAGATCCTGTTCACGGAGAGGTTCCTTCTTCCTCCCGTACTGTGGAATTTGTGCAACAAACAAAACTATATGCCTCCTCCTGAGAGGCAGGAATGTTTTGCCTGTCATAAACCCCACCAGTGTGCAACACAAACCATCATGGGACACTGCAGTAGGTTCCCATGCAGCAACTACTCATGCTAACACATGGGCTTCTCAGAACCTAAGTATGGGGCCCAAAATAGCAGACACGTCTTGCCCAAGATCAGCACCGCCTTGAATACAATGTCTTCTGCAAGGTTCTAAATACAGTATTAAGTTACTCAAGCTGTTCAGCGTCTCTGTCTCCAAAAATCTCTGCAATGTAGGCTGAGTCAGCCTCTTAACGTTAGCTTGGGAATGTATAAAACTCAAAGCTCTAAATTCACTGACTTACTTAAGTGAAAAGATCAGTTGTCATTTAATAAACCACAGTTTCTAGAACACAAAACGCAAGGTCAAATCCATGAATCAAGAACCTCAATGACATTATTTTGACAGATCGATATTTTTAAGCCAGTCATGATTTTGAAAGCTCAGCGCATTATTTTTGAAAGCTTAGGGTTCGCAATATTCTTCCTCTCTTGCTATGTATAAGTGTGAATGGGCAACATGAGTTTTCTGCTGAAAATTTTGGAATATCAATTTTTCAGCCTTCTTCATGTAGGAAAAAGCAAATAGGACCTGGTAAAGCCAAGTGCTATTCTCATAAAAGATCCTTTGACCTTTCTAGACAAAGGTTTAGTGGTCAGGTCAGCTCCCCTGAGATGACGGAAACTGACAAAACGATTTCCCTTGCTGGGGTCAAGAACTTGCCTCCCTCATTAAGATAACAAACCGAGAGAATTTACTTCCTTCTGAGGGTGGCAAAAAACAAGTTATGAGCTAAGATAGCATTCTCTGACAAATATCATATTGTTCCGTCAAAGCAGAGGATTTGTTTTTAATATCGTTGTACGAATTGTTTTAACAGAGTTAACTTCAGTTTGTTTGTTTGTTTGTTTGTTTGTTTTTGTAGAAACTATTCATCTTTACAAACTATCCCCGAAATTTAGATATTAATACGATTTCTTTTGTCACACTGTGGCAGTTATATAACATTTTTCTCAGAATTTTAACATTTGGCAAAGATACAATATCTGAAAACGAGGTCTTATAATGGGAAGTATTAAATAACTATAACTCACTAAGCAACTCTATCTACGTAAGTGCAAAAATGCAGCTGTAAAAGTAGAAAAGCTCTCCTCAAATACAGTACTGGGTTTCACAGTATCACAGTATGACAAGGTTGGAAAGGACCTCTGAGATCATCAAGTCCAACCTATAACCCAACACTAACACCAACCATCATCTAAACCATGGCACTCAGTGCCACATCCAATCTCCCCTTAAACACCTCCAGGGTCGGCGACTCCACCACCTCCCTGGGCAACGCATTCCAATGGCCAATCACCCTTTCAGTAAAGAACTTCTTCCTCACATCAAGCCTAAACTTTCCCTGACGTAGCTTGAGTCCATGTTATCATATATTTTATCTGAATTTATACTGGAACAATGAAGTTGTCGGAAGGTCAAGTGACACACCCAAGGTCACTGTCTTGCAATCAGTGACTGAGTCACCATCACAGCCCATGGAAGTTCCTGGCTTTCAGTGAAGTCCCAGGTAAGTGATACTAAGGTACAACTTCTCTCAGTTTTCATTATGTTTCTAATCTCTCTTCACTACAGTAATGAATTATAATGAGTTGTAATCTCTTTTCTGGGTTGCTCTTGCCACTGCATTGATGACACTTGTTGTTACAATAGTGATATAAAAAAAAAATCTTGCTAAGTGATACTAAAAATAAGTAAATCTAAATAACTTAGAAAAAGCATAGCGGTTGCAGTAACTTGTCAGAAAGGACGGTCTTATTCAATGTGTGCAGGTCACTCTCTCCTTCATCTGGAATTGAAAATACTAGGAAAAAAAATGGACACAATTCAGTAACTGTTATTTATGTATATTTACTAATGCAAGGATGGACAAGGACGTAGTTGACCTGATGATATTTACTATGAAATTCAAAAACTCAGTGACCTCAGCACTGAGGAGGAAGTTTCAGTTACTCACTTGCCCTTAAGGGCTGGTGAATATTAAGCATTTCAGACTTCCAGGTTGCCAATTTTCAAGAGTGTTCTGTGGCCATAACTCAGGTCAGATTTTTCAAAAGAGCTCAGCACTCAGTCAAACTTCTTTAAAAGGCAATAGGTTTTTCAACTGTGTTTCATTCTCTGTGGCTCCCACTGGGCCGATGATGCTCTGTGGAAGCTGTTGGGTGCTGCATCTTTTGCCTAATATTTACCACATGCACATTGTTGGAGGAAAAAGGGAGAGAGGAAGAAGTAGGAAGAGCCACCATTTGCCCCTGTTTCTTGCTTCCCCTCCATCCTTCTCTTATCTTCTGTCTCTTATTACCCGGCTGCAGCACTGGAACCTTCAACACAGTTCCAGCTAGAAAGAAACAGCAGCATCTTATGCAATGTTCACGATTTTGTTTTTCCATGGTCTGCTGAAATACTATGGCTTATGTTACTATGGCTAACAGTAAATATGTGCACATGCACACTGTTCACTATAATTAGTTTATACTATATCAGATTAATTTTTTTTTTCCGTCCACAATTTGTGACATCCATTGCCATAATTCCTCTAATCTCTTATTTTGTAAACTCAGCTACTGTTTTGTTTTTTCTATCTAAAATAAGCATTTGTTTCATGTAAGAGCATAAACATAAATACACTCATAAGCATAGTAAGTCCTGGAGGATATGATGCATCCAACTGGTTGCTTAGAAGTCTTGGGTGTAAAGGTAAGAAGTATCCAAAATTTACATGTTAGGGGTAGGAACACCCATAGCATGTGATGTGTGTCATGGGGTAGAGGTAACTTCACCTTGAGTTGTGTATGTTTATGCAACTCCTCTTATCTATGCTGTGGCTAAGTCCACCCTCTTCCTAAAAAAACCTCAACTAACTTGTTTATTAGCCCTTGCAGATCTAGCAAGCATTTTGCCACAACTTAAATTCAGCCGTTGCGCTGCTTCCTTTTGTGAATTGCCATTTCTGATGGAGAAGAGGGGGAGAGAAATTGTATTACAAGAACATTTTTTTATAATTATCTACTCATTTCCTAGGTCTCATTTGACAATATCAGTTAGAAAGCGTTTATCTATTTAAAAGAACCATTTATTACACACACTATTTTTCTCTTACACTTTGGGTTAAGGAAAAGGTTTAAAATGGAAGTAAGATTTTTAACCTTTAGTTTGATAAAGGCTGGGTTAAGAAGTAGGATTTTTCAGAGGATCACTGCAATAATTAAAGTTAGCACTTCTAGTTTAAAGCATGCTGAACGCTTTGAAACTCTTATCCTCTCTCTATCCATTCACGTTATAAAAATTTAGCTCTTATGAAATCCATAAAAGCTTTGTTGATGATTTTGATGGTATGAGTCATATCAGAAAGTCCCATCAAAGTGACCAGGCTGGAGAATCACTATGTCTTAAAAGTGAACCACAATGAGTGTAGAATTGCTGTTCCCCACACTTGAAATACTTATTACATCTGTACCGCTCTTTAATACCAAGTGTTTCAAACCTATGAGAAAGGGATCATGAAGGTTTTTCTTTCATGAAGGGCAGTTTCTGCTCTTATCATAGTATGCAGCAAGCAGAACTGAATTCTTATTGTATAATCTGTGTAGCAACTTTTGATTTTCTTGAAGATATTTGTTATTCCAAGTAGTTTAATGCTACCCAGAAATATTTCTAGTCTTACAGATCTGTTTTGAGCATTTGATGCATACAACTGGACTTTTTCTGGCTAATTTATCAGCTACATCACAAAACATTGTCTCTGTTTCTACCTGGAATGAGCATAATTCTTCAAATTGCTTATCTGCTGGGAATACCGTGTTTCTGAATTTAAAATTTGTATTCTATGAGTATACCATAGCATTCATTTGACATTAACTTTCCATGAATGTTTCATGTGCCTAGTACTAGTCAATAACATGAAGAAACTTTATGTTTCCAAAACTTTTCTTGTAGTGTATTGGAGGTATTAATAAAACTGTTTTGACTGCAGCCTAACAGTGGTTTGCAAACAGAATTTTTCAGGTTGCTTCCAGACTCTTCCATCTTGAATCCTCTTCTTCATTCTCCACAGGCCACCATAATACTGCTCTCTAAACCTGTATTTAAATAAAAATGTCTCCTGAAAGTTAAAACATAAAGAGCCCATAAACCCCCATAGTGGTGTTTCATCTGAGCCCACCTTCTTGTCTATTTTGGGAGACATTGGTCCAGCTAGGGTCAGCAATTAGGAGGTCACCTGCTTATTATGGAGAAACATTGTGAGGAAAAAAACCATCAGTTGTGAGAAATATGCTTCCAGGCTTTTTCCAAGGAGAACTCCTACTGTTCTTCTTCCAGCGTATTTGGTACCTTCCTTTTTCTTCTACATAAAAATATTGGGAACTCTAAACCAAGCAAATCCTCCTATCTGTCTATGTGTCTGCATTTAAGATCCATTCCCATATTTTTGTTTCTCTTCTCCGCCTTCCCCCAAACCCCACAGGAGCTCTCTTTCCCGTGGTCATAGCAGTACATATGGCTCAAGGAGGGCATCTTCCCTCCCTGATTAAATTTAAACAGCAACAGCTGCTGGATGTCAGGTTGGCAATGCTGGAAGTGGCTGTCCACCACTCTCTCTCCCCACCAGCCCTTGGTACCTCGCCAGGGCCTGGAGATGTTATACACCTGTGGGGAAAGGGCAGGTTGAACCACCGCCCCATACGTACCCCTGGGATCCACAGCTGTGGTTTTCAACTATTTTATGGAGGATATGGGCTGTTCAGGACTACGGCTTTCCAGATACATGGCTTTGATGGGTCTGTCATCAGCCATCTGAGACAGCCCTTCTGGGAATGTCATCAGAGCCTGGCAGTTTGGCAGACATACAGAGTCTCTGAAGTACCTGTGGAAGTGCAGTGTGGGGAGCTGGGTAATCATAACACTCACATTTCCACATTTTAATCATGATACACTTGCTTGTAAAGAGAATTTCAAGAGGGCTGCACATTATTCATTTTTAGGGAAGTCTGGCGGCTGTAGAAATCCTAAATCACAACGCTTGCTTCCTGTTTGATGCTAATTTCGGCCGGTTTCAGCCAACAGAGTTCCTTTTCCATTGTGTCATTTAATTACACATTTGCTCACGCTTTTCAGCTAGTAAGAGCCTTAATATACAGCCTCTTAATCTAATACTGATCTATTAAAAACTACACTCAGTGTTTTAAGTGTTAGACAACAGATGGAATTGACAGTTTTAATAGGTAGCAACTAACATCATCTCCCAATCTACACCTCTGTATTGGATTTCAAGCAACTGATATCACTGTGGACATGTGCAGATATGGGGCTTGCATTTAAAGTCAGAAATTCAATCAATAGCCTGTCTCTCAACAGAGCTTACTAGATTATATCAGTTAGAAGTGACCATCTGGCCTAATCTTGGGAGTTCTGAGATATCATGTAGATCTTTTTCACTAATGTCATTTTTATTTGGTTAACATTAATAAACTGTATCAAACATTGCAAATCTTGCACTCTGATGCTGTAACTCAATTTTTGCCTTTTACATGAGACAAGTCAAACATCTGCTTCTCTAGAGGGAGTGTTTGCAAGAGTGAGTAAAAGAAAGATGCAGTCACTCTGAAGATTTTACTATCTTTCTAGGTGTTGTGAAATGATCGAACGTGGCAATCTTTTTATTTATCAAAATAAAAGTGTGTTACTAAAAGGTACCCAACAACTAATGTGATTATTTCTGTGAATAAAAAATATGGAGGGAAATATGTAGATAGCATTCTGAGGGTTAAAGTTGCAGAGTATTCTATGACCGTGATAAAAGAAGAACGTACATTATATATTCATCTACCAGATTTATGCTACAAATAAAGTCTAACTTTTAATCTGGTGCAGTCAATATATATCACAAATCTGTGATCAGCCCTTTAACTCTGTCACAGCCAGAATGTATGAACCCTGAAGAGCCTTTTTTAATACCAATGGAAGAACATTCTGTTTACTTGTGCTTCTTCACTCCTTAAAATTTAATTTCCAATTCTTTTTAGTATTTGTCTGAACATCCGTGCTATTCGAAGTTAAGGAATGCTCTATTCACAAAAAAGGAAATTAGTTCTAACTTTGAACACATAAGTGGCACAATGGTAATTCAATTATGCAAATTATTGTCATTGGATTTTGATCTTGCAAAATAAAAATCAAGAGTGATTTAGAAATGGATCTGATGTAATCTGAACCCTTGGAATTCTGGAGATTATTCTTTTTGGCTTTGACACATTTCTGTTCAATAAGAATTTTAAAAATTTCAAACATTGAAGGAGTGCATAAGGAAACCCCATAGGTGGGGAGGGGAGGAAGCAAAACAGTAGAAAAGAAAAAATGACAACATGGGAAGAAACTGTAAAAAGAAAAAAGACTATTTGGGAACTTCATTAAAATAGTACCTCTCCCATGGTCTTGTTGCCGATTGTATGGGATAGAGAGAGATGCGTGTCCTTCCTTTGACCTTGGTACTCAGAAATGTAAGAAGCTGGGCAAGCCATTACAGACCTGTGTGCCCTTAATTCTCCATCCAAAAATGAGAATGATTGTTACCTACCTGTATTTTAGGACCCTAAATTTTATTATTTAATGCATTCTCAAGATCCAGGCTGTGTTCCTACTACAAAGTGCTTCACTTACAAACTGAAACAAGCTGATCTTGACATCAAAAAGATCCACTCTGCCCCACAAAACAAAATCTGAAATACAGACAAGACCCTTATATCCTCAAAAAAATAAAGGACAGAATTACAGTGGTGCTGTTTTAAGAAAAAAATTTCAAAGCTTTAAGGAAAATAGAACCTGGAAAAACTGCAAAATGAGGGAATAGTACTGCTGACAAGTTAAGTTCCTTTTTATGGAAGAACAAAATTTTGGTTGAAATACCTTGGATAAGATTATTTTTGCATATAATGTTTTATTTTTGTAGCTTATTTTCATGTTTTTGTTTATGGTGAAAGCTGAAAAGCTGATGTGGACTTCTGTTCCTGACTTTTTGGTTGGCTGTCCTCAGAATTCTTATTCAAAGTTTGCAAAAAATACTGTTTCTTTCAAAATACGTTACGGGCGATGCTACAAATTTTCAGCCAGATCTAGAAAGAGAATTTTGAGTCTGAAGATTTTTTTTTTCCTACCTGTGAATTCAGCAGAATCCTGGAATTGTTACTGGCCAGCTCTGCTCTTGAGATAAAATGAAAATTTCAAAGTATTTATTTATTAGAAAAAATCTAAATACTTTTGTAAGAAGAATAGCCCTACATTCATCCATTGCTTGTAGTTTATTGACTAGTAGCAGGACACAGCTAATGGCTTCTTTCATGCCAGCAGACTATGCACATACAGTATATCTTTTAACTTTCTTTTTCTCACTGTAGTTAATAAATCAGGATGCAGATGAGAGATTCATAGTTAATTTTCAGTTGCTAGCACAGCATGTCTCAGCCTATAAAGTCCTGGAAGTCTTGGGCTCTGAATTCCTTGATACTGACAAGCCAAACAGCTTAGAAATTATAATTATAAGTTACAAGTGTCTTAAGGGTTGTTCTTCTGACATAAAACTAATTTCATGTTTTTATTCATAACGTGAAAGAGACGAGAGGATAGGGCCTTATTTAGATTGAGCTTCCAGAGATATCACAGGCTCCGTGTCCTGATTATAATGGGAAGAGATCACTCACTTCATTCCTTGTAGCTAGTTGATTCTTTCTAGGTGATTTTTTTTTTTTTGACAACCAGGCTAACTAAAAGTGGGATTTCTTCCACTTTTCATCCCATTTTTTTCATAGGCAGACACCTACTGTGCCTGTTGCTTTTTTTCCTTAATGGTAGTAATATCAGCACCTATCAGGCTTGCTCCCTATGAAATGGATTCAGTTGACATCTCCTTTTACAAGAGTAACGCACATTCTCACCTGTACCATTTTCTTCAGCCAAGCAATCCTCTGACCAGAGACGTGAGAAGTGAGACCTGGGAAGAAGCCAAGGATGCAACAGCTTTTGGAGGTGAGTCCATGCTACCCCTTTCCTGATAGGAAAGATGACATTCTGTAGATGAAAACTCTCTGTCTGAAACTCCTCCAGGGCTTCAAAGCCTGAAAGAGTCCAAGGGGTGACCTAAGGGTGTTCTGACACTCTGAAGCCTGTGACAGTTGTGTCACCAAAGACAATACTGGTCATATTTTGGCACACGTGTTGCAATTGCAGCAGCTACAAGGCCTCCGGTGAACCACAGCAGAAACAAGGGGCCAAATCTCATGCCTTCCACAGATCTCTATGTGAACACGTCAAGATAGATGGAGGAAGGCAGGCCAAAGGCTGTAAGAAAATAGTGAGAGACAGAATGGGTTTCCATTTGCTGACTGAGGTCTGGCAAAGCCTTATCTCCCTGCTTCAGGTAATGGATTTGGCTTGTATTCGCTGCTGGGCATTAGGAGTGACTCTACCGCTGTAGCTGGGTTGTGCTGGACTCCAAATGCTTCTATGAACTCCTGTAGTTTTATTGTAAACTTTGCACATATACCTGCACATTTGCATTACTTACAGCTGTAGTAATTCCCACGTGGAAGAGCAATGTCAATGTCAGAAAATGCAGGTATTGAGCACGTAATATAATTTTAGCTAGGAAAGGTGAAGGTCCTGACATCCGTCTCAGAAGATTACATGATTTTACATTTCCTGGACTGAGACAGATCCTTGTTCAAAGATATTTGAAGTGGCCACTATCTCAACTACTTTTAGTTATCTAAAATTGGACTGCCAAGTCTGATCAGGTTGCAAGTAGGAATAATTTTGTTGTGACATGGTCTTTCCATAGAAAATATGTCAAATATCATATTCTATGCTGAAAGCACGGTAAATTAAGTGAAAGTTACATGTTTTGACAAGTTTTTAGGATTTCAGGAACTGTTTATTACTAAAATTCTCAAGTAAAAATCTGCTTGCTGGGCACAAGAAAAGAAACTAACACAATTGCCGGTCTTCTTGTGTCGGCAAAAGGCTAAAAACTGAAGGATTGTAGAGAAAATATATTCTTTCTCTCCACTTCTCCTCAAATGTATTTTCATAAGGCCAGGTCTGAAACATATGAGTAGCAAAAAAGGGACTTAAATGCACATTGGCTTTCTTATTCTATGAGAAGTTAGAGGGAAATTTCATTTTTCATAGTCAGTTGTCACATTTATATAGCCCTAATTTTCTTGACAAATAGGAATCCTTTCTCTTTTTCTCTTTCAACACGGAATAGGAAGTTTAAACAACCTCATCAGAGTTTATGCATTCATCCAGGATTGGTTTAAAGAGGACCTCTGGCCATGGATTTTTTTGACATAATGTCTACATCACATTGAAATAGAGAATTTAAAAAAGCTATTTGCAATATTTACTTGCATGCGGTATTAAACCAAGGCATGGATGAACTGGGTGTTATTTTCTGTTTGTGTCACTTACCTCCTGTACAGACTTTGGCAATTTTCTTCAGCTCTTTGGCTACAGCTCTTAGACCACAGGACTCCATCCCAGAGTCACCTTTATCCTGTATGTGAATGGAGACCTGAGTAGAGGTCCATGCTAGATCACAATCCAAACACATTATGTAGTTATGACAGAGGAGAGGAAACTTGACTGCTTTGGGAATGGATGGGACACTGAATGGCCTGAGCTTTGCTAAACCACCTTCTGCAGAGCTGGGACAGGGTTTCAACCTCTGCTGATTCAGACCATTGTAAATACCAAGTTTCATTTGCTGATAGCTTGTGTACATTCTTCTAGTAGAACAAGAAATCTTTGGGGAGCAGATGCCCTCTCTTGCTTTCCCTTTACACTGTACCATGTTGTTATTATTATTGCCACTTTCTTTATCATTATAATTATCATTCTTATTATTCTACTACTACTAAAACTCATATTTGCTTTGCTACACCATTCAAATTTACCCTTTATTCTGTTATATTGGGTGGCCTTTTTCTGTGTTACTTTTAATTTTCTTTTTCACTTTGGCCAGTGCCTACTGTACTTGTGAATCTTGCTTGAATGAGACTGTGATGCATGTCTTGCCGGGATGAGGCAGATTGCAGATGATAAACACCAAAGAAAAACAACCTGCAGCTGCTAGAAAATGCACTGCAATCTTTGTGCTTGTAAAGAAAAAACCCTAGAAGGTCAGCGGATGGAAGGGTTTTCAAGATATTCAAGAGATGATAGGCTTGTGTGAAGGAAATGCAAATCAGAAGTAGGGTATGTTTTAAAGGTGGGATTTGATTAGTTCATTATATAGAGAGACCAATTGAAAAAGAGTTCTCCTCAGTTCAGAGAAGTTTGCTCATAGAATCTCGCTTTTATATCCTGAACTCTTAGTCTTTGATGGGCCTATTCTCATTAATACATCTGGAACTTCTTCTTAAAAATAACAGATGAAAAATCTCTGGGAATCTTATATAGATCCCTACCTCCTTGAAGAATATCTTTTCTAAATATGAAATAATTATTCTCATTACTTGCATTCCAAGATGGAGAAAAGTTAAATTTTGTCAAAAGAAAGTGTGCCATGCTGATGGATGGACGATGTTAATTTAATTTAATTGCATTAATGGTTTATGTGATTCTGCAGTAGCAAGGCTTTGGAAATAAAAATGAGGAGAGGAGAGGAGAGGAGAGGAGAGTAGTTCCTGGTTTTGGAGGCTTCAGTCTGAAGTAGTGAGGCTAGAAAGAACTGGTTGAGAGCTAGGAACATATGTTACTGTGTTGGGTGGAGGGGCAATCAGGAAAGAAAAAATGTTTCACAGAGGGAAATAGAAATAAAAAAAACAGAAGAGAGTGCAGGAAGTATCTGCAATAGAAGAGGAGGAAGAGAGTGAAAAAAAGGAGAAAAGAAGTGTTTCATGAGATAATGTGATTCTGAAAACCTTATAGTTAAGACACTTACCAATGAGTTCAGGCACCACATGGAAGACCTATTTTCACATTTGTGCAGATCACCTTCCCACGTCTCTAGGATGTCTCATAATAAATTCAGAGGTGTGCCTTGTCCTTAGATTATATTCAGACCACTCAGATCATAACTAAAGGGGAATTTAACATTCACCAGAATAATGTGCCTGGCAGCCTAACCTGATATATACAAGTGAAACAAGATCACTGTCTCCACTACTAATAAATGTTCAAAGGACAGGATTTTTGGTGGAGGTTAAGGAGAAATATGTAATGTATACTGTTAATTGCATATCTCTCAAGCACGAAATGCTGATATATTCTGAGTTCTAAAAATATGTGACAATATATTGCATTCATTGGAGAAGAAAATTATGTCTTTACCTTGAAAATCTACTTTCTCTGACAAGCTGATGTAATCATTATAGTGAAGGAAGAGGGCTACAGAGAGGAAACCTGCAAAAATTTGAAGGTTAGAAATGTTGAACAAAAGGCTGAGGGTTTACTTTGCATGCAAATACGTAATTAATCACAAATCCATAAACCAATTAGTAATGAACTAATGATATTGCTTAACAACTGTATTTTTGATTAACATATAAATAATTTAGGTGATATTTCTTCAGTCATGCTGGTTTCTACTATTATTTACTAGCCTTGTCGTGGTTGCTCTTAGATCACATGCTCCTTATAAAACATTTCCCAATCTATTGCAAGGACCAGTTTGTTTTAATGGGCTCAGTTAACACTGCTAGAGCTATTAACAAGCTTATTAGCATAATCCATTGTGATATATCATTGTATAAAGGTTCAGCTCCACAACTGAATGGGACTAGGAAATGGCTTTGAAGATTTTATGATACAATAACTATCCATTTGATAAGCAATTAAAAAGATTCTCTGAGACACTAAGAGTGAAGACAATGGCAAAGCAAGGAAAAGAGGAGGGGTTTGAGGGCAGAAGCTGCTGACTGGTGCGGGAACCGTGTTAAGTGAGTTACGTTGCTCCTGCTTCTTAGTCAGGAATACAGTGGGACTCTAAAGCTCCAGTAACAAGTTGGGTTCGACTTGGTCTTTTTAAGCAAGAACCCCTCCTAGTTTAAGGATAAATATCTTCTGCTAGCTCACTCATGATCAGTTTCTCGACCTGAAAAGAATGTTTTAATACACAGTTTAGCCTATGATTTTATGCTGGCTTTTTGCTTCTATTAAATTTCAATTTTTTTTTCTTAGCTGTATGCTTTATCCTTGGGGAACTTCTGTAGAGAGAAAAAGAATAAAGGTTACTGGACATATTGCCACGCATTACTGTACAAACCTCACTCTGTATAATGGGATTGTATTGTGCTTTTAAAAATGAACATGCAACAAAAAGAGTAACATCCTTATTGTGAAAAAAGTAGCTTTTGAAGACAGTCTTGCTTTCTCTGATATGCAATAGCTCGGATATGCTAATACTTTTGTTCAGCTCAGTCCTGTTTCTTCAGAGATTATTTGACCAAAATATCCATTGACCACATAATAGAAGATATTCATAATATTGTGCATTCACACAGAATTTTTCTACCAGCTTACCTCAACGTCTCACACTCATCAATTAATTCCTCTTTCTGATGAGGAATGGAATGGAAATCTGATTTCTGAAGGCAGCATGAAATAGTGGTTCGCAGAGAAAATGGAGTTTTGTTTTCTAATCTAATGGTCATAGCCAGGCTGTGTGATCATATGCAAAACTTGCCACTTTTCTGAGACTAAGTTTCCCTGTTTTAAAAAATGGTGTCAAAATATCCATCTTTTCAGAGTCCTTTGACAATTGTGTACGAAAATAATTTACATCTTAAATGAAAGGTGTTATATAGACTGTGCTACCTAAGGCAATAAGGTTTAAATAATTAATCTTATGTCCCGAATTCAGTAGCATCAAGAAGAACACATTGTATTTTTTACTATTTCAACTTCCATATCTTGCTGGACAGTCCTAAGGATTGCATGGCATAGTGTACCCAGACTGAAGACTTTCCTGATACATAATTCTTTCTGTAAACAGATTTTTGGAGGTAGACACATGAGAAGGAGTCCAACATCTTTGGGAAAACCAGTCCAAGAGATGCTCCTGCTCCCTGCACAAGAACATGCGTGTCTCACTCATGACCAGTCACAGTAACAAGCTACCTCAGAAAAGGAAGCATTAGAGTATTTTTTTTACATTTGCTTTGTACTTGTCTTACTAGGATGCACTTTTGAAGCTACTTTTGTGATTGAAAACATAAATTTTAGTCAATGAAATTAGGCCAGAAATTAGTAGGTTTTTAGTAAAACGTGGTTATATTCCTGTTGTCTGAAGAATAAACCCAAACTGTTCTGCTGTTCAGCTGTGGTCATTACCACATTTCCTCACAGAGACAATATTATACATTGTGGATGGAATAGAATTTTGCATTCACTGAATACAGAGTACACACAAGGAGAAAAAATCCAATAAGTAATGTAACATACTATGATAAGCTAAAGAATTAGTTCAGAAAATGTACTGCTTTGGAACCCTATATTATATATATATTTAATATCAAAGTAAAATACTGATGTAATAGCTACACATGTGAGCTAGTGTATTTTAAGAAGTTATTTATCTGAGCAGAAGTTACAGAACAAGGTCAACACAGCCACTTTGATCAGTGGATACATCCACTTGGGAGTTCCCCAAGCATCTGGAGAGATCTGGTGTCACTTTGACCTGAAAAAATGACTCCATGGCTCTTCCTCTGCTGAAAAGGGTGATCAGAGCTGAAGTAAAGGGGAATTAGATGAATCTTGTCTGAATTGTGATTATTGACAGCTCCTGGAAGAGCTCCATAGAGTTGCTAAGAGGCTGTTGATGAAGAGCTGGCCTGAGACTGACAACTTGCATTGGATGCTGCACCACTTCTGCATCAACTGAGAACCAGGAAACCACGACGGTGGAGTAAAACCATTTTTGTCTCTTGGTCTGAAGTCCAGCATCCTCTGAGCCTCTCTGAAACCTGAAAACTCAGGCCTTATATATCTATTTGTTTGCCAAGAGACTGGGTGATGTACAGGGTATCGTAATCTTAACGCATGTTCAAACTCAAAGCTGTGGTCTACATTTGAGTGCAGTGTTAAGTATCATATACCTCTGGCCAAGGAACTGCAGCTCATTTAATAGATATATTGAGATGACAAAAATGGCACAATTTAAATATCAGCGATGAACAGGAACAGGGAGTGGGGGGGGAGAGAGAGAGAGAGAGAGAGAGAAGGAGCCCAGCTTCTTTTATTACAGCCATCTTAGTTCTTCAACAACAGGTAGCAGTATTACATATTCCCTTTCCACTTTAAAGCTCTTGTAATTTCCTTCCTCGTGTCGGGGCGATTTTATTCATTGTTTCCTTGCAGCAGTGATTGATGTTCTGAGCTGCTAATCTCTCTGAGTGATAACTATTTTCATGTAAGTCCATGAGTCTATGACACAGGCTGCCCGGCCAGGGCTACTGCTGACTACTTATTTTGTGCCTCATTTACATTTCAATCTTGGCCTCATGAATGTAAAACCTAGGCTGCAAATTAATAACAGGCAGAATATTAGACTGCTCTGGAGTGGGGGAACAATGCAAATCCACCAGAGCACAAGCCTTTACCATTGTGTTCCGAGAGGGACTCATTTATTGGCCAGCAGTGAATGACATTACAGAGAATGGCATATCCAGAGTGACACAAATTTATTTCTGTCCCCAGTGCTCCAGTATATTTTCATAGAATCAGGGGGCTATTTGTCTAGGGACAATTTAGTTTCCATGAAAAATTTAAATGGCTTCTGTGGAGATAGTGGAGTGAAATTTAATTTGTTTCTCATTTACTACAGCAGGTATGAAAAGGAGAAAAATTGGATGTCTGATGGGCTGAAATTGGTGCTGTCCCTCCCCACTATCCCCAAAAGGCCTGTGGGCCTGTATCATAGAGATTGAGCAAGACTACCTCATCCCTCCCCTTAGAGAATGGTAACCTTAAACCAACTTACAGAAAACCTTTGGGGAGGCTGCCAATCACCCTGAAAACAACATTTCCATCGATCCCCTGTCTGTGTGATTTATGGCTTCATTTTACGGTAATTGAGAATTAGTGAGAAGATTAGCAAGGCTCAACACTTCACCTTGATATGCACACTAAGCACCGTAATTTGTCACTAAGGGATGTCGGACACTTTTTTAGTTACACGGGGTTCCCATCTAATTGAATTTGGGGATAACATGGAAATTAATTTGACACAGGAAAATTTTGAATACAGCCATTTCCTCTATTGTAATGCACAATACCAGGCTGCATTCAGGGGCAGCTATATTGATCCTGATCACTTTCAATTGTGGCCAGCTGAAGGATGGAATACACTAAATCTTATTTAAGCTCATATGAAAGCAGTTCATCTGCAGCAATCTGTGGCAGATAAAGAATATTACCTTTCATTTTGTCTGACTGCATCAAGATGAAGTTTTGAAAATTTACTTCTTGCAGCAAATATACCAAATGTCTAAAGTCAACAGTTACAATTCAATTACGGACCAGATCTTGTGGGCTGTTTACAGGGTAATTTGCTACTTAGGCAGCAAATGAAAATACTAACTATACTCTCCATGCATAGAGAAGTTACAGCACATGGAGAAGCCCCAAGGAAAGACAAACTTCTTGGCAATTTAAAGCACTACCCATTGGATTAGTCTCGTTATAACTTGAGTGGTTCCATACACAATCATTTTTTGTTTGTTACTGAGCCATCGTGTGGGAAGTTTATTTTATCTTGTTTGCTTAACATTAGAATTACAAAGATGGGACATGGTACAGACCTTTTCATTTCTGAGAGGCTCTCTACCACAGGATTTACCTTTATTTACATTTCTATTTTATTACAGCTTTATTTCTTATTACCCCTTTTATGGTGTACTTTACCTTTCAAATAAAGACTTTGGTTTCAGCAAACTGCTTAGAGAGATTATTCCCTGAGAAAAGTGCCTCCTACTGTGAACAGGGGAAGCAGATCTTGGCACTGTATGCCAGAGGGTGTATGGCTTGGATATTTATGAACATTATTCACCAGACCATATGTTTTGCTTGGTTCATATAGGTTTTAATGATAATTGGCCTGAGATGAGCTGTAATCAAGATATATTATGCATTACCTTTTATTATTACATGATGGTTTTTTATCTGATCATAATTAAAACGTTGTTTGGAAAGACTTTTGAAGAGTTTAATGGTCATAGTTTAGATTTCTTATTTGTGCAGCCCTGTTCAGTAGGCATGGGTACATAACAGATCCTCTGAACACTGAGGACATTCCCCTGAGTGCAGGCATCAAGAGGCGTTATTTGATCATCAGAGATACATAGATGTGGTCAATAGAGCTAACCTGGAGCTCTCAAGATGTGGTCATGCAACTTAGAAGAAATGTTATGCTGAAAGCTGTCCTCATCCAAATGCCAGATTCTCTGGAATTACTGATGGCAAATGACAATTATTGTCAGCACTTATACATCCCAGAGTTTTTCAGACTCCTTTAAGCACATTATTTGGTCTCAGGAGTCTACCTGCAGGTAGACTTCTGCAGGAGATGAGTGGCAATTCTGCAAGAAGTCAAACTGCTTTTTAGAAATGACATTGTGATGTTTACTCATTTTGTTGCTAGAAAATTTGTTCCTCAAACTAGTAACTTGATGAATCTTATTAACAATGTGCATACTGCATGTGTAATTCTCATCACATTTTCATGGGTTGTTTTTGCTAATGTAATATAAAAGGGTGCTAACATGACAGAAATGCCATTAATATAACAATCTTAAAGGAACTTAGATTGAGTTGGCCAGGATTTTCTTTCATTTTGGATGCCTGCTGGTCCATATTAGGGAAACAGGACTCTCTGTTACAATGAGAAACATATTAACATCATAAAAACTTACAAATACAATAAAACATCCATATTTGATTTATAGGCCAAGTTATGCCATCTAGCAAAAAAAGAGTAAACTTTTCTTCCTTTCTGAATCACAAGCAGTAAGTCATGATAGTATAGTTTTCCATACTTTATGTCTTTAAAAAGACAGCTCCCTTATCCTACAACTTAAAGCTATATTTAATCTTCTTGGCCAGTGCCACTAAGAGACTTACAGATAAAGACAAATTCTTTGAAGTTGGTAATCTAATTAAGTCCTTTGGAAGAAGGAGAGCACAGGGACAAAATAGCCATGTTTACCAGTCTCACTGCTAAGATGTGATGCAGTGTTCACTGCCAGCCAGCATTTCTGAGTTGCAACAGTTTGCTGTGGTCTAGTTGAGGGGGACTTTGGCTCTCATATTGCCAATTTGCAAGATGAGGTGGAGTTCAGATAAATACTCACAAGTGTTCTGATTTGAAAACCTGGTGTTAAGAAGGAGTCTAAAACTGATCCTGTGCTGGTGGACTTACGCAAACAATTGTAGTTGTATTCTTTTCCCACAGAGGAGATCAAACTATGGCTGCGGGCTTTTCAAAATTATATTCTTGCACCTTTCCCACCTCTTATTTCTCAGCATAATCTGGTGTCTCCTAGAGTATAAGCTGGGATGAGCTCTCTTGTTCAGACACTAGACCACCCAGGTGACTGTTGTGTGATTAATTGTCATGAAGGAGACGTAGATTGGGATAACACATATAATGATTTATCATGCTGTAAGAGGTTTTAAGGCTCACTTTGAAATTTAAGTATAATATTTAGATACAGATTTCATATTATCTTGGGGCTTAATGCGATCCACATGTAGCTAGGGGGAATTCTTTTTACTTCCATCAAAATATTTGAATGGCTGAAGGGCCCACTGTTTTTAAAAGGTTTCTTCTGATGATCAATATTTCATCTCTGCCATGAACAAACATTCACAAGGGATTTAAATTAACAGAAGAACCGCAACTGTGATTGATATTATTCCAGTTCTAGAATGAAGACACATATATTTTGTTGTTGCTTCTCCTTTCTTTTGGGTTTTGATGACTCAAATCAAAATGGAAGAGGTCAGATATGTATCAAGTTGAAAGATGTTGATGTTGTTGAGACTGGAATACTAATAGCCATATTGGTCTTCTGACAACAAGTTCAGCTCAAAGCAATACTATTGTCATCTCCCTCTTTTCATTAACAGCCCTTCCTAAGATGTGTGTTCTTGAAAATATCTTCAGATTTTCAAACAATCTGGACTATCCCGAGTATCTCCAGTTAGGGGATTACACTTCACCAGCCCTGAATGTATTTAACAGAATCCAAGAGAAAATGGGAGGGCAGAAGCACCTGGGCCATCCCTTGTCAATATAAATTATAGAGAATACAGGGACTGCAATTGAGTTGTACTCTCTCTTTGCTTGTGAAGAAATTATCTATTATTAAAAGTAACTCTGCAACACTAGACCAAATGATGGGTCAGAATGAACGAACAAAAGGTGCAGTAGCAGCAGGAAGTAATGATAATTAGAAGCAAGAACAAAACTAACTTATGATGCCTCAGAGCTACAGAGGAGTTATTGCAAAAAACCAAACAAATCAAATGCCTTAAACAGAAAAAATTTGCATAAGATTTTCCTTAAATGTAATTATAGAATGGGATATAATTTATCATCACGACTAGGAGCTTCCTCTATCTGTGCTAAAGTAAGTGCGGTACTGTACTACTTCTGCAGTAGCAAGTACTATTGCACCTGCCCAAGAACAAGCACTCCTGGGAGTGATTGGTTTTAAAGTAGAAATGGTCTATGATAGATGAGAGGCTTTGGTCTCTCTCTCCTGTTGTTTTAATCCATATCACTTGACTGAACTTCCTTGCTGCTCCCAAGATCCAGCCTCGCAGCATTGCAAAGACAGACTTATGTTATCGCACACATCTGGCTTCTCAGGTGGCACGAAGGGGCAGCAGGGAAGCTGCTATTCCTCAAGGGACCTACTCTCAAGGTGCTGCTTTCTTTCCCTCCCATGGTTGTAGTGTGACTTGCTAGAGAAGATGGATATGATTTTGCTCTGAAGGGGAGAAGCAGTAGGAAGGAAACCTCCCAGGAAGTCTCTGTCTGCCTTTTTTTGCTCCCACAGTTTCTGCTGTGGAGAATCTGGGTCAGTTATATCTCTGCTCTACTTGATAGAAAAAGCTAAAAAAAGGCCTTGTCCCCTTTCAAAGACTTTCTCAGATGAGTGAGATAATTCAAGCAAGAGCTCAAATAATCAGGCTCCCAGTACTTTGGATGGAGACAAGATTTAGCCTGAAAATCTATTAATAATTAATTTTCTACAGGAGTTCAAATTATGTAAACTTGAACAATGACTGAAGTCTGTAAATCACCAAACCTTTACACCTCTTGAGATGACTTCCAGTGCTCCTCAGTTTCACAGCAGATGTTGTTGCTTTGTTTCTGTGTGCTTTGTGCGCTGAATTTCTCAGGGACTATAAAGCCACCATGTAGTTGATGGGGGCAGGCAGAGGGGGATGGGGCCAAGCAGCAGGAGGAAGCATAACTGAGAGACTGATAGAGACATCCTGACAGCTGCAATGGGTCATCAATAGATCCATCACACCAGTAATTTGCAACAAATTTAACATACATCACTTTAGTCAGGCCACGGTGTATCTGTCTTGTCACAGTATCAGAGTGAATAACACTTAAATCGGGTGTCACTGTTGACCTTTCTGACCCTCAAATTGACACTGCTGTTTGAGCTTGGCCTAGCTGGCAGCAGATGTAGGGAAGATTAGTACAATAGATTGGGGGGTGCAAAGGGAGGACCATGCATAACAATACAGCTTAACCAGGCAAATAAATGGGATCACTGGATTTTCTCCCACTCCTGCTTTGCTTGACAAAGTGTTGGCATTTTTTGGACCTGCTTCCAGCATTTTTTAGTCACAATTTTAATTATGTGTATGTTTTCAATTCTGATTGATTTTATATGTACGCATGTACACATGCATATATATATATAAATCCAATATAATTTCTCGACTTTGAGATGACCACCTTGGAGATTGATGACCTGTAGAACATATAGGACACAACGGTAAAACTGAACTGCCCTTTCTGTGTTTGAAACATGAGATCTAGCTGAGACATGAATGGCTGCTTTGGCTGTGTTGACGCTTTCAACATGTCGATGCAGACCCAGCCCTATAGGAAAAGATCAAGCTGCTCAGGAAATAGAGGAGGAGAAATCAAGAGCCTCTTCAAACCCTCAATGCTGTGATGACTTGGGACACGTTATACTGCCTTCCTCCCCCCTTCCATTATCCCAGGAAGAATGAAGAGCACCCCAGCAAGCACAGCCTGTCTGGAGCTTGAGGATATCTTCTCCTGACCTGAAATATGAAGACTGTTTTTACTTAGAATATGTGAGCAAGACTCACAAAACAGCTAGACGACATATTTTCATGGAGCCAAGAGAAGCCTTTTCCCGCGTTTGCAATCGTAATGAATACCTTTCATAGACTTGTGTAGTTGTTTCTACAGACTAGCATGGAAATGACTACAAACCTGTTAAGTCTCCCTGGCGCTAGAAACGAGACACCCTCCACATCCAGGCAGAACCAACAGAGTCTGCTCAGCATTTACTTTTGAATCAGCACACGATAGAATTACACGATTTGTTTGCTCACCCAAAAGGTGCTTTAGAGCCATTCATGGTATGTGTGTGACTGGATGCTGGGTGGGCTTTTCTCCTTCAGTCATTCATCGTTCTAAAAAAGTATGTGGATATGGGCTGAATTTGAGCTGTTGTTCATAAATGTGTAATTTTTAATTGATGGGTTTTTAATAGCAATAAAGGAAGCAGCTGTTTCTGACCAGGTAATAGCAAGTTACAAAATTAAAGTGCATATAACTTGTGTAATACCTTGTGCTTTTTTTAAGACAGAATCATAGAATAGAATCATAGAATCGTTAAGGCTGGAAAAGACCTCTAAGATCATCAAGTCGAACTGTCAGCCGAACACCTCTATGCTTACTAAATCATGTCCCCAGGTGCCACATCTACATGATTTTTGAACACTTCCAGGGTGTTAACTCAACCACTTAGCTGGGTAGCCTGTGCCAATGCTTCACCAGTCTTTCAGTAAAGAAATTTTTCCTAATATCCGATCTAAATCTCCCCTGACACAACTTGAGGCTGTTACTTCTCTTGGGAGAAGAGACCAACACCCACCTCGCTACAACCTCCTTTCAGGCAGTCGTAGAGGGTGATAAGGTAATCCCCTCAGATTCCTCCAGACTAAACAAGCCCAGTTCCTTCAGCTGAGCCTCATAAGGCTTGTGCTCTAGGCTCTTCACCAGTTTTATTGCTTTGTTGCCCTTCTCTGGATGTGCTCCAGCGCCTCAATGTATTTATTGTAGTGAGGGACCTCAAACTGAACACAGTATTCAAGGTGCTGCCCCACCAGTGCCAAGTACAGGGACAGAATCCCTTCCCTATCCCTGCTGGCCACACCATTTCTGATACAAACCAGGATGCCATTGGCACTCTTGACCACCTTGCACACTGTTGGCTCATGTTCAGCCAGCTGTTAAACACCACCTCTGGTCATTTTCCACCAGGCATCTTTTCAGCCACTCTTCCCCAGGCCTGTAGTGTTTCATGGGGTTGTTGTGACTGAAGAGAAGGACGTAGCACTTGACCTTGATAAACCTCATACAACTGACCTCAGTTCATTGACCCAGCCTGTCCAGATCCCTCTTCAGAGCCCTCAAGCAGATCAACACTCCCACCCAATTTGGTGTCATGTACGAACTTACTGAGGGAGCATTCAATCCCCTCATTACAGATCACTGACGAAGAAATTAAACAGAATTGGCCTCAACACTGAATACTATCAGTCACCAGCTGACCTTAGCTCCATTCACCACAATTCTCTGGGCTTGGCTATCCAACCAGTGTTTTACCCACTAAAGAGTACACAAATCTGCTTTGTGTTTGATATCACATCACAAAATATTCCTCAGCTGGAATAGAAAGCAACAGTTTGGTTGTTCTATATGCCTTATAATGTTCATACTTAATGAGTATTTGCAGGAAACATACCTCAAGTGACAGAAACAATAGGAAAATTAGAAAACCTTAGAGAAATTGCTGCGTTACGCAAGGGAAAACTTTTTTCCATTATTGCTTTTTAGGAAAGGCTACTAGAAAAGCAGAAATTGCATTTAGTTAGTCATCAAGGATATTAATCAGATTCTTCTTGTTTTTATTTTTTTTCTGAGCACGAGGCTGACAACCCAGATGTCCGTTGTCCTTTTTCACCATTGTGAGCATTTCTCCTGTCCTTCTCAGGGGCAGGATGGGGCTTCAAAAGATCTGAGTTAGGTGGTCTTATTCACAGCAAGCGTTACTGAAGGCAGTTTATAACATGTAGTATCTTTAGAAGGAATCATGAGCCAAGGGTTACTCATGCTTGTAGTCTTTTTATAATTAACAAGTGAATTGGGGTACACTGTGTATAAATTTCTGTGTTTCTTGGGCAGAGAGAGGCAAGAAATTGAAGGCAAATCAACACCTGGCAGATCAAGTTTCAGTCAGGATTCCTGGGACTGGAGAGCTGAATGGAAGTGCAATTGCACTGGGAAGGGGAAGACCTCTGCCTTGCTGCCCAGCTGTCCCTCAATGTGCTGTGGAGATGTGTCTCAGAGAAACTGGGGGTCATACAAAGGTAGACATGGGGCTTAAAATTAGGGGCACAAAATTAGCCAGGGAGCCTTCTAACCCCCGTGATGCACTCACGTGGCACTACCTCAAAGAAGCTATTAAGTTTGGGAGGAAGAATGTGCATGAAAATATTTTTGGTTTTCAAATGGGTTTGTTAACTAACAAGTTATTAAATAAATTAACTAGCTCTTGTGGTATCTCTATTTTCTGGTCCTCAAGTGGGTAGAAGAGACTGCTAACATACCTCCTATTCATCTTGTTTGTTCAGGTAGGTGTTAATATCCACACCCTTTACTGTTTTCACAGGAAATTAAGCTGAAAAATTACAAAGGAGAATGATACAGATAGAAACTTTGCATGGAGAACCATCTGTCTGTGACTACACCTCATTCCATTCTTGAAATACTTTGCAAATCATTTTTGTTGGCTCTGAATTCACTCCTCTGAGGTAATTTCATCCTTTACTTTCACACCTCACAAATAAAGGAGACTGGGACTCTATCCCAGTCTCTTCTTTTCCCTTACCCCATACAAAACCAGAGCCTTTGTAGCTACAGCGCTCTTCTGCTTAGAAATTTGGTAAGTTTAGCAGCAGTACTTAACACAAAAGGAAGCCAACTCTGCTTTCATAATTGCAGTTTGTGGTCGTGGTGATGCTGTTGTGCATTCCTTTATAGGACACAGTCCACGTGGGGATGTGGGTGCCCCTTAGAAAGCCTTATTGCTATTCCTTGCTGCTGTTGGAAGGAAGAACATTTGTTCCAATGACACCAAGTCCCCACCAGCCTGAGAGACTGTATGGGATGGTGGGGGCAAGGCACAGCAATTCAGGTCCCTGCCAAGGAGAAAGGTATAACATGATGAGTGCTAATACTACAGTGGGGGCTGTCAATGCACGCTGTGTGGGCTCTGAGGTGCTGGCACCAGCGACAGCCTCACTCCAGCCACCAAAGGCATTGGCATAGCCTGTGCAGCCCTTGGGAGGAAAGGATGACCTTGCAACCTCATGTGTTTCTTAAAGTCTCATGCTATGCTGTTTCCACTGGCTGGAGCTTGCTTAAACAAATGCCTCCATTCTCCTGTTTTCTTATCAGTTGTCTAACCATTCAATCTGTTGCCTTTGATTTTTTTTTTCATTTCAAATTTTTAGCTACATATTGTTAAAAAACAGATGCATGGAAAAAATTCCCAAGTGTAAGTCTCCTAGTTGCTTGTTCTCTGCAGCCCCTCTTTGTTTTTTACTGCCATGTGTACAAATAAGATGAAATGGAAATAATAATTTGGCCCAGTTTGGTCCAGTTTAATATAACTTCTTAAGCCTAAAATTGAAAGATACATAAATTACTTTCTCATGTCGAAATCATAAAGACTTTATGTTTTAGTTTTCAAGAGTTTTAAATTTGCTGTTGTTAAGTTTCCCTGACTTATTCTGAATACTTCCAATATTAAAAAAATAATAAAGATGCACGAGGACTCTTTCCCAATAATAAGTTTTATTAGGCACATCAGGTGCTACTGTAGCATAGATATACAGTAGAGTAGGTACATTGCAAAGAGCATCTTATAGTATCAGACAAAGAGAACCTTTTACAAACCCCATGTCTCTAATTTCATTTTAGAAAATTAGATACTCAGAATTTTGCATAAGATAACTGTATTACTGGGATGCAATTTGGCCCAGGTTTCTAGCTTTAGTGCATGTGGCTCCTTAATAAAAAGTGTCAGTTAAAATGAAAATACAGCTTGGATAATTAAATTTAATTGGATCTTGTCACTTTAAATCCTCTTCGTTTTTGAGTGTTTCTACAGAATTACAGCTTCTGGTTTGCTAATTTCTTTATTGCAAGCTGTGCGCTGAACCTGACTGTCCTATAATAAAGTGGGACCTTGTTTTTGTAGAGGGCTTTGAACCATGACTGTAATAACAAACAAAAGGAGGGTGGGAGCTAATTTTTCACCAAAAGAAAATCTCTCCTTTATTTCTTACATGCTCAGTTAGTGAAAAATAATGAGTCTGAATTTATTAACTCTTTAATTGTCTTGCCAGTTGAGCAACATTTTGCAGAAGCTCTCATGAATACTACAGTATGATGCTATTCCTGTGAGACAGCAGCAGCAGTTATCATACTTTTTTTTATATTAGAGTTATTTGGGTAAGAAATAGGGATTAGGTGAACTACAGTATTCCTACTTAGGTCAAGCAAGGTGCAGGCAGCCACAATGCAAATGATGTGTATTGCCTGCAAATAACTACCCTGGTGATTCAGAGGGATCACCTACTCCAGGAGTGAGAGGTAATTCAGTTTCTTTACTACCCAGTGCACATACACATGCACAGCATTCAAAGGAAGATTTAAGTGCAAGTCATGAAGAGAGAAATATTTGCCATACCAAATTGATCATTCTGTCAAAAACTGTACCGCTGTTAATGCCCATATCTCAAATTAAGGGCAGCTGAATGAATTTGTACACTCGGGTTTTATGCTTGAAATGCAGTATCACTGCATCCTTGATTAGAAGACAGGTCACTTAGCGCCAACATCACAGAACGATTAAAGATGTAAGACTGTCCTTCACAGCACAGTAGTGGTCCCCTGATTCTGTGCTAAAGCAGATGGATATGATGTAATTACATTTTGCAAAGTGCTGGCAATACAGATGTATTGAACAGGAACATTATTCCCATGTACTCAGTGATGCTTATAACCTCTTCAGTTCCAGAGGTGTGCCTCATGTCTTACCAATACACCTGGGAGAGGACCTCTGCAACCAGACACAGAAGGCTCTGTTCAGTTTTGCATACATGAGTGTCCAGGGCTATTTGAATTGCTGTATTAGGACATGAGATCGGAAGGAGTAACCTGGAGGCAGCAATAACCCATCCTTTCTGAAACAGGCGGTAAGCACCACATTTGGAAGACCTGCTTTTTCCATTCACTATAGTTGGAACCTGGATAACTAGTTTGAGGTACTCATCTAAATTTTAGATGTCTAAATCGATGTACCTAAGATGAGATAAATCCTGTATCATCTATGTTTCTATATTTTATTAATGAAGCCACAAAAATTTTATCTGCTTGAAACAGTACAGTTAGATCAAGGTAGGAATAAAAAATGCAGTAATTAATTATATAGATCAGACTGATTATAAGAAAATCTCCTGTCTTACTCTCACTGAAAATAGTAGCCAAGTGTCCCATCAGTTTCAAAGTACTGAGAAAAAAACCTTTCACGTTGCTTTGTGGATTTTTACAGCGTTTTATAATTTAGTTAGGGGAGCTTATAAGTAAAGACAGTGTTGTTTTCATGTTTCCCTATTATTTATTGATTTTTTTAGGGCCTCTGGAAATTATTATGCTACAAAGATATATATTTAAAGAGACTACCTGCTTTATTTATATACAGAGCAGAAGTAATATGTGATTTCTTACATCCATCACTTAGCCAACATGATTCATGAGGCTGTAGTAATGCTACTAATAAGTATGGTTACTTCTTTTTTTTGACATATTTGAACCTCGGGATCTGTACTGAAATTGCAATTCATTTTGCAGATGAATTATCAATTCTTATATTACAAGAATGATAGGTGGATACAATGGGTCTCATGTTTGGTGTATGACATGAGACTCAGACTGCACAAACACTTATGTTGTTGAGTCATCTTGACATTTTTTTATTTCTTTCTGATATTCAAGGTATGGAATCTCACAATGGAACAGTATTTTTTAAATATTTAGATTTCTCATGTAAATATTGGTAAAATATTAATTCCTACACTTTTTCTTTCCCTTCATCCGAAAAAAAGACAGACATATGAATTCCAGTTGACTTTCATTAGGTTTTAAGACGCAAGGTTATTTGGCACTTCTTGGAAAATGCAATATTTTATTTTTAAGCTTTGGAAGACAAGCTAACTCCACTTCCTTTGCTGATGCCAGAAATTTTATCAGATCTTACTGACCCTTGTTGGAGACCCAATCCCCCTTGTTTATAGTTTGATGTGTAGCCTTCATTGAATCCAGTACTAGCAAATTTACCTCTAAAAATAGGAAAAAAATTGTTCCCCCATAACCAGAAGTACAGCATTACAGATTAAACTGCATTAACAGCTACAGTACTAGAGTTAATGTCATCTGATTAATTTGTTAATTTTAGTGAGCAAGGTCTTTTTTTTTTTCTGTAATGATATATGGCTCTTTAAGGACAACAATTACAAAATTATACTTTTCTTTTTTTTATGTGACCTCATCTCTACCTCTTTGATCTTTGTAGTTTTATAGCAATCTGCAGCTAAATTTTGGTATCATAGTGAGAGTAATTATTTTAAATTTATGGATGATTTCCAAGTTGATCACTTCTGTCCTAAATTAGAAACTGACTGAATGGGGGTTTAAAAATCACAATAACAAATCTTATTTGACCTTTTAATCATCATAATTTAATACAGACTCAAATAACATTTTTAGTATCTGATTGTTCAGCACTTACACATATCCTGAAACATTTAATTTCAGGAACAGCCTTCTGTTGGGAGTAGGGAGAGCTCAATACATATATGCAAGAGATTATGCAATGCACTGCCCAAAATCTCAGGGGACAGGCTCAGTGATCCAGGTGTTTGCTTCTGGCTTTGTGCTTTCATTTGCGGAAGCATTCTCTTTTGGGCCCAGAGATGCTGAATGTTACTATCTGTTAGCCCTTGTAATTCGTTTCTGTAGAACAGCTCCTGACTTCAGCCAGAGAGGAAGTCATGTGAACATCCCTGTCCCGCACAAGGACAGACTTAGCCTAGTGAAGAGAAGGCTCTGGAAGACCCTTTAGCAGCTTTCCAGGACTTAAACGAAGCCTACAGGAAAGAAGAGGAGGGGCTCCTTATCAAAGAGTGTAGTGATGGGATGAGGGGCAATAGTTTTAAGATGAAACAGAGGAGATTTAGCCTAAATAATAGGAAGAATCTTTTTACTGTGAGAGTGGTGAAGCACTGGAACAGGTTGCCCAGAGAAGTTGTGGGTACTCCATCCCTGAAGGTGTTCAAGGCCAAGTTGCATTAGGTTTCGAGCTACCTGATCTAGTAGAAGGTGTCCCTGCCCCGTGGCGGGGGAGTTAGAACTGGATGATCTTTAAGGTCTTTCCCGACCCAACCCAATCTATGATTCTGTGATCTCCATTCTGCTGCAGGTCGGATTCACTAGAACCTGCAGATATATAATTTAAGCTTATCAGTCTGACTTTGTCCACAGTGAATATGGGAGAGCGGGCAGCTTACTGGAAGTGCTAACTGTCTTCAGGATGGGTAGACACATCAGTGGCCACCAACACACCTCAGTCCTGAACAGGACTTCTGAAGCTTCAGAATTAAATTAGTGAACTCTCATAAAAGCAATTAAGGCTGCTGACTTCTGTAGGACTACGGACACCAGTAAGAGTACCTCTTATGTGATCCTACAGTTTTCCATCCAAAACGTAATGTGAGACAGCACACCAGGAATTTGTTACTTCCTGATCTCCCTGATATCTCTCAGGAAGAGAAAGAAGTGTTGCTTTGAGAGTCCCTGCTGCTCTATTGCAGTACAAAGTAAATTTGTTGTATGGCTCCCATGGCTCATATTTTTCACAGCTTGATCATTGCCATATCAAACAGCTTCCACGCCAGCACAACCCTGTTGCTGACTGTATAATGCCATCCAGACTGAAAATTGTACTTGAATGCCTCATGAGCCGCATGTTGCTCAAGTGCTACAGGTTGTCCCCCTTTTGTAAGCCAACAAGAAACTAAATTGTAGACCTGCTTTGCTCAGGTCACCTAAAGGCAAAAGTCATCATATCTCATTAGCGATTCCCTGAGCCAGGTTGTCTGTTGTCCTTTCTGTAGGTTGAATTCAGTGACAGCTGCCAAACATAACTGGCAGGACATACTTGCTGCATTGCCAAAAGGATTAAGCATCCTGCAGTCTTACACCAGCATGGCTGGTGGAGCTGCGGAACCCATCTGCGCTGTCTATGATGTCTGAAAAGGATAATTTTGCATGACAAACATATTCCTTGAATGTTATCCTCTGTCCACGGGAACAGGAGAACATCTACCCATTCTGGGCTGTGATTATGATGTTCAGTTTCCTTGATGTAGCAGCTTATGCAATTAAAGTGTTCGTGCTCCTCTCTCTTTCTATGTGTGTCTCCTTAGTAACTTTGGGAGCCCCAGTCAATTTTAGCCATAGCTGGCAGAAGGGAAAATATCCTAGAGATATTAATTTCCAATAAGTTTAAATAAAATTGCTACATACAGAAGAGAAACCTTCCTATAGATCTCACTGAAGGAAAAGTCCAGTTCTTGTTAGAAACCAGAGACTGTGAGCAAGAGAGAAATATTGTGAATATCCCAGCAGCAGGAAAAACTTTATTCAGCCTTTGCCCTTTTTAGTCAACTAAATGGCCAGCTGTGTCATAAATTTGAAGCAACCCAGACTCCGTTAGCTGTGTTGTTGACCAAATTATGTCTTTCTGCATCGCCCTTCACCATCCACCACAAGAAACTAGCGTAGCATTCACAGGTGATGGACAGATATATTTTCCCAACCCATTTTCTTTAAAATACCCTACCTTTCTTGGGTTTATTTTGTATTTATCAAGCCTCTTTTGTAACCCTTTTCTTCCTCTAACGACCTAATAGACTTCAGTTGTGTTAATAACCTGGTGGTCAGCCATTTGGAGTGATTTCACAGGTCTTCTGTGATGCTTCCTTAGCTCAACAGTGTCATGTCAGGTAGTATTACAGAAGACACGCATATGGAGAGATGTTTTCGTGAAATTGTCAAGTGTCCAAGCAAACCCAACAATAAAGAGCAGCACTTACCCTTTCACCCATAAACTCGTAGAATGGCAACAAAGAAAAGGGATTCTAGCGCAGGAATCCAGGAAGTAAGGAGGAAATCCTTAAAAAGAAAGGAGATTTAATGCTACTTAAAATTGCCAGTAGTTTCAAAACTAAGCTGGTGATCTATAGCAGGTGTGGCCTTAGGCTGATCTACCTGGGTGGATCTGCACAGCCCAATAAAACATTTTAACAGATGCTGACACAAACCTCAAGGCAAGTTTGCACTTCCTTGGCTGCAGGTCTCGGTAAAGGGCTATATAAAGGCCTGGTCCCTCCTAACGGACCTCCAGAGAAACAGACAATTCACTGGACTGTCCCACAGGAGCAGTCACTCCACAGGCATCCCCTGTTTTGGCCAAGGCCACCTACATCTTCTCTGAGTTCCCTGCTGAGGTCTGTCAGTACGGTGTTGTTCTCAATGGGGCTTTGTTAAAGAGATGGCTTTTCTCTGGGAGGAATGTGTCAGCCCCTTTTATAATGAGGCCAACGTACAACAGCAGCACTAAAGAGTTTGTCTTCTAAGTGACTTGCACCTCTTGGTAAGATAATGTACTGGAAATATATGTCGTTGGTATTTTGGAATGGATAAATAATGCATGGCTGGCAAATGAAAGAGGAATCACGGGTGTTTTTTAAATAATTTAGGAAGTGTTCATAAAAGAGAAAAATGAGGAAAAGGCCTTTAATAAATGTCACTTATTTGGCATCATAACCTCTTTAGAGTGACTAGTATTTTTTATTAACTTCATGTGGATATAAATGTATTTAAAAATGGAAGTATCTGCTTTCTTTGCACAACTTGAACTAATTTCTTACCAGAGAAGAAATTCTGATTGAAACTTAAAGTGCAGATACTCAGTGGTTACCGGATAATTAATGGCCAGTTCTGACATTTATTTACTTATTCAGAAACACAAATGTTTGCTAGTTTATTGAGAGCAAGTAGTAGAACCTGTGATAGAACTAAGTGACTTCTCAGTTTCATTCAGCTTTGTTCTCTGTTCTTTCATTCATGTCATACTTGTTTCCATTTAAAAAAGTGACCATGATAACTGATGTTTTATAGAAAAAATTCAATATCCTTTGATAACTCTGGCAAAACCTCTTCACATGGGTTAGCTCAGATAGTTAAAGAGACTTGAATACTTCCGTAAACACCACAAGGAGTTTCTTGTTTATGAGATAAGTCACTTGAATATGGTTTTGTAGCTGTTGTCTGTCTCTCGCTTTGAAAGTGTTTCTATTGGGTGCCTACGCTTAGTGGCTTCTTCCTCACCCAACACCTTTGTTTGCAAATGAAGTGTGACTGAAAAAGCCTACAGTTTAATGGTCAATGGCAGAAGTCACTGCAATAGGTGAAATACATAGGAGATCTTGTTTTGTTGTTGATGGCACAAGTGGATATCTTTATTTCTTCAAGAAATAATTTCTTGTGTAACTGTTCTACATTCCTCTTTTTGTTAAGAGTTTTAAAGGTTGTGATGTGGCCCCTCTCATCTCTTTGGCTTTCATCTGGACATGTTATAAACCTGGCTAAAGTTTGGGAATTCAGGAAATTTTCTCCAAGTGATGGCTGAAGAACTGCTGTGTCTGTCTGGGGCATCTGATTGTGACAGATTAGTGATCTTACAGGACTGCATTTGAGTCATCTCACATGATGGTACTGAGTAGTACTCCTCACAAACGCTGTTGTAGACTCCCATTCAGTCTTGTTTTCCTGTTCAATACACATGCACCTTGGGGTGGAAGGTAGATGCCTTGATTGTGGGATTTACAGTATGCTAAAGGCATCTCACTCTTAAATCAGTATTTGAATTGAAGATGCCAGTTCTGTCAAATGTCTTAAGCAGTGCCTGGATGAAAGTGGATAATGGGACAAGAGTTACCTGGTATAACTTTTTGTAATGTAACACTTGTCTCAAGAAACCCCCAAACATTATGGATGTGATTACTGTCTTGACATTTTTATTGAGTCTTTCTGTAATGTAAATATAGATATATTGATTAAAGGATTCAGCTTTGATCCAACATCTTTTGAATTCAATAGAGAAATTCTCAATGGTTTAAAAGACTTCCCACTTGTTTAAATAACCACCAAATCCTGTTTAAAATCTTATCCTATTGATTCAATTGTGGTTGTTTAGTACCTTCTACATAGTTCAGAACTATGTTTGAATTAAGAAATCCTTTATTAGAAGTTTTTCAGAATGACAGTGTAATATTTTAAGAAAGCTGGTAATGGGTTTAGAAAATTTTGTGAACCTACAAGTAATGACTTAAGAAAGAGAAATATTTTAATTTCATGCTTTACAGACCTAATTTACAGGAGTTGGATCATTGTATTTTCTACAACTGATGCTGGAAAGATATTGTATGTGCATTTATATATACAAATATTTAGGCATGTACATCTGTGTGTATGTATATGTGTATATCTTTAGAAATATCAATGATTTCTTTGCATTTCCTCATAAAGCAAACTTACCTATAAGCAATATTTTCAACCGCGACATCATAATTTTTCATTTTATTTCATGCCATTCATGTCTATTGGTGTAGACTCTGTTAAAGACAGCAGCATTCTTGCAAAGGTATATCAAAACAGTTATTGTCAGAATGTGGCCCACTTACTTGATTTTAATCTTGCTTCTTTTAACATAAACTATCCAGCACTAAGTGTTCCCTTTTTACTACTTTGCTACATAGAAAAGTTGTTTTCAAAAAACAAATAATGAGCACTGCATGAACACTTTGACTTTAAATCTCATTAAATACCCCATAGCCAAATAATAGGAAAAATTATGTTACTGCTCTACTCTAAATACATAAATCATCTGTGCAAAAATTATTTATCATGAAACATTTGTCTTCATTATTTTTCTCTTTTTTTTTTCAAACCTACATACATATACACACATCTATTACTGATGCAGGTAAGCTACAACTCTTTTTGAATGTGAAATTGAACTAGCAGCCTTTGATCTGAACTCGAGGCTGATCTGAATTCAAGAAAAGGCTGCTGTTAAGCCACATTCCCATTCAATCCATTAAACCATTCACTTCCATGCTCCTCATCACACTGACTCCTAATTTGACAATGACAAAGAGCTCCACGGTGATTTTAAATTTCATAATTTTAATCTGTCAAGTCTGACATTTAATTAGTGCCCTTCTAACCTGTGCCCGCACACTTGAAGGTTACTGTTGGTTTTCCTTTAGAAATTTTTCCTCTGGAAGAGTGGATTAATAAATATGTACATAACTGGCAGGGATAAAGACAATACACACACAATGGTCTATTAGTTCCAAATCTAGACAGATGAGGTTAATAATATTTTAAAGTGCTGCTTTATTGTATTAAGAGTGATTAAGCCCTTGGCTCAACCCTGTATGAGTTGTTCATTGAAAACATAAAATATAAGGTCTATTAAGCAAAGTCTAGCGAGAATAGTTGCCCAAACTACAGTAGTACTGTGTTCATAAGGCATACTACAGAAGTGTGTAATTTCTGAGATATAATTTCTTGACTTAGAAAATACAATGGAACATGTTAAGCCCACTGAACAGATTAATTAGATTTTGATCACTAGTCAGTCTATGAGAACTCACCTCATAGACGAAAATCTAAGTGCAATTTAACACTCTGGTATTTCATTTTCTGGAGGACTGAATTTAAATATAACTTAGGTCACTTGTTAAAAATGCGTTTGCTTAGATCAGCCCCACAAGGACATACATCCAAATCACAAAAATATGCCACCATTTGTTAGTGCTAGGGAAGTGGTCGGTCAAAGTCCTCAGGGAACAAACCTCAGACGAGCTCTCCAGCACCATACTTGACTGCAGTCAGTAATGCATGATGATCGTTATACTGTCACTGAATATTGAACATCTAGAAGTGAAGATGGGAATAAAAGAGTACCCTTTCTTAAAGCAGATATTACAGGAAGAACAGTTGTGGCAATACAGGGATATCACGAGCCTTTAGTTCTCAGCTGGGCATGCCCCTTTTCTTCACTCTCTGTCACAGTGCATACTTTTCAGAAAATAATGAGTCTATTGAATGTTATTAATACCATTATTTTCTTAATTAAAGAAAATGCCACCATGATATAGTACCCTATCTGGCAATTCAGACTCCTTTAGTGCAATTTAATGTTACTGAGGCTTCCCTGGATTTTTTTCCAGAAGACTCAGAGAAGAAACAAATAACACAAAGTAGTTGTCCTTAAACACTGGAAGGTATATTTCCTAGTATTTTCACCCCAATTCCACTCTTAGGGTAGCTTTGCTATGGTTAACCGTACCTGGTGTTAAGCAAGAGTTGCCAAATATGACTCTAAGCAACCTTTAAAAAAATCGAAGGGACAGAAAAATGATTCACCTTTGGCTGTAGTAAATATATTTGTTTTGTGTACAGGCTGACATACACCAGTATCTCAGGTTTAACCTCTCTCTCTGGCTATTGTTTTTGCACTGTAGCAATTACAGGAAACATAGTATTTCTGAGAAGTTTCTGTACATTTCCTGAATTTACCATTATTTAGTTAAACAGAAGCAGAAATGTATAATAATACCCAGTGTATCATGCCTAAAAATTTTCAGAGAATATCTGGGGGAGAACAACTTTAGATTTGAAATAAAAGGGTAACTTGTGCACTGTGGCACAAACTTATATGGTACAAGTCATCCATTTGTCTGTTTTATCATCTCAGCTCACCAGTTGCTTTAAGAACATCCCTGGGTTCTTCTAGGTACCAGAATATATGCTGTTGTAATCCAATGAGAATTTCAGTTTTCTCTGGGTCTATCATGCTGCTATGGAATGTAAAGGGTTATTTGACTTTCATTAATTCCCTGTTGCCCTACAAGCTAAACACTGGAAGGACATTAAAAAATGTTAGAGAAAATACACTGCAACCTCCTTTCTAGAATCGCAGATCCAATTTCCCTACTAATCTTAGCAACTTTTTCATATCTTTATGGGACCATCTGGAAAAAATGATGGTAATGGTGTACAACATGGTGTTCTTCTCTGTTAATGCTCTCTACTTCATCAAGAAAAACCTCTAAGACCCTTACATTCTTTCTACATCTCATCAGCATGCTCAGCATGAATGAGGCCATTTCTTGTTTAGGAAGTGCTGAGCAGCAGTTAGTTTTTTGAATCAATGTGTAATTATTTCAGATGAACTTCTGTCAGGAAATGATTCTCAGCTCCAGAAACTCTAGAGTCAGGCGTTTCCTCACAATAACTTTCAAGAAATCTTACCTCCCATGCACAAGAAGCAAATTTAAATCACTCTAAATCAACGCTTTCCATCTTTCACTGACAACTTCTCACTTAATTTCTTTCTTTCTTTGGTTACAGATTTTCAAATGGTTTTGCTTTCTGTCCTGTTGTGGAAAGTTAACATTTTTGAAATATCTAAAAGTTTCACTGGATAGTTATTTTACATGGAGTTCTTGTGGCATGTCTTTCTTGAAATTTCTTTTTCCCAATTTCAGATTTTCTAAATTAGGGCAGTATTTTGAGGAAACAGTTTATCTCTGCTTACCATTCCCAGATGTGACAGCTTATAAGAACAAATTTGGGTTTCTAGTGTCCAAGTTAGGAGTTATCCATTTTGTCTGAGACCAAAATTTTTCTTTAAATCAGGTAAGGTTGCTTTCTATCTCCATTTTGGCTGTAGCAGCTGTAGTAACTTATTCTGTGAGCTGGTATGACCAATTATACAATATTATTAATGGAACACTGTTTAATATAATATGGCATAGGGATGGATTTGTTCCCAAAAAATTGTGGCACATAGGCTGTTACAAATATCTTAATGTGTCCTTTACAGTTAGGGCTGAGAGAACACATACACATCTACTAAATTATTTGTGACAAATGACTGTCATGAAATGGTGATAGCAGTGACTAAAAATGGAGACCAACACATTCAAATAAATTCACTTGGTATATGTACATTTTTGTATATGAGACAGCACACTGAAGACTACAGTTATTTTCACACCATTTGCCAGACACCAGTTTAACTCAATGCTTGTGAATAATAGAACAGCAGCAGCTATTTGGTTGAATGACTTTCATGTGAACAGAGGCATTCCTGCTCAGCACACAAGTCCTGACTACTTCTCACTTCCATGCAGTATTATATGATGTGCAGGGCTGCCTATCTTGGGTGTTCACCAGTCACCAGATGATCTGTGGGAGTTGGTCCTCAGCAGAGTCATGTTTTAAAAGAAACAGAGACTTATTTTAGGAGTGATTTCAATTTGGTTTGGGCTCTGAGGGTAGACAAACCTCTCATGTACCCGACCAGGTTTGGAGATAGTGAGACTCTTGTTAAACAAAAGGAAGTAGAGTCTACAGTTCAGAAGAATCTGCTTGCCCTCTGCCCTGTGATTTTGGCCCATCTGCTAGCCACCCATTTCCAAAAGCAGAAAGGGATGAGCTCTGGGAGGTGGGGGTGTGTCACAGAGTCTTCTGTATAGGACTTTTTTTAGGACTAGAGATGAATGAATTAAAGACATGAATCTGCCCAGCTGAGAAGGCAATTAAAGCTGAGTGTCCCACATAAGGAACTTCTGGCTTACTTATGAAATAAAAAAAAAATTTGGTCTTTTCTCTCTTCTGTCAGATAATAACGGCAGGTGCTTATGCTTGCAAAAGAATTGTGGGTTTAGTATTTTAATAAAGCAAGCATTTCTTTAATTTCTGCTTCAGAACAGGAGTCCTGAAGAGGGATGGGAAGCAGGAGGGAAACTCAGTTACCTCTCTCCCACTCAGTGTTTCCTATTGACTGATTCTAGCTCTCTCCCTGCTTTAGCAGCTGAAGTTTTCCAGTCATCAAACACTGTGCTCTGCTTAGAGGTGAACTTTGGCTATCTTTCCTGGTGTTACATGAGCAGGTGTAGGTGGATGGGCAGTAATAGCAAGCAACGCCCTGGACCATTTCAGTCATACAGGATACACTGATGTACTGGCAGGGTAAATGATATGGAGTAGCAAAACAATAGAGATTACACATTGGAAGATTGATGTCTTCATGATATCTCTGTCCCAGCTTCTGACTGCAATACAAGGAGGATTTCTGTGACTTGCTCAGAGATTTGTGCCTTCTCACTTGTCTGCTCTGTTTTTGCTTCCTAATTACCATAGTCTTAATATCCAGGTGACTGTGTTTTTATGTTCTTTCCATGGGAGAATCTGTGAAATGTTAGCTTCTGCTTTATTTCTAAGTATTTTTCCCTAAGAAGTCTTTTGTTTGTTACAGGATCACATGGGCTCTTGTTTAACTTGTCTCACTTTGGTTTGTTCCACAGTGTCCCATCTGTAATAATTAGGAATCTGACTGAATTTACATCCCTTTATATTGATAGTGGAGGGGCAAGAAAGAAAAAGAAGGACACACAGTGTAACTTCCTTACTTACATACAATAAATCTACATATACAAAATGATGTTTCTCTGAAGTGGTAACCATGTTCACATGGCATTCTGTGAGTATTGCTGTGAATGTTTATTTTATGAGAGAGAGCTAAAGCAATTATAGATGGCCAACATAATGCAACTGATGACTGGGTATAGTCTGTTTAGTACAACAAGGTTAACTAACTGCTCAATGATCCTTCCAGAATTTATTTTCCTTTTGTTTACAGGCTACACTTTTATGTAATGGTAAGCTTTATATAAACTAACTTGGAAACACAAACATTGTTTAATTTGATGGTTTCAAACCTCCACTGCAGGGACTATGATTGTGAGATGTCAGTGCATAGTTCACAACTCAGAAAACTCATTTAAAAGAATAAATTTGAATTTCCCACTTGTAATCGAGGCTACAAATAAATGGAAAGCAGATTATAGTAATAAAGAAACGAAAAATTAAACATAATTTCTGTTTGTCTGTAGAAGACAAATGTGTGGTAACATCATAAAGAGAGCCTGAGGATTTCTTCCAATATTATCGCGTTGGTTTTTGGTCTTCTAAAATTATTTGCATGGAAATATACCCTATGTATTTCCTCTAGAACAAAATGAAGAGAGAGAGATTAAATTCAACACTCAGACCAGTTCAGAGTTGTCCTGAGATTGACATTCTGGTGTAAAAAGATAAAATCCAAATTAAACTCCACTGTATCTGTGTTACTAAACTTTGTTCTAATGAAAACACTATGTAAATAATCACTACAGGAATTTTAGACTTCAGAATCGCTGTGACCCAATAAAAGCTGTCAAAGAGAAATAAATACATTCAATTTATTATCAAAATTCACAATGTCGTTTTACTCATTGTGAAAGCTTTTCAGTTGCATAATTATGCTGCAGAAGCATCACTGAAATAGACAGTTACTTCTCCTCTTGTTCATCTTTTTCCTTCTAAGTTGTCCAGTGGTTTCTTGCCTGAAGAATAAATAATGGAACGTTGTTGAACTCACAAAATTAAGGAAAGGAACAGAAATCATTTCTTGCACCACTAAGAGAGTTTCCTACAGTCAGTCTTTATGATTATACAGAAAAAGGAATACATACTTCCCTCAGGCTTGTTTGGATTTGACAGGGTTACATTCTCTCTTATGCTTTCTCTGGCTCACCACTTTCCTGGGTTTGTCTCAAATATTCTGAATATGCAGAATGTCTAACATGTACACAGTGTACTCCAACTACCTTCTTCATGTAGATGGAAAACCTCATAAATAGTTTTAAAACTAGTATTACCTCTTCCTTTTAGCTGTTTTAACCAGTCTCTTTCCTGTTTCATCATTTTTACTTTTAGACTTTAATAAGAGTTAGAATTCTTATTTAAATATCTAAACAGATTTGTTCTATGTGATTCAGCTACAATTCAAAATATTATTTTCAGCTTAATTAAGCTTCAAGAGGTGCCGTAGGAACTGAAGAGTCATTGAAGACATTTTTCTTAACAGTCTCTCTAAAAGTGATTTTATATTTCTGAACTTCATAAGCTCAAAAATTGCTGCATAAATATTTCTACACTGTTATGAATATTTCTACATTTCTACATATTTATAGTTTTTTCCCTCAAAAGACTTGTGTTAAGAACCAACTACTGCACTATACAGGACCTTGTTCTACTGTAAGACACTTTATTACTGAAATTATAAAGGTTGTAGGCAAACACATACACATTGATACAAATACAAGATCTGCAACTAGAGAAGCTGCAAATTTCAAGTTTTTAAGATACAGCCACCATTCGCATTCTTTCATGGAAATATCAGCTAGACAAAATAATCAGCATCTTCTGTAGAATAGTTTCCAGTCTTTGGGTTTTTTTTCTTGAGATCTTTAGTGTTTGAATGCAAAAGTTATTTTCAGTAATAATTTTGTAAATGCTAAAGCTGAGGGGTTTCTGAGGTATGAAAGGAAGAAAGCTAATTTTTATGACATGGTTTATGGTTCTGATAAAACATCCATGCTTAACTTTTAATTTCTAGACAGAACAACCTTTCATTCTTTCAAAATCAGACCTCAGTAAACCAGGAATATCTTATAAAGTTCCTTTCCTGAACTAAAGATCACCACACGGGTTTCTTATACAAGGGCCTTGTTCTTTGAGAATAAAGTTTTGTTGGCTGTCTAGATCTCAAGTGCTCGAGGTCCTACTCTACAACACACAGTATGAAAGATGTTTACGGCTTGCAGATGAAGAATCCTATCTAAAGTTGTAGAAGAACAGCTTAAACTATAATCAATGCATACATGCATTTTCTAAAATAAAGTAGAGAACCAAAGTAAGACGCAACTGTTAAAAACACCATTTTAGACTCTGTGAAAATATACGTGGCCGTTTTGTGGATAGGAGTGATGTTTTCAATGGATCTTCTTTGGTCTCTGAATGTGTTTTTGGATAATAGAAACAGAAAACATTCACCTTCCTTCAATTACCTGAAATATTTAATTTCTAAAAACAAGCAATCAACTTCTTCCCTCTTATAGACCAAAAAGGCAAAAACACCATAAGCCTATACCACCACTGTGTCCTCTTCATCACACATATCATACGCAAAGGAAAAAATTCTGCAAAGGATTCTGCAAAGACATAGCCTGATTTGTAAAGAATTTGTAAAGTACAAGTTATAATAACTCTAGTACAACTATTCTGTTATCAGTATCAGCTTTTTTCTTTACAAAGTTTTCTTACCTGCAAAATTATTAATAAATTCAAAGAAAATTTCAGGCAAATTTCAGGCAATGAAATAAAATATTAGAGGTGCCTAGATCCTTTGGAAGGCTATATTTATAAAGCCAAACCGAGGTTGTTACCTTCAAATGACTATAATTAGGCTGTGAATGGAAACAAATACTGTGTAGCTGAAAATAAATATACAACTCTTACATTTTTCTTGAAATGAAAATATGTTACAGCTTCATTTTTTTAATTGAGAATGCGGAAAAATATGAAAACCCAACAAATCTGCAGTTATACTTTGCTCAGTGTATCTTTTTCTATTTCTCTGTTTTCACATGTTTCCTAGGAGAATGATGAGCCCCAGTGATTTGCTGCTGCACTGCTTCTGTCTATTCGTGTTAGGTCATCCAGTTGGGGAAAAGAAACAACAATATCTTTCTAATTATCATTGTGGCATCTGAGTGCATAAGTAGGTGAATGATTATAAACATCAAAACATGATTTGAGAATAATGAATTCCCTAAATGAGCATTTGCAGCAAACTGTTTGGAAAAAATAAGATGCAATTTGTTTCCACTAGTGTATCAAACGACTCTGAACCGCAAAGACATTTGTAAGAATCTTTTGGCTATTGGATAGTTTTTAACCCCCCCAAAAAAAGATTTTCACTAACAGAGAAAATAATTAGTTACAAAATGTTTATCCTTCTTTATATTTTGTGTGCTTTGTCAGACTCACAGAAGTTTATGTCTGTTGAGTTTTGCTTTCAGAGTTTGTCCTGGTTTTAAATCTCTGGAGGATGAAGTATTTCTAGGACTCTTATTAGACATTCAGATCGAGTACTAACATCTGATAGGACTACAAATGTCTACAACACAGAGCTGCTCTGAGATGTTTAATCTTTCTCCCAAGAAATGTGTCCCCCTTCACTTCTGTAATTAGTGAGGGACACAACACCCAAAATGGTGTCTCAAATCGCCAAATAAAGCTGAGTATTGTTTCCTCCCAAGAAAAGCTGATTCTTTCTTCTGATTCATCAGGACAGCTCCAGGTTGTGCTGCATCTTTCTTTCTAGGCTTGTATAGTCTTCCACTCAGCCAAGGCTGGACTGTGTCTAGTTTTTGTGTGTGAACAACAGAAAAGGAGAGCAGAGTCCAGAGGACAATACATTGGACTCTAAGATGCATATCTGAGATGGATAGTGCAAACCGAGCTCTCTGTCTTTTTCGGTCACTGTAAACCCGGCCTAGATAAACTATTTGGGCAAGATGCTAACTTCTAGATACCTAATATTAGGTTAGACCATTCTTTAAGGCTCAGTTCCAAACAGAAAAGAATATTTTAATTCCGTTTTTACTTGTTCAGTGCATTTTACCAGGAGGTCACACACTAGTCAGCTGGTTTTCTCATGAGTAGTTTAATTCCCACATGACTGTGTCAACTGTGGGCTCAGGAACTGCGCCCCATATACACAGACAATTTAGTCTTTTCTTTATTTAAGAAGTCTTGTTTAAGTCATAACTATTTAAATATAAATATGAAAATATGAGTAAATATAAGAAAAACCCTAGCAAGTGTGTTTTCTCAATTCTGTTTGCAAAAGCATTCGACTCTCCAGTTCTTGAAACAAGAGGAACTTTATCTACAGATGATTATGTTACACAGTAAGGTTAGAGCTCATTTAATGAAGCCTAGCAATTATGGCTTCTGTTTATTTGAGGGATGAGCTAACAATACTTTCTGTTACTTTTTACAAACAGCTGGCAAACATGTTAAAAAGCACAAGAGATGGATTAGCCAAAGTTTGCAGTAAAGACCACATCAAATAAAATCAGATCTGAATCAACAAGAATTAGATTGAAACACTTGAAAAACAGACAGATATCCCTTTTGAGCCAGATGCAATACATGGATAATGTGTCTTCTCATGTGCTATACATCTCACAGCAGATGCAGAAGGAATACAGATATCACTGAAATAACAACACCACCAATAAACCTCCTTTGAAAACTGTGTGAAACAGGAAAGCATCCTCATTGTTCTTCTGCCAGAGTTCAGTTTATGTGGTTTACCTCTAATCAGTATTTTTCATTTTACTTAATCAACCTAACACATTTTGCATCTCCTGCATAATTTGTTGAAATCGATGGCTAACCTAATTTGTAGTCCAAATACTCTACTGGATAAAAGCCCACACTTCAGCAGGCTTACTGTGATTCTAAGTCATAGGACACCAAGCATTCTGAGGACTTTTGTAGAGATAGAATTACACATTTGATAAATATACTGTAATATGTGCCTACCTGAGAGTCTTGGGATCCTGCTCCTACTGCTTTGAGCTGCTCTGGAACAGCAAATATGGTTGTGGTTGCTTAACAGGGAGCATGTGTAATGGTAAGGTATCTTCTTCTAGATCCACTATGAATTCTCAGTGGTTACATAGACCCTTTTGGAACCCTGGTTCTCAAAATAAAACTGAGGCAAGGAACTGGCAGTGTGGAATGAAGCTGCTCTAGCTCTGACATTGAGAAGAAGGAGGTCATAAATAACCCTGGTATCCATTGCTCTTCCCTTCCAGTTTTGAGGACATAATCTCATAGAGTATTAATATAAACCTTTTTTCTTCTTGCAGTTCAGGAGAGGCAAAGCCTTTGCATTCCCCAATACCTTGTAGATTTAACAAATATTTGGTTTTTATAGCAAAGTCAAGGCACTGAGCAGTATTTTGGACCGTGTTTCAAAAGCAGCAAACAACATTGCTGTGTGAAGCATGGAAAATCTACAGAGAAATGAGCACCTGCTTGCACAGGGCTATAAAGTTGCTTTCTGATATATACTCACTGAAATTACTGTGCCTTTGCCTGTTGCCCTTTGCAGTGTGCTTCTTTCATTTGTCTGCTGAGAGTGAAATAATACATACTTTTTCCCAGGCTTACTTTTCTGGTCCTCTTAACTTGCAACAAAACCAGGAAGAAAACCAGATTTTCAGTGGACTGTATGCATGTGTATATGTACCTTCATGCAGCTTATCTGCAGGGCAGTGATTAACCCTCTTGTAGAGAAACATTCATCAACCAGAGATAAATTCGAAAAAACACATCAGTGGAAAACAACCTCAGTGTTAGCAATATCATTTAAAGAAATGTTCATGTAGTCAGAGAGTATGATAAGATTCTCTGATATCCTACTGATAAAGACCCAAAAGTTTGCACTTTCCATGGAGATTTGTGAGTGTGGAGGAAGATTGACTTCCTATGAAGACAGTGAAAAAAGAAAATATTATTCTCTTTGTTTCCTAACTGGGGCTTTTCAAATTTGTAAGTAGTGTGAGTTTTTCAATGGACAAACCTCTACTTCCAAATCTGCCAAAAAGACCTTTATTTGTGCATGGAAGATATTCTGGAGGAAAAGAGAACATTGTATCAAATAGTTTGCATTTTTAGAGCAATTAATTCATTCCAAAAGTATAAAAACCATGAATGTTTCTGTTAGATAGTAGATTATATGCATACTTTAGCATTGACAATACTTTCTAGTTTGGAAGTATGAATTTGTCCACTGTGTATACCTATATATATCATGCAGCTATCTATAAAAGACAAATCAAATCACTTCATAGATAACTCTCCTTGATTTAGATCCGTGACCATACTTTATTAAGTTCTTCAAGCATATTGCTGTATGGCCAGCAACTCAGCATCCACTTACCTGCTCCCTCTCTTCCCTGTGACAGGATGGGGGAGAGAATAGGAAAAACAAAACTGAGAAAACACATTAGTTGAGATAAATATAGTTTAATAAGTAAAGCAAAGCTGCAAGTGCAGCAAAGTAAAATGAGGAATCTATTCATTACTTCCCATCAGCAGGTAGATGTTTAGCCACTTTTTGGAAAACAGGCTTCCATGTGTGCAACAGTTACTTAGGAAGACAAATGCTGTAGCCACAAACATCCTTGCTTCCTCCTCATTTCCCCAAGGCTTTAACGTTGAGCATGATGTCATATGGCACGGAATATCCCTTTGGTCACTTTGAGTCATTTGTCCTGGCTGTGTTCCCTCTCAACCTCTTTTCCTCCCCCAACCTGCTTTTGGAGGAAGGAGCATGGGAAAGAGAGAACTCCAATATTATACAAGCACTGTTCCACAATGGTATGTTCTCAACACTGTTTTAGTCACAAATCCAAAATGTAACACCATAAAGGCTACTGTGAAGAAAAATAACTCCATCCCAGCTGGAACTAGTACATGTATTTAGTAGCATCATACTAAGAGTCTTTTTTAAGCATATTAGGAAATGGGTTAATATATCAGGTTCTGTCTCTCCTCTTTTTACCAAGAAAATTGATAGATTTTTTCTTTTTATTTTAAGTTTCTTATATTTCTAGTGGGGTTTCTTGGCTTTCCATGTCCTGGAGAAATAACTTACCTTTGGAATTTAAAGAGGTGAGTGTGTGTAACATTTCTCTTATCTTTTGGCAGTAATAATGACAGTACTATATTGGCAGCTCCCATGAAACATCCATGAACATACTTGATATCTGTACTAAGGGGCAGGGGTCTTAATGCTCAGGGATAGAGTCCCAGAGGTACCTTGCAGGTGTCCTAAACCTGCACTTCTACAGCCTTCCTTAAAACACATTCAGAAGGAAGCATGAAAATGAAGTGATTGCCTGAAAGAATGTCAGCATAAGAGAAAAGTTAAGTGAGGGTGTAATGCCCTTCCCTCCTCCTCCTCCCTGCAAAGAGTCCAGAATCTTTGCCCTCCCTTAGGGAGGCATTGGCAATCTGCTCCAATAATGAAGGAAGCTTGGCAATCAGTTCCAATAATGGCTCCATTATTAATGGGCATCTTTTCTTCCTGTGATAAGTTTCTTCCTTGATTCTGTCTGTGGAAGTCTTATTCTCCTTACCCCTTTGGCTAGCATTAATTTGTTCAGATTTTTTTTTTTGTTGCCCTTTCTTTTCCCTTCAAACCTTAATTAATTCTGTATATTCTTGTTTAATAACACTTACCTACCTCAGAGGGACGTTTTGAAGCTTAATTAATTATTGTACAGGTATTTTTCTCAGTTGCATCTTTGAGCAATCCCTCTTTGCAGCTATTTTAGCAACTTCTCGTTCTTTCCATTCATCAATTGCAGACTTTGTAAACTTCTGCGCCTCAGTGAAGATGATTAAAATTTCTCTGTTCTTCTTCCACGTTAAGGAATCCTTCCTTGAATTCATGTCTGCTCACTCTGAGTTGAACTGAAAGGGAACCAAGGATTCAGAAAATTGGCATGCTAGGTAGGCTGTTTTTCCTCATATGGAGTTTCAGAGTCATGGAGCTTCTGAAGAAGAACTATTCTGACCTGATATGAGGCTCCTCAAGGCTGGGCTGGCCTGGGAAATGGTACCTAAGCTGTGAAGTGACATGCAAACTGGAGGGGGAGTGGAGGCACCATTTTTAACTTCTTCAGCGCTTGTGACACTGTGATTTTAACTACATGAAATACACCTAAGGTGATGCCTGTCCCTTCTTATGGACAACCGAGGACTGAGTAGCATCCTCAGCTCTTCCCTCCCTTCCCTAAGCCTCAGCAGCCACTGAAACCACTTCTTTCACCATGCTGTAAGACTTTTCCTAGTGGCTCCTGATGCATGTTTTCAGGTTCCTCTGTATATTAATATGCTATTTTCAACTTTACGGAGAATTTTTTTCGCATCTGTGTACACGACTACTCCAAGACCCCCTGTCCTTAAGATGAACCTGTAGGCAGTTTTATAGCAAACCAAAATTCCTTGATCACTGTAGAGAAAGAGGATGGGTGGAACACTTCATAAAGTTCACAAACTGCCCTTTGCAATTGTCCAATTACCTCAGCAGGAGCTTAATGACAGGGGTGTTGGAGCCTTGTGATAATTAGGGACTGTGACAGAGAAAAGACCACTAATCTAAGGCTATTTATGAAATTCTAAGTGAAACAACTTGCTACAATGATTAAAAAGTTCTGCTGACATTTATTTTTAAAATATTGGCTAATTCTACACCTCTGGTTTTCTTTGATCTGAGACATCAAACTTTCAAAGAATCACCTCAGTGGAAGGGGACATAACTCCTCTAGCTGATTATATCCAAGGAAAAGAGAGAAGAGGAGGAAATCTTGTCCAAAAGCTCTGAATGACTTCGTTGAAATCAGAATATTTTTTGTAGGCAGCGTTATTTTCCATATTTTTCCAGATTGAATTTCATTTTGAGACCAATCATTCCCTGCTTGCTCACCACTGCAACATGCTACCTTCACCATGATATCAGGTGGTCTAAGGACAGAGACTCAGACAAAACTGGAAGCAAACTATGCTAAGATTTAACACAAATCCTGGTACTAACATTAAACTGGTGATTATGACAAATTTGGAACATGTAGGACAAGCCACATTTTTAAATCATGACAGACTGTAAAAGCAATAAATTTTAACTTCTGGTTTAAGCCAAATACAAGATTTTTTTGGCCTACAGTGTATTCAGAATACTCTATACACTTCCCATAGGCTGCATTCCCTTGGAAATCAATAAGAGAACTACAATGTGAATCCTATGTCTGAGTTTTGCCTTGAGTGCTTTTGATACTAAAATAGCTATTTTTCTCAAAGAAGGCATAGGTTTCAGGTTAGCATAAGTTTTTATAACATGCGGGTGAGACATCTTGAAGCCCGTTTTGGCTTACTGTGGGTGTCCACTCCTTTTTTCCAACCTCAAGGATGACAGCAGCATTTCATTTCATATACAATTGGACTTCATTTCATTGAAAAACCCTCTGATTTGAGCTCCCACATCAGTTGATAGGTAAATTCTCTGTTAAAACAGAATCACTTTTATTTGCAACAACTCTTCTGTGAAGTTACTAAATATTGATAGCTACAAACAAAATCAGTAAGAATGAATAGCTAAATATATCAATGAGCATTAAAATTATTAATCTCCCCTCTTACATTCCTCCCAGTGTTGTGGGAAACGTGGCCTGCCAGGCCTGCTGCTACTTGAAAGACATCTACTAAAAAAATAATTAAATAATAGTAATAGTTGTTGAGCTTAAAACTCCCCAAAAGTTGTTACAGATTGCTTCCAAGTCTGAAGTGGTCATTGAGGAAACTTTTTATTTTAGTCATCATCCATGTAGCCTGGTCTTCAAAATAGCATTTTGTTTCTTCAGTGTTACCCTGAATATTTCAGATATCTCCTTCAACTCTTGCCAAGAGCTGGACTAAACTTCTGCTGTCAATCGAACACTCACTACTATGACTCAGTAAGTGCATTAGCTTGAAGAAGAAAAGGAACAGATATTGACAGAAAATATTTTGCTATCTACAGACAGAATACTTCAATTCCAGATTTACTGTTAATCAATCTTCCTTCCTCTACTTCTTTGGAAATTCGTATCATTTTTCATCACAGTTTTATTTCAGTTCTCCATGCACTCTGCTTTCATGAAGAAAAAAATTATCAGTGATCTTAATGTGATGTTACCTACAATAACTTCACCGTGTTACTATTCAGCTTCTTTCAGATGTAGAACAATTTTTAAAATTGCTAGAAGTAGTGACTTTTCCCTGCTTCATTTAGAATGTAGCAAAATTATATTAAAAGATGAAGCCATGTGGATGACTTATTAAACTCCCCCACATTCATATAATTTAGACATTACATAATGTATGAAGGAGCACATTTTATATGTACATATTTCAACAATAAACTTTAATAATATGTTAATATCTTTATTTCTACGTTCTTCCTTTAATCTACCAAAGGAAGCTGGAAGCAAAGTTCATATCACAGTTGTTTTCATTAAAGCTACCCTGTTTTAAGAAAGGCCTAAGCTTTCTTCATTGAATTATGAATATTTTACCTTTCAGCATACACATAAATATACAAATATATGTATTTCATACACCTGCCATGTAACAAATGTTCTCCATATGGACAATACGATATTTCTGGGACATTTCGACTCATGATGATGAATGGAGCCATTACCAGAAGATCAGATAAAGGGTCATAGAAAACAATGGACAAAGTTGGTAAGAAACTGATTTGAATACTGCAGAGATGGATAGAATAGCTGTTTTCTCAGTTAGAGTTATATTTATTGCTTGTACATTCTATACTAAAATTATTATTGCAGTTAGAGTCTATATTTCATAATGTAAAACCATGCTGAAACTGCTGATGACAGAATTTGATGTTTATATTGCAATGAAGCTTAGATACTATTACACTTTGCCCTTGCAATAAGCACTGGGCAAGTGCAAAAACATCTACGGACTAGAACTTGCAGCTAACTGGGATGTACCCAACTTTAGTATCTGAACCCCTCTGTAATCACTTTTTGTTTTCCTGAAAAGGAAAAAAAATACAAGTCCAAAATCTTCAAGCCAGGCTTAAGGAGAGCATAGAGTTTGTATTCCTGGTGCAGAGAGTGGGGCTGCCCTATAGGATGACCTATATGAAAATCCTACAGCTGCTGATTGAAATAGTACTACTAGGTTTATTTCCAACTGAGAAAAATCAATAATGTGGAAGGGTTAGAGCAGTGCCTCTTTTGGTATGCTTAGAAGACTCCAGAGTCCTTTTACATAGGCATGCAAAAGCAGTATGAAAGCACAAGCTCTGCCCCAAGACCCCCAGAGTAATCAGTCGAGCACACGGGAAAGGAAGTGGTCAAAGTTATGTGTACCAGGACACAGGCAAAAATAACTTCCATCTCTGGATGTTTTTGAGAACAGGCTAACAAAGCACCTGTTAAGTGTGTTTTCCATACTTTTGATCCTGTTTTGGAGCAGAGGAATGGACTGTGTCCTACTAATCTTATAATAGAACCACAGAATCATAGAGTTTCCCAAATTAGAAGGGACCCATAAGGATCATAGAGTCCAACTCCATGCTCCTTGCAGAAGCATAACCATATGTAACTTTATATAACCGTAAAATATTCCAGTTTGCTTTTTAATAATCTTAAACTTTTAATTAGGACAATGAATACGAACAATCAATGCAGCACTAAGAATCTGCACAGTGTAAATAGATATGAAAGCGGTTGCACCATTTGTCTGCTGAATCTCTTTTGACCCAAGGCTTTGGATTTCAGTTTTTGCCAGTGGATTCTAACAAGTCTTTTGCTTCATTTATTTTTGTTGCTAAGTAAGGTGCTCCACTTTTACCAGGATGATTTAAAATCATGATTCTTCTGTTCTGATTTTTTACCTTGACAGTAGATGGACTTATACCTAAAATAAGTCTAGTTTCTTGTCCACTCATTTTCTGCTCAAATCCTCCTTTTCAGTTCTATGAAAGACCAGAATTTGAAATCCTTTTTGGCGTCTCCATCATTTTCTGCTCCAATGATTTCCAAAGATGGGAGGCATAACAACCTGCAAATGCAACAGCTGCAATGCCAAGTCATAGTTCTGGCTATCCCCCAGCCCAGCTCAGCTTGGCACCCTTGCTGACACCTGTAGGGGTCCTGGTGTATTTGGCATAGTGCAAGCCCTCAGAGTGGGCTGCCACTCCATCCATGATGGAAGGACACTACTTCTTTGACCGTGTGTTTAAAAGGTGACTCACAGTCCTTGGGCCAAGTAGTACAAGCATGGTAAGATCATGCTGATCAAGATTCAATAGTTTAAATAGTAGAAAATGCACTCCCAGCACTGGGAACATATGAGGTATGACATCCAGTGTGTTTCACAGGACTGATGGACCACCGCTGGGTGGTGTATTGAGTTCTTGGTGGGGCAATGCAACACAACACATTTTAATTAAACACTTGGGTAAATTAAACCACTTGGGGTAATTAACCACTTGCATTAATTGAACATCTATGAGACGACTTATTTGTGGATGTCAGTCTCTCTCCACTGACTTTGGGGAAGGTCCCTGCCAACCCCAAAGGTTCTGTGAAGCTTTGCCTCCTTTTCTTTAGGAGAGCAGTGACACTAAGGGACAGTGCTAGTGTGGTCATAGGCTAGATGTCAGGTACACCAACACTGAGCTGGAAGACACGTGCAAAGAGCTCTTTCTTTGCTGCCATCCTCAGCTGACTGACTGTCCATAGAATATGGAGTTGTGTTCATGACCTCAGCCAGCTCTGCTCAATCGGTGATGACCATCAGCCTTTCCACGAGAGGAGAATGGTGTTCTGCACTCTGGTAGGAGACTCTTCAGTGGGCACAGCAGGGATAACACATCACTATGTACACATTGATCTCGTATGATCAAGAGCAACAGAGAAGGAACAGAGAAGGAACAGACATAAGAGGTCCTTCTAGAATTCACACAGTTTTTTGTGCACCTCCAGCTGGGAGCAGTAGAGAGCTGAGTACTGAGAAAAGCCACGGGTTTTTTTGCCAGCAGAATTGCAGTATCTGCCTAAGCACGTTGTTCTGATCAATTCTTACCCTTTCTTGGGCATGTGTCTGGAAGAGACTCACCAGTAGAATGAGTAGAAACAAGAAAATAATCACATGACATGATATGCATTTAAAATTAGTGTAGATGCAATCACAAAATCAGCTTGCTTAGGGAACAGATCATACCAGCAGGAAGATAGCAACAGTTGTTCCCCTCGTGGCAGAGTTAGAAGCAAATCTCGCGGCAATAGCCGCGGGAGATTTAAAACGTCTCGGAGCTCGGCTCAGCAGGAGATCGCGGCTCCGCAGTTTGTTCAGGCGACGAACCTGAGCGCGGCGAACAGGAGCGGGCAAACAGGGGCGTGGCACGGCAGTTTGCACGGCAGTTCGCTCAAGCAGGGCGAACACGCAAGGAGCAGCCACCGCGTTAGTCTCTCAGGTGATTTTTATTTTATCTCGACTAAAGCTGATAATGGTTTCCGAAAGAAAGACAGCTGTCACTGCTGTTAACACTAGGAGTGCATCGACACAAACGGAACCCTACAAGAAGGATGCAGTCATACAGGTCGCTGGCTGCACAGACTGTTTGAGCCTGGCAGCAGTAGCTCCAGAGGACAGTGTGAGAGGAACCTGTGCGAGATGTGAGCAGGGGAATGATTTGCTGTACATGGTAGCAGAGCTCCAGGAAGAGGTAGAAAGGCTGCAGAGTATCAGAGAAAGTGAGAGGGAAATTGACTGGTTGAGTCAAACCCTTTCGATCTCTAAGGAAAATCAGCAGGAGGGTGTGAACCCCTGCCCCTCCTGCCATCAGGCAGATGGAGCTAATAGAGAAGATGGAGGGGAATGGAAACAGGCCCCTGTTTGGAGAGGAAAAAGAACTCCCTCTGAACTCCCATCACACCCTCAGGTGCCCTTAAAAAACAAATATGAGGCCCTAGACTAACACAGTCTAGTAGAGGTCAGCTATGAGGGAGATCTGTCTGGAGGGCCCTCTTCTTGTACCCCGTCTTCCAGACAGATAAATACAACAGCTGTAAGAAAGAAAAGAAAGGTAGTGGTAGTTGGTGACTCCCTTTTGAGGGGAACCGAGGGCCCTATATTTAGGCCAGCCCCAACCCAAAGGGAGGTTTGTTGTCTTCCTGGGGCCAGGGTGAGGGACATTGCTAGGCAACTTCCTGAGCTAATTCAGACCTCAGATTATTATCCACTGTTGGTAATCCAGGCTGGCAGTGATGACATCAATAGGAGAAGTGCCACGGTAATCGAAAGGGATTTCAGGGCACTGGGTAGATCAGTCCATGGGACAGGTGCACAGGTAGTGTTTGCTTCAGTTCCTGTAGTGGCTGGAATGAATGGGGAGGTGCATGAGGAGAGAATTAGGAAAGCCCACCTTATCAATAGATGGCTAAAGGATTGGTGCCACTGTCAAAATTTTGGTTTTTTTTGATCATGGGGCAAACTCCATACTACCTGATCTTCTTAAATCAGATGGGCTTCATCTGTCTAAGCAGGGCAAAAGGGTTGTTGTCCGGGGATCATCAGGAGAGCTTTAAACTAGGTCTGAAGGGGAAGGGGATTGATTTCAGGCTCTCCAAAGTTCAACCCAGGGGTGATAAGACTGAATTAAAAGTAAAATCAGCAGCCCAGCTGAAGTGCATGTACACTAATGCACGCAGTCTGGGCAATAAACAGGAGGAGATGGAAGCCATCATGCAGCAGGAAAGCTATGATGTAGTTGCCATTCCAGAAACTTGGTGGGATGACTCGCACAACTGGAGTGCTAAGTGGCTACAAGCTCTTCAGAAAGGACAGGCAGGGTAGGAGAGGTGGAGGGGTGGCTCTGTATGTTAGAGAGTCTCTTGACTCTGTAGAACTTGAGGTCACCAACGATAGGGTTGAGTGCTTGTGGACCCGAATCAGGGGGAAGGATAACAAGACTGACATCCTGGTAGGAGTCTGTTATAGACCACCCAATCAGGATGATGAAGGGGACGAGTTATTCTACAAGCAGCTGGCAGATGTCTCAAAATCGCCAGCCCTTGTTCTTGTGGGTGACTTCAACCTGCCGGATATCTGTTGGGAGCTCAACACAGCAGAGAAGAGGCAGTCTAGGAGATTCTTAGAGTGTATGGAGGATAATTTCCTGCTCCAGCAGGTGAATGAACCTACCAGGAGTGGGGCCCCACTAGATCTGCTGTTTACACACAGAGAGGGACTTGTCGGAGATGTAGTGGTCAGAGGCCAACTGGGGCACAGTGACCATGAAATAATACAGTTTTCAATATTCAGGGATGCAAGGAGGACCACCAATCAAACCTCTATCCTGGACTTCCAGAGGGCAGATTTTGACCTGTTCAGAAGACTGGTCCAGAACACACCATGGGACACACTCCTCAAAAACAGGGGCATACAGGAGGGATGGATGTGCTTCAAGGAAAAAGTCTTGAGTGCACAGGAACAGGCTGTACCAATTAGCCAAAAGGCAAGCCAGCAGGGAAGATGACCACGTTGGTTGAATAGGGAGATACTGAAGGGAATCAGAGATAAAAAAGAGAGCCTACTGACTGTGAAAGGCAGGGCTGACTACTCAGGAAGAGTACAGGACTATAATTAGAACATGCAGAAGGAAATCAGAGAAACAAAAGCGCAATTTGAAATTAATTTGGCTACTTCTGTTAAGGATAACAAAAAGCGCTTCTATAAATATATTAATAACAAAAGGAGGGGCAAGGAAAACCTTTGTTCTTTGTTGGACCTGGGGGGGGAACATAGTTACCAGGGATGAGGAGAAGGCTGGGGTACTCAGCACCTACTTTGCCTCAGTCTTCACCAGTAGGAGAGGTGCCCCTCACAATAACTGGCCTCCAGAGCTCACAGATAGAGACAGGAAACCAAATGGCTCCCCTGTGTTCCAGGAGGAAATAGTCTATGAATTACTGAGCCACCTGGATCCACACAAATCAATGGGACCTGATGGATTCCATCCTAGGGTGATGAGGGAGTTGGCAGAAGAGCTTGCCAAGCCACTCTCCATCATCTACCAACAGTCCTGGCTCTCTGGGGAGGTTCCAGATGATTGGAAGTTGGCAAATGTCACGGCAATGCACAAAAAGGGCTGCAAGGAGGACCCGGGCAACTATAGGCCTGTCAGCCTGACCTCAGTGCCTGGCAAGGTTATGGAACAGATCATCCTGAGTGCAATCACACAGCACCTTCAGGATGGACATGGGATCTGACCCAGCCAGCACGGCTTAATGAGGGGCAGGTCCTGTCTGACCAACCTGATTTCCTTTTATGATCAGGTAACCCTCCTGGTGGATGAAGGGAAGCCTGTGGATGTAGTCTATCTGGCCTTGAGCAAAGCCCTTGACACTGTCTCCCATGGCATACTCCTGGATAAACTGGTAGCCCATGGCTTGGACAAGTGCACTCTCAGCTGGGTTAAGAACTGGCTGGATGGCCGGGCCCAGAGAGTGCTGGTGAATGGGGCTGCGTCCAGCTGGCGGCCGGTCACCAGTGGTGTCCCTCAGGGATCAGTGTTGGATCCAGTTCTGTTTAACATCTTCATCGATGATTTAGATGAGGGGATTGAGTCCATCATAAGTAAATTTGCGGATGACACCAAGTCGGGAGGGAGTGTCGACCTGCTGGAAGGCAGGAGGGCTCTGCAGAGGGACCTTGATAGGCTGGAGAGATGGGCTGAGTCCAACGGGATGAAGTTCAACAAGGCCAAGTGCCGGGACCTGCACTTTGGCCACAACAACCCCATGCAGCGCTACAGGCTGGGGACAGAGTGGCTGGAGAGCAGTCAGGTGGAAAGGGACCTGGGGGTGCTGATGGACAGGAGGCTAAACATGAGCCAGCAGTGTGCCCAGGTGGCCAAGAAGGCAATGGCATCCTGGCCTGTATCAGGAATAGTGTGGCCAGCAGGACGAGGGAAGTGATCCTTCCCCTGTACTCGGCGTTGGTGAGGCCACACCTTGAGTATTGTGTTCAGGTCTGGGCCCCTCAGTTCAAGAAAGATATTGAGGTGCTGGAGAGGGTCCAGAGAAGAGCAACAACACTGGTGAAGGGACTTGAGCACAAGTCCTATGAAGAGAGGCTGAGGGAGCTGGGGTTGTTTGGCCTGGAGAAGAGAAGGCTCAGGGGTGACCTCATCGCTCTCTACAACTATCTGAAAGGAGGCTGTAGACAGGTGAGGGTCGGACTCTTCTCCCAGGCAACCAGCAACAGAACAAGAGGGCACGAGCTCAGACTCTGCCAGGGAAGGTTTAGGCTGGATATCAGAAAAAGTTCTTCACAGAACGAGTAATCAGGCATTGGAATGGCCTGCCCAAAGAGGTGGTGAATTCACCATCCCTGGGGGTTTTTAAAATAAGACTGGATGTGGCACTTAGTGCCATGATCTAGTAATCATGATAGTGTTGGATTAAGGGTTGGACTTGATGATCTTGGAGGTCGCTTCCAACCCAGATAATTCTATGATTCTATGATTCTATGAAGTACTGAATAAACGAATAATAAGTATTTAAAAGAAATCATCAAGATTTACTTGCATGACTGAAGGTATCCCAGATCCACAGAGAGAGGAAAGAACATATAAAAGTTTACTTATCTTAAGGAATGGATTCATGAACATGAGAATCTCAATAAAGACAAAAAAAAAGAAGTTCCAGAAATCAATATTTTCAATAGAATCATTGTAGGTAGCAGCATCTGACTGAAACCATATCTAATTACTATACTGTGGTATTCCTTAGTAATTGTATCATAACAAAATCACCAAGGCTAGTTATGAAACTGCAACAATTAAGTGAATTCTGTTAGGTAAGAATCAGTCATTTTAGTAAGTGCTACAATTAAAATCTGGGAATAAAGGAGAATGAGGTTTTCAAATTAAAGGTTGCATTCAAATTGTCTAAGGAAGCTGTTCCTGCTAGACAAACCTGTGTTAATATAGCAACGAGACCAGAGCTTGCTTTATGGATAAATATGGCTAAACATAAAATTTGTTTACCTTGTGCTAAGAAGGAATTTACCTTTGTTTTAGCAGAGAGAGCCTCTTTATAAAATTTAAATTGAGGAGAAACAGGCTTTGCAAAGTTGGGAGCTTATTTCAGGTTTTGAAATTCTGAACTGTCTAGGAATTTGCAAGCCAAAGCTCCTTAATAATCTTGCACTAAACTGAATTTAACCACAAGTTCTGAAAGAAACAATGTTCTCACCTTTGAGAAAGTCCTGCAATATTTCATACCAAGCATTGAGACTGTTTTTAAATATACAAATATCACTGTTCAGTGGCCTGTAAGGAACAGTGCCAGTTTAGTTCATGTTTCTCCACCTTTTGCATCTTTTCCTGGAAGAGTGGATGTGGTATCTTGAATAGCCAATGTTACGACTGTTTTGGAAATTGTGGGAACAAGATTAAAATATAATTTTGTTTGGTGAGAACCAGTGGCAGAGCGCAGAGGCTGCTTTGCCCCAGCAATGAGATGTACAGCACTTCCATGACACTCCTACTGAAGCAAAGCCTTCCCTCCGGGCTGCTGAGAGCCTTCCCTCCAGGCACTGACTTCCAGTGCGGCCCACGTTTCAAGGTCAGGTCACAGGAGGGAAAAATGTCGGTCTCTTTAGCAGTCTTAGGAAACTTCTGGACAGGACAGCAAAGTGCTATGGGCTTGGCTGCTGTTGTCCCACTGATACTCAGCTACGTATCTTAGCCAATACGGCAGCCTCACTGTTACCCAGTTGTTATGCCTTTGAGGATGGACAGAGAGGTGAAAAGCAGCTGTCGGTCGGAATGTGGCCTGGCTATGTTGAGGCAGCTCACAAGCTGCCTGAGATGCTGTCTCCAACTGCCTTTAACTTGTCAGTACCATTCAAAATCTGGAAGTCCTGCTGGATGTTGGTTATGCTTGAAGAACCAAGGACTTCCAGTTTGCAGGAACACGTCTCCCCATCTCCTCTCACAGGGGACTTTGACCCGTCCTTTCAGAAAAGGAATTGGATGCGCGTGTGTGCATTTGTCATCTCTTGACTGTTACAACTGCAGTTGTACTACTGAATTGAATGTAAAAGTGAAGCAAAAGGCAACAGCTGATGTAGTTTGCCTCATTTCTTCATGCCTCCTGATCCGTTAAGCCTATGCTCAGACCTTTCAGCCAAACAGTCATCTTTTGATGGCAGCTTTTAGTTCTAATCTCAGTCTTAATTTTCACAACAAGGTATGGAACAAGACGTAGCTAAAATGACTTCCTAGGGTAGACCACAAAACTAAGGATGGAGCATTTGAAAAACAGGAATAGCATGTTCTTCATTTCCAAGCTCTGATAAGAGAGGACCCCAGGTGGATCCAAAATATGTCTGCCTCAAGAAATGCTGCGAAGCCTCCATATTTAAGTGAGAATTTTCCACAAAAGGCACTTAGAGAGCTTCAATATCCTTGTTGATTCCTACCAGCATTGCCTGATCAGTCAATAAAAACTTTTATTTTTAAGCTGAATTTGGTTTCAAGTACAAAAGTCCATGAGGAAAGAGCTTCAAGGCTCCTCTGCTTGATTTTATGTGAAACACACATTTTCCAGGCATTAGTGACAAAACAAATCACAAGATAGCAAGATTAAACAAGAAAAATCTGTCATTTGAAGTAACACTTGACTGTTATTTGTTTGGACTGCACCACAGACAGTGAGTCATTAGCCAAAGTAGCTGAAATTTTGGATATTATTATGAATGCAGGCCCTCTTTTTATTTCCATGAAGCACTCTTGTAGTATTTGGAGCTTTGGAGAAAGTTAGAAATTTCTCTGCTAGAATGGAAAGCAGTTTAACCTTACTTACCCCTCAGGTCGAAAGCCTGAATGTTATATAAGCTAATATTGATACCATAAACATTACTAGCACATTAGAATCAAAGCTTCTGAAAATTCAGACCTGCATAGTTGATGCTGAAATTTAATATATGGGTTCCATATTTACCTAGTGTCAACAACAGCTACTCACATGTTTTCAATGCTTTTGGTCTATGCATGAGGTGAGTGTATAGAAGATAGGAAGCATGTGTCAAACCATATACTATCAATCTGTGCTGTAAAGTGGACAGAAAAAAAATTACCGTACACTCCTGATTATTCCATGATTACATATAAAGCTCTTACATATAAGATAACCATCAAGTCTGCAACAAACAGAAGATACATATTTAGTCATGACCACTAGACCATTTGGGATATATTGCTTTTGATACAAATAATATTCTCAGTTTTCTGTTGCATAAAAGTAGTGTAATACTATCCTTTTAATCCAAACAAACCTCTGTCACTACAGTTAGGTAAGCAGATAGATACTTATTAAGATATGTCCATGCTACATATATATAGGTACATATACACTTAAATAAATACACACCTCTATGCTTGCAGTTACAAATATATATTATTTAGATTAATGTATAGAGAAAGAGAGAAAAAGTTAGAATGAAGAATGCAAATATGAAAAATAACTGAAGTTCAATACAGTTTCAATACAGTCAGAATATTATCCACCTTCCTGAAAGCAGAAGGAAGGATTTGTTCATAGGCACATTCACAGGGAGTGCTTAAGATGGTGCTATTTCTGTCTTATTAAAATTTTCAATTTTTAAAGGAAATTCACAGGAAAAGTTTAAACTAGAAATAGAAATTTACATGAACTCTGAACTTTAGTTCTCCTAAAATTGGGTTTCCTTTTGGCTGATTGCTTTTATGGATGAAGTATAATACACTGATTCTTTACTCTGAAAATTTGCTCCATCTTCTTGCTTAAGCTGTTATTGGAGAAATGCTCAGATTCTGTACCTCCTGCCTGTACTCTGTTTGCTGCTTTTGATGTAATGAAGGATTAATTGTGTTGTGATATCAAAGCTAACTGTCAAAATATTAGACTGTGTTAGCTTTGAAGCTTCTAAGAGAAACTGGACTTTTAGAGTTGTCTTGTGTGACAACGTGTCAGACAGTGATAGGACTGAAATTAATGACTAAGTAGTTAATATCTTGAAATACAGAGATGTAGCAAGACTAGAAATAATACTTTATAGACACACTTCCATTACTCCAACATGAAGTGTACCTAGAGGTCAAACCTTTTAAAAATGAAAACTTCAAAGAACCCAGTATCTATGAAGGATATTGAATAATTTTCAAAGGTCTCATGAAATGATGGCTTGATGAAACATGCTGAAAACCTGAGAGGAAAGTAATTTCTAACACCATTAGGAAATTAAAATTAGGCCTGTTTATTTAAAACTTTGGACATATCACAGTTTACAACGTAACTAGATCTTTATGAACTGGACAGTGCATGTAGGAAAATGGTACTTTCCCACGGTACTTTGATCGCTTGGCCACAGGAGTTTTTCTTTATCTGACAACAACATTGTATAGATAGAAGTAGTTGAACCATGCAAATAATGATTCACAGATGTGTGAGAATTTGTTTTAGACACTGGGGAAGATGCATAAAATGTGCATTTTGTAAATTCTACTAGCCTTTTCTCTAATGGCATGAGTTAAACTTCTGAATAGCTAGCATTTTTTCCTAGCAATGCTCTTAGTATAGATTATACACTACTATATTCTAACTTTTTTCATCTGCCACATGTAGTAAGAACACAAAGACACCATTGTTGCTAAGTTTAAACTTGCTCCCTATAACTACAGTACCTACAAACTGGGAGAAATTGCAGATAATGTGCAAGTCATGTATTTATGGGATAATTTAGTGCTGCCTTCTCCTTCTCTTAATCCCTTCTTTTATTCTAGTAGTGATCAAGATGCATCTTTACTTACTTAATAGTTTGTGTTGTCAATTATTTTTCAAACTAGAATACTTGAGTGGAAAGGTCATCTCAAGAGTGTAGTCTTTGCTGCCATTCTCCAAGGTCCATTATGCTGGCAGCTGGTAATCCATTATTGCATGTTCTAAAGCAGTCAGTGGGGCTCTTTTTCTTTATCCTGTGCTTCATTCTGGTGGCCCTCCAGGCTCCATCTGCACCTCAGTCTTTTGGCTCAACCAGCCTCCTTCAGGTTCTTTTGATTGCTGCTGATTTTCACTCCAGTATTGCTACTGGTGAGATCACAATGCAGTGTGATCAGCCCAGCTAGAACTGTATGTTTTTGATCTAGTAATGTAAATGATAACATAGCAATTGTTTGTGGCATTGAAATGTAAACACATTCCTCTCCTCTGCTTTTTTTTAGATCATAGAACAACATCAGTCTCTTCTGCCCAAGTCTCCAGATCATTACCTCTCCATCACTCCAATTTTTCTGCAGTCACAAAACTCATCAAACATCTTTGTGAACTGATGCATTGTTTGGGGCATTCTCCTCACAATACTCTGTACTTGACCTTTCCACTTCCACTGAGATGAAAAAAAAGCCTTCAAGTTTCTAATTTTTACCACACCATTGTGAATCTTCACACATGTTCCATCCTTCCTTCCAGTGCTTCCATGCTGTACAACAGCTGCCTTTTTTGGACCAGAAAAAAACCCCTTTCTTGTAGGTAAGGCTCTCTAGGAGGCTCTTTTTCTGTGCTGCTCTCTAGCTGCTGTTTTGTTTTCCTGTTAACTACAGACTTCCCTTAGTTCTGGGTCTCACTGGACTGACTATTGCCATCATAATTTATACACTACCTGATGGGCAAAACCAGGAAAACTCTGTTGTTCTGAAGCTGAATTGGTAATTTACTATTTAGAGAGGCACTGTGAGTGGAACCACTGTTTCCTCTAGGTGCTTCCTGCTGCCTATACCAAGATTCTTCCTTCTGAAAGATACAGAATGATGGTGGGGTATACATGTCCAGGTTACAGTTTGTCATATCCAAATACAAATATGAAAACCAGACCAGGTGACTGGCAGTCTATAAGAAGCTCACTTTTTCTGCTGACTACAAAGGGAAGATACAGGCAATTAGAGTAGATGAAGATGTTTACCCTGTCTAAAGTGAGATGAGATAAATCCCATCAGTGTGACTTGTGATAGATAGTCTTTAGCTCACAGCTGCCATTAGATAACATTTAAAGACATTTAAAAGAACCTTAATAAAGGATGTTGTGAAGCAAAACACAACTACTCTTTACATGTTGCAATTGCACACTTCAGTGTGTCTGGCAGATAAAGCATTTGTTGTTCCTTTAATGCACGTGAGATGAATAGCACAGTTAATGACCCTGTGTGTCAAAATTAATACAGATCCCAAAGCAGGCAGTGTCAATACATTTAGTTATATAGCAATTATAGTGCAGCCAGAACCACTTAATGTACAGGATTGAAAACAGAAACTAAACAAACATGAAAAAAAGGAAAAAATAGCATGGATCTGTGCTTCAAAGAATAACCTTATAACCTTAGGAAAGCAGGAGTTGTTCATTAGTACTAGACTGCAAGTCCAAATAAATATATAACCTCTCAAAAGTGTTCAGACCAACCCCAGAGCCTGTTAGGCCTTGTTGTTTTAGAGACCTCAGAAAGGTGAAGGTGAGCTCTTGACACAATGCTTTTCATTTGAATTCACTTCCTGCTCTCATTTACTGGAGGTAACTTCCCTTGGTACCTCAGCTGGCTTTCTTCACACAGAATGATTCGCTATTTGCATTTTGGTTCTAATACTGAATTCGCCCAACATGATTCAATCTTATTTTCCCAGTGGTACCATTAATATTTTAATTTAATCAGAATTTCAGGAACTTGTTTGCCATCCAGAGCAACTTGGTTACCTGTCAGCCTCCATCAGCTTGTCATATTAGAGGTGATTGTTCCTTGAATCTAATCTACTTTAAATGATTTCATTGGGTAGAGGTCTATAAATCATTTCAGAATGAGTCTGACAGATGAAGGCTTAGGTAAGTAAACAAATCAGGCTTGCTTTACTTTAGGCAGCAATGAACTTGGCTTTATCAACTTCTCATTGATTTCTGCACTCCAAAAGGTCAAAAAAATCTCTTTAACATAAGAACATTATTAATATAAGTACAGTATTACAACCAACTATAATTAAGATAAGTCCCAACATTCAGTGATCAGGCTGACTTAAGAACATTGCAGACTGCATTTCAATAGTCTGTTATGCAGTTTGAATTGATGAATTAATTTCCAAAAGGTTTTACTTTTGTCTTTCCAATCAAACCAGATATTAACTAAATATTAAGCAGTCAGGAGTCCCTCTGGATTTCGAGCCAAGTTTACAAAGGATAATGTGATAAAGCTGCACATGGGAGTCTAGTGTACAGTATATTATTCGAACCTTACGGTATGTTCACATTTACTTACCTAAATTGCATTTCAAAGCGAAAATCTGGTCCCTGTGAAATGTTACTGAGAAATCAGCCACCACAATATGTGAGTCACTTCAGACTTGTGCTGGGGCTGGCTGACTTAATGAGTGATTGTCAGCATGAAGCTGTCAATGACAAGGTGACAGAGAGAACAAGATATGCTACGCAAGAGTACATTTTGTTGTAGTCTCTAGATTTCAAACAACAATGGCACATGTGTCTTGGAAGACCTATGTTCTCTCTAAACCTGAGTAAGAGCGAAAACTTTGCCTTCCTGTGGATAATCTCAATCTGTGATAAGTAGGGGAAAGAAATAAAAAAATAGGGGTAAACAATGAAAAATATATCAATTAGTTAAGCAATTCTATACACTGTTGGCATAAATACTAATAGGAAATGTATAAGGAGAGTTTCTGTAGCATCCTGAAACCATGGCATGCATTACCCTGTCCTCCCCTGATCTGTTTTACAAAAGGTAAATAATGCTTATTTCTGTTTCTAATTAGTTTACAAAACTGCATTCAGATAAAATATTCATATATTTATAAGTTTAAGGAAAACAGATGTGGCTGCGCTGACACCTCCTGTCCTATCACTGATCAAAGGAAATTAGACAGCTATGCAGGCAAACGTGCCCATGGCTGTCCTTAGCTACAAAATTCAAATGTACCAAAAAGGACCAAATGTCCTCAAACCTGCATGCCCAAAGGAAATGCGTGGGGGGTAAAATGTTCAATAATTATTAACATAACCCTAGATATGTTGAAGTAAAATCCCTTCATGTTGATCTCTAAAACACTAACGACAATTTAGCTTCACGTTTTGTTCCCTTCTTCCCTTTTTGCAGATGAATATCCACATGCAAAATTGTTGAAAAATTGTTGGAAGATTATTAAGTCCATGGGTCATATCAAGCTATATAGCATATGAGATAAATGAGAATTCATGTCTGTAGCCAAGGAACTGATAACGCTGGTGTCACATCCACTTGCTTTGGCACTTCAGCCCAAGTTATGAAAAAGCCATTTATGGCTGAGATTTCTGTGCAAATTTGAGTGAGATCATCACATGGCTTAAATACACAGCTCCAGTTTGCAGTAATTGTCTTAGATGCTCTTCTCATATACCCTTAAAACCACTTAAAATTTAGGAAGTATTGTTGCACGGGAATGCTTTATTCTGTCTCAAGCGGCAGTATTGCATTACAATTTCCAGTTAAATCATCAAGTGTTGCTACAGGTCAGCTTCCAGCTTCCTGCACTGTAACATAATGGTGCTGTGCAGATCGTGAATTGGGTTATAGCCACCTCCCTGGGCAGCACATTCCAGTGGCCAATCACCCTTTCAGTGAAGAATTTTTTCCTGATATCAAACCTAAACCTCCTCTGACGAAGCTTGAGACCATGTCCTCTTGTTCTGTCATGCACGCTTGTCCGAAAGCACAAAATTCATCTGCCTCAGATATATAAAATCTGGTGCCTGGTGTAAAAGGCACCTGCAGATGGTAATTTATCCCAGTTCTCATTGATGGGTATCTGAAGATATCCATCTTAAGACAGATATATCCTAGAAATTGCCAGTTCCTCCCAGCAGATATAGAGAAAATTTTACTGAATTTGAAAATGACCATGACTTGAGAGAAGGTCAAGTTTTGCATAACAGTGGAAAGCATTAAGAGCTGCCTTAAGAGCTAGGTTATGGGAAAGAAAAAAATACAACACTCTAAGACTTAAGATACTTTGTCCTTGTTTATAGAAGCAAGTTGGTGTCCTATCTGTGCAAAGTTTTCTTGGTCAGGTGTTTACAGTAAAACTCTTAGGTAGTAACTTCAGCATTTCCTAATCAGACAGATCTCATTGGAAAGCAAAAAACATTCTGACTTGCTTTAGTTTTGTTCAGAAACATTTGGTGGGAAAGAAACTTGTGTGAACTGAGCTCCAACATCTGGTTGTGTAAGCAAAAATTAAATTGAAAGTGTAAATTTGTGTTTTGCTCTTTTGTAACTTTTTTGGTATGAGATCAGTGGACGGTGTCTAGTAACTGATATTTATCACTGTTTTCTATTAAAACCTGCTTGGAAAATTCAGTATAATATTTTCAGTGCACATGTTTATATTAAAATAAATGGGTACATGCTTTATATTATAGCATTACTTATGTTTTGATACATTTCCAATTCCTTAATCAAAGATATACCTTGGAATTATATTAAACATGTCTAATACATACAAAATGTATACTTCATATTCCATGTCTCCCAGGCTTAAAATACAGATCAGAAGATGTATTGTAAATTTCCTCAGGGCTGGATCCTTCTCAGCCTCTTCATTCCAGTGGGGTTTTTGCTGTTAAATTCACAAGGCTTTGGCTTTGCGTCCTTATTGCCTTTTTTTTTTTCCAGCAAGGAATCAGTTTCTCATTCAATGGTAAGCAAAAGTGATATGGACTGAGACGTGAGATGCTCTTTAGATGGGAAACCTGCCTCTTGATGGTCCAGAAACGACTTGATTCTATTCATGGGCTGATGAAAGGTCAAAGTAGTTTTCAGATTTCATATTGAGTTTCTATTACAGGGCAAGAGCTGGTCCATGCCGTTCCATAGTTTACTGATGGGGAAACTTGTAATTAATGAGATTGATTGAGATTGACAGACTGATGAGATTGATTGATTGATTGATTGAGATCAGTTTGGTGATACAATTAGCTGAAATTGACTTTTTTGCACAATCCAGACATTTCTTAACTAAATTAATATTGGAAAAGTAATGAATTTGGCTATACAAGTAGTTTATTTCTTCTCCTCTTGGTGTCAATGTGAGTCTTCATTGCAGCACGAAAGGTCTATGCATTTCTTGTCTTGTGGGGCCAATCATTTTGAGGAGGCTGAGCTACAACTATGATTCTCTGGAGCTACAAAAAAATGGGCCTATGATCTCTTAAAAACGAGACAGTCATTAAAATCACTATTTCATATGGCAAATAAAAATATTCAAGGTTTTTTTAAAATATAAAGGTGCTGCGGTTCGATGCATTTTTTCTACCATAAAACTTGATATTGCATGATTGAAATGTATGCGGAAGTAAATTGTTTTCAGCAGTCCCAGTCTCCATTTGAATAACAAAGAAGAAATACCAGTGTGCTTGATTTCAGGCAATTTTCTTTTCTGAATTTGCCAAGGAAGGGGAAGGAATGGGACAGAAGCAATTTGACAATGCTATGTTCTTGTTACTATTTTCCTGATGGCACAGACCTGAATTAAACTGAACCTAGGGAAATATTAGAATATTTTGATTCTTACATTCTCAAAACCTAATGTTGCTATTTTATTATATGAAAGTTTAATGTTTCTTTCCTCTTGGTGCCAAAAATAGGACTGTACTTTGCTGACTGACATCATCGTAAATTCACTAAGATCAGTTTTTGTGCTAGAAATGAATAGTGAAAGGGTGGAAAACTCAGTTGATACACAGCTCCTGCAGATCTTTTTTAGGTCAGCTGGTTGTAGTTCCCTCAGAGGGATTTTTTTGTTTGTTTATTTTGGTGATGTGTAGAAAGAAAACAAAAACTTTGGGCCCTATTCTGCTAATATATGTAGAGAACACCCAGAGGCTATCTACAGTACTTTCCTGATATGAGATGATACATACAGAGATTGGCAGGATGAACTAGATTGTTTAATGAGTTTTTCTTTTTTTCTGTCTAACCTCCATTACATAAATTTAAAGAGGAAAGATACTGACACATTTGTCCCTTTGGCCAAAGTTTTGAAAATGTTTGAGCAATTGCAAATAACCTATGTTTAACAGATAATTCTAATTCGGATTTCAGCTTGCTTTTTGCAGCAATTTTCCTGCAATGAAAAGGGAAATCATAGGCACTGGAAGGTTTAGATTTCACTGCATGATATAAAATATTTAATTTGAAGCTCCCTACCCACGAGCTGTGGGAAAATATTTATATCAGAAAAATGAGTTCATTGCAATATAGTTGATAATGATAAGATCACGTTGTGAATATATTTCAGTTTCTGTTGACTAATAACATGCTGATATTCATGATGTAAAAGGCTGTGAAAAGCTAATATCCAAAACATTACAATATAAAATCCGGCAATAATAAGAGTAATAAGTTTATTAAAATACATACTCTGGTGCTTTTATTTATTGGGGAGTACTGGTGTTGGCATATTATTTCTTAAAATATTTTGTATACTCATTTAACTGCCAAGTAAATAATTGACAATCAGAGGGGATTCTTTGCTGGCTTATGTAGTCAGCTGTTACCTTTCTAAAAATGACTTGATGACTCATGATATAATACTTTAGAAAGAAATTCTTTTTTACAATGTATGAGCTTGTAGTTTTTGCTTGGTAGATTAGTCCCGGACATTTCAAATACTCTCAAATAACACATTCTTCTCTTCCAGTGGCTGTGTCAAAAACATGATTGCTACCACATACATCCACGAGTAGGTGGTCAGCACAGCAGGCAAATGCTAGGACTATAAGACAAATGATAGGTATAAATTATTTGCAAGCTCAAGTAACAGCAATTTGACTTTTTATGAGCCTGTAACAATTCCCCCAGAGACAAAAGTGTGAATTTCTGTAGATCATTGCATTTTCATGGCCTTGGCATTAAGTGAAGGTTGCAGCTCTAGGTTTTGAATTTCCCTACTCATAAATAAGAGGCATTTTGTTTTTTATGTCTGATTTTTTGTGTGAGATATGTATATTCTAATCCGTGCCAAGAAGTCTTCAAGGAATAATATTGGAGGCTTTTTGGTATAAAATTTCATCTCACGTGCTTGCAGAAACCATACATCTTTGGTGTTGAAGTTGCAACACCTACAACAAGAGCATGTGTATCAAAGCCATGCTCTTCAGTACTCTGATGTTTAACAGTTTGCTGATCATGACTGACAGGTTTACAGAGCTAACATGTTCTGGAGTTGTGGGTGATTTATTCCAGAATAACTCAGACCGTTCAGAGAATTTAGCTGCCTCAGTCTTCCTCCTCATCACAGGAAAAAAATGCCTGTTAGAATTGATTGGATTCCCGTCAGGACTCTTTGTTAGAGAAGGGACTTTGCCTTATTTCCTCAAGTAACAGTAAGGTGGGCATCCAAATTTTCATTGAAAGAATACAGAGAAAGGTCCATTAGATAATCTTCACTGGTCTTTGCAAGTTGTATTTATTGCTATTTACGTTGGCCAAGATTTCTTTTCCTTTGTTGAAATGACAATTCATTGCTAATGTTCCCATACAGAGAACAAAGTCTGTATACAGAGTTCATGAGACAAAAAAATGCCTGGCATGATGAAAGTGAAAACAATTCTTACAAGAAGACAAAATATTTTACTTGGATGCCACAGTGCTAGTAAAGGTGAGACCACAGGAACGGGTGAAACACAGACCTGAAGTAGATATAGGTCCTATTTTTTTCAGCATTCTACTTTGAACTGGCACTGAACTTGGCCTTCCTGATTGCCACCATAGAATGCTGTGATGGACTGCTGTAACAGAAAAAATATCCAGAAGAGCTAAATGCAGGTACTCAATTGAAATCTTCTAAGCTTACCACATTTTTGTTTGGATTCCTCAGTGGAAATTAACTTTTTTCCTGTTATTTATGTTACCACTTTTCTAGAGGCCCTAGGAGATCTTAAACTCCAAAGTGCTAGATCCTGTATAGAATATAATAGCAGGCCAACAGCTGAAGATATGATGAAACAGGTGGGAAAAAAGGTGAGGAGCATGTGTGGCACAGAAATGGGCGTCAATTCCACAACTAGAAATTTGAATGCACTATTTAATTTGATAGAATAAACTAGTCTTACTCAGAAGCCTCCAGCTGGCAGATTTAGATATGGGTAATCTTTATTTGTGATCTTGTTTAGCCCTCTTGGAAACAAATACATTTCTATAAAATTGTCCCATGAGTGATTTACCTGATTCACATACAAGAATGGGTAGATATTTACAACTTTATCATGTGAACTGATTATTCCATCTTCCAGTAGAGCCAGGTGTCAGAAATTGCACACAAGGAGCCATGAAATTTCATAGTAGTACCCTGGAAATTATACCTAAATGTGGGGATTTTAGTGACACAGCCATTATATGTGGCTTCTCTTACACATGCATCATTTATGCCAAAAAGGAAGCAGCAACACGGGTCTGTGACACGGGAACTTCAACAAGCATCTGCTTTTATTTAGAGGTTTCTAAAAAAACTTCTTGCACAGGTGAATACTTTTTCTTAGCAGGGAGGGGAAACTAGTATCTTGCTGAATTCCTGGGTTTAGCTCTAAGCTAACTGAAGAAAAATGTTATTTTCTTCTCTCATGTTCAAAGGTAGGTTTACTTTGAGGAAATGAGAACTGAATTTTAGCCACCTTGGTGAACAGTTCCAAAGAAAATTGGGCAAATATCTACCCTTAATAAGTACTGGTAGTAAGTAGAAAGCTTAAGAAGGCTCCCAAAGTATTATTCACTGAAGAAGGCTCTGTCTGAAAGGCCAGGATGTTACTGGATGGGATGATGCTGGTCAAATATAGACGTCTACAATGTATGTTTATGCGTGGGTTAGTCACACTAGACTCTTTTTGCGGTAAGAGAGAAGCAAGCATTTTTTTTTAGTCATGAATATCCTTTACTCATGTAAAAGTCTGGAAGAGGTCAGGAGAACCACACCATAAAAGCATCAGTTTTTCTCCATGAAGTGTAAAGTCGTCCTAAGGTAACTAGTTCAGATGTAGGAAATAAAACTATAGGCATCTCCAATTGATTGAGATGAATTGTGGTGAAAAAGATTATATAAAAATTACCAGAAATCAGGCTTATGTTTAACTGGAAAAGGAAGAGTAGAGAGAAATGAAAGTCTTTTGTATCTATTTGTATATGTATGAATTCATATTAGGACACATATAAGAGATTTACATGTAGTATGTTAGGCTATTTGAATATTTGTTTCAGCCAAAGAAGGAGGAACAGGTTAATCAAATTTGGCATAAACAAAACTGAAAAGAAATAAGACAGCTTCCCTAAAGAACATCCAAAAAGTAAAGACTACAGAGGGAGAAGAGATATTTATGCAGAAACATAAAGTAGGAAACAGAACATTTGAGTAGAAACAGTCCATAGAGAAATCAGAAAAATGTTTCTAATTATTACAAGAATTAAACTGAGGAAGACTATCTGCAATTGCAAACCAATCTAGCTGAAACTTTAAAATACATGACAGATTTATTAACAACTTTGCATAATATGTGTTTCCTTATTATAGTAAAAAATGAAGATGATCCAGTCTTAAGTCTTGGTTTGTTATAAGCCTTGTTTTGATTTTAGGAGCTTTCTGACTGAAGGATGTTGTAAGAAAATTATGACCAGTGCCTAATTTCTATAAACTCTGCTAGCCCTTCTGTTGTTTTGGTTTTGGTTTATTTTTTGAGAGAAGGAAGCCGTTTGTCCCTTGCTTCTTCCATTTTTCCTTGTGCACTTATATAAATGCCAACTATTATACAGACCTTAGGAGATTTATAGCTGCTCTGACCACAGTGATTGAAGAGCTTTTTGACAACGCATAGTTTCATCTCTAATTACCTCTTCTTCAACATGCCTTCTCTCTTTTGAGAGAAACCTTATTTTTTTTTGATATTAAAAAAAAGAAGTGTTTTGGTTAAATCTATTTATGTTAGAAAATCCCTTTAAAGTAGGATTTGGATTTGCAAAAGTATTGAGCATTTCTAGCTGAGTTTCTATGACTGTGCATAGTAACTGAACAGACAATTCAGAATTATAAAGCAGATATGAACATGTAAATGGAAATTTAGCATATCTATTCTATCTTCAATATTTGTAGTTTGCCATCTCTTTGAAATTGCAGATAGGTCCTAATATCTGCCCTGTTGGGACCTATTGCAGATAAGTCTTTCATTTTTCCACTGGTTTCTCCTTAAGAATATAAAAGCCCTCTGCATATTTTAAAACATAAGTTTGGACAGTCCAGACAGACCTTCAGGTAGGAAGAGGTAAAATAATTGGGCATTATATCATCCTATTGTCACAGTTTGTCACCAGTTCCGAGGTAAGTTCTAAATGTTTCTCAGGACTTGCAAATGGACGACTTTGAAGAAAGTCCAGAACTCTTCTTCGGTGGCGAATCTTTCTTGATGCAAACAAAATCTGTCTGTGTATCAATTAAAATGTATTGACAAATATTTAAGTTTTTCTTTATAGCTTATTAATGAACATCTTGAATTTTCAAAAATAATTCAACCAACTTTGACTTACAATGTCTCTCCTCACTACCTGAAGCATCAGGTAGCCTTGCTGAGAATACTTACATGCAGATGGTGTGCCCAGAACTGGGTGCTCCAGAACTCCTACCTGTCACAATCTCTCAGGACTCTACTATCCCATGGTGGCACCCCAGGATGGCTGAATGGGAGGGATGAATTTTTCCTTTTGCTTTTGCTTAGCAGCTTCTGTCTTGTTGGCTGTCTTACAAATGTTGATGAAGAACAGCTGAAATAGCATTGTCTACTGTAAAAAAATAGCATGGGCTCAGCTCTCCATTCCGGACTTGCCTCAGCCTTTTCCAACACTCTTGTCTTCCTTGTGATTGAGCTTCCTTGTGGGGAAAGGAGCACAGCTTTTCAATGCCATGTTCCTGGATATGTCAATAATTGAAAAGACCCCTGTCCCTATGCAATACCTTGCTCCCCCTGGATGCAGGTGAAATGTCATCGCAGCTGAAGAATTCACAGTGAGTTTTGTCGAGGATCAGCTGATCATCTTAGATTTTCAAACAGCACCATAAATTTTTAAAGCTGTTAAGGGTGTTATGACTAACAAATCTGCCAGCTCTTCCTCAGGCACCTCCATCTGAGTCTTTGGTCCTAATCCAGAAAACCGTATAAGCATACGGTTATATGTGCGTAGAAGAGCAACATTGCTGGAACTATGTACAGGTCCAACACTGAGTAGAAGTCTAAATGCTTCCCTGAAATGGAAGTTTCTGACAAAGTAACTCCTTAGGTCATTCGGTTTATCATCACAGCCTGATTTAGGGGGGATAGATCAGCTGTACTGTGTGTGTCCATGGTGCACAGACTGGAGGCTCAGAGAACAGAGATCATGTAGTGCAGCTGGAGGGAAGCAAAGATTCTTCCTCATTTTTTCCCCAGATTGTTGGAAACAGAACATGTTAAAAAGGGGGACATTATATTCTTTTTGACACAGTGTGTTTAAAGTAGCCAGATTTAAGCTGTTAGTGAAAAATAATGGTAAACATCTGCAAATTCATGTAGCAAGTGCACTTGTAACTTCTTAAATTCATTTAAGAGAAAACCATTATTTTCCTTTAATTTACTGCTGTAGTGGCACAGCATTTTCAGACACATCGTTCCTCTGCTATCTACCTTTTAGTGGTGTTTAACATTCTGCACATTTTCCTTCTTGCTGTTATTAGCTGAGGCATAAAAGGTTAATACCTCTAATTGTACCTCATGTATATATACACACATATTTATATCTATATATGCCGCGTCTCAGCTTCACTGCTGGTGCCAAGGAAAATGTTGGATTCTATTCAGTTTTCTTCATATTCATTTTCCTGCCCACTTAACAAAATTACATTCAATGAGCTGTGGGAGAAATTCACATCAACGGGCCATGTAATGCAATTTCTGGTATATATGCAGGAAGAAAAAAATCCTACATTTTCTTTCATTTCTGTCAAAATCAATCAAATTGTACTGAACTGAACATAATCTCTTAAAAAAAAAAATCACCCAGGCATTTCCAGTAAAATAAGCCTCTCTTACATGGTAACATGCACATATTTAAGAGGTCTCTGTTTTATTTTTTTTTAATCATGCCTAATTAGTTTTTTTTTAATCACCCACACAACTAAGGCTCTTGCCTGCATAATTTATGACATAGAGGGGCCGGTGTCAGAAATCAAATGTTGTAAATTAAAAATAACAAGTTTGAGACTAGTGATTCAATTAAAACAGTAGAAAACATTGGATTATGCATAATTGAGAGCTTGTATGCAGAGATGCATGTCATGCTTGTCAGCTTGGATGGGAGGATTGGATTGGAGCTGTCAAGAGCGTTTAAATCAACTCAGTAAAAAAATTAGAAAACAAAGATGATATTTATTATTAACTTCCAGTGTTCAAAAATAAACTGAGAAGTATTTAAATTGAATGCTTAGATGACAAGGCTTTATTTATAGCAGAAGTTATAAAACTCAGTAATAACCCTAGCTGGCACAGATGTAAAGATACTACTGTGCAGCTGAGCTGCAGCCTACAGTGTGAGGGTTCAGTGGCTGGCCCTGAATCAGATTCAGCTAGTAGAAAGTTGTGTTGGAAGAGGAGAAATCCAGATATTTGGAAGGAGCCGTGAATGACCAAATCCTTATTTTTCTTCTTCATTTCTTCCTTTTCTTTTCTTCCTCCCTGAGACTGATGATGCTCCATGAAATACTTTTTGACCTCTGAGAATAAGTGACATCATCCTGGGGAAAATCTGACTTGTCCTGGTGATCCAGCTCTGGAAGACTACCTTTTACTAGCTGATAATGTTACTTGGTAGGAAGAGCTAAGATCTGAAAATTAACAACATCTTCCCACTTCAGCCACACCTTTCAGAGTCAGTTCCAAACTTCTTGATTTAAAAATACTGAATTACGTATGAATTGGGCTATCGAGGATGAATGTAAAAGCCAGGACTGTCTCCACATTTGAAATAAAAGAACATTTTCATTTCTATCTTGAGAAGAAAGACTCCAACAAAAAAAACTGTGACTGTTGGCACTATAATATGTCTGTCTCTGAAACACCTTCAGACTCACCAGGACTCATCCTAGCCCTTAGAAATAGGTACTAAATACTCAGGAAGATAATGTAGTTCCTAGCCTACTTATAAGTCACATAAAATGAATTTTTTTTTTAAAAAAAATAGCCTAGTCCCTAAAGATATGGTCCCTTGTATGTCTTGAGTTCTTCTTGCAAGGCACTTAGAAATGCTGAATGTTTGTAACTTTTTTCCTTTAAACAGACTCTTTTCCCTGGTTTCCTTTTAGAAAGTCCTAAGGCATAAGATCCTATCTTTTTTTTTTTCCCTAAAGCCTCTGTAAATCTAAGTTTGACGTTATACCCTGTTCCCTATCAGGTTATCTCATACCAAAGAAAACAGGAATGCAGAGAGATTACCATCACCTTTAGAAAGTTTTAGAGCATACAGCTCAGGGCAGTGATACCTGAAAGCAGTGATGCCATCCTTTCTAATGTTTTATGACACTTAAGCCTACATATAAAGCTAGAGAAAAATCTTGCCTTGGGAAAGGCAAAAAGGACCTTCAGAGAGGGGAGAAAACTCTATGAAGAGTTAAATTCTTCTCCTTTAGTACACCGCTAACCTCTGACGTCAGCAGGATTTGCAAATGCACATCTGAGAGTGGAATTTGGCCATAAGTGAGGTGGAAAAATGATTGATGACTGCCTAACAGCAGAGGAATTGGATCAGGGCAATCACACAGCAGATTGCTCCATTTATGCTTAGCAGATTTCTATAAATTTCCCTGCAAGCTCAGGGGTAGGTAGAGAATCTCGACAAAGACAGGCAGGTCTTGGTACCTGGCCATCTTAGCCGAGCTTTAGCCGCACACAATGCTTCTGGGGATGGGGTTTTGGGGTCCTGTCTGTGGAAGGAATGTACCACAAGGGCAAGCCTGGATCACTTTTTGCATGGTGTGTGCAGGGGATGCACACCAGCCCTAAAATTAAAAAGCAAAGCAGAGATATATTTAAGCAACTTTCAAGGATTCTAGAGGGAAATACATAGTTAAAGCTCCTTAGTGCATCTAGAGGTAACATTTTAGTGGTGTCTTTTTTTTAAACCTCAGTTGGCAATTCCAAATCTTTGCTATACTAAATTCCTCTTATAACCTATGATCACTTGGTAGTATTTATATATACTATCTTTGTATCTCTTTCATCATCTTTCTTTGATGTTTTATTAGTTACAAGGTTTAGCCTAGAAAAGCCTGTGCATCCCTCTTTACTTAAAAAAATTAAAATGTGAAAGATTTTAATTTAAGCCATTCTGAGAATTCTCCAAATTATAACAAGACTATAAATATGACAGGAGAGTTATGTAAGCAGAAGAGATGAAGCAGTGGTGTATGATTTTTGCTGTATGGGAAACTGGATATTTATTCCTGAAAGTTCAAAATATTAAAATAATTTCCATTCTATAAAAGCAAAATCAACTAAATGAGAAAGTTGTGTAAGTAACAGGAGATCTGCAAGTGGTTTCACATTGGCCTAGCTTTGCTCTTATTAACCTCTCTAACAGTTTTCTTATAAGCTTCGATTGGAATGAGTTCAGCCAGAGTCTCTCCATTTATTAACTCCGGTGTCTGGGAAAAGGATCAAACTTTTGCTGTTTTTTTTAAGAACTGCTGGTGTCAGTAAGTTAATATGTAATACTGAAATAAGTTACATTCCATTTTTGTTAGAGCACAATCACCTATCAGAGGTACCCACTAAAAGGTAAGCAAGATCTTCTCCTCTGCACTGAAAAGAAATGGAAGTATTTCATTTGAACTGACTTTCTAGATTTAAAGGAGTTTAAATTAGAGACCATTTTTGCAGGCAAAAACATTAATCTTTAATGGAATTAATTATCGTGGGACTCTTCTCTTTACTGTGTTCTCCACTTCCACTTCCCACAGAAACTAAGCTCTGGTATTTCCCTCATGGACTAAATCAAATGGAGGGGTACCTTAAAAACTATTCTGGCATTTTAGGTCTGAGTAGACACACTACACAAAAATACCTGGCAAAAAAAGTCTGAGTACAGTTTTTAGGATGAGAAGACAGTAAGCAGACTAAGGTGTCGAAGGCTGGATGTGGAAGATCTGTGAAAATGGGAATGAAATTCTGGGGTTTTGAAGTAGATGGGAGTTTTCTACATTTTATTCCCTTTGTCCTAGGCAGCTCTTCTCTATTTTCTACCATCTCCATTGCTTGTGCAGATCGTCTGCAAATCTGTGCAAAGGAAATAAAACTCAAACACACATGATTTCTACCTGTGTTAGAGTCTCATTGCAGTTATCTTGGTTGTCCCTGGATTGTCCCTTGGGTTTCACTTTTAGTGGAAGCTACATGGGGTTTCAAGGGGTGAGAAGTGTGAGAAAATACAGGACTTTCACTTAATTAAATGGCAAATTAAATGTATATGCAGTTGCATAGACCACCACCTAACACTGTGTGACTCTTCTCTTTAATGACCAGGTCTGAGTTAGATGTCCTAACTTTGTATGCCACGTGAGACAAGCTAGAACTCAGAAATGTTTTCCATGAAATCCAGTGTGTGGCATAGGCAGTCTCATAAGATAACCACTTAGAGAAACTGTAAGTCCTTGCCTCAGCTTTCAACTCTCTCCTTGAATTAGTGATCTACACCAACTTTTAAACACAAGCTCCTCAGAAGACATGATGAATCCACTGTGACTCATTGAGAGCAAAAGAGGATGAATGTGCACCCACTCTTTTGAGATGTGTGTTTGAATCTTCCTTAGATGAAGAGGGTCTTTCACAGTCTGGCCAAGCATGTTTGAACATAGCCTGAGCTACTAAATAAAGCAGAGAGGGACTGAGTAGGCTCTCTCGTCTTGTAGTTACATTTCTCAGTAAAGCTGAAACCATAATGAGCTCCATTGTGTGGAGCTGCATCTTTACAGCGTGTAAGCAGTGCTTTTGGACTTGACCTCACACATTATACTCGAGCTCTAAACAAGTGGCTCCAAACAAGCAATATTCCTTGGTTTCTGTATTGCCTCCTACCAGAGTGATGATTTTATTGTGTAAATCTAAGGGCACATTTTGCTTGCATTGGGCAGTGTCAGGGGAAAGATGTGGCCATACTTAAGGGTGCAGATCCTGTGGAGATAGTGATGAGGGAGATAGCACTTTGTCTTGTGTGATCTGGCACAAGACAGACCAGATGTGGTGTTGCCTATCGATGTGCAGGTTGATCCCAGAACCTTCACGCAGGATTGCCTGGTGGAAAGGCACTAAAAGCAGCCCAAATCAGAGCCAGGGAGCACAACAACAATAAAACAGTGCGTGCTATGCATAAAGTAACTTTCAACGTCTTAGCTAGCACTGCAGTCATATCCTCAGAAATTTTAACTGGTGAACAGCAAGTTCTGGATGTTGGTTAAGCAATGAGCCAGACTAAGATCAAAACTGAGGTGTATCAGGGCGCTTACAGAGACAGAAGTATGTTTCTTGCAGAAACTTCCAGGGAAAGAGTGTTGCTTGGATGTGATCAATGCCAGCCAGGTCAAGTGGCTGCTTAGTGGAGATTTTAAGAGTTACAGTTTGGCATACAATATATTTTTTTCTTAATTTCTGCTAGAGACACATACCTGTCTTTCTGGATGTGGTCTTACATATCTAGAGAACATTATTAGCAGAAATTTAGATGCCATGGGAAGACAACTACCTTCCCCTGGGGTGAGGCAGCAGCTCAGCTGGGGTTTTGAAGATCTACATTCTGGACTTAAATGTTTACAATGGCTGTTAGACTCCTAATTCTTTTAGTGGATCTAGGCCATAGCATGTAGGAAAAGCTTAGTAGAGTCAGCTGAATTTTTTCTTAGAAGTTTTGGGTTTCTTTGAAGCTGAAACTCACAATGGAACTAATTATAACTTAACTGTAGTTATCTGCCTAATGTCTTATAATATTCTTGCTTGAGACATTCTGTACAATTATTTTTTTGCTTTTAAAAATGTGATATCTTGTTCTATAAATATATGAGTGTGATAAATAAGAATTCTAATGTTGAATGGTAGGTGTAGGATTTTTTAATGAAACTAGAAATTATTTTTTCTGTTGAGAAGCTCAAATTTCTTCTCACCATTAAAGAAAACAAAAGGAGGAATAAACAAAACCAACAACAGTGTTTCATTTAGTTCATTTTGGTCATACTGAACTAGTGAATCACATTACTTAATGAGTGTAAATAGTGATGCAAAGTTCTATGCAGTAACTATACATGTTAGTAACTTAACATCTCGGTAGTATGCTAAACGCAAAGATTTCTGATTAAAGCATTTAAAATATGGGATATTTGATTGAGTCATTCATAGATTTTAAGATCAGCAGGAACGGATATAACCTGCAGTCTGACTTTACGTACTCAAATATTTATCTGGCAGACAACGAAAGAGAAATTCCCATTTTGTGGCTGTACTTGCTATGAAAAGTGTGAACCTAGGAGACTGTAAGAGAACTACTTCATCAGAGAAACTAACTTAAATGTATAGCAAATTACCAGCTTACTCCTAATGATTAGCACGAAATCACTGTATTGCATTAACTAGGAAGCTTTTCTTCATAAGAAGCTACAATACAAGGCTAATGTGATGTAGGTAACAAAATATTAACCTTTATACTAATCCAATTTTTCAAACGACAATGAAAAATAAATTTACTCATATAATGTTGAGGAATTAATTGGGGCTGCCCCATTTCATAAGACATGATTAAAAAGAGAAAGGAATGACATGATGAGAAGTAAAGAACTGAGAAAACAGGAGACCTCAGTAATAAGAAAATGAAACAGGAGCTTGAAAATACTGGTTCCAAAATCCCAAATCACCCAAAAAAAGTAGTAAGTGAAATCCCCCAAATACAGGATCAAAAAAAACATCAAAGCAAGCACGTATACACTGCCAACAATTAGAACAGTATTAATTAGCAACAATGTTCTTTAATCTATAAATAATAAAGTGATCAAATGGTCCCACAGAGAGGTGTATAACAATACATAGAATTTTACAGTCTTAGGTCAAAAAGTCTATTTAAAATCCCTGTGGCTAACTCATATGTTCAGATTTAAATCCCTGTTTATCGTTTAGTTGGGAGATCACTCTGAGGTGGAAGAGATATCAAAACCAGACCCAGAGCATCAGACAAACTACACAGTATGTACAATAAAGAAACTGCAATCAGTCTCTGCTCCTTTGTAATGAAGAAAAAAAGGTGCAGTGAGTAAAAAACTACAGTAAGAAAGATCATATATTTTAGAAGAAACCTAGAACAGAAACTAAGACAAGGAGTGAACATAGCATATAAGGAGTGAGTTGCTGCATAAAAATGAGTTATGACGGGTGATTGCAAAGGTGTATCAATACATAACATATATATATACACACACACAAATCTATATACCAATCACATAATAGGTCAGAATACTTAGCAATATTTTTGATCAAGTTGTGTTAAAATGTTCACATAATTAAACCACATGATGTTCTGATGAGATAAGCTAATATTTCTATCTACATTTAACTATTGAGTCAACTGATGTAGACAGGTTAAACCAATAATGGAAGGTTATTTTTTGTCACATTACTCCATCTGGAAGACTGCTTCAGAATCTGCTTTACTCAATTAGTTAGGAACTTTCTTAAAACTCACCCAAATTTATTAAGACTTCATGTCTAAAATTTGATATTTTTGGTCATTTTATACTACACTAAAATCACAAATGATTTTCCATCTACTATTTGATTTTCCCATCCAGGGACAGAACTCTGTAGTTTTCTTTATTAAATCGTGAATCAATCTTTTTTTCTCGGACTCTTCCTCAGTTTATCAATCTTCTAATTCTAAATATGACTTCCAACATGTTGCATTCCCATCTGGATGGCTTAATCTAAAGGCTCAATGGATACATTTTCTATTCTTTCATCAAAGTCAGTAATAAAAATGTTGACGAGCATCAGACTCTAGACAGACTACAGACCCCTTCCCTTCCCTTCCCTTCCCTTCCCTTCCCTTCCCTTCCCTTCCCTTCCCTTCCCTTCCCTTCCCTTCCCTTCCCTTCCCTTCCCTTCCCTTCCCTTCCCTTCCCTTCCCTTCCCTTCCCTTCCCTTCCCTTCCCTTCCCTTCCCTTCCCTTCCCTTCCCTTCCCTTCCCTTCCCTTCCCTTCCCTTCCCTTCCCTTCCCTTCCCTTCTTCTAAAAGGTCAACTCTTTCCTTGGTCTTTCTGCTGTTATAGTCACGATTTCCTTTGTGTGCTTTGCTACTGATAGCTCATTTATAACTTGGTATTTCTGCTTCTCTTTCCATTTGTTTTCGTATTTTTTTACATTTCTTCTTATTCATTGGATCTGCTTCCAGTTTCCACATGCCTTCCACTGGTTTCCATGAATCTTGAAAATCTTCTGCTATAGCTTACTATATTTCTTAGCTTTCTTCCTCAGAAAGACAATTTGATCTTCAAATATCTACCAGCTCTTCTGAACAACTTCTTCTTTTAGGCTGGTTTCACAATCTATCCACTTTTTTTTAGTTTAATGAAGTTTGCATTTTTGAAATCTAAAACTTAATGTGATTATTAGTGTCCTTCATCCCTGGGTTTATATCCCTTTTTGCCAGTTCAGAGTCATTCCTGGCAATATCATTAGTAGCCAGTTACAGTTAGGTTTGTACTCATGGCTGGCCAGCTGACTTGTTGCTGGCCACGTGGTGTGTGGCAGCAGAAGCACGGTTACAACAGGCACATAGAAGTGTTCCACGTCTAACTGCACGCTATGCAGCACTTCTGGCCCAAGCATGCAAAACTTCTCAGCTTCTTCATTTCTCTCCATGAGCTGCCCATAGGGCAGTTTATTCGTTTGGGCAGCTCCACACCTGCCCACAGTATGCCCTAAGGTAACTCCTCTCTTTCTCTGCCTGGTATTCCCAGCCCAGCATCTGAAGCAGGATATTGCCCCTACTCCCCTGCTGCAGTAAACATCGGTGAGCCCTTCACTCACTGCACTGTAGACAAGGCACAGGATCCTTTACTCCTTCCTCCCTCCCCTTGAAATCCTGAAATGCCATTACTTAATTGCAGTTATGTGGGCTCTGCTTCTCTGCATTCCCTACCTCCTGTCGTAATGCTTTCTTACTGTTTCTCTTCCTGGGTACAAAACATGAGAGTTAATGGTCCAGTGGGACAGATTTGTTTTGAGTTGCATGCCACAGTCCTTGTTGTTTAACTGAGGAATTATGTCCCACCTCCTCTCCAGTTCTTGGTGTCCTTTGTGCATAAACAACAACATAGAGTCACAGCAGGAATGGAGTCAAGCTGCAGCTGTAGCATACAAACAGACATAGCAAGCCAGGAGTTTTACTTAGTTTTACTATATACCAAGCAAGCTATAAACACAAAAAGGTTTTGTCTGGTACTACTGAATTTGACTTCTCTTCTGAGAAAGTTACAACAAACAGGACCACTGAGAAAATGGATGAGCACAGTGCTCTGGGCACAGTCTCCTGGGTGGATTCAGCGTGACCTCTGTAAAGGGAAGGCTTCCCTGGCCAAAAAGAGGCACTTCTGTTAGCAAGCCAGTGAGAACAACATAGACAAAAAGGAGCCAGGGTAGGCAACAAATTTAGTCTTCAAAAAGACTTCAATCATGTTCCACATCCAGATTGTTGAAGTAACTGTTTCCTCAGGACTGTAAGAACTGTCTTATTAAGGACTTAAATCTCATCAAACATCTGGTCATTTTTCAGAGTTTAGAAATGTCACTGGTGGGCTCCAATAGGGATCAGCGCTGGCACTGTTTTTATTCAGCAGGGACCAAGAAGATTTCAAAAAGGTGAACAAGTTGTTTAAAACATGTCAGAAGAACTTCTTTCTGAAAGGTATATTGTAGTAATGAACGCAGGGAGCAGTAATTTAATCTGTGCCCACATGATACTGAACTGAGAGCTGTCAGTCACAGCCCAGGAGAGAAGCCTTGGAGTTATTGCTGACTGGTTTCTAAAGTTGTCTTCTCTATGTACAATGGCAGACAACAAGGTAGCAACATGGGTCATCACCAGGAAGAGCTCTGAAAACAAAGCAGATAACAACACTTTACCACTGCATTAAGCTGGGGTGTGCCACACCTTGAGTACTGTGGGTGCAGTCCTGACTCTGTGTCTCAGGAAGAACTCACTGGAATTGAAAATGATATGGGAAAGGAGCAGTGAAGAGGATCCTGGGGCAGGAGCAGCTGCCTTCCAAAGGGAGAATTTTAAGGGTGATAATTTTTTTTTATTCTGTAAAGGGTACATGCTGAAGGGAAGAAAGAATAAACGTGACAGAATCAGGAGGATGCTGTGTAAGATGAATGCAGAGATGTTATAATCCTATAACCAGGGAGCACTCGATGAACCAAGATGGGGACTGGTTTAAAAGCAAGCACTACCTTAACAAAGGCATAGTGAGCTCCTACATCTTCTCCCATGGAAAGCGTGAAGGCAAGCAGTACCAGCAGACCGAGAAAGAAAGGTGACAAACGTATAGTCAGCAGGTCTGTAACCAGATACCAGAAGAACTAGAGAGGAAAATACTTTTTAACATATCTAATCCAACAATTGCAGAAGCTGAGACAGCGCAAGGGAAAGGGTCTGCCATGATATGTCCAGGCTCATGTGTTACATCTCTGATTGCTGTTTCTGCAGACAGAGGGCCAGCCTGGATGGACCATTGGTCCTGTACAGTTGGGCATCTCTTCTCTTTGTGTGTTCATTTTAGCTGTCTTCTGCACTAGCTAGCAAATTTGCTTATACTATGGATCTCCTGTGGTTTTGTGTCACAAAATGGTCTAGAGGCAAATGGGAGACAAACTAAAATAAAAATATGTCAGTACAGTATTATTAACCCACCTAGGTCTCTCACTCGCTCTTATCGGAAACTGATTAGCCCTTAGCAGAAATTCTTGTTATTAGTCCCTAAGTATGTGACTTTACACCACTTATTTAATACACTTCACTATAAATATAAAATATTTTGAGAGAAAGCATGTATTTCATATAAAACACAAAGTGATTATACACACATATAGGTAGTTGGTGTGTTATATGCATTCATATATAAATATCAATTAAAGTTACTGTTATTCCTGGGTCAGGATGAACTTTTACACAGAACAGACCTCTGTCTTGAAAATGAAATACAGGTTTTCTGGTAAATTAATAAACTAACTTTGAAAATTTTTATTTTTATGTATATACCTTGTGTGCATTTCTATTGTAATTTAATTTTCATGATGTTTACGATTTTTGTAATCTTTGTAATCTTCATACTGTTTGTTAGATATAAAAAGTTAATCTTTATCAGCAACTTGGATGACCACCATCTTTCATCTTAGCAACTAATTCACCTTTAGCTGCTATAATGAAGCTTAAGATGCAATGACTTTATGCTGTAGTAATTTTTGTGACAGGTCATTATCAACAATATTTTTTGGAAATTTCAACTGACTGCATATACCCTTCAGCATCTACCTCTAAAATTCAAAAACTTTTTAATAACCAATTTTTCTTTCCACATGTTGTAGAATAATTAGTTTTGTATTCTTTTTAGACTGTTCATCAGGAGGCTTGACACATACAACTCATCAGTTTTCTTAGGTTAGTGATCCCATATACATCCAAAAGATTGTACTTTTCTATTGGGAATAACTAAAAAATAGAGAAGTTCTGTTTACTGTAGAGCTCTGTCCCCGTGTCCCTCTTAGTTGCATTGCATTTCTCCTCAGCAAAGAGCATTTCAGACTCCTCTGGCTTGTGAGGAAATGCTGCTATAAAAAACCCGATAACTTTCTTCTCTCTGCATTTTTTTAGTATCTTTCTTTTTGTTTGATGTGCAGCATTTGTCACCCAGTTTCTTTTATGTTTGTTGGTTTTTTTGTGTATGTGTTTTTTTTTTTTTAGTTAAACATCTTTTAAGTGGATTTGAGCCGAGAATCCTCTTAGCTTGTCAAATATTTCACACAAAGTGCAGAAAAAAGGTCTCTTCCTATCCAGTTTATAAAAACCCCTTGACCACTGCAGTAGAGTGCAACAAGTGAATCTCCTTGTAGATGTAGATTTCATTTGCTCAGCTGTTAGGCAGTTTTGGGGCTTGTGGTTCCACGTTCTCTATTTTCTCTGTGGTAAACTTTATGCAAACTCTAAACCTTATTACTTTGCATGGCTCAGTCGTGCTCAAAACTGTCTAACACTGGATCTAAACAATGATTTCAGAATCAGGCAGACACAGAAGAAGAAACAACTTAGTTGCAAATGCTTTAAGTTTGCCAATAACATGAACTGAAAAAAAGTGTTGAGCAAATTTTAACTATGGCCTTTTCTACTGACTGCTTAAAACTCATCCCTGAAGTTGAGGATGACTCTCTCTTACTGTGTCCTGGGCTTTTCTGGGCTAATAGCACTTTGAAAAGCTCTTTACATTTTTTCCTCTAGAGAAATTTTACATTTTTTCCTCCAGACAAATACATCTGGGCTGTCTGATACATGTGCTGGCTTACCATTGCCATTTTTCTGTAGAATTGTAGGTGCTTCACTGTTTGCAAAGAACATATTATCATACGTGTTGATAGCTCTATGTCCACAGGGTCTGCTAGCTTTTCGTGAAGCATGAGGGGTTCTCTGGTGCTATTTGGTCTACAGATTTTAGCTCAGGCAACTGATACTTTTGCCTTTCTGATTTTTCCTCTTGGGGACTAACTAATGATTATTTGGATCATTTCCTACTCTTCTTGTCTCACTGTTTGCCCCTTTCCTGAACTTTATAACTCTATGTAGCAAATATGATGTTATTCATGGTACATAAATGAGCCAAAAAGAATTATCTGTTCCCTTAAGTGAATAAAAAGGAAACTTGTATATTGTATAGATAACATCAGAAAGCTGCTAAACTTAGAAGTATGTATTTTGCTAATGACACAGGTAATTTCATTTAATAAAAAAAGGACATTCTTATGTCATCTTCATTTCAGTATAATTTCCACAGAAAATGTCTTACTCATATTGTGAGTGTCTCATGGTTTATTCCAATTTCAGAAAAGATCATTGATGCATTCCTCAATATTGAATATTGTAAGCAAATAGGGATTCATTACAGTTTTAATATTACACACAGTTTAAAACTGTCTACACTCTCGGCACCGTGGACATGCACTTTCAGATTCCTATTCAGGAACTTGGGTTTTGAACGGTGATATGAGCATCATAGAATGTCTGTGCCAGAAAGTGATTCCCTTCATATTTTTGTGAGAAACCAGGGCCAATACATCAAATTGTACAAGGGTGAAGTGGGATTATGATTTTGCCAGAACTGGAATTAAATCTTGACAAGACCACAAAAAAATATAAATAAAAAATAATCTGCCTGTTTTTCATCTCTGTGGTGAAATTAATTATCAGATCAAGACAGTATTTGCTGTTCAACGTGTTTAGCTTCTGACTTATATTGACTAGGCACTATCCCCTTTCCTTTTAAAGGCTTTATGTTATGGTCCTAGTTCAATTCTTCAGTAACCAAAAAAATGCTGTCTTCTGGGCTGCAGAGGGTTCAAATAAGTTCGTGTCTTTTTGTAGTTACTCTTGGTGGTTACTTAGCAAATATATATATACAGAGAGACTACAGAATATTTACAGAAGGAAAGAGAAACTGGTAATTGCATGTATTTGCTTAAGCAAGATGATTCTTGTCTAGCCAGGATGCAGGAATGTATATCATATAACCCTTATTTCACACCTCAAAATATATTGGGAATTAGGTAGTGATGAATAAGGCATCATCTACATTCTGATCAAGAACTTGCAGAATAATGAATTTATTTTTAAATAATGAATACATTTGACAAAATCAGTTTGTTCAGAGACAATCCTTGAACAGATAGGTATATTTAGCAAATATGATTTTTGTTATGAATTATTAACCTATGACTAGTAATTAGCTCCCAAACTTGGAATGTTAACATGAGCCTTTTACAAGGAGCCTCTTCCTCACAAATATTGGAAATGTTCTCTTGCAGAGCATTCATTGCATGATCAGGAACAGAGCATAAGAAACTCATCACTTAATTGTACATTTGGCTTTATGAAATATTTCACACAAAGCACTTTTTACTCAGGCTACTTTCTTTTCACCCAGTGAAAAGATTTTCACCAATCAAGAATAACAGAGGAAGTTGGACAAGCTGATGATCAAAGTTTAAATGTTGCTCCCAGCATCTCATAGACCTCAATTTGAATTCTGCCCAGTGTGATCTGTAACATTCCTATTGTCTTAAGGAAGCTTTGAAAGAAAAAGGAAAAAGAAAGCTCACTGTCAGGTGAAAAAAAACCCCAACAACGAAGCCTGAATTAAAATGTATATTAGAGGGAACTAATCATTCTCTTCTCCTTTGCTACTGATGGCAACAAGGTTGTGTAAAGATAAGTACTCAATTTTACTCCTGAATTTAAGGTGTTTGTCTAGTCTCTGTTATGCCAGTACCTAAGCATGTCACCATCCTTCCCATAGGTGTATGCACAATTACCACATTTGAGGTGGTAATTTTCTTTCTCTATACTTTAAATATGAGGAACAAACCATTATTGAGGGAAAATTGTCTATGCCCACCAAGGTCTGAATTCTCCTATTTTAGGTCCTTAACTGAGGAACTTAAGCTAATAATACAACTGTCTTTTTGTAGAAATGTAGAGTTGTGGGTAGCCTCTCCCTGTGGCCCCTAGGTGCAGTGCAGTGCCTAGGGTTCAGTAAAGCGACCCAGACAAATGATGGTGGAACAAGGACCTTTTGAGTGCTTCTGCAGGTCTCTCATTTCTGGAGCCTTCTTCCCTGCTTATCAAGCCTTTGCTTATTCTTACCACAAAAAAGGGGGCTATGTGGTAATGAGTGGTGACTATGTGAGTTCATGCCAACTGATTGTTGATTGGACTGTGGATTTATGACTAAAATCACCATAATATTTCCAGTTATTGCTGGCAGCTGTGACTGAAAGGCTGTCAACCAAAGGGACAGGAAATAAATTTTTTCCTCTACAGTTACTGCGTAGCATTTGTGGCTGATGTGGTGGAATTTCTGCCTCTGTCACACTGCTTCTGTGGGTAGGAAGGCAGCAAACATTACCCCTGCCAGGCATCTCAATTCACATTTTTCTGGAGTGCTCAGTTAGCTCAAACATTCCTGCAGGCACACAGTTTGCAAAGGAGTTTTTTTGTCTGCTTGCAACTATTTGAGTTTTGTTAATCATCTGTAAAATTTCACATCTGGGCAACAAAACCTTCTCCCTGGGTTCAAAAGAATGGTTCTGCTAACTTCAAGAAGGGTATCAGCTGCCATAAAGCAAGCAGAATTTGGCCCTTTCTCTGAACATTCATAAAATATTAGAAAAATTACTTAATTTTACAGACTTATATTGATAACACATAACTGCAATCAGCCTTGAAATATTTTGATGTTAGCCTTTGGAGCACAATATAAGTATGTGTTGTTTTCCTTAAAAAAAAAATGCTCAAACTCTCATGCTGTAAATATTGAATTATCATTAATATATTAGCACAGAGAAATTAAGGCCTAAGTCCTTCAGTGTTTTTGCTGAAGTCAGCAGTTTCACCCAGAGCCTATCATTGGTGTCTCTTGTGTGAAACCTTTGAAGTTATTACTGCTCTGAAGTAAGGAAAGAAACTCGGATTTTAAAAGGGGGAAAAATTCAACTGACAGATGAGTTCTGTTCTGGGAGGACTCAAGAACAGAGTGAAAGCCTATGTGGTGGACAGCATAAGGCCACAGAGTGCTGTTAAGAGCTTGTGTTAATGTGTGTGGTTCTACTAATGTTGTTGGAGATATGCTGGTTTCCACCACCTGTGAAACTGCAACTTTCTATGCTGGTTTCTCTTGAGCTGCTCTCATTTCACCTTCAACAAGGACTGCCCTGTGATAGAGGCAGGTGTAAAGACCTTATTCCTCACACTCCAGACAGAGGTCTGGAGATTGCTGGTTGTCCCAGCTCGTAAGAGCCCTGTGACTGAAAGAGAGCTGTAGAGAGTGACACATGCAAAGAGTGTATCCATAATGTCCAGGTGCCAAAAACTGTACTGCAGCTCCTAACACCAACTGCAGAAACTCCCATGCACTGCCAGTGCCAAGATCATAGCTTCTGTTGCAAGATTTGCCTGCATGATTCTTATTTATGGAATTCTTAAAGTTCCAAAGTAGCATTGATCCAGGTTATTATCCTTATGAAAAAACATCCAAGACAATACGAATAAATAAGTAAGACTCCACCAAGAGACCTTCTCCTTTTGAAAGGAGCAACAGCTCTTTACTTTGGTGGGGCGATCCAAAGAGTGTATTACTCGGGCAGCTGAGATAGGATGGTGTTTCTAGTGCTTGAAGCAGCTGAACTTCACATGTAAGTAGAGGTAACTAGTTTTGTTTTGTGGACAGATTTTCCTTCGTAATCCTTCCCTTTCCCCTGCAGTTATATAGCACAGAACTAATCTGACATTTGAAGAGGGCGCCAGGGTATATAGTTCAGTATGTTCTATAAACAGACAGGATAGACTAACATATTAAAGATTCTGGACAACGTAGTGGAAAAATACCTACTTAACATCTCTTCTTATTGCTGGGAAAAAGGAAAGCAGTTTCAACAACTCTTTCTTAGAAATTGGAACAATTGGAATAAATGTTTTATGTGCTAGCCATCAAGTTATTAATGCCACCTGAAGAGCTGAATCACACTGTGCCTTTGTGTAAGTGTAAGTTACACAGAGTTGTAGATTTTCCTTTTAAAAAATAGGTAGTTATGCAGGCTCGGGAAAATACTTTGTTCCTAACCATGATCACTAACCATCAGACTTCCTCACCCATAATCGTGGCAACTTTCTGTATGTTTAGTTGTCAAGATCCTCCCAGACTGGCAGGACCTATGAATGGAAACGAAGATGTCTATGTATATCTTTCTACTTTTTAAATAAGAACGCTGTAGAAGCTGCCACTGTTGTAATGGTAAAGCATGTTCCTGCATGTTTTACTCAGGTAGAACTTTAAAATGAGTCACACTAAGTTGAATCACATAAAGAAACATCAATGAGTCTCTTGCAACTAGAAGTTCCTTTGAACCTGTTGGAAAAAGACTCAAGAAGTACAGACAAAATTCTTCAGTACCATTTCAGAAAGTATTATGATCAACCAGGGATTCATTTTCATTGCTAGTTCAATTCCTTAAGCCTTGTATAAACTATGGAAATGTGAAGTGCTTGGCCCTCCCAACATGGTCGCAAAATATCTCATGTCCATGCCTATAGGCCTGATTTGATTTCTGGAAATGTGCAAATAAGGAAAAAAATCCCACTGGTGGGAGTCACAAGGTAGACAAGACGTCTATGAATGTAACTATTTTTACCACCATTTTGCTTTACTTTTCCAATAGGTTTAATGAAAATTGCGGTTGTGGGTCCCACTAGTTTTAACACATTTAAAAGCATTGGAGTTGAACCTGTGGAATTTTAACCAGTTGTAAATTTCCTTGCAATTAACTCTACCAGAAATTTCTCTTTCTCCTCCCCTCCCCTCTCCTCCCCTCCCCTCCCCGAATTTCACTTCTGGCCTTTCACAGTCTTCAGGTCTGTCTGAGAAGACTGCCACATTTATGTGCAGAATTACTGCCCCTGCTGGTTTTATGTGTAAGATCCATAAGCTAGTGATGGTATTTCTACCTTCCATCAGAGGGGCAAGCCAGATGTCCATACACATCAGAGGGGTCAGCTAGAGGACACTGGGAGATGTAAGTGGAGGAAATGGAAGGTACATGGCAGCTGGTCAGAGAACTTAGCAGCTGAGAAAACTCGGAGGGTAAGGTAGCTCTGAAGAAGGAAGAACCCCAAGTCAAGAACAGCCCATGCACCCGCATGAGAGGCTCTGCTTATGTAGCTCAATATGCTTTGTTCAGCTAGAAATAGATCTGTTTTCTAATGCTGGCACATAGCCAGGGTGTTGAAAACTTTGTCGGTAAGTACCGACGAACTGGGTTATGGTCTAACTCTGCACTTTCCTCACATTACAAAATACTAGACATGGCACCAAGGGGGATGCATTTTTAGCCTTAACACTTCACTGATGGATAGTAGGATGGATAGCTATACTTTCTTTCTAAAAGACTTTAATTTACGTTGGGGGCTCTCAGATGACAGACTGCTATTACACCCTACTTCAGGTTTCTTTCAATGAACTTGCACAACTGCAGCTTAGTTCCAAAAACAATTTTTAAGCTGAAAATAAATGTTTTCTTTTCTGTAGGAGGGAGAAAGAAATCCATATGTCTAACAACCACAGGCTGTGCTGCCTCTTCAATTTTTGAAATCTTTAAAATTCATTTACAAATGAGTATATTTCTATAACCCCTGTGTATAGCCATGTTTTTTTAAAGCAAGACTCTGTTTTACTTGTTTTCCTCCACACTCCCCCCCCAAAAAATGTGCCACATGAAGAAGAATATGTGGATGTTCTGAGAATGAACCATTTTCAGGCTGTAAGGATGGCTCTGGCTTCATGTACTCTAGGAAAAGTACTCGCTGCTGATGACCGGTGTCACTGGTGACTGCAGCTGAACAGTGCTAAAACCAATTAAAGTCCTTCTGTCCCCAGCTCACACAGTATCCAGCAACATTTCAGGTAGTTTGATTAAAATCTGAAGAGGCACTGATTCCACTAGCCTGGTATTAACAGGGGAGTGAGCCCTAGTGTAGACAGCTGCCTGGCTCCAGAAGCCATCAGCAGTGCTCTGTGTGCTCAACATGTCCTGGAAATGGCTTCTGAGCCAGAAATCTGTCTACACTAAAGTGTTCACTATTTATGCCACCTTTCCTCTTTTGTTAGCATCAGAATGGAGTGAAAATTAAACAAGTGCAATTGAAAAATATGAATATCCTTTTCTTTTGAATTTTATCACCAAACAGATTAAAGAAAATTTGGCGAAACCTGAATTACTTTTTCATCACAATTTTTTCACAATAGTAAAAGGAAAAACAGATAGACTAAAAAGGAAACAAATCAAATCATTTCTACCTTTAATATTTTCAATTAAAAATATAATCTTGTCAGGTCTTCCCTCAATTCTTCCCAAAAGAAAAATATTTTGTTGCATTAGTTTTTTATGCATCTATGAAAGGACAAAGCACAGTACACGTCCATACTGTTTCCCTGATAATCTCTGTTATCCAACATGTACTTCAAAATGAAGTTGAAATGCAAAGCTAGTAGCTTTGGTTTCCAATAAAAAGTGTAGCAACAGGTATCAGTCATTTGTTAATAGAAGGACTTTTTAATGATGTCTTGTTCACATACTATGTCTCAGCCTGAGAAAGAGAAAAAGAACACCCAAACCACATGAGAAGGCACAAGCAAGCTAGAACTTCTTCTTTCTGAGTAAAAGAATCGCAAAATTATTTTGAAACATTTTTGTAAAAAAAGATGTAAAACTAAACATCTGGTCTGATGAGAGTATTCAAACACATTGTGAATAGAATTAACTCCTTTATAGTTACAAAATTTGACAGATTTAACTCTACTCGTTGCATCGTATCTACTCCGTTTAAAGCAAATGATGTAGCTGTTCATTGGCTTGTTTTTGTATTCATGTTCTGTCATCAGACAACACTGCAGGTCTTAGAAGTGGCCCACAGCACTAGAAAAAATTTCTCTCCTTTAGAGCTTCCCATCAGATATAGAGTATAATGCCAGATTCTTTGTGGAAAAAATTGTTTGAAAACTATTGGAGGTTTTACGGTACAGAGATAAGACTCCAAACAACTTACTAAGCACTACACCTCTGTCTTGTTCAAACTGTGTACAAACCAGGTGCGTTTGACAATGACATGGATTGTATTTTCTACGATGATGCTGATAATCCCCCTCCACATACATGAACATACTTGGCAACCCACATTTCTCACGTGCAATAAATGGAAAGGTCATTAGTGCTGTCAGTCACCAGTACATCTTGTTCTTTAGACCTGCAAAGCACATTGGGCTCACTGTCTGTTTCCCAGGCTTGGGAAATGCAGGAAGGATAGGCTTTGGAACACAATGGAAAATTTCCTTGCATTAGCTACCAGAAAAAAAGAGACACCCTGAAGGCCTTGTCTTTTTTCATTAAATTCATAAAAAGCAGTATAATTACAAAGCCTGCGTGATGCTAATTTTCTACATAACTTTCACACTTTATCAGACCTAAAATATCTGAAGTGGCAGCACTGATACACAGATCAGGTACCAGCACACATATCCTGCCATAGATAATGTGACCCAGAGAAGCATCGTTTAGTCTGTAAAGAATTAAGAAGAAATACCTCTACTAAGGAATATTCTCTGGCTGGATTACTCAATGAGCGCTGACAGGAGAGGCATTAATCTAGGGCATTAACAGACTGCAAGAATAGCAGATTTGCTCATGCTAGGCAGAAATGTGCCTTAATCATTAAAATAATGATAAATAGACCCCTCCCCCCAAATCACATGCAACTGTTAAAAACCAATCTCACAAACTTCCATTTCATTAATAAACACAAACAAACCTATAAATGGTGCCCATTGGAAGGATAATGTTGTTCCTTCTCTCTGAGAATGTATGTTTGTAAACCATGTAACTGGGCCCCGAGTAATTTTGGAGTGAGTAATTTCCGAATGCGCAATTACAAATGGCTAAAGTGCAATAGCTCCCTGAAGCATCATCACAATTTCTGCAGTGAGTGTTTAATTGTAGCCAGACTTTGTAACCTTACCATGGCCTGTGTCCTTGCCATAACCCTAGGCCTAAACTCCACTCCTCAACATATGGGAAAATTTTTCAAACTGATTGCTCCAATCTGATTAGGGGAAGTTATGTAGCTGCCATTTATTCAGAGTCTTGTTACCACACTCTAACAGCTGCTTTGTAAAAGATTCCCATTAAGGCCATTTTCTGCCTGCTCCAATTCCAGCACGCCTGTCAAAGTAATTGTGATTGCACTGATAGTTCCAAGGGTGCCAGCAATAAAAAAATTAAACATCTCTGATACCGGGTTGGCAAAAAGCAACTTCAACATAACAGTAAATTGTTTAGGAGAAAGTGATTCCTGCCTCATCTAATTTTTTTACCATGAGTTCCTTGGTAAATTCCCCAGTGGATGCTGGCACAGGTGTCTCCAGGGCAGTGTGAAAGGGGGAACATGCTCTGTAGCAGATGATTACTAAAAACCCAGCACAATTCCATTTCACGACAGCGATCTTTCTCTCCGGTTGCCACTTTGGCAACCTAAGAAGTTTGTTGGGTTTCTCACTACCAGTTGTAGTTAATGTTGAGGTTGATAAGCTGCACAGAGCTGAAATTCATGGCAGTACTGCAAATCAAACAGAGAATAGATAGCTTTCCATCATGGTGATAATTTCCATTTTTTTTCAAGAAAGAGAAAAGAGAAAAAGAAATATCACATGTTCCAAAGTGGGTATTTCTAAAGGATGAGAAGGCCCCTTAAAATTGCCATCAGTGATTTCAGCCTGTCCAGAAAACAATCATCCACATAGGACAAAGCATGATTTATTTTCACTTATTAATTCATATATTTTGTTAGCCTCAGATATTTAAACTAAACACATAGTTAGAGAGACTTGATCCCTGTTAATTTCTGATACGAATATGCAAATGACTGAGTGAATAAGGGTTAAAAATGGTTCAGACTTTTGGTTTGAAAGAGCACCCACATAGTGTTTGTTGAACACTTACACTTATTCCAACACTTACTCCTTTGACTTACATACTTTTGCACTTAAGCCAGCGAAGATTTTATCATTGCTTAGTAGTCAGACATACAAGATTACCAAATTTTTTACATTCTTTCTTCTATTTAAAAGGGAATAAACATTAATATGATTAATATCTGTCATATGTTTCAGTGCTTGCTCCTCCATGCAGCAATTACAAGGTTCAAATGCAAAGGAATTAAAAGGCTTTTATTTAGAATCGTACCCACCTTAAGAAGTCAGGCTAATAACTTGCAATTGCTAATATTACTTTATATTACATATAATCCATGGATTACAGATTTTGAAATGGTGGGTTATATTCCACTTTTAACTGTAGTGGTTTGGATGAGGTAGTTTCAACAGGCGTTTCCTCAAGTGAGGAAGTGTTTTGGTCTTGCTTTGTTTTGGGGCAAAAGTAAAATGCACAAAGCAAATAAAAATTATGCAACCTGAACTTTACAGTCAGCAAAGTGTGTTTATTGTTGACATAGGTTTACTGAGGACCTCTGCCTGGATTGTGCAATACATTTTAAATTTAACTCTCAAAATCCGGTTACAGCTTAAGTACAGTCTAAGCAGGTTAATGCTGCCCAATCTACATTTTTTTAAACCAAGAGTTCCTCAGATCTTATACAAATTAAAAGTAACCTCAAATAATAAAATTTCTCCCCTACTGAGGAAGAAACATTTGCCTCCTGGTTATTCTGTACAATGAAAACTTTTGAGAAGTTGACAAATGGATCCTGTGCTAAACATCAAACCTAAACAAAATATTTAAGAAAACGCCTAAAGAAGGTTTCTGAAGGTTTAAATAGGACACAGTCTGCAGTAAAAGGCACCCTGGAAAACAGGACTTTTGTTTTCTGGTTATGAAAATTGTCTTTGGTATCCATGAGGAGGGATCACATGTGTTCTCTATTACATTTGGCTTTCCAGGGGCCAGCAGAACAGAAGTTTATTTGGTGAGCTGTCCAAGTTCCATGTTCCATGACAACTTGTCTGAAGGAGTCATGATCTTGGACAGAGAATATTACAATTTTAGGCTATTTTTGATTCGTTTCTGGTGGCTAATAAGACTTCTCAGATGTGATCGAACTTTGCTGTGTAAAATGAAGTGGTTAGTTATTCCAACAAAATATTCTGGCAGGGTGAATGTAAGATTTCTTTGCCATCACTGCAGATGAATCATGCTCTCCAGATTCCCCTGTGTCTCATCATCTTATCACAGCAGGCTTTGATAGGTTTATTTCTAGATGGGTTTTTTTGATGATGTGTATGGTAGGGTAGGATAGTTTGGCTTTACAGAGGCAAGAGGAGAAGACAGGCAAAGAATTTAATGTCATTAATTTGACCTCATGGTCTCTTGGCAGAAAATACTTTTATGAAGTAATTTTTGGAGTTGAAGCAGTCTAAATATTTGTAGCCTGAGAATGGTGGTGGATAGATTTTTATCTCCATCCAGAGGCAGAAATGGTTTAACCAAGGCAAAATGCTCATCGTTTATGCTCACTAATAGCCTAAGGACCCAGTCTGAATGACAGCTGGTTGTGAACATCCAAACATTACCTGTGAGAAACTTAAAATCCAGAATTCAACTACAAAGATTTAACCCACTCTATTGAAAACTTCCTTTCTAAAGACATTGAAATATCTCACGGCTGTAATTGTTTTGAATCTTATAAGAACATATCTTCCCTCAGTTTCCATGAAAATATTAATTTAATGATATCTTCTTGTAAGTCTCCGTTTCCATGTGAGTTAACTGTCAGACATCCCAGGGCACCTCAGTTTTTCCTAGAATTCTGTTGATGGATTTTCTTTGCAAATACTTGCTTTTTCTTGGATGAGAGACTGGGTGGCCAGGCTTTTCAATGGTGGTGAAGTGGTGGTGTAACACCTTCTGAGAGAGTGGCAAAATTGTTCAAATCCCCACTGCTTTATAGGGATTAATTTAATGAGAGCTGTCAGTGAACATCAGAGGTGTGAGAGAAGACCAGGGTGTTACAAATGTTCTTGAAAACATGCTCTGGCTGCAAACCTGCCAACATTTCAAATGTTTAAAGTGGTAAACTTGGCAGATAGGCTGAGTCTGGTTTCTACGGTTGCCTGCTCCTGCAGAGCCTCCTGCCCCTCTCTCTACACCTCTCTGAGAGGCCAGCAGCTTCTTGCTCTTATAGGCTGGTTTTCCCTCCTGGAAAATTACACACTGCCTCCTTGAATATTCCTGCTGCCTGTTTGAAGAGGCAACACACTACCGATCATTTGAGCAGGGTACCCTGCTTCAATGACTATGTGCCTGTCATCTTAGCAGCAGTAGAAATTTTGCAATATGAGTGTGTTGGACCAGAGGTCTACAGTTGGCAGGTGTATTTCTAAGGCATTGAGAAGAACACCAGTTAAAGCAGGTTAAAGGAATTAGTTAACAAACCCATTACAAAGTTATTTAGCAGAGAGGAGTGGTGAATATGCTAGACATTGCAGGAAAATATCTTTTAGACATGAAGAAAAATAGGATGTAAGGTGGAATTGATTTCAGGTCTAAGATCACCAAATAAGATTAAAAAGTCCTACTTTGCTTTAAGCAGATACTTTTTTTCTCTGCAAAATAGATTCCTGTGAATCTATAGGCACTATGTGAGATGCAGAACTGCTAGGCTGGTGCACTAGGTCCATCAACCTACTCAGGATTTGTACACGGTTTTCTAGATAAAGAATCCAAGTACACCCGGGATGCACCTATTTCCTGTGTTGTCACTGTAAAAAGTACCTCTGCATGCTCAGCAAGCTCAATGCACCCAGCATGAATGTGGGATGTTAAACAGGTTTACCCGGGTACATGAACACTTGTCTGGGATTTTCAAGCGCCGAGAAACTCAACAGGTTCAGAAACTGTGAGCAATGACCAAATTCCTTTTGCCCCAAAAAGAAGTCATCAGCAATATGGGAAAGGCGAGGCAGACGGCTCATAGAAGTCAAAAGCGAAAATCTATGGCCAGAAGTGTCAGAGTTGGCAGGTATAAGTTCTACTCAAAAAAACCACAAAACCAAACAACCCCCAAAAGAAAGCAGACATGGTGGCTACACCTGGCCTGTATCTATTGTTACTGTGGCAGAAGGAAGGAAATAAGAGACTTGAGCTCCTAAATGCCTCACTTCTAAGTGTCTGAATCTCCCTCAGCAAAACTCAAGTAATTAACCTCAAAAATTACTCTAATGACCAACCACACAAACAAATGTTGGCCAGACCAGCCAGCTGATACTCTCTGAAGAGGCAGTAACATTAAAGACTGTTTCTCTGGTTACCTAAAGCTGAGCTTCTCTTCATTCTGGCAGGTCACGTATTTTCCTCACTGTCCTGCTGATCTGGTTAGTCCTTAGTGCTTTACATACCCTGCTCACGATTGCTATGTTAACCTCTAGTGAATGGAGGGTGTGTGGTGGGGAAGTACAGGATCCTTCTGACAGCTAAGTATGGAAGGAATTATCCAACTTTCTCCTCTGAGGAGTTATAGTTGTAGACAGTGGACAAAGGAGAGCTGATATTCAGGTAAGAAAACAAAATAGAAACCAAAGAACTCATTTTGGGCTTGCAAATCTTAGTAGTTGTCTCCTGATGGGAGACATTCAGGAGAACCCAAAGGATGCTGTGACTCCAAGATCAGGGTAATTGCAGGTGCACAGATATGTGCCTGGAGAGGGCATGCGACAAAGACAATTACTGAAAATTCTGTGGGGCTGGGAAGGCTGAGAGCAGGAAAAAGACAGAGCAATGCTCTCTGAAACAGCCTTCAACAAAATGGGTAAAGCACACCTTGCTGTACAGACGAATCTGAATGTCTCTGACATTTGAGATTTCAGCATGGGTCGCCATTTCCTTGTGAATGCTCTAATCAACAGTCTATAATACAAAAGGAGCCTAAATCCTCATATAGCAAAGAAAAAAGGGAGAGGCTGTCTTCTAAAGCAGAAGCCTAAACATCCTGCTCTAAGAGGAGTTTCCAGGGTCTGGGTCTTCGATTCAGAAGTGAGAAGTGAAGATGGTTAGCCAGACCTGCTGGTTAGCTCTAAGTTTCAACACAATGAATGGGACTGACTTTTGATGGCTCCCTGTCTAGTGAAAAAGTGTCTTGGTCCCATTCTGCACTGGACTCCCTCCCCTTCCATCCAGAAAACTACCCTTTGCTCTGACAGACACATGCCTAGGTGCAAAGTGTTCCTCTATTAAATTGTTATTAGTGATACATCTCACAGTGTTTTTTGGCATTTATCTGCTGGATACAGCACACAGGTGGAAGGGTATGTGATACCCACCTCCTCCCCAGTCAGTCAGACAGAGTATTTGGTTGCAGCATGCCTGTCTGGTCTATGTCCTGAAGTCTTCCTTAACGGGAGGGGGAGGTTGGGACAGAATGACAGGGAGGAGAGGAGCATGACTCCCTCTGATCCCCATCTGGAACTGGGGTCCAGTGGAGGACTGAACTTGGATGTGAGAGTTGGGGAGCAATGCTGGATGCCATAGCATAGGCAGAGCCTTTGTGGTAGGAAGGGTTGAGATGAGCAAGGCGACTCCTGCCATGCCACGTAACTTCACTTCTTCCTTAACAGCGAGTGTTTGACTTTGAAGCTCTAGTCTCCCCTGATCAGTTTACTCCATAAATTAATGTGTTAATTGTACACACAGTGCTGTCTATTAGGGAGGTGTGTGTTTGACAGCCTCCAGCTGCGTGTTTGCAGAGATCCTGTTGTAGAAATCATTACAACGACCAGTTTTCACAACCTTTTTAATGTACTCTTAAAAGTAACAATTACAGAGGCTTTAACATTTGCAGCTGAAACATGTTTGAAGAATGGCTCATTCAGATTCTTTAGTGTAACTTGATGTTAGATTGGATTGCATGATGCCAAATTAGCCATACTCCACATATCATCCCACTAACATTGTAAGAGCTTTTCTTTTTCTCAAAGGAAAAAAATCAAAAAAAAGCCACCATTTTTAAAGCTCGTACTTCAGAAATTCTTTTGTAACAGGTTCCATCTGTTCTTAATTTCTTGCCTAAACAGACAGACTAGAAAGCAAACCTTTACTCACATCAACTTTTTGTGTGAGTCACGGCTTACAAAAGGGTGCAGGCAATCTGGCCCTGGGATAGAGGCAAGTGTGTGTTATATAGTTACAACAAATCTGTTTGACCTCTCAAAATGCAATGGGCATTAATGTTAATATATCGAACCCTGTGAATCACACAAAAGTCAGAACAGATGTGTTTTAAAAGTTTTCTTTGATTTGTCATCCTTGTCTTTTTGGACACAGATTCATACATCTGTAAAAACAAGTAAATATAATTTTGATTCTTTTAATGATAGAAATTGAAGTATAGCTGATGGTGAGTGTAGAGATTTACTGTCAGAAAAGGGCATTTTACAATCTATCACATGAATACCGCTGAGGTGCTCCAAAGGGTTGAGACATCAACAGGTTTGAGAGTATCCATAGGCATTCACATTCACCAACAAGCATACAACCTGAAGAACAACTGGTGAATTTTGTCACCTCTAAAAGGAAACATATATATGAAAGGACAATGAACAGCTCATTACATTGGTTAAAAATGTAGCACATGCAGCTGGATCTATGTTCCAGTGGTTATGGCTGGAAGTTTGTCAGAAAAGCAGAAATCATCCTTTTTATGTTCTTTTGCTGTCTCTGATCAGCCTAATCAGGAGCCCCTGGAATAGCTGGGAGTGGATGGTGTGAGTAGAGAGGAAGCAAAGCATTGAAAGGTGCGAAAAAGTTGTAGTGGAAGTTAAAGCAGCTTGACCCAAGGAGGCACCAATCTGTGTAATGTAAAAGGGAAAACTTGAAGAAAAAAATGGTTTGCAGAAGAATAATTGGAGAAGGTAGACCCCAGTACTGAAAGGGTAGGGAGAGAGGGAGAGGAAGAGGAAGAAAGGACTGAAGACCTGTGTAATGTAAATTAAAAAGATTTCAGTATAAGCTTTTATAGAGCGGTTAGAGCCCAGAGAACGCATGTCTGTCCTCTAGCAGCAAAATGTTTCAATATGCAATTTTCTTGAGTAATCTGAAGTGCTGCTTGTTTCCAGAAAAAAAATCAAACCTTTACAAGGCTCTGCAATTTGCTCTTTATACTACATATTGAAGATTTTCATGTAGTAGGTCACAGGTATGCTTGCCCTGCTTCACCAGCCCTTTTCAACAGGCAGTGTGCTTAATGCATGCTGCTACCAATCAGGGTTTGCCTGAATTTGCTGGAGGCCTTCAATGATGTAATAATACCGTAGGTTCTAAAATGCTTGAAAAATAAAATGAAGATTAAGATTAAACAAAACATTTTTCTCGGTGATAAATTTAAGCAAATTGAATGTAATTGCTCAATTTTATTCAAAGAAAGAGTCTGTGCTAACCTTACACTCAAGTGTTCTTCCTGACTTTTGCAAGCCTGGATGCATGACATCATTTGGACAATTTGCACATATTTATACAATTTGTCATCATTCTGTCTTTACAGTCTGGAGAGTTACAGGATTTGCCTCTAGGCTTACTTTTCCCCCTGCACAAGATGCTTTATGAGAATCATATGCTTGCAATACTATTTTTAAAAACTGAAAAATTTAAGTAAACATTGGGAACCTACTTCATATTTAAAGCTGATATGAGGAAAAATAAATTGTGAACAAAGAAACAGGGGCTGGAGAATTCTAAATCTAAACACGTACTGGAGGCACAAGTGGTTTTTTTTCCTTAGGCTACCTTTGACATGGGTATGTATGAACAGCATGGGCCAGGATAATATTTCAGAGATGGGGGAGGCATTAAATGATTTTTTTTTTGTGCTTCCACCAAGTGTAATTGACTCCTGTACCTCATTACCATATCAGCTGTGTGGATTATCAGAAAGATTAGTAAAGTGGCTATTTGGCATGCACTGCAAGCTTAGGTTCTTCTGAGATGAAGGAAGGGATAAAGATTGGTACAGAAGATAGGAGAAGCAAAAGTTTACAAACTAAATGTTTATAGTTAAGTACTTAGTAACTGGAGCATGTGAATAAATTGTCTGACTTTTTCAAGCGGGTAAGGAAAACGATAGATGCTTTAAATGAAAATTCGCATTGATTTTTGAGAATTTAAGCCTTTATATACTGGGATTTTTTTAGGATCACTCAGCTCCTAGGTTTCAAATTAGAAATCGTTTTTTTTCTTATTTATGGTAGTTGCTATTACCAAGGCAGTCTTTAAAAGAGAACAGCAGAGTATGTTCTTGAAAGGACTGAGATACTCTTTTCCAACACTGTTCTTTCATTCTGCACCTAAACCAAGGCCATCTGTGAATTTTGTTTTAGGTGTATACTATGTCTGATTTCTTATCAGGGCAAGATCTGACTATCCTATCTGCTTATATACTCCTGCATCCTGAAGTACTGATCAGAGCTGATCTATATATAGCAGATATTGTCTGAATTACCACTTCAGGGTGATAGTAAATACGGGATTGATAGAGCTCCGGCTTTGCTGTATTTTCTGCACTTCCTTAAGTGCTAATAAAATGATCTAGTCTATGCTTTTCTTCATTTTTTTAAATAATTATTTTAAAACAAGACTAACCTTTTTGTAAATAAAGATGGAGTAAAACCTTTTTTTTCTGGGAAAGGGAAATACTTGTTTTCTCCGATGTCATATGTTTTCTGTTTTGAATTAACTTTTTCTTTTGGATTTCATATCATGATTTTAGGATAATTAAAATTATCCCATAAATAAAAAAGATTTTTCACTTCAGGTTGAATGAAATGTTTTGTTCAAATAACATTTTTTACGAGTTATTGTTTGACCATTGAATCAAGAAAAACTGCAGTGAGTTCAGCTAGTAAGAACTTTCTCCCACAGCAAGAAACAAGCTTGGTCATTGATTTCAGCTAGCATAAAATGAAGTCTGAATCGATTCACACCAACAGCTTTTAACTTTCAGAAGGAGCTTACATTTGAATGATAGACTGAAAGTGAGCGATCCATAAACCTGGTAAATAACACTTTATTGCTCTTGTAACTCAGTAGATGTGCATTGAGGTTTATAGACAAAAACAGATCTTCTCTCTAAGTTATTATGGACAAATAGAGAGGAGACAAACAGCAGACTCTGAAAGGTGAGAATGGACGAAGATAGTAACCATCAATTGAAGTATATTTCCAGTGAATAATTGGAAGCAGAGGTCAGATATTTTGGCTTCTTGAAACAATAGGACAGTTAGAGGGAGGAAGATGGAGGGTCTCACTGAAAGCAGAAAGGGATGAAAGCAGAAAGATAAACACAGAACCTTGCTTTAGGGGCTTGCAATTTGGGCTCAGTGATAGACAAAAGGAAAGAGGTTATGGTAAGTGTGCAAAGCATCAGGACATCATAAGTAAAGCCGAAGAAATTTATTCTTACCCTGTAAGTGAAAACATACCTTAAGAGAGACTTTATAAACTCATTGTCGCTGAAGTCATGCATGATTTGGCAAAAAGGCTCAGTTAATTAAAACCTGCAAAACAAAGCACCACTACTAATTCATTAAATGATCCTGTGGGCCTGCTAATGTAGCTTTAGGAGACTCTATGCCACTTGCCACTTGTGACAGCAGATCCTGCAGGCAGTGATGAGGCAAGATTTTGCCTATGCTTGCCTTTATGCACCACCACTAAATCTTTGCACAATCAGGGCCTAAGCATCTGTCAATAAGTCCTGACCACACAGGCACATTGACTTATAATCTGACTTCTATTCAGTACGCGCACGGGTTATCAATGCACATATTTGATACCCTTCATTAGTTTAGTGTGCTATCTTTAGAGAAAAGTCAATGGCCTGCCCATCTCAATGGATACCCTAGAATAAATTTGTGAACTAACTACAAAAGAGTACATAAAACCAGATGAGGCATGACAGAATTAAAGTCTTTGAGTCAGAGGCTCAGCTGTGGCAGACAGCCAGCTGTGCCACTGCCAGTTAGGCCATGCGTATTACCATTACAATTATATCGAAGGGAAATGACTTCATGCACAGGGTATGGGCTGAATATTAAAAATTCCTTGAGCGAAATGAAAGGCGCATTACAATATGATAGAAAAAGAGTGCAAACATGTTTCATTTTATTTCAACACTATGCCCCAGCAGATGCACTGGTAAGCAAAGGAAATTGCTAGGTCTCAGTTTCATGTTCCAGGGCTTTACTGATTGGAGGACAGATTTACAGCACATGTAAGAAACAATTAGAATAGGGACTCCACCAACAACAAAGCGAGGGAATAAATTCCGATAATGAGACGGGAAAAGTACAAGGTAGAAATGATCTATGTGCTTGCATTCAGGGTATAAAATGTCAAAAAGCCCTGTGTCAGCATGAATTGCACTAGGCAACAGATGGTGTACAGATTATGCTCTCTCTCCTTCTCTCTCTCTTTCCCTGCGTCTCTTTCTTTTATAGGTTTCTTTCCAAAAAACCTACAGATTTCCCTCAAACACTTTGGTATTTATTGGCTGTCAACTGAATAACTATAAATGTTTGGTTGGGAGATTGTTGGGGAAAGAAAGAAGAGAGGAAGCAGACAGCAAAAACTTCAAAGTTTTCCCAGTCACGTTGCACGGACAGGAGATCAACTCTTTGGACTCTGAATTGTTGCTTTCAGTTAAATTTTCTATGCTGAAAGTTTTGATTTTTTTTCTTCCTCCATCCTTCAACTAAGTGACATATGAAAAAGAAAGAGGTACCTGCAGAGTAAGAACTATGCAGTGCTGCAGTAGTGTCTGCCGTCACAGTAATGAAATAGAGCTCAAAGAAACTTGTTGCTCCTTCTTAGCATCTATTTACACTGTGTAAGCAGAGTGCCTCTGAATTGGGCAAAGGTCTCGTTTTGTGAGACAAATTCATGAGTTTTGAAGGAATCTGAAATTTGTGACATACTTTAATCTTGATGAATCATAAAACACAACACTTTATGACTAAAAAAACCCAGACACTGTAGAAACTATGCAGGTGGGGATTATTTTATCTATCCCCCCAGTGCAGCTACTTTGTGTGTGAAACTGTGATATTATATACAACAGTTTAGGAGAAAAGATAAAGAAAATGTTAGTTCTAAGACAAAGAAAGATATTTGAAACACAAACAAGATAACCAAATGAGAATTCACTTACAACACCTCTGTCACAATGAAAACAATAGTAAATGAATGTTAGTTGCATTAGACATTTTAAAGTCAGAAGGAAAAGAAACTTCAGAATTTACAGTTGTTCTTACATTTTTAGAGTGGTACCCATCTGTTTTGTGGGTTTTTTTGTTTTTTTTTTTTTTGTAAACCATACTGTTTTATTTTCACAGGGCCTGAATGCTCTGGAAGAATAAGATCAAAATAGCCCCTAGATGACATTTTTCTAATTTTTCACTTCTACACTTGAAAACTCTTAGATACCATTTATTCAGAATGCAACTAAGCAAATTGTCATTCCTTTTTAATTCCCGTAGTGTGTTTTCTGGGTAGAAAACTACTAGACCTGGGGCAACCTAAGTGGCCAAAATTTATTTTAAACTTCAAAGCTCAACTGTATTATTGTCATATTATGCCTTACACGTTCTACCCAGACCACCACAATCCATTTAAAGCCAGACAAGTTTCTAACTTGCTTGATCACAAGGATCCTAGAGATGAAAATTAACCAAAGCAGCAAGGGAGGTTTTTAACTAGCAGTTATGACACCTTCATAGCTCATTAACACCTGCTGAGGTGGCCCAAATTCCTCTGTTTTGTGACATGGCTGTGAGCCATCACATCCCTGCTTTAGGAAAAGCCAGCGCCTTTGCTGCTATGTCCAACCTGGCAGTAACAACTGATGCTATAGAGATATTTATATGAAGGGGGGACAAGGGATGCTGTAAGGAGCAGTGGTTCTTGAGATACTATTTATGACAGGTACCCTACTATCTCAGCAAGGAAATGTGCCCAGAGGCAAAAGAACCCCAGATGAGCTCTGAGGTTAAGGCAGTTACAGAAATACCTTCTCTCTGAAATGATAGTTACAGTGTTATGCTCAGGGTGGAAGCAGATTGAGTATTAAAATACATTGGAAATGAAAGCATGAGTTGTCCAGCTTTGTGTATTACAAGTAGTGTATCACGTTGTCTAGAAACTTTTCAAAATCAGCTGACTGTGTATGGCTGTGCAAGTTTATCACAGTATCACAGTATCACAGTATGACAAGGTTGGAAAGGACCTCTGAGATCATCAAGTCCAACCTATAACCCAACACTAACACCAACCATCATCTAGACCATGGCACTCAGTGCCACATCCAATCTCCCCTTAAACACCTCCAGGGTCGGCGACTCCACCACCTCCCTGGGCAATGCATTCCAATGGCCAATCACCCTTTCAGTAAAGAACTTCTTCCTCACATCAAGCCTAAACTTTCCCTGATAGTTTATCTCAGTGTGTGCATCAATAAGCATGTACAGTTTGCAGATATAAGCCCCCTTGTTTGCTTTACCTCTTGAGCAGGGTGACAACTATCATACGTCGACTCTGGATGAAAATCTCCTGACTATGTGCCATGTCTACAGATCACCACTTACCCTCACCCCTGCTGTAGCTGTTCAGAGAAAATCCCATCTCCTCATGGGATTTCTTGTATGTCTACTTCTGAGGGAAACTGCCTTCTCAGTTCTAGGGAGGCAGATGCAGCAGATTTGATCTACCTTTGCCTTGTGAGTACTATAGGGGAGAAATGTCTTCACAAAATCAAGATTGTGTGCTGCCTCCTGTGTTTCTCAGAGGATCAGCACAGGAGGAGGAGCAGCTCTTCTCCCACCCCCTCCAATCACACCTGTCCCCAAATGTATATTGGTGTCAGTCTTAACCATGCTCGAACAGGAACAGAATTTCTAAAGGTACCAGTGGAAATTATGAAAATACCAATCATAAAAGTGCCTGGGATGTGTTATCACTGAAAAAAAAGAAGTCCAGCAAGATGGAAATGAGAGTGAGAAGTTAGAAGGGCATGTGCAAGGGGCTTCACAACTTGGACAGAGAGACATTCAGCTCCGGATCATATGATTGAGGAGTTAAAAGTTCTAGATTTTCAAAAGATAAAAGTAGCCACAGTTTCACAGTCTGCAGCCAGAGGCCCTAGCACACAGGAGGATGTTATTTCTTTCGATTTCTCCAATCTCAGAATCTTGATTTAATTTCTAGAATGTAATTAAAACTTCAGAATACCTCTGTAGTATAGATATTCTAATCACTTTTCACATGATACAGATTGTGAACAGAAAGAGAATGAGATTTTAAAAAATACTTAACATTAAGCTAATTGATTCCTTTGAAGTCTGCAGGAATATTACAAAGTACATGAAAGCCAACAGAGTTAAGCCAGCCCTAAGTGCTAGATTTTCAGAGATCTTATTAGAACTGATTGAAAAAAAATTCTTTTTGCTTAGGAAATTCTGAAGTTTAGCTTTTTTACCAAATTGGAGAATAAATTTTGCCTAGATCTAAAATTTCGTCCTTGACTCACCAAAACCTTCAGTTGCCAGGTAGTTGTTAAAACTGTAAAATATTTATGCTTGTTGTCTAGATTTTTATACTATTGAGTATGCAAACTGCTCAAAATGAAATATAAGAAAACAGTAAAGTTATGCTATTCACTTTATTTGCATGAAATAAGATAAGAAGAACAAGCCAGTTTAGTTTGACTTTTAATTGTTGAAAATACCATAACAATTTGATATATCTCTGTGAAATGCTATAAACTTTATGTCTGTTTACATCTTCAGGCTTCTAAATAACTTTCTGAAATATGGTCCTAATATGCTTGAAAATCCCACCTAGGCCATTCAGCTACCTTGTGTAAGGCCAGTGAGTAAGAGATGTTGGCAGTCTTGCAATAATAAAAAAGTGATAGTATGAGATTTGTGTTGGAGACAGGTACAAACTAGGCTAAAAAGGACACCAGACACATTACTTCCATCCTGTTTGCATATCCTTTCAGTTGGCAGTGCAAAATTCAGTGTATCTTTCTACAGAATCTGCAGTCTGTACCGGTAACAGCACTACTCTTGCTGCTTTTGTGTTATACCAGCACTGTTTCATTTCATTTGCACTGACCCAGATACAATGGTTGTCATGCCAGGAACTTTTAAACTAGAATCTGGTTTTAAGTATTGTTTTCTTCTTTTTTTTTTCTGGGTTAAATCTTGTGAACTTCTCTCCTTCTACTGCATCAAATTCTCTACCATCTGTAGAGAAGTTGTGAGCACAAATTAATGAGCAATTAACATGCAGAGGAAGCCCGTTTTAGTTAGTAGTGTATTGCTCAGTTTTACTTCTTGCATTGCTCTCCATTTTTAATCTCAGTTTTCTTTAGAATCCTCATGAGATTATTTGACAGTTCCAATACATATATTCATTATCAGTTATTGTGACATTATGTATTTGCAAGTCTGTGATATAACCAAAGTTTCTTTAAAGAGAAATAGTGTGATTCTTTTGCCCATTGATATCTGGATCAATGGAAGTAAAAGTTTGAAGGTGGGACAGTTACAGACAAAAAATATGTGTGTATGTATATGCATATGCATTTCTAATTAAATAGTATGTTAGAATTGCTGTTTAAATAGATATAATTATAAGTTGCTCAAAGGAAATCTTCTCACACTGAGGTGAATATGCCTACTCCAAGACAGAGCTGTCTTAGAGTCCTTCACTTTTCTGGGGACAGGATGATCATTGGCTTCCACGATTAAAACTGTTTATCTGAAAGAGACCTCAAAACCCAACATTTCTAGTTGGAGAAATAGGCAAAATTAACAGCAAGTTTTCAGTTTTCAGATCAAAAGAAAAATAAGCTAAAACTGTCAGTGTCCTGCTGTGAAGTTGATGACAAAATTGTGATCTGCACTACCAGTTTTCTACAAGAATTTTTTTAGTGTTTGTACACTTAAAAACTGATCAAATTTAAAGACAGCAGTATGTTGGGAGCTGCTTTGAGGAAACCACAAATTTTTCTGATAAATTTGATTCTAGATTGTATTATCCATGCACTATGGATTAAAATTATATCTTTTGGCTATTACAATTCTTTTTAAAATTTTTTTACCTCTGTTATGATTTTTCTTAGATGTAGAAAATCAACAAAAACTAGAGAACTATATATGGAAAAGAAGCCAGCAACATTAGTTCAGTCATGAAAAAATGTGGAAATAAATGTCCAAACTTCTCTTACTTTTAGTTCGGTTTTGAAAAAAATTAACACTACCATGGCTGTTGTACTTGCTCATAAAATACAGAAGTTACATTAAGAAGAAAGGAACGGAAATAAGTGTATGAAACACAAACATACATAAATGGATGACATGATTACATAACCTGTTTCATTAGGCAAACACTCAAATGAGTACATTGAATATTTATTTCAAGAAGGTCTATGCGAAAATACATAGTGCTGTGGTGAAAAACTGGTTCTGAAACTATCTGCTGGCTTTTACTTCTTTCTCACTTTACCACCAGTCTTCAGTCTCCAGTTTGAGGCTCTGCAGAATCTGAGGCTGTAGGTGCTGTACATCTCTGCTTCAGGTGACTCCTGACACGACCAAGAGAACAGGTAGCACAGGCTGTGCTGTCATGGTACATGGCTGCACCACAGCGCACACAAGTGATGGTCACGCCACATAGTACTAATGGGATCACACGAAAGCCCCTCACGGTCTATTTTCTTGCCAGTAAACCTGCATCTGTGAAACTCACTTTGATTGCCAGCACTCCTGCAAAATATATTATTCCACACGGCTACCAAAACCAAAGGAAGGAAGAAAGCTTTTTAAAAGTTTCGGACAAGACTATTCTTATATTTACCTGGACTGCACGTCTCAGGAAAAGATATATTCCTCTGTAAATTCCACCTTCCTGTTCACAACATCAGTACTTCAATGAGTTAATTACAATATCAGCAATGCTTTATTAATTCCAGGATTTGTAGAAAAAAATGCTACAAAAGGTGGTCTGTTACGTAACTTGTTTTTCAAACTTTTTCTTTCTTCAGAATGGGATATATCTGACAGTGCTAGTTAAGAATATGGGTGTCACTCTTTAATTCTCTGTAGTTTCTTTCTTTGAGACACAGATCAAACATGTAGTGCTGTTTGGTTTTTTTCTGAAGTAGTAAATAATACCTCTATTACAAAGTCACCTGAGCGCTAACATGTGTTCTTCAGGCTGCAGTCCCTCTTGACAAATCAGCGGTAGTGTTGTAGCCTCTCTTTTCACTTAAAAAGCCTGCTTTTTAAATTTTTTACTGAAAGTACAAACTCAGCATCTTGCTGTCCTAGTTTGTACAATGCATGAAATAAGCCTGAATTTAAATCATTACCAACCTACCTGTTTTAATGGTGGACATTACCTAATGCTGATGTCAAAGATATTTCCTTTGAGTTTCTCACATGAAATTCACTCAACGTGATGCAGCCAAACATGGGTGATCTGTGTGGTTCCTTGCCACAGCTCTCAGTGACATCTCTACTGCTGAGTTCACTGTGCACTGGGTCTGCATAAACTGAGAGCAGGGCACCAGAAGAGGTGAAATAGGTAAAATCCCAACCATTGATCAGGAGATGAAGATGCAGCACAGGATGCTCACTCCTCTCTGCTGCCTGCCCACAACTGTTCCTCTGGGCCAGAAGCGTTATTAAAAATTCTCTGTAATCCTCCGTGGGAAACAGTATAATACCTATATAAATATGAATGTGTCTGTATTTTTCTCTTTTGGCATCACCCTTCACCTTCTCCTACTAAGAACTGTGTTCCTGAGTATGGTGTCAACTAGAGACCCTGTGGCTGATGGTTACAGTGCCATCATTTCTATGAAGGGGTATTGAAGAGGTAAATTTCCTCAGCACAGTTTTATTATAAGGATTATATGGAGCCTTGAGCCTGTTTTGGGATTCAGGGACAGGTTCCACAAAAATACAGAGATTTCTTTTAAGGATGTCTTGCTTTATAAGTAACCAAGTCCTTTAAAATAGACTAGAATAGGAGTTTCAACTCTGTAAAGAGAAAAATTCTTGAATGCTATGATTCAAGTCTATATTAATGTAGACATTAACATTATTTATAGATTGACACTCTTCCAAGTTTTGCTCTGGGTTTGTTTGAAGCAGTAGACAATACGAACATCAGAAGGCAGGTGAGCTTCTACTAAAGGAAAACTGTTTCTGGAAAAAAAAACCCTACTTTTGCCTGCACATTCACATACAGATGGAGTATAGCATTATGCCATATGGAAGATAACCTAAAATATTAAAATACATTAATTCTCCTGCCCTGAAGGCCTGCTGGCTGATTACAGACAACTCACTGGGGGTTTACACTCCAGTAAATTCACTTAGTTTCATAACACAGGTATTTGCTGGTGCCGCAATACACTGTAGGACAATGAGCCTATTGATCTGCTGTTATTAGATGTGTTAAGGCTCTGAACAATACTTAAGAAATAAAATAACTGATTTCTGAAATTTTTCAAAAAGTTAAATATTACAAAGCTGCAAGTGAGCAGCAGAAGGATAGTCACAATGTGGTCTTATTTCTCTAGCAGTTTTATATTTTTGTATTCTAAATTTTCTAGCAGAGCAGAGTATTTCTTGGTACATCTTGTTTTCAATTGCACCCATATGGTTGTGTACAGCAGCATTACACCATCATGACAGAAAAAGAGGATGTGAAGCCTTTTCCAACAAGCTTCCAGTCTTTCTAGCTGTCTCCCATATGTGAACAGAAGTTAGGTTTGTTGATATGATCCTTAACAGTGGTCAGAGAAGGTTATAAATCCTGCCATGGTGATTCTTCTTTCCTCATTGCTGGTCTGATGCAGTTGCATGAATTTTGGTTCCCTTAAGGTATATCAGCCTTTAAAGACAATAAGATAGCTGAGACCTTTCCACTGTAAGGAAAGACCACTCACAGAGGACAATAAATTAGCAAAACTAATCAGCATTTTTGTTGAGTAAATATAAAAAGACTGTAAATAGCATGTTAACATGAGCAGAAACAAATAATCGGTGGGATGAAGCTATTGATATTGGATCACCTAAATAGTTGTTTCTGAACATACCAATGAATGAAATTTCAGCTGCCATGACACCTGTAGATGTTGATAAAATGGGCAACAGGGGGACTGTAGTCACATGAAGCAACTGCCCTACAAATGCAGTAGGCATTTGAAAGTCAGTTTAATCTAGCTAACTCTTCTGTAGCTATTACAGTTCAGCCTAGAAAAACCACTGGCTGAACCACTGAAGTCTCACTTCAGACCTGCTTTTATATTCTTTTATTATATGGAGCATTTGTAAACAGTGAGATAACCTCTTCCTCACACACTAGCTTTCAGATGACAGCCAAGCAGCCTTCTCTTTGTCTTTGTTTCTTAGCAGACAGTCATGAGGTGTTATTTCAGTGAACGGGTTTTCTTCCATATGCTGTTTCATTTATAGACTGCATGGGTCCAATCCAATTTGTATTGAATTTGGTGGAAAGACCCTACCATCAGCAGGAACTACCTGAGGCCACAGAGGCTAATTTCCCCTTTTGGGGAAAAAAAACCCAAACCAAAATGAACGAGAAATACTATTTTGAATATCTCTGTGTCAGCTCTTGATAGGTATATTCCAAAGCAGACTTAAAATGTAAGATAATGTTTACTGTTCATTTTGAAACTTCCTTGGCTTTGCCAAACATTCACCAGAGGCAGTCTGGCCTTGCATTTGTCTTCACGTGTACATCTTGATCTTGCTGCTGAGCATGGTTCCCTTCTCTGTGTCACCAGACACCTGCTTTTCATTCGGACAGGGGCAGAAAGGATAGACATAGTTATCAGCATTACTTACTGTTGCCTCCCTCCTCTGCCACAGCCTCCTGGTACCCCATCACTCTTCACTTGTTTGCATAGTACTAATATTCCCACCTTGACAGACAGACCATGCTGTTAAAACAATTATATCCACATCAACAGTTAGTAATGATTGTTTACATGGTGCCAAACTGGGTCTTGTGCCCATGGCCAGGAGGAGCAGAGTGGGGGTGGTCGGGGCTTTCCCTGGCTGATAGAGTGGACACTAGATGAGCTGAGCACCCCAGAGTCTCTTTGCCAGGCCTCATCCACAGCCTGGTAACAATGGCAGTTGCCTGGTGCTTCAGAGTGGTTAGATGTATCTCTGTTTTCATCAATGGCACTCCTGCAGTGAATTCTGGGATAAACATAACAATCGCACCATTGGAGAAGGGTTGGCTACAGTTGCCAGAAATTCAGCAGATGATCCCAAGAGGATGGTTCTACTTGCCAAACAGCCTTTTCCCAGCATCAACTACTCTGGCATGAAGCACTGCTGTTAACATGCTGTTAAGCATGGTGTAATATGCACCCGTGGTACAATTATTTTTGGTCAAATTATTCTTTTTATTCAATCATTTTTTCCATTTTTTCCCTGCTGAGTCACTGGCAGCTATTTGCATTGGCTATTCCCACAAAGACAGCCAAGAAATGCCATGGCATTTGTCACCGCTGCATTTGTGTGATTTTTCTTGGGTCTAATTTTCTTTATTTAGAAAAATAGAAATCGATAATCAGTGCTTTTTTCTTGGATAGCAGGTTAAAAATCTTCTAATATAGTATTTCCTAACCACCCATGTGTCATCATTACTTGCTACTTTATTAATTTTCAAAGTGACCTCGCCTTGGTAACCATCTCATTTCTAATGACTGAACTTGCTTTTATGTGTGCTCCTCCTAAGAATTGCCATTAGCTGATTATAGTGTTAACTGCCATGACATTTTAACACACAAACAACCTAAATAGTAAGCAAGTCCCTATTAGACAAGTCAGATATCCACTGACATACTGTAAGGAAGAATTTACTGCCTAAATTTGAAAGCACTAGGGTTTTCTTAAATAAAGGCTGCAGTCCCTCCATGCTTTGTCAAGAAAACTACTGTTTTGCAGATACCAAGGCACACAGCCAGCTAGAATTCAACTGAACTAGTGCATTAAAAATAATCCCCAAACCTCTATAACAACCTAAGAACTAAGGACATATGATTTTTAATTTTTGGTGGTAAAATATTTTCCAGCCTCTCATCTATGGCATTTCTGAGTTCATCACAAATCTTCTCTACGTTACGTTCTAGATCCACAGCCATAAATGTTTAGGTCAGAATGGTGATTGCTGACCTATAGCTGACTTGACATGTGAATTATGTAAGTAGTGATTGGTTTTTTCCATGTTACCCTCAAAGAGTTGATCTTCCCTAGAACCCTAAAACTTATCCTGTCAATCTGTATACATTAATTTCTTTTTCAAGGAACAAAAAAGCCCTGAAGTAAATTTTTTGGGGAAAAATAAGAAGAGTTGTTCACTAAAATGTGTAGGAATCTGTATTAGCCACTGTTGCTTTACAATTCCCAACCTCAAGGCTGCATCAGCCCATAGTGAATTTCTGTTGTATAGCTTAAATTAGTTTGAAAAAACTGGATGTAGATCAATGTGCCTGTGACTTAAAATTTTTAAATATCCTTTAAAAGACTTCGAAATCCTAAAGCACACCAATATTTTAAAGAGATATTTCCATCACCCTCTGCATTTCAGATCATTGAAGTCTTTTATAATAAAATGAAATGTGACTCCTTTGTGAAGGCTATTATTCTCGCACTTGGGTGCAAAAAGACAGTTTCAGAGTCCCCGAGCTGAGTTGCAGTAGACTTTCTGACACTGGGTGGTACCTTTAACTGAGTGTCATCCTGCAGTGTCTTATAGGTATAGACATAAAATGTTGGAGAGCAGCATCCTAAATGATGAATATTAATCCTGAGATAAAAATTAGACCCATTTAAATCGGTCCTCAGTTTTCTCATTGCATTTTGTCTCTGGCACACGATACGCTTATTGCACCTTGCAGTTCTTTCGTCTCTCCCCTTCTTCATCTGACTTTTCTAGACATTTTTAAATTTCACAGTTTGAAGTTATTATTCAGCATCCTCCTAGTGAGGAGGACGGACAAAAATCCTTTTGAAGGCTTCTACCTCTTCCCTTAATCACACAAGGCGTGGTTGGTAAGTGATGTAAGGCCTGCCTTTCCCCAGAGACTGAACGCTCAAAGCTCCTGATTGCTTGGGGAACAAGAGAGCCAGAGGGGATCCTAAATCAAACCCTGTCTCTCACTCACCAATGCACCAATTGCTGCAACCGCTAGCTTTCATTAAGAACGTTGTCTTCAATTAAGGGAGGCGTTGTCAAGTATTCTACTTTTAGAGCTCTTAATTTGTTATTTTATACTTGTAGAATTTGTAATGCCATCTCAGAATCCATGGCATCTTCTGGGACAATACGTTGTCTGCTCCTGTGCCATGACATATCACCATAAAACACAGGGCTACAAGAGCCTATAATAATTTATGAGAGTACATTAGGCACCCATGTATAATTTATCAAATGGGCATTATGGAGGCAGGAGTATGCCTGACTGACAAAGGTTACTTCTGCATGGGTGTCTTGTATAACCACACAGGGAAGAATCCAATAGCCAATTCACTGAATTACAACAAAGGAGGTTTTACTCAACAAACTGGGCACTCCAAGAAGTGAAGTTGAAGAGCGTGAAAATAATTCCTGATCTTTAATGTTTTGACTGCAAATTGATACTCTCCACAAGATTTGTAAAGACGTTTAACTACACATTAAAACTGGAGGAACTAAGTTTTTAAGGAGAAAGTGTTATAAAGGCCAAGATCTGGATTTGATTTAGCAAAAAAACTGTGGGTCATGTTCAAAATTTGTTCAAATATAAATAATGATCCTGTCGAACCTTTGAGAATCCCATTTCCTAGTACCTGCTAGGCCTACAGTAGCAGCTTAAACGTGACTTCACATAACATTTGGGGCTGAGTATTCTTTAACTATATTCTGCTCCTGCTGAACAGAACATGAATCATCTTGGGAAAAACCTCTCATGCCATAGGGTGTATTCAAAATAAAGGTCTTAATCTTATTTACACTGAATTTTTGCTTCCTAAATTCAGAAGTCTGAACAGAGCCCAGAGCCTCTGCAGCATGGTACTGTGCACTTGACTGTGAGGCGATGCTATATTCTTCAGAACAAACTGGCTAGATTCTGGGTTGAGCCAGCAATTTATGTGCTGGCCACCCTGTCATGGCCTTTCTTATGGGCCTCTTGACCAGACCAACAGACGTGCTGGTGGTTTTATCAATTGGGAAAAGCACTGTATCTTCAAATTTTATCCAGTCGTCAGGGAAAGGGAATGGGTTACAGCCTAGAGCTACCAGGTATGTTTTCTGGCTCCAAGTTCAATCTTTAGACTTTCAAGTTTCTTCACTATAATCTCTAATTTTAGCAAAGGTGATATTTATCATAATAGCTAATAGCAGACTGAAGTCAATAAATTAGCCAGCTATTGAGCAGCCATCACGGCAAAAAAAAAATGCTTGAATGCTCTGAACTGAATTTGTTCATTAATTCAGGACTGAAAATAATATCCTTAGGAATTTAAATTTCTTGCACTAATATTGTTTTCATGGCATCAAAATGATGAGTTTCCTCTGGGGAGGCAGATAACTCAGTGGGTGGGCTCTGGGAGTTAGGGTGTTTGAGTTTTCCGCCTAGTGGAACCAGTTGAGAGATACTTTTAATGAGTGACAATTCTCAGAGTACAGTTTTGTTTCTTTTTAAACCTTTTTTTCCCTATTGAAACATTATTATTACTTTGTAAACATAAGGAAAAAAAAGGTGGGGTTTTTTTTGGAAGCTAGTATTTTACTTATCAATTTACTTTTAATATTTGTGGAGCAAACCCCTTCATTTTTCTGTTCCTCCTTTTTTATGTAACCTTATTAAATCCATTGAAAATTTCCACCAAATATTCCTATGTTCTCTGAGAAGTAAATACACCTGTTGTTATCTAAGCCCTTCATGACAACATCATACCAATCTTCAAAACCTCTGTGTGAGGCAAGCAAGTCCGCTTACCTCCATTTTCATGAAGGAATGATGAGATATAGAAATTAGGATCTCACGCTCACTCAGACACCTCATCTTGTAGTAAGAATGGCTGAATCAGCTAAATATTGAAGCCCAGAAAGTGTGCTTAGGTATGTAGAAGGGGGAAGAAACCCCAAAACATTGGTTCTACTTTTTCACCTGTTATTTTGGAGAGGTTTTTATGCCCGTCTTGAATGAAAAGCAAGGTCTGGAAACACAAGTATCTCCCCAGAACTGACATACTACTTCTTGAACATTTATACAAATGACACATCTGTTAGAATACAATGAGCATAGCCTTGGTTGAATACAAATAATTAATATGAGTAATATATGGAAATTTTCTCATTTCTCAAGTGTTAGCCATGCTGTGTGGTCTACAAAGAGAGAAAATTATTCTGGTCATGTTCCAGCTGGTTTGGACGGTAACACAGGTAATCATCTGAGTTCAAACATGTTAATGTTGGTTGGTGGCATATTCTCCAGGAACTGCGGTATACTTTTGAAAGGAGTTTTGAAGTTCTTGTTGGAAAGCTTTAAGGAAGAAGTGAGTTTTTTAAAATAATATAAATCAGCAAACTGAAGATGAATAGCCTGGTATGAGAAGACGCAAGTTCCTTGGGGCATACATACGATACACCATCCGTATTTCGTGTGAGGTGTATCTAAGAGGTTATGAATTACATGCAAAAGCCAACCGGCATATTTTACTATTTAGAAGGAAAAAAAAAAAGAAAGAAAGGTCTGGATGATGTTGCCTAGAAATGCCTACACTTGTTTATTTTCAAAAGCTGGTTGAGGGCTTGCAGGGAACAGCAGGGTAATGGAATATTCATGAAGCAAATGCCCTTCACTTAGTGGAGGGCAAAGGAAAGCAGATTGCTAAACTCCTTCAAACTTCCTGAGCGAGAACCTCACACCACAGAATAATGAAGCCTGTGTTTGTCACTCTGCAGTGGAGTCCTACCTGCGCATCCCTCGGCTCTTTATCTCTTTCTTCCCTTTTGACTCCTCCTATTTTCAGGCATGGATCCCCACCTCTGGCGTATATTGCCCCTTTGACCACAACTGTGGTGGTACAGACCTGCATAACCAATCACAGCCTCACAGAAACCCTCCTATTTACCCCCAGAGGCAGCCTGGGAGGATGAAAAGCACTAAGCTGCAAGCGTGGCCCTCATCTGTCAATACCTGTCAATACTGGTGACTGCCCATCACATGCTGGCCCAAAGAAGTAAGTCAGTTTTCACTTTATTTCATGGGTTATTTTAATGATCACCAGGACAACTGGAAGGAAACTGTATCTCCATTATCATGGGGTATGTGCAGATTTCAGGGCTCAAGAAGTCGATCTCCCACTGTATAGCAGGTGCCAGCCATTTTCAGCACTACAAAGCATCTCATACACCAGAAAAACATCCCACCAACCCCAGCATCCCGGCAAGCACAATGAGATACCCACCACAAGAATGGTGCCAGTCATGGCTAACAAAAGCAGGAGCAGGGGTGACGTCCTGCTCTCACGTGACTTCCCACGCCCATGACAGGCTCGGTGTGGCCAAGCGCAGCGTGCCACTGCCGGGCACGTGGGGTCGTGATTGTTCCTCTCTGGCTGGGCAGATTGGTGTCAGCTGCCTATGGCCCCGGGCAGCCATCCCTTGGGGCCTCACGGATGGAGGCGGCCAGCGCACAAAACCAGCAGGCATGAAGCAGCAGGTGGCCCCCGTGGAGGTAATCAGGATCATATTCAATGGGGTAGCCGGCTCAATTTTCAGCCCTGTGTCTGCCGAGGGGCCTGGAGCTGCCTTGTTAATGCTGCAGGGAACACGTGGGACACATTGACTGCATTAATTGTCCCCACTCATTCAGCAGTGGATGAATTATAATGTTACTACTCCAGGGTAAAGCAAACACCTATCATAACAATCATGTCATTAGTGTGCAGATGCCGACTGCTCTGCTTAACCTTTTGTATTTTTTTTTTTTTGTGGCATGCAATAAGAATATTTTTTATTGTTTTTCATATAATTGATTTTTAGGTTGCAAGTGTTGCTAAACCATTGAAACAAGTGCAGCGCATTACTCAACAGCCAGGAATAAGTGCACAGACTGGCAAAGCACAGATTAAAGTTCCTTTAGAGAGAAACAGCCAGGCTTTAAAAGTTTATGTTTTGTTTGGTTTATCCTTTGCAGTGTGACTGATACATTTGTTATTCACATAGCAAGAGCGCTAAAAAGACTAATGGTCCTTGAAAAATATAAAAGTCTTAGAAATGCTTCTAATCTAACTACAGCTACTAGTGAACAAAGATTATTTATGCACACCCATAAAAATGCCACTTTCTGGTTTGAAAAAATCCCACAACTATTCACATCTCTGTTGAAAATATTTTTGTTTGCTGTTATGTACATGTACATGAATATGTAGAGACATGCACATACATATATACACAGACATAGAGATTTAAATATGCAATCACGTATATATATGGGCATTACTTTTCATCTGAAACATGTTAATTTAAAATTAGTATGTACATTAATAGTCTACATGTAAAAATACTCTGTTAGCTTCAAGTTGCATTTACTCAAAGGTGCACTGCATAGCTTATCTGAGTGTAGCAACATTATTATCATGCAATTAATGATCCTGAGCTGGTGCCACATTCGCATTTCTCTTTAATTGAACTCTGTTCTGCATTTAGTGGGTAAGTATTCTTAAATGGCATAACCAGGTGTGCTTGGAACATCCCACTACCTGTTCCTAAAGTGCTCAAGAACTCTTTCAGGTGTTACCCATTATCCTTTGCCTTGCAAAGCTTGCAAGCAAAGACCCCACTCCTACCAGCCCTTGTGTATTCTGCTAACAATTTCTCATTAACACTCCAGAACGCAAATCTGGCAGGTTGTGAAAGACATTTGTATGGTTCAGCACTTGGCCCTGACTCTGCACTGATGTCTGTTAAAAAATGCAGATTCCTTATCCATAGAATCATAGAACCTTCGTGTTGGAAAAGACCTTTGAGATCATTGAGTCCAACCGCATCCATTACCCACTGAGCAATTCTTATGTAGGCTGCAGCTGGAGCCAGTGGCCTTTTGTCAGTTTTGTAAAAGCTAGTCATATATGTCGTAACACCGTGTAGAAGTTATCTGTTCTTTCACCTTCCACACATGAGCTTCCACACACAGTGTGAAAGTGGAAAGGAAATACTCCCCAATCTCCTCTCTGTCCTCTCCCTCACTTTTTCATGCCCTCTTTGTTAGGAAACAAACTGTGGTCTCAGTCTTGCAGGCGTTCACCAGTCAAATCCTTGATGTTACCCATTGCAAATAAGCTCAGAAAGTTCAATGGAAAAAGTCACATAGTGTAAAGCCAAGTTTGCAAACAAATCTTTGAGTAATTTGCACCTAAATCCATGGTGCAAGAGGTGACAGATGAGCACAGAGAATATCAGTGCACTATTTGCAGATGTAAAAATGTAGATTTGCATTATTTATAATGTGACAATATGGTTGTGAGTTGGGTTTAGAGTGAGATCCAGCAGCAGATGTAAGCAAGAACATGTACATCCATAGCAAGAGTAAGTGCATAACCGAATGAGGTTAAGAGTGAGGCTAAAATTTTATGATTATTGTTTTGGTGTTTTTTAAAATCAGACGCCTTAGCTGACAAATTTTGTGTAGGTGCTTGTGGTTTGTGAAATGGAGAAGCCAGGTAAAACGGTTTAGTCCCATTTTAGCCTTAAACGTGTATTTAATTTTTACCTATGTGTGTAAAACCATACTGTTTATTAGTATTTCCACTGAAAATTGCTGTGATTCAGCTCTTTTGGATGCATTTCAAAAGTCTAAAGTGAATTTATGTTCCGTAATCAGTACAATATGTATTTGCCTGAAATCAAAGATGTCGGATTTTATTATCAAGGTGGATTCATCTGAGAATATAATGCCATTTTCTGGTATGGTATATTTCTATAAAATCAGAATACAGTCTTACATAGACCTTATAATGCTATATACAAATACATTAAACAGTATAATCTTTTTTCCATACTTCCCCTTTAGATTGTTTGTGAATGGAAGAATTCATCTATCAGACTTTCACTTGCTTTATGTGTGCAGGTATACACCATCAGACTAAAAACTCTGCAGTTTCTGAAAAGTGTTATTTTATGAAGAAACTAGAAACCCGCAATTGTACCCTGTTTGATTATTTTTTTCCCTCCAAATAATATTTATTTATGATATGTTTTTTCAAGCACACAAATTTGGTTGATCAAAACCAAACGATGTTATTCGGTGGCAGTTGGGTGTTCTGTGCATGTGTTTTTCCTCACAAGTACCTAGGCTAAAATCAGCCTTATCCAGACATATTTTCCCTTAGTCTCCAAAAAAATTACCGTAAAAATGAACCCATATGAAAATGAACGCTTGTATGTAAAATATTTTCCCACACATTGCTGTTGCTGCTGAATGTTTTTACTTAGCTTGCTGAAAATGGTATGTCTGTACAAATAATGAATATGTGCTTCCATCATATCCCTTCTCACTTTTTCCTGTTGGAAAAATATGTGTACAGTATGGACATGTTACAGGATGGGAAAGAAGTCTTTTTTTAATTACAAAATATTCTGCTGTAAATTAGTAAAACACTTGCTGATCTTTTGACCATCTGCAATATACTGAAGTTTGATTACCAATTTTTAAATCTATATGTATGGTGTTTGCTAGGATATGTGCCCATATCTATAAACATTAAAGCACCATGATATTTTTGGTTTCTGTATATGGACATAATAGTAGATTGTTAGGCATATTTGTAATTTATCATATATTTTTGCTATTCCCTGGATGATAATGAAAAATAAAAATCTAACCTAAAGACGACTTGTGTTACAGTTTGCTATAACTGTTGCTGTAATAATATTATTCAGACATGAAAACCATGTCTGAATAGAGAAGTTCACAAGTAAATAAGCTCATAAACTGAAGTGTTGATTTATAAAACCTAAGGGTTTGCTCTTTTGGATATTTTTCTGTTCCTTAGTGGTCGTGGATTTCTTTATACCCAAATAACCGGTTAATTAAAATAGCTTATAGTTCTCCACATAATATCCATTATTATATTACCAACACTGCTGTAATAGTTTAAGAAACATAAAATGAAAATCAGGTCTGTTTTTTTAATCCCTTCATAAATATTTTAGAAGTTAATTAGGAGACTACAGGTATGAATAGACCAAGATTTATTCATAATTAAAAAATCAGATATCACATGTCATCTCTTCTGATAGAGAAAAACCTTTAATTGTCAGTAATTAGGCAACTGTCCCTATAGTTTGCTAAAGCAGATTGCATTGGAATGAACTTGATAGAAAGAAATATTCATGGTAATAAGCTAGTTTCCTGCATTTTCTTTGTTCAGTTGCTTTTTTTACATGTTGGTACAGAATATGATAGATACAGTAAAATATGCGTATCTTACTAATACATTAAATCACAGGAAATACCTTTCTGTATAATTTGATATAATTTGGCATCTGACCTTTATCTAATGCCTCATAACTTTTCATGCCTATTATTTTGTCTTCCTTTACCAAAATGTGAACAAAAACCTGAGCTCATGAATGACAATATATTCATTCCACAAACCTAAGATATATTTTTCTAAAGTTGTAATTAGCATTCCACTTTTTACAATGTGGAAATGAAGAAAAGAGGAATAGATTTTCCAGATCCTATAGTCTTGGGGGAAATTACTGATCAAAACAAACACCAGAAACACTGTTGCTCGGGTATCTGACCCTGAAGTATTGTGTATGATATGCGTGCATGGTCTAGAGCAGTTCCCAGAAGGTATGGTGGTGGTTAAAATTTTTAAGGCAGGTATTAACGTATAACCATCTTAATATAAATGGCTTAATTTCCTGCAGCATAAACATCTATGTATTTTTACTTATGCTATTTGATAGTTAAGACAGTTTTAGTAGGGTTTCTACATCTTGTAAAGACTTGTAGTTGTGATTTAGCTGGCAAATGGACTGCATTTGAAGTCACTGGAACTTCTCACAAAGCAGAAAACAGAGCCTGCAGAAGTTATTGCTGTGTTCAAGCCAAGGATCTGACTCTGGAACATTCTTGCCCTTATGCTTACTAAGTGACTTTCTGATCAATAAAATATTACGTTTTGGTTAGAAATGCCCAGCTACAAACCTAATTGGATTTGACTCATTCTGTAACATCAGGCATGCAACTCAGCTCACAGCCCTGCTGAGCCATGTCTTTCTTGGACTTGGCCGTGGTGGCCAAATGCTGGCTCTCACAATATTTCTGCGCTAGACATAATATATTCTGAGCTATTTCATGTCCTTCTGTTTATCAGACTTTTCTGTTCAGGTTCAAACCAGTCATTAGAGTCCCTTTGGAGTCCTCCTTCTATCTATCTATCTATCTATCTATCTATCTATCTATCTATCTATCTATCTATCTATCTATCTATCTATCACTCTACTTATAAATACACATAAATATGTATGCTGTTGCCTGCACAGCTTGTGGATAATGGTGCTTTCTTCTGCCCTTCCTAAATAATCTTTATCTGTTTACTTTCATTAGACCTCCAGGGTTTATCATCTAGGCTATTGACAATGCCCTGGATTTGCCTTCTTGGTTTTTTTTTCTTCAATTTGCTGGATTGTTTGTTTTATTCCTTTGCCCTTTGTAGCTCTTGTAACTTTGAGTCTTTTGTAGTAAAGATCTTTCTGAGTTGTTATTTAGCATTGGCAAATACTTTGAAATTAGGCAAAACTGGATGTCCCGTGCACATATTTGCTAGCAGTGTCAAAAGACTCTACCGAATTTTATCAGCTATTTGTACTCCTGTGGTTTTTAGGTCTCTGTTTTTTTAACTCTTGAGACAGCATTCTTGAAGCCTGCAGCTCACCTTTCTGTATTAGCAGTGTGTGCTGTAATGTCCTTGCCTTCATTTGTCATGTTGTTTTCCTGCTGGCATTTCATATCACCCTTCGGCAATGCAGGAATACTAAAAGCCCTATTTAAGGGGCAGCTGCTAAATGGCAATGATGCCTTCCAACTGTGGCTTTCCTAAGTTTTTCAGAAAATTATTACATCTCAATTATTTAGATTATTTGTATCCATTACAGGTATGTCTCAGGAACAGTGAGAAACATCGACATGTTAATTTTTAAGGAGTTTCCAACCACTTTCCCTACTTGCTATAGCTCAGTCTTGCAGTAAGGCCAGTTTCAGAAGAACAAGAGATGCTTAAGGATACTTTTCAGGGTAGTATATGGTAACTTTAATGATAACTGTTGTGATATTAATAAATTAACTTGTCATGGCAACAAATTCTCTTTTGTGGGTGGGACATTACTCAGTCTAATTCTAACCATATAACAGTGGTCATGCAAGTTCCATTTGCATTCACTGCAAAGAGACACACATACATTTTGGCAGTAATTAATTCCATCCATTTTAGATGTTTCTTTTAGGATAAATTGCCCTCTACAGGTTTATTGTTCCTTGCAGTGACATCACATGCAGCTTTAGTGACCAGCTTAGGCTGGATGCTCAATTTGTCTATGACTATAAGTAAGTGAAAGTAATCCAACTTCAGTTTTCTTATATTTGTAGAATTGAAAGAATTTTATTGACAGGCTATTAGACAGTGCTCCAAACTAAAGCACAGATTCATATTCTGTATTTCTCATTACTCTGGTGATTGGGCTGATGGTTGGACTGGATGATCTAAGAAGTCTTTTCCAATGTTAATGATTCTATGATTCTGTGATTCTGTGATTCTATGATTGATGGGCTGTGGGCTGTCTGAAAATCTTCTTTCTATGTGAAGGAGGTGAACAGAAACAAACATTTGAGAGTAATAGAAGTACAGCCTCAGATACTGTTAGTCAACCTTCTGCATAAAGCCATCACAGATGCTTGCATATTCTGTATAGAGGCTTCAACAGGAGAACCAGCAGCTCAGAGGTGAACCCCAAGCCACAGCCAAAAGACAAAGTTCTCAGATGCTTGCTGGGCAAACGACTTTGTGCATCAGGTCCTCCCTGTGGAGCCCAGCCCCAGCAGAGTATCTCCTTGAACTCAGTGTACATCATCTGTTCTTCACAGGTATAAAGGGGAAAATTGTGTTCACACAACCCAATTCATGAAACGGAGCTTCCTCCCATCTGTACCTCAGCGGTGGTAAACTATTTGAGGTTCAGGGCTGTTGAGGCTAATTATGCTGCTGAGATTCCAGGAAAGGCAGGTGCATTTTTAGTACTCTCTTAACTTTATGAATACCCGATCCACACACCTTAAATCTGGTTGGGGTTTTTTTGAGATATTTCAATACTTATCTAAATGAGAATAATTTAATTTTAATGTTATTTTATTACACATATGTGTTTAAATATATATATACATATATTTACTGTAGAAGACCCATGCACAAACACATATATTGCTTATACGCACATTATTCATAAATCTGACTGGAGTGTAACTCCTTATATAAAGACAAATGTGTTGTCTTTCAGAATTCCCTTGTTCTAATGCTTTGGCTTTTATTCTGAATTTAAGAGGATTTTAACATATTTCAGTGCAAAATAAATAATGATTTTTTAATGCCCATATAATATGCTGTATTTCTTTATATGAGCCATATTCAGCTTAAAGGGAAGATTTCTCAGCTATAATCATGCATGATATATTTTTCATCGATATAATCCTTATAGAAATACCTTGTATAACACAGGAATATTGGCAGAGTATTTTTTTTCATTTCACCAACAAAAATACACAATGACTGCACAGTGTTTTCAAATAAGGACAAAAACATAATATAAGTCTGTAAGCCATGATTCTGTGTTTTGTCAGATGACAAGGTTTGTAAGGTTAGGTCTGCTTTCAAGGAATCTTTGCAATCCATAGGACAGTATAAAAAAGGCAGTGATAGTAATGAGCTTTTTAAAATAATTCCTCATATCCTTAAGCACATTATGGAAATTTATAGTACACCTCAGATGTCTGCTTGTGTGTGTGAGATGTGTGTGTGTATGTGTATGCATGGGTATGTGAGAGAGTGAAAGAGAGGTTTCCAGCTGTCTTTGCATGGCTGCATTTGTAACTGAATTGTAATGATGAAGCAATTTGTAGTGGTGTCAGTAACTCCTCGGGGGATGCTCACTGAATGCATGTCATTAGGTGCCACACAATTTGCTTGGCTTTTTTGCTCACTTTGTGACACCAGTTCATGATATATTATTAAGGATTATAACATTCTGCTCTTTAGTTTTAGAAGTATTGAAGTTTGGTTAATCTTGACTAATTCCAAACATTGTAACGCTCCCATGCTACCACTGGCTGCTCAGCAATGAAAAATACTTTTTCACTCTTTGCCAGGCTGTTCTTACTGATCTATTGCCATGATTATATTAATTGGTAACCTGTACCAGAGAAAAATAAGATGGTGAATTTGCCCACTTTGTATGGGATCATCTCCTGCTTAAGTACTCCTATCTTTTTATAACAAAAAAAAGTAAAAATAGTGTGAAACTAGGGGATTGACTTCTATTTGAACTATCACATACACACAGACTTACTGTGTATATAGCAGTTGTTTGTCTAGCACTTTTGGAGACCTGGACATTTGGTAATTACTCTCCAGAAAGTCAACTTTACAGAAAAGAGTCTGAGGAGTCCTTGTGGATAAGTTGACCATGAGTTAGCAATGTTCCTTTGCAGCAGTGAAGGGTGAGGGCATCCTGGGCTGCATTAGATATTTTCTTACCTAGCCATATATGGAATAAATTTTCCTTCACCTCTATCTGGCACTTGTGGAATACTGTGCCCAGGTTTGAGCTTCCCAGTATGCCTAGGTAGTCCCATGAGTGGCTACAAAGTTGGCTAGAGGCTGGAGAACATAATACATGAAGAGAGGCTGGAACAGTTGGGTCTGTTCATCTTGGGAAAAGGAATGTTTCTAGGGGATCTAATTGTTCACTACAGCTACTTAACAAGAGAGAAGATGGAGACAAACCCTTCCCAGCAGTGTTCAAGGATAGGACAAGAGGCAAGAGAAACGGCTTGGAACACACAAAAATCAGGAATATCTTGATACAAAAAATTTTTCTTGGTCAAACTTGATGCTGGTCAAACACTGGAATAGGTTGCCCAGAGTGGCTGTGTGATCAATGTCTTTGGATGTGCTCAGATTAAACTGGACACAGATTAAACTGCTCTACCTGATCTGAATAGACTCCTTTGAGTGGAAATTTTGTCCAGAGAGGTCTTGAGGTCCCTTCTAATCTATGTGGCTTTGTGACAGCCTGATTCAATAGCTGAGCACCTTCTTCCCCATGTCCCCCATGTGCAGTTCCATGCAATATCCTTCAATCGAGAAAATGAGACTAACACATGGCAGAAGGAGCAATAGCCTGAAAGTTAGGCTATACATTAAGTTCTCACAAGTGGTGTGGAATGCAGGTCTCCTGTGTCTTATATGGTACCTTAACTACTGAGGTCTTGGATAAAAGGAGGGAGTTATCTCCCTCCTTCTGGGATCTGGCTCTTTGCTTCATTTTCTTTTATATGCAGTGCCTCTAAATGAAGTGTTCTGTTCTCGATTGACCCAAATGCTTTTTGACTTTTTTTTCATCTCTTCAAGAAGAAGCAAAACCTGTTTAATTTAGTTCAGGCTGAGCTAACTTATTAAAAAATTGCTTTGGTTTGGCAGCTGTATGTGAGTGATTCTCGCTGCCCTTACGAAGGACTAGAATGTTTAGTGGCTTCCTTCCCAATCTATGGGCCAAGACAGTGGCCAGGAAGGATTGTTTTACAGCTTTAGACTCCAACCCAGGGGCTAAATATCATTCCAGTTTATCCTCTGCTTCGTGCTCACATTATATTCAATCTTTACAATCTTTTTTATAGAGAAAGAAACCCAAAAATATTTAAAAAGATTGAAGTACAAATCACCGTTGGCAGCCTACTTAGCACTTAAATAGCAATCTCACTGCTTTGATTGTTTTATGCAATAAAAGAAAAAAAATCGAGACTAAATAAGACACAATTTCCAAGTGAATTCCAGACTTCCAGTTGTTGTTGTTTAGAAATTTTCCAGGAACAGTCTAGAAAATCCAAACTATGTTTTTTTCTGTGTAAAATTATAGAAATGTCTGCTCCAAAACGAATATACACCAGTATTCAAAGAGTACCAGCACTCTTCTTTCCTCCAACTATCTTCTGTACCAACAATTAGGTTTTAGCTATAGGACAGCCAGAAGAAAAAGGACCTATAACATGGCCCATTTATTTTTATAGTAAAAATTGTAATTATTACTATTACTACAACTGCTATTTAGTAGTAATAGTAATTTTAAAATATAATTAAAGATCAAATTAAAACAGTAGAAAAATCATACTACATGGACATATGCTCAGATGGGAACTGATGAATATGTTTCCTGTGGCCTCAGTTGCCACAGAAGAAAACTGAACAACTCCATTCTCTGTTTTTATGTTATTATATTCAATCCTTTCCACTTTCTTATGGGAGAAATCCACCAGAATTTTCTGACTTCAGGGATGGAAGCAGTCATTTTGTCTGGGATAGTTTCTGTAGAAAATTTTCCAGGATGTCACAAGCTTTCTTTTATTCCCTTTCTTCTAAGGACACTATAATTCTTTGGACCTTCCATGGAAAACTGTTGGGTACTTTCACACCCCTGCCACATAACAAAGCTGAGAATGTAAGCAAAATACATTGTTGTTTCTTTGTATCAGCTCACACCACCACCGAGAGGCCACCGGTAATGTAAGACTTTTTAACTTATACAAAATATTTCTTTTTTAATTACCAATATTAAACATGTTTTTCTAGATTTCATGTTCATGAAGAATAGTTATATAGCAACTGCATGAAGTCTGAATATTTGTGTAAAATAGGTTTAACCTTTAAACTTACTGATCACTGTGTGGATAATATAATCAGAGCTTGAAAAATGGGAAAGAACTAGCTGGAGAGTACTTTTTTGTGCCTAAGTCTAAACACATAACCATGTACTTCTGTATTTGGTCAGATTGGAATCCTGGTGTTCAATACCTTGTTAGATTAGGGCTTCAACAAGCACAGATTACCATTAATCCCTTCCTAGTAGAAGGGACACTGTGTCCCAGCTGTGGCTGTGCAGTGTGCTCTACCTGGCCAAACTTGTCCTGCTGAACAGCTTCAGGCCCTGAAGATGCTTGGCTGAACAACAGAAAGCTCACACCTGCTTTTCTGCATGGCTGTAATGTGCTTTTGCTGCTCTGGCACCAGGGCTTCCTGCAACCTCTTTGTCTGTCTTTACATTTTCTCACTGGGGGTAAGGTGTGAAGTAGGCTCAGCAGGAGCTGCAGTGACAGGCTGCAGCCCTGGTGCAACAGCCCTGGTGCAACAGCCCTGGCCAGGCTGGAGGAGATTGGCTCAGCTGCCAATCACCCCTCTCTTTAAGTTACGCTACCCTTGTTCAATAGAGGTAATGGGTCCAGTGGGCAAGTAATAGGTCCAGTGGGTCTATTACACATTTTTATTGAAAAGCAAAATAAATAGCCCTGTAAAACTCACACACTGCCCCAGGGCTGTAATAATTTATACACCTTCTTGCACTTTCTTTTTTCCTCTTTTTTTTTCTTTGCCTTTGCAGGGTTGCTTGAGTGAACCTTTCCAGCATGTCAGGTAAGAGTTTTTGTAAATTCATCACTAATGTTTTGAATAAGGCTGTATTCAAAAATCTTGTGTGTTGTTATGTGGAGAACTGTGTCAGACCTTTTCTACTTGATTATATACATGTGTAGTACCAAAAGAGATCACATTTTACTTAGCCAAACTTGTTTAATAGAAACAGCATAAAAATCAAAGTATGTATGCTATCAGGTTTGCTTGCTGAAGAGAATGTGTTTTTCCACAAAACTAAAGAGAAGTAATTTACCACTCAAGCAAGCTGGGCAAAGGGAGAACATTCTTTCCTAAACAGCAACAATTATGCATTTGGCAGGCAGTAGTAAAAGCAATTCTCTTTCCTTTCTTATCCCACAATAAATCTGTACCTGGGACTGATTAGAGAATAATTGGAGAGGTGCTGCTTTTCTTTTCAAGGTCTACCAATGAATTTTTCTTTTTTTTTTTGGTTCTGAATATGTTTTACCAGTAGAGTTAAGTCTGTCCTTCCCTACTTGTTCTTCTTTTGTACAAATATAGATTTCTTACGAGTGAGAAAGAAAAGAAAGTCCAACATTGCTGGAAAATAAGGATCATGAATTAAAGGACATGATAAGGGACATCATGCTGACAGGAATCCTTTGAGACTTGCAGAAATCCATACTTTCTTGAGTATCATAAGAGCAGTACTTTGAATTATACTTTGCTGGTAGTCTGAACCAGGTAGTGCAGCAGGTTACCTTTAAACCCTAAAAACAGTTTTGGACAAAATATGGGTAAGCTGAGCTTAGCCTTGCTGCACCAAATGAAATGACTCAGCTCTCTGCTGCTCTGTCTCTGCAACTTGTTGCTCACAAGAACATGGCAGCATTAGGTATCTTAGGAATAAGCTGCCTTTGCAGGAAGGGAAAAAAATCTTAAGCACCGTTATTTGAAGGGTAGCATACACCCAAGAGCAAGCAAATGGATGTATTTTCTGAACTTCTTTGTTGACATTTATTGCTATTGTTAATAATTTGGATAGTCTCATTACCAGGTGGCTGTTGTGCAGGATGATTTTATCTAAAGCAGCTGTTTTCTCTTTCTATTTTTTTTTTTACTCATGAGACTAAGACAACAGGAAAAAAATCAATTTAAAATAAATTAAAAACTCTTCCTAAATTCAATAGTACATTTTAAGCGGGGCACTTGAGACAGATGTGGAGGAAACAGGAAAACACGATCTTTTTATGATTTACCCCTTCCCCTCCCACAAAATTATCATTAGCACCTAAAATCAAGGAGAAAATAATAATTATTTCAGACTGTGAAAAAGTGAATAAAACTTTATAGAAAAGCTCCTGTTAGGATTAGATCTCAGCTGGAAACTGAGACTACCACATGGAGAATGCTGCAGCACAACATGAGTGAGTAAGGAACTACTGAGGAAACTGAACAGGTAATCAGCACTTGGGAAGTAAAGGGAGAACTCTGAGACTGTATCAGGTTAAGCAGTCTTGTGTTCTGTAGTTGGCTACTGCTCTTGCAGAAATGGTTTGGAACAGGCAGTTCATGGTGGAGAGCAGAACGGTGCGCTGTTAAAAACAGACAGTGTTGAAAGCTGATTACTTGAGGTTGAACTGGAAGACAAAGATTAGTAAAACTTGAAGGAAACTTTATGGTGTTATTTTTCTAAAGTGTTTCTTCTTCATGTTTAACACTGTGCCTGTGAAAGCCGCCAAGCCAAAAGTCCTGGAAGTTGATGTGTCTCTTATTTGCAGAGCGGTGAAAGGGTGTCTTGTAGCGACCTGACTTCCCTACCAGCCTCAGCCTGAAATACCCTAAGGAATGCGAAAGGATGCAGGTTCTTTTCAGCAGTTCTAAATTCTGCTCTGTGTCCTTTTCCCTAATTTTTCTTCTAGGCAGTCCCCTTTTCAGAATCTTTTTCTGACTCTTCAAACAACCAGGAACATCAGAGGCATCTTGCTTTCTCTGTTGGCAGGAGACAGTGAACCTTGGTGGAGTCAGGTGACAGAAATCCATCTCTGTGTCCTTATGCTCATTCAGACCAGGCAGCCTTGATGGAGACAGTGGTACAATGTAGGTGCTTGTCTGGCAGGACCTGGATTGGCCTGTCAGTGCATTAATGCATGAGCATGGAGTAAGCAATCCTATTACCTGTTGTGATTCTTTACAGGTCAGATTTCCTTCTGTATGGAATAATGACTGTGCAGCACTCTTTGGGAACAGTAGTGAAGTTTAAGTGATCGCAGTGCTACAGACAGGTAGAAGTCCCCTAAGAACAGAAGACTTACAGACAGACTGCAAATTTTCAGGTCTAATGTCTGGATTTAATTTAATTTTTTATGCTGTTGTTAGATACAGCCTGGAGTTTCTGTGAAGAATGAGCAAAGATACTGTTCTTTTACCCTCCCAGGAGCATAATCTTGAAAAATGTCTTCACTGTTTTTCTAGTGGCTATAGCCTCCCATCACATTGTGTTACCCTGTATAGTGAGGACATCTGGGGGGCATTCAACCCTCTGGCTCCAAGTGAAATTGGTACTGGTTGTCTCTCAACTTCCACTCTTAAAAACACTTGACAATTTGACATTCTCACTGCTAAATGGAACTGACAGAGGCTCATCAACAATAAGACATTGTTATAAGCCCTGGCAGAAATCATACCAGCAGCCTTATGCGAAGTGATGACTTGCATTTACTTCCAGCAGGATGAATGCAATTGGGTGTCAAGTGTTCCCAGTGTATGACTAGGGAACAGTGAGGAAGTTACTTAAAGAACTTGTGTTCTTCCTGCTTCCATCTCAGTCATCTTGGAAGTAGATTGCAAATTGTTTAAACCTTAAAATGGTGCAGAATAAATGTCTCATTATTGCCCTGTAGTTTGATATGGCTTGGAAAAAATACACTAATATGCTCCAATGATTGTTTTCAGATGTTGGGCTTTATCAGGCCCAAGATGCTGGGCAAAAGATGAAGGCAAATTATTAGTACCACTCTGCATGCCAATAATTCTTTCTTTCTTCCTTTCTTTCTTCATTTCTTTCTTCTTTTGTTCTTCCTTTATTCTTTATTTTTTTCTTTGAAATTGGTTATATTAATGAGATGGGCTGCTCAACACACACTGCATTGACCTTTCAAGTCTAGGACGGGTATAAAAATCCTGCCTTCGCCGGAGTGATGGAAAACAATTCAGATCTGAAGGCTATAAAAGGAAAAGCTGAAATGAATTCTGACAAGTTGCAGCTGAATTCTTCTTGCAGAGGAACAGCCATTTCTTTCCTCGTACCCCTGCCGCCCAGCTCTTTTTAAATGGTTCAGAATTGGCTGTTTAATATCTGAGAGCTCCAGAGCCTGAGACTGTCAGGAATGGAAGGGTTTTATTGATGCCAGCTGAGGGTGCTCTGATCAGGTGAATGAAGGTGTGTTGACAGCCCTTGGGTGTGCAAATGTGAGTGACATTCCAGTCCTGCATCCAATAGTGACCTTGGAGAGAAGTGTATGAAGATATTAACGGAAGAATTTCAAAAGGGTTAAGTTTCTATCCCTGTCATCTTATTTCATGATCCTCACTTAATAAATAAAGAGATAGATTAAATATTTTCCTCTCACTGCCCTGTCACTGTGCAGACCTGTTGACAAGAATGAATAATGTCACATTTGACTAAAAAATCCTGAATGAAAGTGGGGCCCTCTGTACTTAAAAAGAATTATTATTGCACTGCATAAAATAAAATGCTGTAAAACCCTTAAGTTAGCTAGCAAAGATTTTACCTCTTCCTCTTTCACAGTGGAAGTTTTTGTTGCTGCTTTTAACTCCTCATTTTCAATGCGTTTCTCAAATAAGGGTAGATTAAAGGACATCTGAATAAGAGGAAAATAAGAGCCAAAAAGACTCTCCAGAGGAAGAAACCATGCACTCTTTTTTTTTTTTTCTGAATATGGAAATAGCAGCAACGGCCAGGGTTAAAAAAGAGGGAATGAGGCCTCCATGTTTGTCTTTTGCCATGGCTTTAAGTGCCGTTGGAGTCCACATGGCTTAGGATATGTGTAGGCCAGCTCTAAGTCCCAGGAGACTCAGAAATGTAGAACCAGTAGGTTCTTCTTCATTTCCTCAGCACCCACCGGGAAAAACTCAAGCTATGCAAACCCAAATAAACAGCTGAAGGAGCACCTAACTGTTACCCACATTGTCCTTTCCCCCCCCACCACCCTTGTTTTTTAGCTGTGTGGTGCTGTAGGAAACACCTGCACGAGGCTCTGGTCTCTTTCTATCCAGCTGACTTTTTTCATCCATGCACTGGCTTGGGGTCAGCCCTTGCAAGCAGGTGTTTTCCCTCAGAATAAGTTTCTTGTCTGAATCCAAGTGGATCACAAGGGCCGAACTTCACTGCCGGAGGTCATGGGTCAAGCACAGCAGCACAGGGTCCCCTGGGTACTGTGCTTACCAGGTGTTTAATATTATCAGAGGTTATTTGCTGAAACTGTGATAGAGTGTTCTCAGCGATTCAAAATAAATTTAACGAGAACAGTTTTAAAAGCCCCCACATTAGAGGATGTCTGTTCAATGGACAGAGAGGTTAAAGTTAATTCAATCAGGCATGTGTACTTTCTCCAAAAAAGAACACATGCACTCAGCGGCTTGGCCCCATTTGTTGCAATTTTGGGTCTCATTTCCATTTGCAAGAAAGATAACTACTTGCATATGTAAGCAATAAATAAGAGAAGTCATTAAAATTTCTCTAATTTACGGAAAAAAAGGTCTTAACAAAGTAATATCTTTGCCAAGGCAGACAGAAATGTAAATTAGAGATTGGAAGGAAACCTATTAAAGAAATTGCTATGTTACTAGTCTTTTTTAATCTAATGAATTTATGAATTGCCACTTGTTAGGTCACAGACTTTGTTAATTTCCTATGTGTTTAGTTAAGTAAGGAAAGTGTGGGGCAGAAGGAGGGAGAGGTGAAAGGAAAATGCTTGTGAACAATGAACCTAAGCAAATATTTTCATACAATGTGTTAAGGCTATTAGGTACAACATTTTTGAATAAAATCAACTATGTTTAGAAAATCTGAGAAAGACTGTTCTGCCCATCTACTAAACAGGATGTTACAAATTTCTAAAACTTCTCCTGTTTTCTTTTTCTTGCTTTCACAAGCTTATATCCTTTAAAGTTTTAAAGGGTTAAGAGGTCATGACATTTACAGAATGATTTTATTAAACCAAGAAAAATTTTAAGAAAACAGTCTCACCTTATGGTGCCAATTTACTAGTCACACACCCATGGGCAATACTGTCAGTAATTATAGCTAATCTGATAACTCCTGGGCTTTCTTTGGTCCAAAGCACAAAGAAGAATTTTCATCCTCTCTTTTCCTGTGGATCACAGAAGCTAAAAAATGATGCTGCACCTTGGTTCTCTTTTTACTGCTGGTTAGGATCTGAGTTGCTGCTGAAGTGCACCAGCAAGTGTTCATCTGCAAACTCACTTTAACGAATGTTAAAATGGGATTCTCAAGTATTTCAGTACCTAAAGTTTGGAATTTTTTCAAGCTTTTATCGAAAAGCCAGCCTTTATTACTGAGGTTATGACAGAGGAGAATAAACCCCAAAAATAACAGAATGAAAAGGTGATATGTTTCATGTGAATATTCAACTACGGCAGTCCAATTAGCGCTCTGTGCAGTTGATACATTTTGAAATCCTGTGCTATCAAATACCCTGAAAATATAATGAACCGGTCCTACTTCTATCATTTGTTGTAGGCCTTCCTATGGTACCCTGTCCTGACAGAGTAAATGAATGATGACAATTCAGTGGCTTTTTAAAGTGTATGACTGACTTAGAGATAGAAATGCTAAGAACTGCATCAACAATTGCCCTCTAAACATTCAACAGCACCCTTTCCCAGCCAGGCAGATGAGTCAGCAGCATAATGAATTTGCTTACATTTACCCTGGGTGGCTTCAATTTCCTTCATTTGGGGAGGCAATCAACTGTTCAAAGTAGTTTCTGAATAGGCTAAATCCTTGGTGGTTGATGAAAAGAGTTCAAGTAGCTACCTGTTGGGGTACCAAGTGGCTATTTCTTGTGTTTGGGGGCTGGGGAAATTAACCATAAGAGTATTCCCTCTGAATGGGCCAGGAAGCGTAGACTGACAAAAAGTTACATGCGCATGTGTGCATGTACAAACACACAAACACACTCAGAAATTTAAACCAAACCTTGATAAGTTTTGCTAAGCTGCCCACTGCACTTTACTTGAGCGTAAATCTGTGCTCCTGTGTGATGCTTCTGGCTCCACTTAGAGCTCTCAAGTTAAAAAAAACCCAACCCAAACCCAAAACAAAGGCCGTTTTTGTTGCATTTCTGGCTTAAAAGGAAACAGAAACGAGTGGAAATCTAACTAAAATGTCTGTTCTCAGGAGGCCCATGTCTGCATTCTTGAGGGTTCAGATCGTTTGGATAAACTCTGTAAAAGTATCTGAACTTTTTGGTAGGTCTCCAAATTGAACCTCTGAACATTCGGAGGCTCACAGGCGGCCACTTTTGTACTGCTGTGGAATTGGACTCAGTGTGATTTCTCAAGCCCTTGGTACTGAAAATATTTACCAGGTAGTTAGAAGAATCCAGTGAGAGAAGTCATGAGCTTGCTTTTTTGGGTTTCATTGGCCAATAGAAGGGAAAAGTTTGTGCTAATGAATTAGTCATCAAGGGATGAAATAGGACTCATTTTGTGGTTCAGATGCACGACTAGGCCTAAGAAGGTTTAGCCTCTGTTCCAAATCCTGCTACTGACTTTCTATGGGATTTAAACAAATCCCTCTGAACCTCAGTGATGTGTTTGCTAAAGGAGGATGTCTGCATTACAAGAATAAACTTGTATTTTTCAGATAGTATGGAAACGAGCACATCAGAAAGTCTAGAAATCTGCTAAGTAATTACAGAAGAATGAGTAGACTAGTGTGGTTTTAGTTGGCTAGTCCCAGGTACAATCCAAGAAGAAAATTCTTAGTAAGCTTAATGGACTCCAGTTACTAATTTGTTTGGTGCTCAGTAATATTTAAGACAGCTTGGATTTTAAACCACATGAAAAATGTGCCACCCTGCTGTTCCCACAGGCGCAAGCCAACAACTCAAGAAACTACATGTAACTCCTGTGCCAGTAATACATTTATTATTTATGTTTTCAATTACATTTCCATACCAACCTCCATGCGTAAAACTGAAAAATCTAAGCATACACCCCCCAAAGAATTATCCATGTTTTTCTTACAGCAAGCACTGAACTTTTGAAAAGGATACCATTCCCCTTGACCTAAGTGGCATAATTCCCAATGTAACTTGTGTGAGTCAGAGTGGGGGTCCTCTTACCCTCTTTAAAATCAGCATGCTACAAAAAAGCCTCTGAAGCTGTATAAAGTTGAGTCTTGCCTGGTGCTGCAGGGGTTATTGAGCAGCTTAGGGTAGATGGTTGTTAACACGAGCATCAGAGACAGTGTAATGCCCTGGAAATGAACTGAATATTGCTGTGTTTAAATAAGAAAGGAAGCAAATCTTAGATTGGGATATTTATGAAAAATGTCCTGGCTTTGATAACATTGAAAAATTTCAATGACCAAATACTGGAAATTTGACAAACAGCTCATTCATGTAACTTAGAAGATACCATCAAAAGCATCTAAATTTGAAGCCCTGACTGCTGTCCTACATGATCTTATGTCAGGTGATTTCTAAAGAAGCAGGGACAAAGGCACAGTGGAAAAGCCTTTGTGATCTTACGCATCATGTCCTAAGAGCATTTGTGGTGCATCATGACAACCATCAGAATACTTTGGTGTTTTCTTCTCATTTGGACTTCAGGATGAAAGACCCTTCAAAATTGTAGTTTTAAAGGTCAGATCTACTATTGTAAGTAATGAGCATTTTGAAGTATTAGTGAGCTTTCAACACTGAACTCAGCAAAACCTATCATTTGTCACCTATCCTCCTACTCTGATAGTAATGTATATTTCATATATTTAATATAAGAAACCATCTGTTGCACATATGCTAAAGTGCAAGTGACACTATGCAAAAGCATTTGAAATACTGTAATTTTGGTTTTCTATTATATTTCAAAGTATTTTAAAATATTTTAAAAATATTTAATTGTACGGTGTAGATTATAAAACACAAGAATATATCGTATTCCTAGTGTCATGCTGCATGTATTAAGTAACAGGAATACTATCAACTTTTGTAGTATTTTATATGTGTATTCTAACTAATCCTGTTTTTTCTCTTCAGTGCCTCTTCAGTGCCCTACAAAAGATGAGTGGTGTGTCTTTTTTCCCACATTGATGATTGCTAATCTAATACTATTTTTTTTGTGTTGTAATGCATTGAGTCTGAAAAATAGTCTGAATATAGGAAGAAAAAAACCCAACCCCATGGGAGGTCGATAGTGAAAAAAGATCGGAGAAAAGAGAAATGCCTCTTCATGATTTTATGGAATATGAATACATGAAAATTTCTTTGGAGGACTGCTTGAATCTGTACCATCTACAGAGCTTTAGGCACTTAATGTCTGTTTGATTTCTTACTTAAGTACAGTTTTACAAACAGAAGTATTGTACAGTAGCAGGATTCCAAGTACCAGCTAAAATAATTTAAAAGACAGTTAAAATAATTTAAAAAGTCCTTCTTGCTGATATGAATTACAGTGTTTTGGTAAATACATTTACTAAAAAGAGAAGTGTGGAGAGATGGAGAATTAAAGAACACTTGTTACAAATTTGAGACAGACACTTTCATCAGCATGTACCTACCGTGAATGAAATTGGTCCCATTTTCTTTTGTCATCATCTTAAAATGTGTATTTAGAAACCACGATTGAAAATAAGATCCAAACTACACCTACTAATTATTTGAGGTGAACAGAACTGCTCAGTTGTGAATTAATGTAAGGTATTTAATCTCTGGTCCAAATCCAGTGGTCCAGAAAAAACTTTAGGTTTCTAGGTGCTTATGCCTCCATCTACTCTGCCTTTCATCTCTTAACAGTGGTTTTCATTGGTTCAGTCAATTAAATATAAGTATCTGATGTTATTTACAATGTTCTAATATATGCAAGAAATCAACACAGTTTGCAGAAGCATCACAGGAACTTTAGGACACCTTCTGGAGCTGCAGAAGAAGGCCAGATCTGGTAAGCTAGGGCATCTCAAGGGACAGAAGAAATAAATCAGTATTTAGACAACTGAATCATACTTACTCTGCAAGTTCCAAGCAGACTTTTTGAATAGCCCAGGATGTGTCATATGGTGGCCAAAACCAACATTTACGAACGCAAATCTTGTTCTTTGGAAATACTCCAAGGTTTAATAGTGCTAAATTTATTTAAAATAAAAATAAAATTTGGCCTTCTAGAAGGAAATTTCTCTTGAAACTCCTTCATGCAGTACTAGCACTGACCCTAAAGTGGAATCCTACTTTTCATCAGCTGAAACCCCCTCTAGATTTCTTTGCACCTAAACTTAGGTGCCTTGTGACAGCGAAGATGCCCTATAGTAACTCAAATGTCTGCATAGGAGAGGACCCGTGCACTTTTTGGAGACCTGTGCATTAATGGAGTGGCAGCTGGAAGGAAAACCCATGTGTGTTGGAAAACAACCATGCTAAAGAGAAATGGGGGAGCAATGTATGGAGAACCACTGACTGCATTGACAATCCCCTTTGACTACAATGTGAATTCAGATACCAGCCTAGGGAACCCTGCATTAGAATATCTGTTGTTTCAGACAGACTCCTGTCCCAGGTCCCCTCAGCCATCATGGAGTTCTTTCCAGGCACAAGAATTTACTGGTCTTCATGCTGCTGCCAAATTTCTGCCACAAGGTTCAATCCAAGAAAATATTTGTAGTCTGTCCATCACAAAGATATTATAGCTATTGGTTTATCTCTAAGTGTCTGAAATCACTAGGATTGTTCAGCACTTTGCAGGAAAGAATGTATAAAACTAGTCTTGTCTTCATTTGTAGAGTGCCAGGCCCATTTCTGATACCACATAAATGAGATGACAGAATAAAAAAATCATCTTGCATCTCCTGAGGTGGTTCAGTGACTACAGAGAATTGGGAATTGATGCAAGAAATATTATTTCCCAATTTCAGTAACTGAAGGAGGAGTTTCTGATAGTCTGAGAAAAGGAATTTCTAAATTACCCCCAACGCAGTAAGAAACATAGCTTGTTTTTTCTTTCTCTTTATATATACAGCTTCCAGTGCTATTTTTGTTTCAGTGGTGCACAGAAAAAATAATAGCCATCTCTGTGGGGACTTTTCCCCTCCTTGGTCACTCATTAGTAACTGTCCTCAATACAGATTGTTGTACAGTATTTATGTATGTTTACATGGTCCCATTTACTGTCAATTGATTCCACATTCAGACCATATGTAATGACTCATTTATTAGCTATAGAGTGTCCTTATTTGCATGGACTACTTCTATCAATATCATTAGCCTTGAACAAGCCCAGTAGTCCTGTTCATGGCCATGAGCTTTTAAGTTATAAGCTCAGTTCTTATCAATGTTCAGCTGTCAAGTTTTCAGTCAGTTCTAATCAGTCTCAGGGTAAAAAAACCTCATAAAAACACACTACCCCAACAACAACTACATATTCTAAGTGGCCATATATCCTTCTTTGTCATACACTGAGACAAACATTTCCATGTCATTGGTACTCGAGCATTTTACAGCGTCTGAAATGTTTCTAAATATGAATTACATATCTGAAAATTATTAATGACATTCTTGGCATTCCATTAATGTTATTTATTATTTATCGTGTGTGAGACGGAACTGCCTAGAGGCCTTTGCAAAGGATCAAGGGCCTGTTGAGCTAATCTCTTGCTAGGGATATCAATCCAGATGGATGAGCAAATGAAGGAGCACATGGCAAACAGCAAAACCTGTTTGTCAGTTCAACATTCCAAGCCTGCAAAATACAGCTGTAATACAGAAGCAATGACAGAGCTCATACTAACTGGCATCATCAGCTGTCACAGCTGAAAAGACATGGATTGAAAAAAAATCCGTTTGGTTTTAGTCTTATTTACAATGAATCTCTCCATCTGTTTTTTGGCCTGAATGATCATGTTTTCTAAAGCAGACTTCGAAGGTAGGAGGTAGCCCATGATTCATTTTTGAAACCATGATATGAGATCAGAGTGTGGCTGAAGAGAACAACCTGACCGGGAAACAGGAAAGTAGTCCTTTGAACCATATTACTAAACATCATCTTAGAGAACTTTTAACCCTGGTGAATAAGCGAAGTATTCCTAATGCTGTGTTGCACTCATATCAAGTGGACTCTCTTCGAAATAGGTGGCATTAAAAAAAAGCTCTTCAGGTCTCCACTATCAGAAAATCCTTCTATCTGCCATTGTTAATGTATTCACCAATAATTCTACTTCCTAAGCCTCCTTCTCCACCTTCTTCCTCTGCACTAACAGAAGAAAAGTGTCCAATGGGTGCCTATTCAGTGACCAAGACAAGCTGAAGTTAATTATTTGTTCTGTTGTAGGTGGACCGCTGTGAGCCTTAGTCACTTGTATAGGCTTTTTCAGCCTTTTCTGCCTGTGTATTTTATGGAGGATGATGTTGTCTTCCTTTGGGTCCATGAGGATTCATGATCTTGGTGTTTATAGGTAGTCTCTGCTTTTCATCTCCTGGTCTCCCACATCACTTTTTCAGTTACTTTTGCTTCATGATGTCAGGAGAAAGAAGTGTTGGGAAGCTGGTGATGAAAGATGCCAGGAGTTTAAGGGTGACAGCAGTGCTGCTGTGTGAGGCTTATGCTAACAGCCACAGTCCTTTATTAACCATCACACTTTCTCCTTTTAGATTGCTCAAGCTCAAAGGCCTCTAAAAGCAGCCCAGAAAATACGACTGAAATCAGGAAATTTCCAAACAGCAACAAGGCCCAATAGCCAAATAAAATAAATGAGCTGGCTAGGAAATCCTTGTAACTTGCCACCCAACAACAATAAACTAACCCTACAACACACAAACTAGAAAGGAAACAAAGAAGTCTTTTAATTATTTACAGTAGGCTTATTGTGCCTAAGTAAACATTGGCCAAGGACTTATGAAGTTAGCCTCAGTAAAGTAGGCTTATGCAGTAGCATATAGCCTGTACATTTCACATAGCAGCTTTTTAACCACTTCCAGCCTAGTGTAAATAAATTGTATCACCCAGCAGAAGAGCTGTTAACTTGGAAGATAGTTTTCCACTTATCAGTTCACAGACTGCAGTAAGTTTATAATTAGATAAACTTATTTTCAATTTTTTGGGGGCAATTATGGAGCTTTAGAGACAGAAAATAATGTGCCAGCAAGAACAAAGCTTTCTGGGCCAGGAAAAAGGTAAGCCCGCTGCACCCAGAGGTTTCTCCTAACTCCCTGGTCTATGTTCCTTGGTGGCTGCTGGTACCTCCTGGGCACATTTCTGGGTCTCTGTCTCCACCCAGAAATTCTTCAGGTAGCATACCCCAGCCTGAAGATGAGATGCATGGAGGACCTAATATCTCTGGCATGCTGTGGGGAAGGTGAGCGAGGCAGGCTGTTTGGTGCTGGTTGAGCTGGGCCAGGAGGAGGACAAATCCAATCAATCCAGCATTCCTGCCCACAACCCATATCTAGTAAACAAGCAAGCGAAGAAAATAGGTATTTCAACTCTATGTACTCATTTCTATAAAAAATACAACCTCAGTGATATAAACTCTCAAACTGAGGAGATTTGTGTGTGATGGAACTAATGAAATCTGAGGGGGGTTTGTTGTGTGTATTTAAGTAGTAAGGCCCTTGAAATCCCTCAGCATTTTGTATGGCTTCACCTCATTCTTCCTTTCTTTCCCATTCCATTCCCCCTCAGCTCACTCCTGACCACTCTCTGCCCAGCCTAGCCCCCCACCACCCACCCACCGTCATGTGGTAAGAGGCATCATCTAACAAACAGTGGTTGAGTTCCCAGTAATCTATTTCCTTCAATGATGCATTACTTCATTTCTCTCTCCTCTATCCATTCCCCAGGTGTTAAGAGATTTTGCCATCTCTGAGACCTTCACTGCTTCTTGAATTTGATTGAAGTTGACTGAAAGTTGCAAAAGGTATTAGGAGGAGACTGGCAGATAGAAAGGCATAAGCTTTTAGAAAAGCAGGTTACAACTGGAAGGAAGCTCACAAAAAAAATGTATGCACTCTACTGGTGACTGATATTGTAGTGAAGTAAAGCACTTTAGTCAGCTAAGTACTTTTAAAATTAATACTCTGGCCAACAAAACCAGTGGCTAATCCCAGCTCACTTTTAAACAAAGTCCTTCCCATCAGTGCTAACAGATGATTTTTATGTCAGAGCATACAGCCCAAGAAAGTCAAGAAATTTCAGAGCAGACTCCAACCAAGTACTACAAAATGATTGCTCGAGACTTGATACTCCCAGTCCTTCTTAGGCAAGAGGGAGATGTGATTGCCGTGTTTCCAAACGTTTGGTTTTGCCTTTGGCCAGAGTTTTATCAAGGAATAAAAGGTGTTATCACTCTAAAAAACTTCCTGTTATTTTAATGTATGAGGCAGAGAAGTGCCACTAGTTCTGCCTACAAAGAGGTTTATCTTCACTTTCCTTAAATGAGTATGTTTTGATTTTTTATTAGAAATATATTTTTCTGACCATGCTAATCTTTCCGAAGGCTCACTTAATAGTATGTACCTTCTTTTGCATCAGTATCTTCAGCCTTAACTTTAAGGCTCTTTTCTGACTTCCTGTTCTCAGATGCTTACTACTCTCCCACTTAGTCTTCCTCTTGAACTGGTCTCCTTCTGTTTGCATATTCTGTATTACCCGAAGAGCTACTGACCTTCTCCAGTGACTCTGGGTCATATATGAACAAGTGTTTACCCAGTGCATGATTCTGCTATCTTCCCCTTGCAGAACATGACTTTCTGTCAATCAAGTCCTAGTTTCCTGTCTCCTAAGTTATAGTCTGCAACATAACAGCCGAACAACAGCAGTGTGTTTGCTCCTGCCCAAGCGGAACAGTTAAAAAACTACGCAAAATGCAAGAAGAAACTAAGTCCTACTTCACTTTGCTGCTTGTGGCTTTTGTAAGCAACATCTCATCTGTTAAGTGGGCAGTTATCATAGGAGCAAGGGCATAACGCGTTGCAAATCAGGAATTCAGTATTATGTAGCAACCTAAAAAGTATGCAAGTATGATTTGAATGAAATACAACTGCTGAGCTACCAAACAGATAGGCAGCCAGGAAAGTAATTACAAATACAGATAGAAAGGAAAAAAGAGACCCTAGGGAAATGTCTTACAATATTTTCTCGTAATCAGTCAGTAGTTTGTTGTCCTTAACATGGATGAGAAAAAAAAATCCTACAGGTTAAATTCTGTTGGGCTTCATGTTATTTTTTAATAAAAAATAATTTATACAAAGCCCCACAGGAAAAAAAAAAGCCAACAATGCAGTTACCTTTCAATACATTCAAATGACAATTGTTATTTGGAGCATAGGATATGCCAGATGCTATCACTTCAGTAGATCATCTACTTTCCAGTAACAGCCTATGTAAGATACTGATCACAGAGAGTTTTTCTAACACCCTGCAGAGAGTTTATCATAAACACTTTTAGCTCTCTTAATAACCTTTCTCTTAACTGAAGTGTAATTTTCATTTGGTTTGTTTAGCACTGCTGTTTCTTTGGCAAGGAAAGGTGCAGTATTTTAAAAAAATATGTTCATGTACAGGAACGAATTTCAAGTAAATCTTTGCGGAAACTATTGAGTTCATTGCAACAAAATCTAATGTAGAAATACATTTTTTATCAAATGAATCTTATCCTTTCCCGTATTTTGGCAAACTTAATGAACTCCAAACAAGACCCAAGACTATTTCAAGGAGAAAATGGTCAAAATGATTTCATTTTGTTAAGCTATAATTTTAATGTCAATGTAATTTATTAGTTTTCTTCTGAAACTTTGAGGAGTATGTTTCCTCCAGGCAACTTAGCAGCAAAAAAGATACTCTTCTATCCCAGTCAATCTGCTTTGTTCAGGGATGACAGCAAAAACTGATGATATGGAAAGGATCTTTAAACTAATAAACAAGCAAAGAAATAAACACTGCATTCTTCCATAACTCTTATTATTCAATGTGGCCTACTTTTTTTTTTGTTAATTATTTTGGTATGTGTTTAGTTTGATTCAGGAAAAAAAAGCTCTGGGAAGGGGAGGGGAAAGGAAGGGGAGGGGAGGGAAGGGAAAGGAAGGGAAGGGGAGTAAGGAAAAGGAAAGAAAAATATAATTTCACACTGGCCTGTTATTTTGACTAAGCACATGTATTGTAAATGATAATTTATCCTAAATGGCCTAACACTAGTTGTTGTACTCACTCATAGTTATTTTCATTCCTGCCTGCTTTTCATCTAGTTCCATTATTTTAGAAGAACAAACAGAGGCTGAATTATACAGCGAGTTTGTAAAGACTTCCAGTCAGCTCCAAGTACATTTCCTGACTGGCATTATTTTTCTATAGATTCTGGATCTCAGGCAAACTTTTAAGCTTGGCTTTAGGCTTATGCCAGAAAAGGTATTGGCCCAGATATCAAGTTTAAAGACATATCACTTTCCCTATTCCTACCTTCTTTTCTCTTCCTAATGCCAAACAATAAACTCCTAATAAAACGGGGCATTATTTCAGCTCTTCAAAAATAATATTGTTTTAGGAGGAAAACCAGTTTGCAGATGGGCATTAAATAAGGCTGTAAAGAAGAGTTCTCACTTCTAAAGCTGCTACCAGTACCTGGCTGTCTGAAGAGACAGGGGATAACACAGGGAAAATGGTAGTAATAAAACCTCATTGTTCCCATTTAATATGAGAGTTGCTTATTGTCTTGGCAGAATCTTTACGGTTTGGTGAGATTTTCTGCAGTCAATACTACTGTCAATATTACAGCATCTGGAAATCACCAACTATATTCTTCCTGAGCATTTAGTGTTGTGAAATCCCACCTTCCTTAACAAAAAATACTTTCACTGGAGTCAGTAGTCAATTTCTATGACTGTAGTTTTTTTAAACAGAAGTTAATTTGCTGCATTATTTATCACACAGTACTTCAATTTTAAGGTTATGAGAAAAAAACATGTTTGAGTTAGTGTTTTAAACATCAACTCTTTCTACCATGATCAATATTAAAAAAGAAAGTCAGGCATTCACATTTCTACCATTCTAAGACCTATCATAGAATGAGAATTCAACCCTGAAACTGTGGTTGGCCTATTTTTAAATGTGAATAATTCTGATCTTTATTTACACTTTCCTACAGGATCAATTAGATTTTTGCTGAACAACATGTTGATTATTAAACAATGCAGTCCTTCTCTGTAAATCTATGGGTGTTCTGACCTTTCACAACTGGACATTTACAGATTGTTTTGTTAGAGAAGAGGAGACAGATTTTGGACTGTTTCTTCATCTCTTACCTGAAAATTTTGCATCGTCTAAAGGAGAGTGAAAAATTCCAAAGGACAGTTATTGTCACAGAATTTCCATCTCATCCTGATCTTGTTTTGGCTTGTCAAAACTGCAGTATCACTTCATTTTAGTATTTCTGTTTCCTGCATTCAGTGCAGGCACTGACTGAAAGGAAAGGAAGCAAAATTAGGATATGTGTTTTGTAAAAGTAGGAATATAAAATTGTTAGATTAGGAATAGTCTCTTTGTTTTCTTCAGTGGCATTTTATTTGAACCAGTTCCTCCTTTACTACTTGGTCTTGAAACAGAAGTAACTTCAGTTGCATAGCCAGCAACAATTACTTAGTATGAACTTGGTTTACCTCTGAATACCTTGGATCGATGTCCTTTCCCAGAGATAATTGTAATCTAGCAGCATTATTGCAGTTTCTTCATGACTATATTCACAACTGGCAGCAAAACCAGGTAGGCAGCATTGGAAGTTCTTCCCAGGAGGTATTCCTCTTGCCATTTTTGCACTATTTCTTTGATTTCCTAGAGGGATGTGAATCTGATGTTGCCTTGCCAATGATTCTGGGTGCTCGTACATTAAAAACTCCAACAACCATTTTGCAGGGCACCATAAGGACATTTGCATGAGAGGGGAAAATCTAATTGATCATAAGTAAAATAAAGAATTACGCTCCGAAAATTTGTGGGATGCAAGAAATTTGTGATTATCTGTTGGAGCTGTCAAAAAATTTCCAGTACTGGAAGAATGCTGTTACTGCTACGGTACAAAGCTTTGTAAGATAGCACATAAAATGTCAAACTACTGCCCAGTGCTCAGAATCAATAAAGTCATCTTGAACAGGGTCAGTTAAGATGGTCATAGCATGAAGAGCTTGCTTAGGAGAGAAAGACTATAATTAGCAGTGATTAGTGGAGAGGAGGGCTAAAGAGGATGTGATTACTTCAAATAATAAAAACTGGAAGACCGTGTACATGGAAATACATAGTAGAGAGGGAGAATTCTTTAGACTAATGAATAACTTTCAGCAAAATAAATTCCTGATACTAAAGTGAGGTTCTGGTATAGCTTTGAAAGGTTATTCCAGTGGAAAGGACAGAAACCCCTAATTAGACAGCTGGGGAGCCGACTTGGTGACCCATGAAATCCCCTCTCTTTCTCCATTCTTCTGCTTTTTGAAAGCTTTCTGTCTCAAATACATGCATTTTAGAAGGGTTTTTTCTGTATGTTCAGTTTTACCTAGTAGTGACCTACTAAGCCCTGCACAAGGAAATTGCTTGACACATGATTTTTGACCTTTGTTTCATCCCAATGTAGTAAAACTATGTTTTATTTGAGAACATTAACATCACATCAAGATGAACTAAAACACAGCAAGTGAAATTCTTCTGCTAGAAATCAGTTGTTGCCAACATGTATACTCCTTGAGTTCCTTGCAAAATTATTATGTATTTTCCTTGCTCTCCCAGAGTTGTATGTTGTTCACAATCCCTTGAACTATCCACCCAATGAATCATAGAATCAGAATAGTTTGGATTGGGAGGGATCTTAAAGATCATCTAGATCCAAGCCTTTTGTCACGGGCAGGGGCACCTTCCACTAGATCGGATTGCTCCAAGCCTCATCCAACCTGACTGTGAACACCATCAGGGAGGGGGCATCCACGACTTTTCTGGACAACCTGTGCCAGTGCCTCACCACCCTCACAGGAAAAAAATTCTTCCTAATATCTAAGCTATATCTCCCATCTTTCAGCCTAAACCCATTACCCTACACTCTGACAAAGAGTCCCTCCCCAGCTTTCCTATAGACCCCCTTTAAGTACTGGAAGGTATACGGTCTATAAGGTCTATAAGGTCTCCCCAGAGCCTTCTTTTCTCTATACTAAAACCCCCAACTCTCTCAGCTTGTCCTCACAGGACTGACTCTAAGAGGTCTATGTCCAGTACGGAGTTCAAGTTTCACTAGTAATGTCCTACTGTTTTAAAACAATGAATCAGGAGAGTACTCAGCTACATCTATGGTAATAATGACAGTTTAGTGGTAATAAGTGCTTTATTTCCTTCCTTTCTTTTAATTAAGCAACTAACATTGTTTCTTGCTGTTTTGAAGAGAAATATGATCTGCAGTTCCCACCTTGTTTTTGTCTGATCGTGCTTGGTATTGGACCGCCTTTACCTGTGTTTAAATGGGGACTAAAATGTACCTTTTTTATGATTTTGCCCATTTAGATGCCTAGATCTCATACTTTTTAGGTACAACACTAAGTATAAATAATCCTCATAGTTCTATTGAAGCACATAGTGATACAAATTATAATTCTGTCTGAGAGTTATTTCAGAACATTCACATTATTAAAGACTTTTCATTGAATGCATAGATGACTTTTTTAAAAATCGTCAGTACAAAAGGCATCACTGTGCTCTCGAACTTTCTCTGCATCTTAATGCCATCAGTACATATAATTTTAACCTAAAACCAATTTTTATCTCAATATTTATTTTATTACTACTTGATGGGTCCATAGGCTGAAGTGCCATTCACAGCACAGGGGTGCTTCATAATAGACTAATTTGCATAAGCACTAAATAATTTACATATATAAATTATATATCAAAATGCTCTCAAGAATCTATTCAATTCAATGATATTGTTGTTTTGTAGTCTTTAATGCTGTTGAGTCTTTAATATTTAAATCCAGCACCTCTTCCAAAGCAAACCCACAGGAATTCTTTAATTTTTTTTGTAAAAACTGTACTGTCTTTGTTGGTAAGACAACAGCTTGAGCTTGATTTTGCTGCACTAAGAAAGATATAGATAAGTCCTTCAGAAGTCTGGGCACATAAAAAAGCTTCACATGAACATCACCTAAATTAAAAAAAAAAAAAATCATCCAGAGAATAATACTTATTCAGAAAGGTAATTAGATGGGCATGGACATACTGCCTCAGTGATTCCAAGAAACTTCTGTGTTCAATGAGCAATAAAAGCATGACACTCAGAAATGCAAGCAAGAAAAGAAAAGCACACAATCAGAAGAAGGACCAGAATATTATCACAGTATCACAAGGTTGGAAAAGACCTCTGAGATCTTGTCCAACCTATGACCCAACACCAACACCTCCTCATTATTTAAACCATGGCACTCATCCAACCTGTTTTTAAACACCTCTAGGGATGATGACTCCACCACCTTCCTGGGCAGCGCATTCCTATGGTCAATCACCCTTTCAGTGAAATTTTTTTTCCTAATATCAAGCCTAAACCTCCCCTGACGAAGCTTGAGACCATGCCCTCTAGTTCTGTCACTGGTCACCTGAGAGAAGAGACCAACCCCTGCCTGCCTACAACCTCCTTTTAGGTAGTTATAGGGAGCAATAAGGTCTTCCCTGAGCCTCCTCTTCTCCAGGCTAAACAACCCCAGCTCCCTCAGTCGCTCTTCATACGGCTTGTGCTCCAGCCCCTTCACCATCTTCGTTGCTGTCCTCTGGACACACTCCAGCATCTCAACATCTCTCTTAAACTGAGGGGCCCAGAACTGGACACAGTACTCAAGGTGCAGCCTAACTAGTGCCGAGTATAAGGGGATGATAACTTCTCTAGTCCTGCTGGCCACACCATTCCAGGACACCATTGGCCTTCTTGGCCACTTGGGAACACTGCTGGCTCATGTTGAATTTCCTGTCTACCATCACTTCGAAGTCCCTTTCCACTTGACTACTCTCCAGCCACTCTGTCCCCAGCCTATATAATCTGCATGGGGGTGTTGTGTCCAAAGCGTAGAACCCATCTCTTGGACTTGTTAAACTTCTTCCCATTGGAATCAGCCCATCTCTTCAGTCTGTCAAGGTCCCTCTGTAGGGCCCTCCTACCCTCCAGCAGATTGACATTTCCCCCCAGCTTGGTATCGTCTGTGAACTTGCTAATGATGGACTCAATCCCCTCATCCAGATCATCAACAAAGGTATTAAACAGGACCAGGCCCAACATTGACCCCTGAGGTTTACAAAACTTATAAAATAGTAGCAGAAAATCAAGTACAATTGCATAGATCAGAGAAGATCTTCCAGGGTTTCCCCAGTGGCTTTTGGAGTTAAGGTTGAATGAATCTCTGCAACATGGTGTATGAAGCTTTCATAAACTGCCAAGTAAGACATATTTGTATCAGGTGATTAGGTAAACTGCATTTTAACGAAGCATTGAAACTATAAAGCAAATCCTCGTTTAAAACAGAGTTTAAAATTGTTCTGTAGATATAGACAGAACTATTTCTAGCCTTCACAGATAATCATTTGGCCAGAGCTGTCATGACATCATTGACAAATCTATTTATTAATATATAAGTCAAGACTAAACCAAAAGAATTGTTTAACCGTGCATTTTTAAAAAAAATTAAAATTATAGTGATTCATGTAACCATATACATCTTTCACTGTGGATCTCCATGTATCCATTAGTCACCTTAGACTTGTTCTATAGTCAGTGAGTGAAAGTGTGCATTGTAATGACATGATTTACCTTGTCGTAATGTGCACATCTGTAATACATCTGATGAACTGAATCCTGAAAGCACTTGCTTTTGGCCACCGGTTATAAGGGAAGCCCAGGTGCCCATATGCAGTAGTTTAAAACAGTTGACTAAACATGATGCCTAAAGTTATTCAAACTGACTTCCAGCTATGGACTAATCAGTAAGTCCTGTATCCTGTTTTCCAGGCCTCGGGGATGTCTCAGACACCATAGGTCACATTAAATGTTACTGGGTTCCGGTGAATGATTCCAGTCTTAGCTGCCCTCTTCACAATGAGCCTGTTGTTCTCTACACTCCCTACTCTGTTGATCAGACATGTTATGCTTGTTTAAACACAATTATTTACCGCAATCATGGATGCCTTAAAATGCATGAAACATTGTCCATCAGATGTAACACGGGTCTGCAGAAGAGCTGCACCTTTTGGTAGGATGTGGAATATGGTACTTCATGATATGTGTGAATTGAGCTGTAAATCCTATCTGCTACTGTGAAAGCTTTCACACCTGTCTCAGGTATGGACACCTACCTACATTTATTTCTTAGATATCTGCAGTCTGGTGGTGAATACTTTTTCCAATGTTAGTGGGGATTAATTCTACTTCTATTAAACTTGTAAATAAAATTTGTCATTTTAGCAAACTTTGCTATAACAGATAAAAGTCTGAAACGGGATTAGAAAGCTAAACTTCCTGTTTGGCTTATTTCTGACCTACTGAACTGCATAATATTTAATATTTTGAGTAGCCCACAGCACAGGTGAAGCATTGCTGAAATCCACCTTTGCTTTAGAAATTCAAGTCTGGTAGCAAAGGTTCTTTAAAACAGTAAAAGAAGCAGGCAACAAATCGAGAGGAGATGTGCAATACACATTATTTTGTCTGTCCTTGCAGATCTTGGGAAGGGTTCAGTAGCTTGAACATAAGCATCTAGTGCTTTTTGATATGCCCCAGGATACCTGAGACATCTGCATGAGGCTGACAAGTATGTCACAGGACTTACAAGAGACCTGTGTCCTTCTAGACAGGCAGCTGGAGACCAGGTGGGGTCGCCTGCGATGTCTCAAGTGGCAACAGATGCCAATGTTTAAGCAATTGAATCCTGTTCTTTGTGTACAATAGAAGTCGGACCACCGTATGTGTTGCCTTGTCACACACAATGCAGTTAGCATGAAAGCTTTCTCTCTGACAGGAATCACCATCAAGGATTTGTCTTTTAAACCATGCTTAATAAATTATTAAGAAATAAAACCACATGCATTAAAGAAGCTTAGGGAGAGTTCTGAGCGAGTATAAATTATTGCAGCTGCACTGACTTCAGTGAACCGACTCCTTTCTTTTAATCAGCTGAGGATCCAACTCTTAATAGAGCTTATACACATCTTTTACATCCCACATCCACTGACATGGGATTTCCTGGAGTCAAGAACATGTGCTGTTGGGCACAGTGTGTTGGGATGCGGATACTGTCATTCAGGTGGCTTCAGATATTGTCCCTTCCCTAGGCAGCATTAGTCTGACATGTAGTTGTTCTTTCCAGCCACAAAGAACAAAATTAAACAACAAAAAAATCCCTCTTTTTCTTTAACTGTGCATGAGAGCAGATGTCCTTCAGCCATTGTATCATTTTTGGTGGTAATTGGGTCAGATTTCTGAAAGCCTCACCTTTCAGGAGGATGTGGGTGGTAGCTGTGCTCCTTACCCCTGTGAATTAGTTCTGGCACATCCAGGGAAAAAAGGTGGCTGGCTCCGATCCAGGGAGCATCCCATGGTGCAGATTTCTCTTTGGAAATTAATTCCTCCTGCATTATAACTGGTCTGTAGCCATCCTGTCCATTTTCTAAAGACAGACTGCAAAATAAGCACCTATTAGAAAAATATTGATCGCCCTATTTCTACCTGCAAGAAAAACAAGATGTTGGGACTGAAGGGCTTTTTTCCCTCTGCTTGATGTTAGCTTTTTGTTAGAATACTGACTTAGCTTGTGGCTTTATATCTGCCAAGTAATTCCGCAAATGTGGCCTAGATTGCTTCCAAGATCAGAGAAGGGCAGGTGGGTTAATATGATAAAAACCCTAGGAATGAAATCCAGTCCATATAATATAGGCTGATAGGAGAGGCATCTGCTCATCAGAGGCATCTGCCTCTTTCTTCTGCCGCTCTAGAGATCTTGGGTGTCAGGGCTATGCATCAAGAAGAACGATTTGGGTCTATTTTAGGTGCTAAATTTAGTTGCAGTGGATTCCACTCTAACTGTCTAAAACCTTTAAGCATCTATATTTCCTGCAAGGAAGAGTTGTATGTGAGTGACTGTTTCTTCATTTTTTCTGTACAAATTGTCAGTACCTTTTGTAAAAACACACACTTTGTAATAACAACTATTTTATTTCTTTTATCTGTTTATTGGTCAGCAAGATATTGGTATTTTAACCTCCTTTTCCCTCCCTCCCTTTGTAAATATAAGCAACTCTTCTTGAAAATGTATATGCTTTCACTGTTGTAAATGGAAAAGGAAATATATATACTGTAAATGTAAAACATTGTTGTTACCCTTAGGAGAAAAAAAATAATAATCATGTTTACTGAAATGACTGTCAGGCAATGGCAGCTGTCAGACCAAGCATGACAGTAGGGCAGAGATATCATATGGATTTGGCAAAAGCCCCTTCACACCAGCATTTAGAATTACAATTTTCTGCAGTATTTATCTGTTTATAAACAATTTAAGGTTGAATAGCAATTTCGGTTTTGACCTGCTACACAGTTAGCTGCTTCTCTGCTCTCCACAAAGGAAGATTTGGCTTGGCATGGTATTTAGTTTCTTTTATGAAGACAGCTTTTGTCTGAGTAATTGGTTCTTGTTAATCGGTGAAGGCTCAGACATGAACTCCCTGAAATTTATGAGTGAGCTACAGCCCGAGATGAGCTAAATGCCACTTGTCCACATGTGATGCTGTCATCATGTCTCTAACACAAGCTGTGGCGACATTTCATGATGAAGGGCTCCCACTCCGTTTCCAGCACATGGGCAAAGTGGAGCCTGCTGTATCACTTTGAGGGGTTTTGAAGCGTTTGGTATGCCTCATGTGTAGTCACAATTTTCAGTCAGCAAGGGAGAACTGTTGGCATGTTGGTCACATATGCTGTGGTCTACTAACCTGGAGAAAATACGAACATGTCTGCATACTGGGCCCCCCAGTTTGGGAAAGATGTTAGGATACTGGAATGTGTTCAGAGGAGAGCAACGAAGATGGTGAAGGGGCTGGAGCACAAGCCCTATGAGGAGCAACTGAGGGAGTTGGGCCTGTTTAGTCTAAAGAAGAGGAGGCTCAGGGGAGACCTCATTGCTCTCTACAAGTACCTAAAAGGAGGTTGTAGTCGGGCAGGGGTTGGTCTCTTCTCTCAGGTGACCAGTGACAGAACTAGAGGGCATGGACTCAAGCTTCGTCAGGGAAAGTTTAGACTTGATGTGAGGAAGAAGTTCTTCACTGAAAGGGTGATTGGCCACTGGAATGCGCTGCCCAGGGAGGTGGTGGAGTCGCCGACCCTGGAGGTGTTTAAGGGGAGATTGGATGAGGCACTGAGTGCCATGGTTTAGATGATGGTTGGTGTTAGTGTTGGGATATAGGTTGGACTTGATGATCTCAGAGGTCCTTTCCAACCTTATGATACTGTGATACTGTGATACTCAGTCTAGACTTATGCCGAGGCCTCTGGACACGGTAGGTTTCTCTCCTTTGGTGGTCTATACAAGGCTATGGCCATCAGATCTGCAGGAGGGTTTTTACAGGTAGAAGATGCTTTCCTCATTGCACAACATACATGTAATTTAGACCATAACCTAAGAAAAAGGAAAAGAGTCAAGTCTAGCAGGTATTTCCTTTGCTGTGCATGTGGGTGAACCTGAGCTTACCATCAACACAGTGGTCAGTACAACTGAGTGGAGTGGGGAAAGAAATTGTGCCAGGAAACTTGATTAACGTTCTCCTGTGGAGAAATGAGGAAGCAACTACCGAACCATGACTCTTAGCTATATTTTCTGGTGGTAAAGCAGTGACAAGGCCACAGCTGAAATACAGCATTTAGAGTCCAGGATTTTTTCATAAAATATAATCATTTTTTTTCCTGAGTTTCAGAACAGAAAAAATAAAAGAGGGGAGAGGGATGTAATAAGAAATGAGTCTTGTTAATGTATTAGTAAAGCTGGACACCTTCAGCATAAGAAAAATAGTGCTTCATCTTAGATATACTTCTAAGTGTGCCGGTAATTGTTGAGAGAACAAGCCCTATCACGAGTGTTCTTACCATGCAAAAACACATTTGGATTTGATTCATCAAAAACTTTACTCAAGGTTTACAGAGTAAATTAGTTATTTTTGTTGGCACTGAACTTCTGTGAAAAATTGTGGTTGTATGAGGGTGAATCTAGATGGAAGTTCCCCTGCAAAACTTGTCTGGTTCTAACAACTTATCCTTCCTTGTTTCACTTCGCATATTGGATTATTTGTCATCTAAAAGGGAGGTTATACTGTATATGGCTATGATTAGATTATGATTTTCTCAGCCATAGCCTGATTCTATGTTAATTAAGATTTTCCTGGTTACGTCATAAGTTACTCAATGTATACATTTCTTTGTCCTGCATGTCAGATAATCTTCATTTCATAACAAAGCATATGTAAGAAAGGATAAGTTTACCCAGTGGAAAGAGAAAACTGAAACTCATTGTGAGATGTTTTTGCACAAATCAGAGCAACTATTTTAAACTGTTTGCCTCTCTCTCTTCAAGACATTCTCTAGCTTTTTTTCTTCTATTTAAGTTCTGTTCCTAATTTGAAGAACAATGGCTTATGCTTATATAAGTTTAGTCTGAGTAAGAGAAACAGCTTCTTTAAATTCAACTGTGAACTGTGTTTAAATATCTATCGTTCATACCATCTGAAAATTGAAAAAATATGAACTGAAAAGAGATTAAAAATACACTAGAGACTTTTTCAATGAGAAGCTGATAAATACATGAGAACTCTAAGGAACATGAACCAAATGTCCAAAGATATGATACTAATCTGATTTTGAAATTATCTGATGAATTATGGAAAAATGAGAAGCTAAAGCCTAAAACAGTGTTTACATCCTCAGTTTTATTTTCAAGATTTTTGTAATAAGATAACAATAATGAAACCTAGAAACACACAAACTTCTATATTAGAATGATTGCCTAAAAAAGTAAAATACTGTATATAAACTCAGGTACATGACACTTTTTAAAACATATTTGTAGTTATATATACACAATACTGCTTGAAAACTGGTTTAGAAGTTGAGTGTACTTTTTCCTTTTGCAAGACAAGCATTTGCAAAACAAACACTTCCTTTTACAAGACAAGTACACTGTCTATCTGTAAAGCTGTGAGTGAATAATCTAAATGAGATTAAATAATTTTATAAAAGATATCTAATTCTGTTGATTTACAGTGAAATCAGACTTACGTTAGAGCTGTACTTGGCCTTTTGACACTCAGCTGTAGTGAATGATCATCTTGTACTTCCAGGTTATCAATAATCCTTTTAACATGTTAGAAAAATGATGAATATTGTATCCATGTTGACATTTGGAGCTTATTCTGAAGTATTAAAAATAAAAAATAATTTAATTATTTTCTTTTTAATGATTTGTATAGGTCCTTGAATCCTACAGATTTTTTTTGACATACTATGTATAGCTTATCTACTGCTTTTTCTCCATCATATAATCCGCGTATGCATTTTTTTTATGCTAGTTGCAATGCTAAAATACAAAATGACAGTGTCTGGAAACTGATGTATAATATAGTTCCAAATTCTTCCTCTCAAATAGAAATTAAATAGATCAAATTCATCCCCACTGCTTTCAAGAGAGCTACATGAAGAATTAATTTATCATCAGATACCTAAATGGAGTTATTAGTACGCACTTAAAAATTTATTCATCCATTTCAAAGTAAATAAGCACTCCAGTCAAAATTGATGCTGATTATAAGTTAACTAAAAGTGATTGGAATTTGCTAGGCATGAGTACAGTCTCTTACTGTCAAAAATGGTTTCTGATTTACTTTGTGAGCTCAATTTAAGTCAATGATCAAAACTTCACATGAAAGTCCATGAACTAAAACTGATGGTGAAATAAAGGGTTATATAAGAAGATCATTTAACTCACAAAAAGCAAAAAGTGGTATACACAGCTTTTATTTACATGCATTTTGCATTTGATTGAAATGAAAGACTTGAACCTTATAAAGATGTGCAGGAAGAAAGGGCAAGTATGGAATAAATGAGGTCCACAATTTTTCAGAGTTACATTCTCACAGTCTACACTGACCTGCTTGGTTCTTTAACAGAAGTTTACAGAGACATGGGTTTTCTAAACAGTCTGGTATTTTTCCAACAGCTGTTACCAGATTCTTATTGAAGAGTTTCAAACAGCCCGTATGCACATTAATCTCTGCCCTATACCTTTTTTTTCTGACAATTAGCAATTTAGAGCCTTCCTGAGACAGACATCACACCATCTCCATGGTGCTGAAAGCCAACAACGAGTATACTCTCCGGATACCTCTATAATGTTTGGTAAATATATATATTTGCCCTTCCTAGTGTCCTGTGCCAATGCCTTCTCTATCAGAGTCGTGTTCTACAGGAAGATGAACTATGAGCTTCGCAACTTTTCAGACCTGCTCCCTGGTCATTGCATGCCCCCTCATTTGTGCACTGTGGTTAAGTGTGCAACGTGATACTGTTTTTAAAGATAGATCATGGATTCAGGGAAATGCTTATAGGTACCTTTTTTAAAGCAGGTAATTGCATTGTACCTCAGATTCCTTCTTAGTAAAATGATAACTAGTGTTTTTTACTCACCTTACAGAAAAGATTTAAGATATACTAAATAGTGAGGAAAGTGGCTAAATACACATGTTTTTATACTGTATAGGAGTATTTAATAACTAAAAGAAGGTTGAACATATTTTTGAAATTCAGATGTCCTTTTAGAAGAGTAAAATGGCTAAATATATCTAATAATTAACACTGTCCAATAATAATAAATAGCATGGTCCAAAACATCAGCAATTACCTTGAGCAAGTCTCATCAGGAGAAAATAATGTAAAAAAAGGGTGAAAAACATGTATGGAGTTAGCACAATGTTGAAAAGTTTTTGTTTCTCATAAATTTTTGACGTACAATGCTTTAAGCAAGGTCTGTTGACTGAGCCTGTTTACTGAGCTCTGGCTAGGCATGAAATGAGCATGTAATATGTTGATGTGAACTCATGAGTGACTTTCATTTACTAAACTGACACACAATCTTCAGCCTTCAGATACTTCTCTAAAATTCTGTGCAAGATGGATGACTTGCTTTCAGATTCACTTAAGCAAAGATGTTTGGCCACGTTTAATTTGCTAAAGTAATTTCCAGATGAGTAGTTTCCTCCAATTGTCCATTAACATTAAGTGAGATTAAGGGAGCTATTAAATACTGATTCTTTTACTCAGGAGATCTCTATGCCTAGACAGCTTTCCTGCTGATATTTATGAGAACTCTTCTGGTATACTTATACCTCATATGCTAAATATTTTAAATTCCTCCAAAGAGACAAAGCAGGTGGCTTTGTACTTATTACAAGGAAATCTCATTTTGCTGTCCAAATTAGCTGTGGAACCAAAACAACATAAAATGTACACTCATATCACTGATAAATGTTGACAGAACCCTCTTGCCAAAAATATATCCATTTAAATCCAGAGTATTATAGCTAGTTGTGTTCATACAACTTTTCTTTACGGTGGGGAATTCTTCACAATGGTGTCTGACAAGCCATCAGACTATCATTAGTGATAGAAGAACTTTGAAAATACAGCAACTAAAATGTGCTCATTTATCCAAACTTCGCTAAACCTTTTTAGTCAGAAAATCTGATAAGATCTGGCATTCTTCTGAGATGTTCTCTACTTACCAATTCGAGATGAACTGTGCATGGGAAATATTAAAGAATTTTTTCTAGTCTAGGTGAGATAGATTTTGGTGAAGGAAAATCAAGCTGGTGCCCAATTTATGACACTTGTGTTACATATAATATGTCTAGATTGTTTCAAAGACTACTGAAAACAAGTAAACAGTTGTAAGAATGGGTTTAAACATAAAGAATTAAGAATCCTGATGAAATTATTAAAAATATTTTGCAGCCTCTAGGCATTTTGGAACAGTTCTACAGACTGTTTTTAGTTAATTACCTCGTAATATTTACTTTGGCCTGCAATTCACTTAATTTCTACAACTATGTGACTAAAAATATTCTTTCCTTCTCCTTTTCTTTCTCTGCACCTACTATTACAGTAAATGTGCCAGATGTGTATAGCACTTGATTTTTCAGCACTGTGATTTTGACATCTTGAGGGAGGGAACTGCAAGGGGGGACAGCCAGGGCCAAAACAGGTAGGAAGGAGGATAATAACTACACATACACCCTGAACAGGAGGTGTAGAGGCAGCGTGGCTGGATGTGTGTCCTGATGTGCCAGAGGATGCACCCTGTGGTACAGGAGGTGCACAAAGCAGACATCATCTCAAGAGTGCCCTGGAGTGGTAAGAAGACAGAGAGAGGTTCCTGCTTTTGTCCAAAGTGGTGGCAGATGTCTGTCAGGAAAAATGGGTCATAAGTGTGCCTGCTGTTATGCTGTACCATTAACTGTGGTGTGAGGGAGAGGATATGCTGCATGAGGCGCTCCTCTCTGCAGAGCTGGCAGTCTGGCAGCTGGCGCTGCTTGGGAGCATGGCTGTGCACAGGGGCTCTTTCCAAATCTGTCCTGACTTACAGCTTCGTGGTGGCACAGAAAAGTTGCTTTTTGCACGTGGCTTACATAGGTGATTCGCTGCTGAACCTCTCTTTGGAAACTGCAGGGAGAAACGCTGCACCACCTTCACTGTTCTCTGCCTGGCAGAATGACCAGACAGGGAGTTAGTGGGACCTTACTAGAGTCTTAGTCTGCCCAGCTCCACTGAAGGACTTCCATGTTTGCAGAAGCCCATTTCCTTCATTTTTCTACATGTCTGAAGAGGGCATACAGCTTTTCAAGGAGACAACATTTGTACAGGAGACCTGGGAACTTAAAATTGCTGTTAAGTAGTTGATTCTGGGCTTATTAAACACTAATCACTATCTGATACGAAACGATTGCTCTTAGTCTTAAAAATAAATGGATCTCTTCTTTTCTGAGTTGAATTTTTATGAGAATTTCAGCTTTTTTATCTTTTTTTTTTGTGTTTTAACTGTAAGCTTAGGCTGTAATATCTGTCAGTTTAGGCTATGAACATGCTAATGGTGTTTCCAACCTGTGACCAGCAAATCACCAGCACTTAGATCCTCTGCTGATGTTGGTTATAAGAACATAAATACATTTATCCTTTTTTTTTGACATTTCATACTTATTTGGATTTCAGATCTGGAAGCAAATTTCACTAATTAGTATTTTACTTTCTGTTGTTACAAAATAATTTTTCTTTCACAGCTGATGCTATTAAGTGATCCAGCAGTTTTTAAGTTTATCTTACTATACTCACGTGTATCAATTATAAATGTGTAGCCAATAAAGTAAAAGCAGCTATTCATAAAACTAAAGAGGAAAACATGTTCCCCTGCCATAAAAACTCCAAGACATTAAGAAATTTCCTCTTTATATTCCAAAACTTTTCAAAATAGAGAAATAAGAACAAATCACATCAGAGCAGCTACTCTTTGAATAGTACAGGTGATTCCTAAGGAGACCTGTGGCTGACTTCCTGCTCCTCTGTATTGGAACTGCTTCAGTTTGTATAAAGCAGTAACTCTAAAATTGGCTTTGAAACTCATTCATCTTTATATGTCCTAAGCAGAAAAATAAGAATAGATGTAATTAAGTGTACAGAAGGTATCAGAAAATGTTGGAGAACAGAGCATTGGCATTAGTGGCATTATTCTCTTCTCTTTCTGCCACTGCAAATTTATTGGCTACAAGGGAATAAATATGTGCATATATTGCACCTATATTAGAGGCTTTGTGTTTATTTCCTGCTCTCCTAAGACACAGACTATATCAGATAAATTCAGATGTATTTTCATAAACTATTTCAGAATTGTAGCTCATTAACTCTCCTGCTCTTTAAAAAAAATGATCACTTTTCCAAAGAAAAAGAGAAGTTGAAATCAAGATACCCTGCAGAATGATTTGTTTGCAAAGGAAAAGTAGACCACCAAATGTTAGGGGAAAACTTGTTTTGTAATAGTCATTGAAGATTTTTGAACACTGACAATATCTAAAGAGGAAGGCCAGCTTACTTTTCCCTTTTATTCAGATAAGCAGATCAAAATACGGATGAAAATTCAGTTCTAGGAAATGCGGTAACAACAGTGTAATTCTCAGATATATGATTTCTTATGCTACATAGGGAAAAGGAGAAGAATAGGCACTCTGAGGTCAACATTCACCTGACCTGTTTCAGATACTGAAAAAGAATGAAAGGCCTGCTTCTCTCAGTTGACTGTAATAGGAGCCTGGAGTAACTAACTGAGATGTAGTCATCTATACTGTTTTTATTTGATCAGATAAACCTTGACTATTAGAAATGCTTTAGCTAAGTGTTAGTTGTTCAGGTTAAAAAGTGTTCTCTCATGCTTCAGAAGTGTCAGAAAATACAGCAGGACCATAATTACTCATCTAGAATATGCTGACTTCTGTAGAATGGTGCTCTGACTTCTGTGGAGTTTGAATTATCTTTAAATGTTGTCTTTTCATCCTCAAATTGAGTTCATTGAGATTACTTCTGCGAGCTATGATTGTTACTGATGTATAAGAAGGGAGCAGTGGAAAGATTTGACCTTAAAAACCAGCGTTTTTTTAGATGTATATTGAGCAACTTCTGTTGACTGCTGTAAAATTATAGGAACTGACATTCCATTGCTGTTGGCTCAGCCAACAAACATATATTCTGAATTACTATGGAAATTAACTAAAGAAACTTCAGTATTGCTGGTCATTTTTCTGAAAAAAAATAATGGTTCAAAATTAAGTAGTTCTACCATTATAGCAATTTTACCAAAAAGAAACCCTTTCGTTTACCATTCTATGAGATTATCTACTTTCCCATGCAAAATAATGGTACCGATATTAAGACAATGAACTTTCAGAGTATCTAAGTTCAACCTTGTGAACATTTATTCACATCAAACTTGATTGTTCTTGCTGACAGAATTATATAATAAGTAGATGAAAGGAATGCAGCAGAGGTCATATGTTTGGAATTCAGCACAGCATATGTTCTTGTGCCTCATGACATATTACAGTTTGGCAATAAGGGAAATTGTAGCATGTATGAATTCCTTTAAACAGTCTTTACCCTGCCTCATGGGATTCACTCTTTTCTGTTGTTTGCCTTTGTACATTTGCACAAATTACTGAGCATGGTTTCTGGAGTTTAGACTTTGCTGCATCTCTAATATTATGCTGGGTAGAGACCAAGAACATAAATCCGATGTTTTCCTATTATCTAAGAAGATTTAAGAGACTCTCAGACTCCCAAAGATCCAGTCACTCTACAGATTGAAAGTGCCAATATTGCCAGCTGTTGCACAAATGTCAAGATTGTGTGGGAAAAGGGATATTTCTAATTCTGCTTTGACTGATCTGTAAGTGTTTCTACCACTCTTGAAAATGGTTAGCTCTTCAGAATTTGGAATACCTTTTTCAAATATTCAGTGTGAAATTTGCTATCTTTCTATTACATTGCAAATTTTTTAAAAAGATTGTTAGAATTGCCAAATCACTATTTCCTTTTTTCTTATTTTCTTGTCTTGTTTTTCTCCTCTGGATTTCTTTGAAAATGTCATTGAAAAATCAAAGAATTTAAAATGAAGTGCTATGAACTATTTACTTACTGCTTAAGGAAAACTCTAATGAAATGTCTTCACATAAAAATTTTCAATGAATTTACGATTCTATTTCAATTGTATTTTTGAGATTTGTATTTGTCTGCTGTCTAGGAGGTCACATGTTCAGTTATCTTCAGTGGGATAGAAATTGATATATCACTATAATTTTTCAAAATATTCTCTAATCCTTCTTTAGCCTTTTATGGCTCTGGAACTTCCAAAGTCAGAGGTAGTATCTTAATATTCAAAATTGTGTCTCCAACTTCCATACCAGTGTTGACATAGAAAGAAATCTATGGAGATCACTAATTATGTAGTGAAAATTTAAAGAATCTGGATCTTATTTTTCAGCGTTCCCTGTGATTGCACCAGGAAATTATTATAATAATGTCTCAAAAACATTTATTATTTTTAAAAGAGCTGTCACTCATTTTCATCTGCATAATTTTTTATGTTTGCACTTGTGATTATCTCCACGTCATGAAAAGTCTTTTACTGAGGAGGAAGTGAATTTATGAGCCCTCTATATAATAAGATGTCAACTGACAATTTGATTTGGCTATTGATCAGAGCTTTTTTTTGTTTTTAATAATCACGCAGGTATCTTTCTTGGATATTGTAAAGATTTTCCACTATTTTTTTTTAAAGCTGTGGCACATTAAATACTAAGAAAAAACATCTCTTATGCCAAAAATCAAACAAGCAATTGTAGAATTTGATTAAAACCTCTGTAAGTGTCAAGTAAAATGTAAGGGCCTTTATGATTTTTATTAGACTTTTATGTCAGATAGTGTAAATCAGTCAGATTCAATTTATGTTAATAGAACTAGTCTGACTCGTGCCAGTTGAGGAACCGGCTTTTTCAACTCCAGCATATGAAGGTATCTATGTTAATTCAATCAAAAATTTTTCTATGACAAATGATGACGGCTTGATAAGAACTAGATGGCAGGGAGTCGTGCTATATAGTGTACTTTAAAATTCAAGGTCAAAGGTTTATATCGTGTTGAAATTACAGTGGCCGAGTTTTGAACATCCAGAGGTTTCCTTCAGAATAAGTGATAAAAAGTAGAAAAAAAATAAGTTTTTTTCTTGTAAAAAATTAAAATAATTTGAAATTCCTGGACCATTCATAGACTGTCTGATTACCTACCTGAACTGTCACAAGGAAGTGATAGCTCACTGCATTTTATGTGAAAAACTTGTCACATAAAAATGTCATTCCAATGTTCAGTCCTATCATCGCTCCTAGTGAAGAGGCTAAATGGACTACAGAAGCAAAACTACTCATCTTTGTAACCTGTTCTTCCAAGCCAGAGTTAAAATGCGTTAGTTACATGAATGAAGATAGTCTGAAAGATGTTTATTTAGCTATTCAACTACTTAGCAATGGGATGCACTTGGCTGCAGTCTTCTAACTCTTAGGGTCTTGCCCTGTGCATTCAGTAGCATGAATAGGTAACTTTCTTTACAGTCATTGGTCACACCTGCCTGGGGAGTGATCAGTTTTTTTATCGTGGGTTGAATCTCCCTCTAGTGGATTTTGTGTTTCTCCTTGAATACAGAAGGAGTCTAGAGGAGAGTCCTAGACTGCCTACCCATTTTTTTCCGAATAGGTGGTTAAAACCTGGGCATAGAGAGCAGAAGACGGGGTTTCTAGGCAGGATTTACCATGGTGGTGAACGGAACAGATCTTGCCACGAGGGTATTGTTAACCACATAACCATCTTCAGAGGGCAATGTTTCCACATTCTGGTGTGGAAAATCCTGGGTAGGAGTAATCACTGGCACAGTTTTGGAGATTAGACACAGCCCATACACAATCGTCAGTGGCCAAAGGGCACTTTGAGCTTTGTGAGCAGCCTATCCAGCCACTACAAAGGCAGCATAAAGGGTCAGGTTCTCTTGAGCATGCATTTTGTATCAGACTGTGAAAAATGGACCATTGGTGAAAAACAACACAGTCCCAGTCTCTGACACCAGCAATCTCTTAGTTCTTCATGGACAGGAGGGCCTCAGCTAGTTCTGATGTCATTACTTATTACAACGAAGAGAACTGGTGAGCTTCTACTTCAATGGCATAAAAAAAAAGGAAAAAAAATGACTGGAAAAGAAGAATTTGGTAAATCTTTTTTTAAAATGTATCTGTAATTGGAAATAAAGAGATATAGTGATTTCACTGTGGGAAGAGAGCGTAGTTCATTAGCAGCAGTTGTTATGAGGAACATGAGAAAAATTTTTAATGTTATTTTCTTCTCCTGGGCAAAGGATCTACTAGCACCTCCCTTGACCTCCCCCCTTCTCCATTAGCAGCATTCCAAACGGGTTTAATGTTTATATGGATGGTAATAGTTTATTGCTAGATTCTAAATATGTTACATAAAACATGTGTTCTGATTTTCAGTTGATCATGCTGTACCAGAGGGGAGGAAATGCAATTAAAATAAAAACGACACACTAACTGGTATTTCTGAAGGCAGTTTTTAGAATTTAAATTGTGACCTCAGTGTAGACCATAAATATAAAATTCATATGTGCTTTGCTTCCTGCATATAATTACCTATCACAAGGTTCATAGTTTAAATGAAATTCTTTATGAAGCAAGAAATAGTATAATAGTGTTTTCTGGCTTAGTGCCCTACAGGATACATCAAGCGAAGATACTTTTTCTAATTTTAAGGAGAAATAAAAACATGTGGAACGTATGCACTTTTGATGCCGTAATCCTATCAGAATATGTTTGTTTTTATTAAATTTTCCTCATTGAATGCTTCCTTTTCTCAGTGCATTTGAGGGAATGGCACTACGTTCCACATGAGTTTAATAGTTATGTGAGTAGTCTGAAGGATCTTTCAGATTCTTTTCTTTCTCCCTGTTTATAAATACTTGAAGCCTGCGGTCTGCCTATCAGTAATACTTCCTCCCATCTTGGCATGAAGCCCAAGCAAACAGGATTTGGGTAGGTGAATTGTGAGAGGATTGAGGGTGGGCAAGGAAAAAGGATTAATCTTATCAGGCTGTATGCATGCAACATAATTTTGCCTAATGCAACCTTTAGACTCATTTAACTGCTCTGTCCCATCATGCACTATGTTTGAACCATGGTATGTGCACAGGTATGGATTCATTTCCCCGTCTCAAGAGTCACTATCTTTCTGACTGTTCATCTCTGCTTGTCTCTGACTTTACATCATTCAAAGTGATATTTGGGGACACTTCTTCTTTCCCCGTAGTGCAGAATTGCGAAGATGTCCATGTACCAGCTAATACTACCTGTTGGTTTAAAAGATGTAGCTGAACTGCAGATTTATGTTCCCCTTTCTTTAGACAAATGGGTGAAACTGTAACAATGTGGTTGATTACTCATATGCAGTGCATAAATTACTTCTGTCCTGAAGAGTTCCTCTATATTTTCACACTTCAAGACTTAGAATCATAGAATCATAAGGTTGGAAGAGACCTCTGAGTTCATTGAGTCCAACTGTGCCTGTCTCCCTACTAAACCATATCCCTAAGAAACTCATCTACCTGTCTTTTAAACACCTCCAGGGATGGAGACTACACCACCTCCCTGGGAAATCTGTTCCAATCCCTGACCACTCTCTCAGTGAAGAAATTCTTCCTAATGTGCAGTCTAAACCTACCCTGGTGCAACTTGTGGCCGTTCCATCTCCTCCTGTCGCTCGTCACTTGTGAGAAGAGAGCAGCACCCACCCCGGCACAACCTCCTTTCAGGTAGTTGTAAACAGTGATGAGGTGTCCCCTCAGCCTCCTCTTCTCTAAGCTAAACTACCCCAATTCCCTCAGTCTCTCCTCGTAGGGCTTGTTCTCCAGCCCCCTCACTGGCCTTGTTGCCCTTCTTTGCACACGCTCCAGCACCTCAATGTCTTTCTTGTAATGAAGGGCCCAGAACTGAACACAGAACTCGAGGTGTGGCCTCACTAGTGCCGAGTACAGGGGCACAATCACCTCCCTTGTCCTGCTGGCCACGCTGTTTCTGATACAGGCCAAGGTGCCATTGGCCCTCTTGGCCACCTGGGCACACTGCTTGCTCATGTCCAGTCGGCTGTCAACCAACAACCCCAGGTCCTTCTCTGCCAGGCAGCTCTCCAGCCAGTCTTCCCCAAGCCTGTAACACTGCATGGGGTTGTTGTGACCTAAATGGAGGACTCTGCACTTGGCCTTGTTGAACCTCATCCCATTGGTCTCAGCCCATCGATCCAGCCTGTCCAGATCTCTCTGTAGAGCCTCCCTTCAAGCAGATCCACAGTTGCACACAGTTTTGTATTATCCGCAAACTTGCTAAGGGTACACTCAATGCCTTCATCGAGATCATTGATAAAGATGTTAAACAAGACTGGACCCACCACTGAACCCTGGGGAACACCGCTCGTGACTTGTTTCCAGTTGGATTTAATTTCATTTATCACAACACTTTGGGCCTGGCCATCCAGCCAGTTTTTAACCCAGCAGAGGGTGTGTCTGTCCAGGCCAATGGCCGCCAGTTTCTCAATCAGAATACTGTGAGAAATGGTGTCAAAGGCTTTACTGAAGTCCAGGTACACCACATCCACAGCCTTTCCCTCGTCCATTAACTGGTTAACCTTGTCATAGAGGGACATCAGATTGTTCTGATAGGACTTGCCTTTCATAAACCCATGTTGACTGGGCCTGATCACCCTGTTGTCCCATGCATGTTGTGTGATAGCACTCAAGACAATCTAGTCCATCCTTCCCCGGTACCGAGGTCAAGCTGACAGGCCTGTAGTTCCCCGGATCCTCCCTCTGACCCTTCTTGTAAATGGGAGTTACATTTTCCAGTCTCCAGTCTAGCAGCACTTCCCCAGTCAGCCAAGACTGCTGGTAGATGAGAGAAAGGAATTTGGTGAGGACCTCTGCCAGTTCCCTTAATACCCTCGAATGGATCCCATCTGGCCCCATGGATTTGTGTATGTCTAATTGGCCAAGCAGGTCTCTAACCAAGTCCTCCCAAACAGCTGGAGCTTCACTCCCATTATCTTCTGGCTGAGGGGGCTGAGTATCCCTAGGGCATTCCTCCTTGTGGTTAAGGACTGAGGCAAAGAAGGCATTGAGCACCTCTGCCTTGTCCTCATCCCTCGTCGCTACTGTCCCTTCCTGCACCCAGCAAGGGAGGGAGAGTCTCCTTTGTCCTCCTGTTGCAACTGATATATTTAAAGAAGCTCTTTTTATTATCCTTGACCGAAGCGGCCAGTTGAAGTTCTAGTTGGGCTTTAGCCCTTCTGATTTTTTTCTCTATACAATCTCACTTCACCCTTGTATTCGCTAATCCGCTGAGGATTTCCCACAAGGCATGAAATCACCAATGGACACGTGGCAGAAATGCCTTTGTTGATCTTGGTCCCCAAGGAAGTTGTTTTTTTTTTCTGTTATATTATTTGGTCTGGCTAGATTGATTCTTGTTTTCAAGCTTCCAAAGATTCTCTCACTTGAGAATAAATGCTTTGGCGGCTCCTATCATCTTCATTCTGAAAGTAGAGAACTTGAATTTAAAATATTTACAGATTATAAGGGGTTTTTTTTTTTTTAAAAATTGCATTCTGTCACAGCTTGCTGTTCAAATTGTGTTCTCACTATGCATAAGAATATATTGGAAAAAAATGCATATTGGAAAAAAAATTTTTACATCGTTGTCATAAAAGTTGGTCTTTAAAAATATTTAAATGTTTATGAAAAAAACTGAAAATATATATTTTTGTAAGAATACTGGTCTGAATAGATGCATATGACTACATTGAAGACATTGAAGAATCAGTAAAACACTAGTCTGTGATAAGCAAAGTATCCTACTTGTATTAGATACTGTTTGTACTCTCATAATGATTGTGAAGTTCCACACATGTATTTTTCTTAAAAATCCCTTCAGTTAAAATAGCACCTTTTTCAATGTAATCCTACTCATATGTATTCTAAATCTGGGTGATCTGCTTTGTGATGTATGCTCAAGGATGTCTGTGCCTATTATATGCACATGACCATGCAAGAAAATGTGGCAGGTAAAGAGAAATGCGTGAAATGTGTGTAGAGATGGCAGCCTACAAAGATGGCAGTGACAGATGTTCTTGTTGCTGTAATCTGATCATGGCAGAATGACAACAGGAAGAAGAATGTTTATGGAGCACAGAAATGCTAGCAGTTCTACCATGAGTAGAACAAATAAAGTTTAAGATAAGTTTCAGGGCTCAGTTAGGTTGCCTAAACGTATCTGTTCAATGCTTGAAGATCACTGCTATTATGGCCTATGAATATATAGGAAATAAAGCCCAAGGAGTCCGAAGATGTGTTTAGCTCAGTCTAAAGCAGACACCAGTGGAGGTCAACTGCATAGACCTCCAGACTGTGGAGGAGATTCACTAGATCTTCGCTTACTATCTTCATTGGCAGAAGCTTAGAAATCTTCCTTATGTACAGATATCTATATTTGGACACAAACTTCAAACTTCAGGGACTCTTCAGTTTGGAATTTTGTTTCTTTTTTTTTTCCCCAAGTGCCTTAGTTCCTTATGGTTGTGTTCTCTAGTATCTACTAAGAAGGTACAGCCTCTTGAGCAAATTACAAACTCTTTTCCCATGGTTTTAACATTGTACCACCTTTCTCCTGTGTGCATTCAGTTTTCTGACTCATCCTATAATTCTTCCTCAGGCAGGGATACTGTTAAGGGATTTCCCTTATCTGAACACTTACTTTAAGAATGTGTGTCAATACATAATATCTTTAAACATATTGCTCCCTGTCAAGGAGGTTGAAACTGAGCAATAGATTTAGGAGTTACTGGTAGAGTAGGTGGGAAGGGCAAAGAGAAATAGTGTGATGACATAAAAATGCAAAATGCGTTCTCACTCATTTTTTCATCCTGATTATTCTTATGCCACTGATATTTATTTAGACATAGAAACAGTTTTATAAATCAAGCTGTCCTTTTCTTAATTTTGAAAACACTATATGCATGTAGAGAGAGCATTTAATCTCATGTGTGGTGTTTCTCTATTATGCTGTCCTATATTTTGCAATTCTAGAAGGGAAACCTTTTCCTTCTTTAGATGTTTATACCTTTCATACGCTGTGGTTGTTGATAATTGTTGCACAGTAATTTTCTTTCTTCAGTTCTTCTAATGTGTCCTTGCACCTCTGGGGCCATCTGAGTACATGATGTAAATTTTCCTAAATTTCTTACAGTTTGTCACTCGTGAACAGTGTATTACCATCATTCAATTAAGATGCACAGGACACAGGTGTTAAATGAATGTATGCTTGTGTTCAGTTGTAGATCTTGTGTCGTTTAGCAACGTCAATGAGATAATGCTTGCTTCTCATTTTTCAGAAGCAGATGCAGGCCCCATCTTTTTCTTTCATGCCAGTATAATGCCTAACAAAGATTGCCAATCAAAGCTAGAGTATCTTGAATAGATAACTACCCCAAACCAAAGCACCTTCTGGACAGAGCAACAGCATCAGACCATATTCTCCTTACATTTCATATTTTTTATTGGCAGCTTTTATCATATTTGAACAGAACAGTTTTGTTAATCTTCTTCAATGTTGAATGAGATTACATTGCTTACTATTTATTGAAGTAAATCTTTCTCTCACTTTTGCACCTCCGCTTGATGGGTTGTTTAGACAAATAAAGACATCCTCTTCACTAAATTTGGCTTGCCTGAGTCTCAGATTATTCTTTTCTGTATTATGTGCCTTTTTTTTTTTTCAAATGTGAGACCTAAAGGAAGCTGCTTCTTCTGTTATTCTACTGCTCTAGGGTCGTTTTAAAGTTCTCATTTGGGTTAAGCACATTTGAGATTACACAGTCCTCAAAAGACAGGCCAGGTACCCATCATGTCAAATTATTGCCATTAGTTTTCATTTCAGCCATCCAAATATGTGTTTAAACCACTCTAGCAAGAATCAAGTTCAACTATATAGCACTGTACTTTTTGCTGTCTGGTTCATATTTTTTCCCCTGGGTCTTTACATTATTTTCAAGTATTTCTGTGATTCCATGTTGCTTACATTTTGGTAACTACTGTCCAGAGGGGACATTAATAAAGACAAACATTCTTCATTCAGCAAATGTAATAATGTTTGGAAGTCTCCACGTGTTGTGGAGTGATCCCAGGCTTTCCAGCCATGGAGGTATCAGTTGAAAAACCCCTTATCTCCCCCAGGGAGGAAACCTGGGATACATTTGCGTGTTCTTTGTAGTTGATAAAAAGATTACAAATGGCCAGTTAATATTTCAAGATTATTCTAAATTACTGATTAGCATGGTAAATTTCAAAACATTAAAACAAATGAAGACATGCTTTTTAAATATGTTTCCTTTAATATTCAGAGCTTCTAGGGCAGTCAGTTATAAAAGGCCAAAGGTCAACCAATTGGTTCCAGTCTGAAAATTTAGACAAGGGAGGTTCTTTAGGGCTTCTGCTTTGGATCAGGAACAAATTGAAAGAGCAACAAGCTTTCTTTTTTTTTTCTTTTCCCTCCCTGGAAATAGGTTAATTTCTTACTTGAAGAAATGACAATAATAGTACAGGAGGTCCTCACTCCCTGCCATGAGGTAATTTACATCCATAATATTTTGCTTTGTCTCTTCCTATTTCTCAGAGAAAATGTAATAGCATGGTGTCATACTGAGATACAGAATCATTAAGTGTTCATTAAAAATATACTAAAGCACATTTATTAGTATGTGGTGCAATTTCATCATCAATAATGAAAACCTAAATGACAGCTGTCAAAAATATTTCTTACTATGTTCATTTTATTTTTTTAATTATAGGTCTAAAACCTCCTATAACTAGAAAGAGATTTATGTGTAATTCTATATTATAGATGTGAAATAAATAGTCCTTGTTAACCCTGATGATGAAAAACATCTAGGTTCTTCCAGTACTGAGCATTCATACCCCAAGTTTATATAGGAATATCTTTTGTTCATATAAGGAATTGAAATTTTTCACACAACCCTTTATGACTTTTCAATTTTGAGTTTTTTGTAATTTTACTAAACAGTTTAGTGTCTGTTTAGTTCATAAAAATGAGCACTTAAACGTGATATGGGATCAAAAAGACGGACCTTAGCCATCCTATTTAAATGTTAATTCAATAAAGAATTAGTCTACCTTCTCAACTGCAATTGCTAGTCCTTTCACCTCCTTTATTCTGTTGCTTCTTCAGCCTTCTAGGACAGAATTCCAGCTGACAAGGAAATAACATGTTACTGAAGCTCCTATTTAATCTCTATCTGTTGACCTAGTTGGCAAATAGCATCGTCTGTCTCCATCCTAAATCTAAATTATTTCTAACTAATTGCTCGGTTTATATCTTCTCTTCATCTTGCCAGCTCGCTGGCAAGGGTTTGTTTGAATGTATTGATCACCTTTTCTCAGCTGTAGGATGGAGGGCATGCCAACAGGCATGAACTTACTTAACCCCCAGCAGCAAGGAACACTTAACGTTGTGAGAAGCCAGGTTCTTTCTCCTCTCTCCTCCATCCCTCCAAACTCAAAACTGAAACATGGTGATAGAGTTTCTTTGTCCTGATTCTCTACCTGTCTCCTGTGTAGCTTTCAAAGGAGTTTATTATTATTACAGTGCTTGTTGTCAGAGCCCCTTCTTCCATCTCTTGAAGTGCCTCCCACGGTCATTGCTGACTCCAGGGCCCCTTCTTGTCAGTTTTTACATTAATGACATTCCCAGTGTACCTGAAATCTGAAATATTTATGTTTGCAGATGACAATGTTCCTCTGTTTGCTGCTAATGTCTCCTTCTTTCCTTTGAAAAGACATATGTGATCAAGTAGCTTAATAATATGCAGTATCTTTTTCCTTTCTGCCCCTCTCTCTTGACAGAAAAGTGGTTGTACGCTTTTCCTGCTCACAAATTAGTTACCTTTCATGCTGCACAAACTTTACAGCTCTAGAAAAGTAGCTTATCTACTTTCTTAATAAGTTATAAATGTTTTGTGTCTACAGAGGTCAAGGCTAAGGACTGTTGACTCAGTAGCACAGGTGTAGATCTGCACTGCTTTGGCTCTCTAGCATGTTTGGCTTTTCAGAATGTAAATCTGCATGCAAACATATACAAATTTTTAAGTGTACCTATATATATACAAACATATGTTCTCCTCCCTCCCCCTGGTCTGCATTGGAGTATCCAGCCCTTTCCAAGGGTATTGCATTCATCTGAGGAGGGGGCTAGAGGGAGCAGAGAAAGCTTCTTGTCAAATATTATGATTACTTCAAAGTAATGGAGTCCTAATCTATTAAAAAGATGAAGTACATTTGGATTAGCCATGTAAATTGATGTTAACTTGGGGAATACTATAAGTAGACAGCAAAAAGGGGCAGAGATTGTTGAGTAAAATGAATTAGAGTGGGAAATGAAAATAAGAATTTTTTTAACTAGCAAAAAGAGGGGACCTTTAACACTAGCTTGCTATGAAAACAAAAAGACGAACAGCCAAATTGATGGACAAAACTCTATCTGTTAAAAATGAGAAGTAGCATAGACGGCTCAGGGGAATGACAACTCCCCGGTTCAAATGCAACCCAGTCAATAGAACAAGGCACCTTCCCAGAAGTCACTGGAGTATTGAAGAGAGATCTGAATGGAAGTTAACACTGTGCTACGAGTTCGTTTGATGGCTGCTGCTGGGTAGCTGCAAAGGGAGAAAGAGGTCATGTATAATAGTTGTAAGGTATATTAGTTCAAAAGGATAAAACCAAGAAACACATCTACAATGCTGAAAGAAGGCTTCTTTATCTGGTGTGACAATGAAATTGCCCTGAAGTTTGTGAAATTAGCAACAGTGAGAGATCTCACACCTTCCACTCTGTCATTCCTCAGCTCCTGGACTTTCTGGAGAGATCAGAAAAAACAGTGAAGTGTTAACCCTATCTGCATAATGGAGTTTTACTTTCTGTGATATTTTTTCTGTAAAATGTTTCAAGATTGTATATAAAAGCTTTTTTGGGCTATGCAGGCTGGAAAAAGCTCATCAATAAACCTGGACAGTCTATCCAGAAGAGTGCAGAGTTGTGCACAGATTCCCAAGTAATTTTTAAAAAACAGCACCTGTCTAATCAAAAGTGCAACAGACTCAATGAATGCATCCTTCTCTCCTCTGTAGTCTGGAAGGAGCACTCTGCTAATTTGAAGACTGTTCCTGCTTCAATGTAAATCCTCTCAGATTCAAAACTGAGGATGCAATATTAACTCCAGATTCAGAATTTCAGTCCTTGAGCTGACAAGAAATGAGACATTTGAATTAAATGGAAGAAACGAAACGGCAATGGAGACAGGTTGGATGACATCCTTAAAGCAGGCTGGAATGTGAAGTCGATGTGGCCAATACTTCTGCCTGTAGAGAATGGCTTCACTTTCAAAGGCATATGTGCTTATCCCACATCTTATTGAACGAAATGCATCTTTGCCTCTGAGGTCTTCTTGCCCATGCCACTTGCTGTGTACAGCAAATAACTAACTAGACAAACAGAAAACACAGACTTAGTTGTCCAGGCTAGGCAAATAACTCGCATCTGTGTATCTTCTTTATGATGGCAGATGGTTTTAGTAAGATAGGCAACATGCAGGAGCATAACTCCTCTACAGCATGCCAGGTATCACATCCATCTCAGACTTCTACAGATGTTTGCTGTTCTTTTTAGCTCTTCCGTGCTTTTGGATTCAAATGACTACAACATTAACATGATATAATAATATATAATGTAATAATATATAACATAACATAAGTAAGATAAAATACCATACTATTCTACCTGCAATTCATTAAGATTGAGCTCCATCCAATTCATCACAGATCTGACCCAAGCGGTCAATGAATACATCTGAAATGTTAGGCCAGGATTCTTGAACTCAACTTGGAGGGGAAAGCCAAACTGCTGCAGTTAAATCTATACTTCTTTTGGGGAGTTGTTGCTAATGGGAATTATCTCTCCAACTATCCACTGCTTTTGTCTTGGAGAAGCAGATGCATCCTCAGTAAGTTTACAGACAACATCAAGTTGGGTGGGAGTGTTGAACTGTTCAAGGGCAGGAAGGCTTTACAGAGGGATCTGGAGTGGCTAGATTGATGGGCTCAGGTAAATTGCATGAGATTTAGGAAAGCCAAATGTTGGGTCCTACACTTTGGTCACAACAACTCCATGCAAAGCTACAAGCTTCAGGAAGAGTGGTTGGAAAGCTGCCTGTTGAAAAAGGACCTGGGAGTGCTGTTTGACAGCTGGCTGAACATGAGGCAGCAATGTGTCCAGGTGGCCAATAGCATTTTGACTTGTATCATAAATAGTGTGGCCAGCGGGAGCAGGGAAGGGATTCTGACTGTGTACTCAGTGATGGTAGGGCTGCACCTCAAATATTGTGTTCAGTTTTGGGTTCCTCACTACCAGAAAGACACTGAGGTGCTGCAGTGTGTCTGGAGCAGGGCAATGAAGTTGATGAAGGGTCTGGAGCTTAAGTCTTATGAGGCATGGCTGAGGGAACTGGGGCTGTTTAGCCTAGGGAAAAGGAGGCTGAAGGGAGACCTTATTGCTCTTTACAACTACCTGAAAGGAGGGTGTAGTGAGATAGGTGTTAGTCTCTTCTCCCAAGTAACAGGAGAAAGGAAGAGGGAATGGCCTCGGGTTGTGCCTGGGGAAGTTTAGACTAGATATGAGAAAAAATAACTTCACCAAAAGGGTTGTCAAGAGTTGGAACCTGCCACCCAGCGAGGTGGTGGAGTCACAGCCCCTAGAGGTTTTTATAAGACATGCAGATGTGACATGTAGGGACACAGTTTAATGGGTCTTGGCAGTATTACATTTACAGTTGGACTTGATGATCTTAAAGGTCTTTCCCAATCTAAACAAGTCTGTGATTCTGTGATCCCTAAACAGTCAGAGAGTGACCTGACAACTAAGTGATGCTAAAGGTGAGGATCCATTGGCTTTCTGAGAGAAGTTTGATTTTTGGCCCTTTTTTACTCAGCAGGATTGGTGTACACAAAGTGATTTTAATCTTTCACCCTTGATTGACTATATTATAGACATTCTGCTGGATATGGATGATTAAAGGCACTAGGTTTCCATCGAACTGAAAGAATCCTTATGTCCACCTGTGTTCATATCTAAATATAGAATGAGTCTAATGCAACTGTGAACATGTTCTATTTTGATGTTTCCCATGACTTTCAAAGGAGAGTGACATCTTTGTATGATTTGACGTTGCTATAATGTCTAAAGAGGAGGAAATAATTAAGAAAGAAAGAATAAAGTGAAATACCCAATCATTTCCACACTTTTGAAATACTACCGATAAAAATATGGGAAAAAGTGCATTTTAGCAAGATATTCCAAACACTGGCTGAGAAACAAAAGCTTATCTAAAAATGGTTCATTTTTACATATGATGTGCACTGTAAAGTCCTATCCTTATATATAACCTTTGAAATTATATCGTCTTGCACTGTGCCTATCAAAAATCTTCTCCTGTATCCCACTTGTGATAATCCTGTAATAGAAATCTGACTTTGCCACTTTTGTGTAAGAGTACATAAGAAGCACTTTATTCAGTAGATATTTAGGTAGACGTAAGTCTAACGAATTACATCTCAGAAAATCCCTTTTCCACTGAACCTGAGAGGGCCTACAGAGAGATAGCTCAGATGTGCATATGTACACTATTGTTTAGATGAGATGGATCACATGCTCGATGTACAACTCTATGCTACAAATTCATCTGTGTTTCTAGAAAAGAGGCAGAGACATTCAAGTACTAGGCAGAATTTGGGGAAACTTTTAAAATCTGTAAACTCTCCATTTGTGAGTATGAAAATTTCCAGCATAATTTAAGTCACATGATAGTTTTGAACTTTATCCTACTGGTGTCTTATCCAAAAGCTATTGCTATAATTTTCGACAGTCTCTGAAACACCAGCTATATTTTATACAGTTCTTCCTCTCTTTTCCTTCTCTCCTTTTCTAACCTGATGAAAAGTGTTATTTTCCAACTGTTAAACAGTGATTGAATTTGAGAAAATATTTTAGTGGTAGATGTAGGATGTATGGCTTTTTAATCACTTCAGAACAGGCAATATTACTGGGCATCCTCTGTGGAAGAAATATTGAATAATTGCTAGACAACCTGCTGCACCTTATCATAATTGTAATTCTTTTTTCCTAAATGTTTGCTTTGAACTAGTTTCAGCCTCTGCTATATGGAAGGTTTTTTAATCTTGGTTTTCACCCCTACGTATTTACTTGAGCTGTCAAAGAGTAAGCATGTTGGTTTATTAGCTGCTGTGCTAACCCAATCAGGCTGATAAATGTAGTCTTCAAAAAGTAACAAGAAATCAGAAAGCATTTTGGATAAGATATGACTTGGTCCTGTTCAATCAGGTATGTTTGAAACCATTACATTTGAATATATGCACTGTTGCTGATATAACAAGCAGGGTTTAAAATGAAGGTAAGTGAAGCTTTCAAGGACTTCACAGGCAGCAGGAGATGAGAGTAACATAAGCTTAGGTCCAAAATTTCTGGGGTTACAGTATGGTATAATAAATTGAAAGGTAATTTCACCAAGGAAGAAGGAGCAAGAGAAAGGATGACTATAAAATATTCTACACTGGAAGTCCTGAAATAAAAAAATAGGAAATCTTGAAAATTCCTTTTCCCATTGAATCTCAAAAAATCACATCAAAAGAGAGGGAGAGTTCTGCTTTGATCGCTGCTTAAATTTATGCTGCAAATCTTTGTGGCCAAGAGGTATTTAATATGTGTAACACATGTAGGTCTGCATTGGATGGGTATTTGCTGCATGGGAGAAAAGGATGAAGATTTACTTTAGAGATGGTTTGTGGTGAATTAGACAGTATTACATTCCTAGAATGCTAGAAGTCCATCCGAGCTCAAGTGTTAACTTATTTGCTCAAATAAACACAACACTGGAACAAAGGCTATGGTTCCCACTTTCACTCCCCAGTATAGAATTTGTATATATTCACATAAAGTCTGGACCTGTTGTCTTTTTTTATGTTAAACTCTCAACAAATCTATGAAACCTTTTCCTCACCTTGCTTTCTCTTTATATCTACTGCTTTAGAATGGATACCTCCCAACATGAGATTCTGTGCTGAAGTTGATTTAGTTCTCTATGTTGAACACTATGTTGCATGTGAACAATGTCCAGGTCTCTTGGATGGACTGCAGTAAGCCTGGGGTACAAGGGCAAACAGAAGGCTATCCTGCTGTTGCTAACTTTGTATAATAAAGTAATAAGGAAAACGGAATTTAGATAAAGAAAGAGGAGCAATATGAAAGTGGAAGGTGATGCTTGCAGAACCTTACTGTAGCCAGCATAGATAGCTGACTGGTGGCTGTAAAGGGTTCAGCTACTGTTTGAACCTCTGGGCTAGAAAGAAAAAATATGAGGAAAACAGTGGACTCTTTTTGAGTAAATACAGTATTTTGTTTAAATCTGTAGACCTGGAAGCATTTAAGATTGCAAGACATTTGAACTTTTTAAAAAACAGTATTTGTTTCTACTTTATAAGGTTTTAATAAGCTGGAACAGAGTATAAGTTTATATTTTCCCTATTACTTTTCCACAGAAAAATTTCTTAAGCAGCTCCAATTGTAAAATGCACAGTCAGATTTTTCTCAAGAGTGAGATTTCAGGAAGATTGTCTTTACAACTTCGAGCAGTGTTAGTCTGATGTAAAGCACGCTCTTTCCAAGATAAAAAATCTAGGGACCTGGCCACAAGAAGATGAAGACTGTAGTGGCATCTGATTAGCTGAACAAAAGAGAAAACATTCAGTTCTAGGCATGAACTAGACAATAAATACACCTGATATTGAAATCTAGTCTAACATGTTAATGCTTGTATCATTATAATTTTGCAGAACACATTCAGAGATGTTGTGTTGTTTCAAATTGTTTCCTCATTGTTTTGCTGTGAGAAATGCAAACACATAAATTGTTTATGAAAGCTTATCTCTGACACCACTTAACCACTTTCCTTGAGACATCTGGCTGGCCAAAAATTAAACCGTCCTTTTGGTATATGAGACACTTCCTGAAAAAATACCCATTTAAGGGCTAGAGACAGGGTGTCTCTTGGGGACTGGTAATGAGATATAGAGCAGAGTTCTGCAAAAGTCCAAACCAAAAGTATAAGCCAAGTGAATCGAGCCTGGTTTCATGCTTTGCTAGAAAGAAACATTTCTTGTGTCTTTGCAGAAATCAGACATGGTTTGTCACATGGTCTGTTTTGGATATGAAATCAGATGAAACCTTGGGTGTTAGTAACATTTCCCTTTCAGAATGTAATCATACAAAACTCAGACTTAAACTGAAGAGATATCCTACCAATATATAAGGAGCATATACTGAGTTGCTACAGAGCAGAGCAATGTATAATGAAGCATACAAGCTGTTCTTATAAGAGTTGCAGCATCTCTCAGGTGTAAGTACTAACTGTTACAGCAGTGGGCAGAGCAGCATCACAGGGTATTGTGTAAAAGTTGTGCACTTTCATTACCAAAGCGAATTTCAGCTCTGGATGACACTCACACTCTGAATGGGGCACGAGATGCTGTGGAAGGGCTAAATTCATCATCTCAGGATGCATTAGTACAGCATTGGTTTTGGAAGGGGTAGAGTTAGATTTCTTCATAGCAGCTCCTGTGGTGCCATGATTTGGATGTTTTAGTGCTTGCACAGCATCAAGGTCTTTTCTGCTTCTTGTGCTGCCCTGCCAGCAAGTATGTTGGGGTGTACCAGAAGTCTGGAGGGGCCACAGATGGAACAGCAGATCTGAAATGACCAAAGGTATATCCTATACTACATGACACCATGCACAGAATAAAAGCCGAAGGAAAGAAGGAGGAAGGTTTTCAGTGGTGGTCTTCCCAAGAAACTACTAAGTGTAGTGAAGCCCTGCTTTTGTGGAAATGGCTAAACATCTACCTGCTAATGGAAGGTAGGAAATTAAAGCCTTATTTTGCTTTGCCTGTGTGTACAGGTTTTGCTCTACCTATTAAACTGTCCTTGTCTCAACCCAGAAGTTTTTGCACTTTTACCCTTGTGAGTCTCTTCCTCATTCCACCATGGGGGATTGAGCGAGCAGCTGTGTAGAGCTGAGCTGCTTACTGGGGTTAAACCACAACAAGTAAATAACAGCTGTAGAGTTCATAACTTGTGGCATGGAGAGTGGATTCCCCTGGAGCAGCCCTACGGTCCTTCTGTAGGACTTTAAACATTAATCCTATCTTCCCTGTATTTCCTATTCTAGTAATCTGGCATTTGCTGTGTTTTGGGGCTCTGACTTTGGTTCTCATCCAGCCCAGATATACTAATACAGATGCTGGAAGTGCCCATGGAACCTTAAACTGAAATGACTTCACAAGTTCTGTTCCATAGAGTAATCAGGATGGCTGTGTGGGTTGGTTTTGGCAGGTTTGATGGGCACTTCCTCCAGAAATAACTAAAATGCTCATCTTGTGCATCTGAAAGGCCACGAAAAACATGTTTTTTCCTATGAAAGATATTAATGGATTTTCCCTGAGTGTTGCTTCTTAACCTCTTCTCTTCAGTGTTATATAGGATACATAATGCTTTTTAGTGTGGCTTTCTGTGATAAGACATAATAAATGGAAGTTGAATTTACTGTCTCAGTTTATTGTCCTTGATTTAGAAGATCCTGTTCACACTTAAGTAACTCCAGATCACATTCTTTCCATCAGTCTAGTTACATCTTTAGTTCAAATACAATACAAACAAAAAGAGAGATTTTGGGTTTAGGGAAAAGCAAAAAGATTGAGAATACATATACTGGATGGCAGCAACAAAGGAAAAAGCTACATAAAAAAAATGTCTGCTCCCAAGAGACACAGACAATGCAACATACCTAGACACATGACTAGCAAAAACAAACCTCGCACTTGGCTTGCAGTCAGACACCTGCTCTGAAACTCATGATTCAATGGATCATAGCTCATTAGCCCATTCAAACTATTTTCTAATTATTGTCAGATTTTGTTATTCAAAAAGCTTGATCATTTCCCAAGGAAAAGGATCATCCTCCAAAAATGTCCTTGAATTCTATTGAGAGGAAAAGAAAAGAGGAACTTGGAGTAAAACTGGATTATATTATAGTATTAAGAGTAAAATCCCCAAACTTGGACATGTCTACTTTAATTATGAGATTCATCCTGAATGTATGGTTCAGTGGGGAATGATATCTGTGACCAGAGAATTTTTGGTAACCAAAACAAACAATCTAGATTTTTTGAGCCTTTTCTAGGAAATTATGTACCTCCTATAGTTACCCATATCTCCTGTGTTTTTGGCATGAGGTGTGATAGATCTGTTAGTTTTAGAACAAAATTACTCAAGAATTCCCTCCTCTCTTTCCCCAGTGGAATAGATCTGTTAAACTCCATACAGACTCTAAGACGTAAGTATAATGTCTACAGAATGAAAAAAAATCTTAGATCAGCAGAAACATATCACTGTCTTTTAGTTTCTAAAATGAATTAGCAAAGAAATCCAAAACCTTATTCTAAGACAATTTTGCCTAGGTTTTGCTCTAGAGATACCAAAATGCAGAATGATCACAGACTTTCTAGGCTCCTAAACTCTCTGTATTGGGCACTTTACCTAGTAAAAGGTACTTTCACTTGAGAAAGTAAGAATCTCACTATCTGTAGGCTCCAAAATCTGTCAAAAGCGTGTTTGATGTGTTAGGTGTGCTCCAAGCACCCTGATACTGTGCTGCCAGCACCGAAATCAGTAAAAAGCATAAGAGAAGGGATCATTTGTTTCAAAAACACCACAAAAGGAAGACCCTCTTGTCATTTATTCATTGGCCCATTCTTTTAAACACATAGCAAGAATTTGGGAGATAATGGGCTTGTTTTCATCTGCTTAAGATAGGCAATTGTTTAGAGGAAGAGAGAGGAATTTGAAAATAAGAAGAGTGAGGAAGAGCAGGGCTGACTCTGTAATAAACATGGCATAGAAATCAAATCTGTAGAACTGACCCTCACTCCATGAAGTAGCTGTGAATTTTGCTTTACCCATCAATGGCATGAAAGCAGTTAACTCAAGGTATAGAGATTGGACTCACTTCTGAGAAAGTATCCCATCCACTAGGAGGCAAACCTTTTCTCTTTGTTCTGCTCTTCACCACACAGTTTTTTCTTCACATGCTATACTGTAAAGCACCCGCGTTTGAGGGGGAGGGATGAGAGGCAGGCTAGGTGCTCCATAACTCTGCAATTAAGGCACTCTCCAGGGAGCAGAGAAACAGTAGTTCAGAGTCCCCCCAGGTCAAGCTAGAAATGAAATTCATGTTTCCTGCTTTCTGTGCTGTGACTGTAAATGTCAAGTCAATTTTCAGCAGCGCCTAGTGTCTCCAGACTAGTAAGATGCCTGCTCTCTGGACAGAGCCTTTCCTTCCAGACCCTGAGGTTACAGAACCACTTGCACTCTAGAGGGAGGTAAGAGCTGCTACATTGCTATGGTCAGTTGTCTTGTTGTAAATAACCTCGTGTCACTGCATGGAACCACAGCACAGACAGTCCATAGCACTGCTTGATTTGGCTGATCCAGGTTACTTGATAGTGCTAGAAACTCAATTTCTAGGCAGCATGATATTTGTATTAGATGCTCAATGCAGATAGCTATGTTCTTAATCTGGACATCATCCTCTTGAGAGAAAAGATTTTCCTCCACAGCACCTCTGATTTTATTGTAATCCATAGCCCAAATTTGTCCTCTTTGATTAAGCTAGAGATAGAAACCCTTTAGAAATATTATCGCCATGAGGTGTCTTTCAACAGATGGCATGACACCTTTAAAAATGAACTCATACTAACACTGCACAGCTCACTTATTTTCTACTGACAAAGTTAATCTGTGCTCAAGTAGTAAAAAACAACACTGAACTAGGGCTGAGTCCTCTAGAATGCTAATCTTCAGACACGTGAATAGTTATTGCTTTATGAGAAAACGTCAGCTTAGTGTCATGAAACTCTTCCACACAACATCTATATGAAAGTAACAGAGATCCGTAAATTCTTTGTTTGTCTAAATGTGGCAGCATGTTTCAACAGCTGTGGTATTTTAGATGTCCATGCAGTCCAAAGTCCTGTCAGAATACTTAAAGATGACTGTTGAGAATGTCTCAGGACAAAGTAGGAAATTAGTCAGAAAGTTCACTTTTTTTTTTTTTTAAACTACTAGATCTGTTCTAAAACAAGGTTATAATGGAATTAATGACTGTTAGTTGTAAAGAAATTAATCTGGTCCTTTTCCATAGTTGACGTGTTTTTAAACTGGAAAAAAAATCATGCCTGAAATTTTCTGGTAAAAAAGGAGAGAGATAAAATGTAAGATTGTTTACAGGAGATAAAGTAAAGTAGCCAAAATCTCAATGTGACTTGTATCTATGCATCCTAGAAGCAGGACAGTGTCTCGTCCCATGGTGGAAGAATAGCTCCTTTTATATCTACTCCCTTTTGATTTCATCGCAGCTGTCAAGGTACTGGCAGACTAACTTTCTTTTGTTACTTTCCAGAGAGAAGAACGTGTTCATCTACTAGTGGAATTAATCACCTTTCTGGACTCTCCAGCTTTGACAAAGCAGGATTTTTGAAATTACATTTGTTCGGCCTCAAAATGTAGGAAGGATGCAGGTATTATTCCTAGCTAAGCTTCCCCTTATATAACATCCTTTATGGATTTGGAATTTGTTTTTTTTTTTATTCAGATAATTTTATGTCTTACCAGATTCTTCACAGTAATTTTAGATCTGTCAATAAAGATTTGGAGTGGTTGGAAGGGAAGAATTTAACAACCCACCTTACTAAGTGTGTCATTATTTCTGGAGTGTGGCTTACTTTGAGGTGGGAACAATGGAAATTATTAAAGTTATATTTTATTGAATTTAGTAAAAGAATGACATGAGAGAAGATAATATGGAGATGATTACCTGAAAGTCAGTCATACCGTGTACCAGAAATGACTGTAACAATAAAAAAAATCTAAAAAACCTCTCTTACAATGTGTCTAGAAAGAGAAAAAAAAATCAAAGAGCGTTAAGTATTGCCTGTTAGTATATTTTATTAGGAGTTTTGGCACGATAGGATTGTCTCACCGGAGCAGGAGTTACTGTAGTCCCTGGAAAAGGACAAAAGAGCTCCCAAACAAAATACTCTGAGTCATCAGATAAAATAACTAGGAGACACATGTTCCCTGGTGAGGTACCATGCTGCATTATGCATCTGCCCTGATTTTGGATGCAGTGTACAGTTCTTCGCCCTAGAATATCAGAGCTGCAATATTGTTCATGTCTGTTCTTTGCTCTTCCCTTGTGTAGCAGGTGGGTTGGTTTGGAAAGGAGAAAGAGGAATACACACAGTCTTACAGGAGAAGAGGAACAAGCCTTGTGTAGGAGGCACTGTGGTAATTAGAACAAAGCCACAGAACAACTTCTTTGCCTTAACAATATAGGCCAATTTGTAAATAAAAGCACAGCTGTCTCTTGAGACCTGCAATAAAGAGGTTGGTGTCTGAAATAAGCCTAAATCCAGCAAACTTAATTTGACCTTTACAAAGCCACTAAGTGAAAAACGTGACAGGACAAATCCATCCACTACAATGACATCCTCATGTTGCTTAGTTACTTGTCAAAATACTAGGTTCTTGTGAAAGAATCTATTCAACGTGGCTGAGGATACAGAATCATCTGAAGTATATTTACTTAGAAATGAAAATGGATGTTGCAAGAAAGCATTTGCATCAATGGAAAAGTTTTGCTCTAGTACTACTCTTCCATACTGTCCTCAATGGTATTTTGCACAAAATCTGTTATTGCACAAAAATATTTCTGACTTTGTCATTTTCAAAGGTTCCCCTGAATTCTGATTCTCTTATTTCATTATCTAATTATTCTACATAATATGACTTTCTTTGATTTGTGAAACAAACAATGATGGCATTACAACCAGTCCAGAAAGTTCATAATGTGCTATGTTCGCGTTTTGCTTTTTCTCAATGAGCTAATCCTTTTTAGGTCTTTTATAGACCTCAGAGATGTTAACAGTAGAATGAAGAGTTCAGCCATAGTGTTTCCAATTCTGATGAAAAAGTGAGAGTGTAAGGGAAAAATAATTTGTTGGATTTTAATATGATTACTGGAAAGAAAGTGGAAATTCTGAGAATCAGATAAAGACAAATGTAGGCCTTAAATATTAGAAAATTTGATATCCAGCAGAAATTTATCATAAGACTGGAAATTGAGTAGTAAGCATTACTATAATGTTATTAACTGTTAAATTATATTTAGAGTATTATTTAAACAATAAGAAACTGGGTTTAGGAAAAGTATGAGTCGAAATTCCTATATAATCAGAAAAATGAGTTTCTGTTACAAATTGAGGGTTTTACAGAAAAGAACTTAAAGGTAAGCTCTTGAAGATTACAATAGCAAATGTCACTGAGAAGTGTATTTGGCATTTTTCACTCAGGTTTACAACTAAAGGAACTTGTTAGAACCAACATTAGTCCTTTTGAGTAATAGCAATGGATAGGAGTCTTTTTCCATCTCAGCTTGGTAAAAAAGATGCAGCTGTTTCCTCTGTGTATAAAGCCAGAAACTGCCACTTTTCTTTTTTCCTTTTTTTTTCTTGTGTGCTATCCTTCTGTGGACTTGCTTCTTGTATTGCTTGCTTGCCAATACCTTGAGATCAGAAGGAAAGAAACAAGGCTCATTCCTTTTGAGCTCTCATTGGGCACTCATTTTTAATTAATGCTACTCAGGTTTACATCAAAAACCATCAGCAGAACTTCCTAGATTGAATGCATAAAATAAAAATCTAGGAAATGTGACAGTTCTATGTTAGTTTGTGCAGAGAAGTTTTAGTCTCTAAATTGTTTAGAATACCTCTTGCTAAAAGTTGTGATAACTGGAAACAGTGCAAATACTCAAGTTGAGATTCCATGCTATAGCCCACAAAAAGCAGCTGGTTCATCTGTCTCAGCAATTAACCACTGCACCAGAATTGATTTGTTAATCATGTAAACATGTTGCAAAATTCCTCTCTAGTTTTGTAGGCAGTTTGGGAAATGGACAATGGACACGTAAGACACCTAAACAGTCTATGCTTTATGTTCTTTGATGAGTGATAGATGATATCTATTTGATTAAATTCTTTTTACATGTGTTGGAAGTGAAAAATTTTGATTTATTCTGCACTTGTGCAGAGCAATAGATAGATACTTGCCATTGTTATAAATCAAAGATATAAAACACAATTATGCTTATGAGTTGTAAGAGAAGCTACAATAAAAAAGGAATTTGTTCAAATAAATTGGATCTTGAGCACAGTGCATGTCATGAAATCAATAAACAGCGTTTGTTAAACAACTGCACTGCCTAAGAGGCTGACACAATTTCGGCTTCTTCAAGCTCTTAGTGGAAGTGTAGGCAAATAGATGAGGTGGAAAAGAGTAAAAGTTAAACCATTAATGTAGCTGACTGGAAAATATAATGCTACTCAAATGTGTCTACATGATTTGTAATTTAATAAACATGTCATTTGTCCTCAATTACATTAAAAAACCCTATAAAAATGCCTATGCTATGTCCAGTGCAAGTTTATTACTTTTTAATGTGAACCCAATTGGCAGTCACATGCAGTTAAAGGATAAAAAGATGCAAGATAGAAAGTATTATTGAGAATATTAAGGTGTGTAGATCTGCACTTTTACATTTTTTACCATCTAAATCGCAGTGGAATGCAAGTCTTTGATGCCTGTTAGATCCACTTTTTATGAGACAGAATTTTTAATATTAGAAGTTGGATAGCGCTACAGCAACTTCTGAATCCCAGTTGGTTGAGAAAAAAAAATGAGACAAGAAAAAGAAGAAAAAAAGAAAAAAGGAGAAAATGTGAGGAATTTAGAAACACAAATAATTGGAGCATACATTAAATTCTCATCCAGCTAGAGGTGTGTCGACCTATTTGCAATGTTTACACACGTTGGAAAAATGAGTTCTCCTTTAGTGAATGTCCAGACTTGAAGAGAGCTGATAAAAGTCTTATCTATATGAAAACAGTAATTACAATACGTTGGTGCATATTTCTAAGCCTTTTTGGAATTTCTTAAAAATCAAATATATACGGGCAACATAGTTTTTTGCACATCACTTTAAGGTTGTAACAGATTCCATAGTGAGACTTTGGCATTCTTCATGTAGCACTGTACCCAAATTATGAGGAAATTTCAACAATGTGTGAGTCATGAAATCAACACACAGGGCTTTAGTTACCAAAACATATGTATCCATGCTGTTTGAGATTCCCTAGGGCAGAGGTGTCAAACTCATGGCCCGCAGGCCAAATCCAGCCCTCCATCTGGTTTTATATGCCCAGCACCTTGTTTCTATCCAGGGCAGCGCTGAGCTCCTTGTCCCTGCACTCCTGCCAGCGCTGGTCACCTGTCCAGAATGTGTGACGCATTATGCTGCAGGAGCAGGAGAATGGCAGGAGCTGTGAGTTCGACAGCCCTGTTCTAGGGCATCAAGGACATTGATACATCTCTGGGCAACTGGAAGCCAAGGAAGATACCTTGCAGTATACCCACTTGTCACTTACCAAGCAACAGAATCTCATACTAAGAATGGAATTCAAACTTCAGATTCAGAAGCCTAAATTTAGATTTCCACAGTGTAGCCTTCCATGTATGAGCAAGGTGTCCATGCTCCCACTGGAGTCCATGAAGATTTAACCTATCATCTTAAGTGTTATTCACAATACCTATAAATAGACAATTACAGTTCAGTGAAATATCTGGTGCTTTTTGAAACGTCATTTTGACAGCATCCAGCTGTCAGTTCAGGATGGCAAGGTATTTTATAGGTTCTACAATACATCCAGGAGACCTGTATGGTTCAGCAGGACATGCTGGCGTCTCAAAAACTGTTAGACCACAATGTGTGAGCTATCAAGTCCTCGTATTTAACAAGCTTAATAGCTATCTGAACCCCACTCCTTGTAGTGTTCACTCTTCATTGATTCTTTGGGCATTTAGACAACTTGCTCACATTTTGACACCCTCATTTAAATGTTGAATCTGGAGCTGGATCCCACCCTAGATTTATTTAAAAAACCTTCACAGATCTGTGGTGTCCATAAAAACTGCAAAATGAAAATGATTGCAATCATATTGTAAGGAAGCAGGGCTACCTGTCAGTCCAATAGGGTACATCTTTTTTGCACAGTACATTAGTCCGAGTTATTTACGTGAGAGTGAAGTCCAAAATAGTCACCAGATAGCAGATTCAACATGCCCATTTTCTTTAACTAATCTGTCCTGAGAGTTCAGCTTGAATGAGCTTTTTGCTTGGAACATAGCAGCATTAACTGCAGCTATATGGTTTCAATCTGGAATTAATTTTCTTCCATGTAACCTGAAGTGTAGGCAAAGAAAGATTTTGTTTGCCAGTAAAAGGCATGTGCATCCTTGGAAGAACTACAACTGCAGATCTCCCCTTTGGGATTCTACCAACAGAGGTGAACAGAGTAGCCACACAACCTTCTTCTGACAAAATACTGTTTACACTGCAAGATAGCAAGGAAGCCTTACAAAAAAGAAGGGACTGGAAAACAGCCTGTATTCTACTTGTTTATCTCCAGGTTTGCCACCTGATTTTGAAAACCTGAAAAAGTTCAACTTTCTCACTAGTCAGGCATCTGTGCCTGTCTGAGGAGTTTCTGAATTATTATTTCTCAGGTGCTAGAAGGAAAGAATTTTTATCCCACCTGAATTCTTTATTTTCAGCTCCCATATTTTGGTCTGGTTCAGTAGGGTCATCCAGTCTCCCCATGGGAATGACTCTGCCCTCTCAAAGAGAGTCTTACCTTGATTTTGTTTTGCTCTTTACTCCTGCTTTATCTTTTGCCTGGTAACGAGAACACCTTGAATGAACACAAGCGACTGTACTGTCACCGTAACTGCTCACATACATAGTCTTGCTAAAATTCTGCAGAGTAGAAGACATAGACCATCACTTCCCCCAGCAACCACCTTTTTTGTTAGTCCCCTGGTTACGGTTATTTTCAGTGATCTTGACTGAAAATTCTGAGGACTAACACAAATTACTAGTAATAACGCTGTTAAAGTTGCTACTGGTTCTAATTACAACTGCTACTGACTGAACTTCATTTTACCAAGCTAAGCTAACTAAGACGTTTTTAATTACAACAAAATTAGCTTTAGATTTCCAGATGGTTTATATAAACCACATACTTTTAATGAAAATAACTGTTTTTTTTAAATATACCCTTAATAAGAGAGGGTTTTTTTCCCCTTTTAAAAACATTTGAACTGAAATACCATGTACGGTTGACCAAAAAAAGGGAGGCAGGTTGGATAGCCATGGCTGAAAACAAGTTACTATTCTCATTCACAGTCACCAAACAAGCTTCTGTCTCATCCTGGTGAACCGTATGTACTTCTGTGGGTGATCATATAAAATATACCTTAGCTCACTGAAACTCACTGTAGCTGTATGCTGACCTGTAATTAGAGGCGAATGTTGAAATATCTAAATAACCTTACGCTGAACAAAATGACTACAAGAGGCAGACTTGCATACAAATGTTCATCTTCATTAACACTGAGGTGAAAATAGGCAATATGCCAGTTTAGAACATGGGTATTAAGGTCAGACCATAATCTTTTCCAATAATGGCTACAGGTATCTTAATTAATTCTTAAATTATAGTGAGATTCTTATGATGGTTCGTATCACATTTTCATAAATATCACATTCATTCTTGTTGATTTATCAAAATAATAGCTGCATTAATAAGTACTGGTCATTTGTTTCAAAGTGATCCTGTCAGCTAACACATGGAAAATTCTCATTCATTCCTTCCCTCTTCATTGTATTAACATTATTCATGCTGAACCCTGCTGGCATGCATGTGACACAGTATGGAATTTGAGAATACTTTGGCATTGAGCAGGACTCAATTATCGGAAATTATTAACATTAACAGAAATGGCTCTAATCCTCGCTTTTTCAGCAAAGAATATGTTGTCTCAGTTCTAGCCACATGATCGTTCCTTTAGCCTTGCCATTCTCTTTGTTGATTAAACTGAAGCACAAGTGGCTGAATTTTTTCTCTTCTCTCTACTCCCCGCCCAGTATCCTGATAACTGACTAAATTAACACTGCCCTCAGATCACCAAACGAATGGTCTTTGTGGGACCAAAACATGGGTGATCAAACAGAACGTTCGCCTGGTTTGACAGGTATGGAGTTGAGTTGCACATATGCCTCTCCAGTGCCTGACATCAGCAGCAGGAGGGGTGGAGCAGTCTGGGGAGTCAGTGCATTTACAGTAGTTACCAGGGAAACAAGAAAAATTGCAGATGTTCTGTATTATATATAATATGATATGAACTTGGCTGTATCACAGCAACATTTGGCAATGTACTGTGCAATAGCAGCAAAAAGATCCAATATTTTTATGGATGTAGCAGAAATCTCTCTTATGTAAAACATTAGTGATTAGAATTTAAATTATACTTAAAAGAGAAGTGAAATGGAAATACCATGTTTAGCTATCTCCTCATAAAAAATGGCCCTACATTGAATTTCCATTGCAACTTCATTCATCTTCCCAGCTTTGAATGGTAAGGAATACAGATGGTGCTTTGTTCTCCAGCAGCTTCCCTTTCACTAGGTTCCCAGCTTCTCCTCACTCTGTGAGTGGGCCTTAATTTGTATTATATAGTTCTCACCAGCTTCTTATCAATTTAGACCATCTTCTTCCTTTTGGCACAGCACAGGAGTGAAATAGCTTGCAAAAAATTAGACCAAAAGAATATCTGAAGAAAATTTTGAAATTGAATTTAAGATGTGGTAGAATAAAGCAACTAATGCAACCTCAGTCCTGCTTTGTGTGGTGTTACAGTGTTACCTGGTATCACTCAGGCAGTGGATAGTAAAGGAAGCAAGTCTGCAGAGTAAAGCAGTTGGTGCTGAAGGACTGAGGCCCATGTTGGATGAAGTCTGGAAAATTTTAACTTGGACTAAGTCTGTGAATTGACTAAGTCAGCCTTGTAAACTGAATTCCCGTTAATAGTTAGACCGTGTTGAACATGTTACTGGACTGTGTCCTTTGGTTTATCTTTTTCTGATACTGTTTTAGGACTCTGAGGTGTTCTAACGAAGGTACAACAAGTAGGGAAACCCTAGAGGTTTTTGTTTGGAAGGCAGGCTCCAAACCTGAATTGAAAGACTAATGCAGATGCACCCAAAGTAACTCACAGTTTTAGTAAGCCAGTGAAAAAGTACACTTCACATATACATCTATCCCTTCTGCTGTCCCTTCTCCTCAGCAAAAGCGGCAGAGGTGATGGTTGATTTGAATAGTGTACCTCGCGCTCAGAACAACTAAAGCAACATATTTCTTATCTCTCCTAACTTTGTTTTATCTTGGCTATTTCTTTAATGTTTTGGGTTTGGTTGTTTGAGTTTTTTTCATCAAAACTGTTTCCCAGCCATCTGAATCAGAGATCTTTTTAGATCCATCACACATATCTCTGTAATTTAAGCTAAAGCAATAACTGGTGAAAATAGAAAGCTGCTACTCTCTCTGAGTTATGACTACTTTCTCAGTGCCTTATGCCAAGTGTTTGTTATATGTCAAAGGAACATGAAAAACCATGAATCTCAGCTTTATTTTTGTAGCCTCTTTGCTATAGAAGCTGTCAAGTGTGTACAATTATTTGATATATTCATCCTGAGTGGGAGACACAAACTCCAAAATAACCACCAGAAAACAAGCCCTTAGCAACTCCCTGGCTGTCTTATTTTGTAATGTAATTGTGGGATACTAACAGGGTCTGTACTTCAGAGGTGTGAAGCAGTGATATGCATACAGTTATCCCTGATCTGTAAGAAAATAGGGTGAAGGTAACTCCTAGCTCCCTTGCCATTTCACTGGTTTTGAAACACTAAAATGACCACTCCTCATAAGACTCTTGAATGTCCTCTTTATGTGGTTGCTGTGTAGTCAATGAAGGCTCAGACACAAGGATTTGGGGTTGGAGCCTGCTCAGAGAGGATTTAGAGATAAGAAGTCTTTAACAAGCTCTACTGCAGGTATACAGCTGCAGTATATAAACTGATACATATCAGTTTTAAAAGTCTATAACCTAATCAAATCCAGCTGATTTTCCAGGTGACAACAGAAGAAAATGTTTTCTGCAACATTTATACTAACTTTCATCTTACAACTAGCACTCCCCAGAAAAAGAAATGGCAAATGAATTTAACATTGGCAAAACTCTCAGTAATGCCCTATCTTTGTTCCTATAACTGTTTTCACTTGTTCCTCATGTTCTAGGTTAATTGATCTTTCGTGAGATGAAATAATGAAAAACTGTTGCCAGATACATTTGCAGAATTATTAGCAAGAGCAAGCAGACTAGAACCAAAAAATGAGAGACCTGCTCTGTGCCTGAGTGCTAACTATAGCATTTCTATTTCTATCGAGTGAGTTGAGGGTGGCTTACAAATGTTAAAGTGTTAAACTTTAGTACTATCACAGCAACAGCTCTGACAGGGACATTGGAACGACAGGCAGGAGCAGGGGGTACGAACCACTGATGCTGTAATTCATTGGGAGTACTGGGATAGGACCTCACCGCTCCTGACTTCCATCTCCTCTCCAGCCTCCCTTCTGCCTTGATTGCTGGCTCATCTCTGCTTACGAAGTGCATTAAACATAAACACTGTTCAAATGATCCTCATTCCCCCTGATTGACAGCAGCACTTTGTCAGCTTCAGCAGCTCCCTACTCTTGACTACACTGGGGGGGGGTGTGATAAAGAGGATATGTGGAAACGTATTTTAATTACAGACTTTTTTACTGGAGGAGAAGAGTATACAGATGAAAAATGTAGACATGTGATGGATCTACATAATTAATTAGGGCCCCAACGAGGCTGCCACTGGGTTGCTGACAGTCACTGGGCTTTGAGGATGAGAAGAGGGAAAAGGAATAGCCACCCAGAGCCTCAGATTATGTGTTTGAATTGACAAAATATTGAAAACTTCTCAACTGTACTGGGTCATCTCTCTATGCTGCATGTTAATTTAAAAGTATAAATAAAAAAATAAAACTGTTTAATTATGTTCTTTCAGAATGAGACTAATAGAGAACCTCTCTGAAAGATTTTTTAATCAGCTTCCAAAAACATCTTAGAAAATCTCCCCTCCACACTCCCCTTCTTAAATGGAATTTGTAATCTAATGAGGAAATTATTTATGAAGTATTTGCTCTGCACCTGAAAACACCTCCAGTGAAATTATGTTTGGCAACCTGAAGCACTTTGAAGTCGATGAAGTGGCAATAAAAATTAGACCTTCATTAAAGTGCAATGCCTTTTCTCCAGCAAACTGGCACCGCCTCAAGAGGTCAAACTCTGGAAAGGCCACAGATCTCTGCCCAAGCCTCGCTTGTGCACCACACATGGAAGCAATTTTGCCCATATTCTCTGCTGCTCTTTATGAATTTCTCCTTCCCCCCTCCCCAACCTTTTTTTTCGGGCTTCCTTCTACAGCTTTCATGTTGCATTTAGGAAATTAACAGTAACTGTCAAATTACTCTGCAAATAGGAGAATATAAGTTTGGAAGGAGTAGAACTTGCTTTTTGCCCTAGGGCCAAGTCAGTGGAAGAGCAACAAAGGGATCCTTGAGAAGTGTTTGGATAGACTGTTTTAGCAAGCAAGGCTCTTATTTTATCAAGTGCACACAATTTTTCCATTGGCAATTTCCCCCCCCCTTCCTGTAAATTATTCTTTCCCCTTGTGCACCCCACTTGCTGAATGGACTGGGAAAGGTACTGGGAATGATTACAGCCGCTAAGCACTGGTAGAGTGTGTGTTAACTCTTGGAGAGAGATGGAAGAGTTTTTGGAAGCTGGGGTTCTATGTGGCATTATGTAGAAAAGGTGCAGTTTGGTTGGAAAAAAAAGTCAACAAACCCTACTTCTCACATGTGCATACAAAGATGATGTAAGGGAGGGAGTAGTTACTCTAATTAAATACTGAAATCTTTTGGAAAAAAATAGTGGGAGAAGAAAGCTCAGAGGAATTGTAATCTATGGAGATGTAAGCTAATTACTTAATCACTTGCATTTGTAAATCTTATTATTGGAAAAGAAATTACTGTAGTGATTAAATTACAGATATTTATCTGCTAATAGCCCTGATTAACTGGTGATGCTAATCTGTCATTCTGAAAGCCAATATTAACGGCATCAATCTCACAGAACAATAAACAGTTTATATGAAAGAAAACTTTGTCTGTGCAGAGTCCAGATGTGCAAAGGGAATGTGGGATGTGTGAGATTCTGGAATGAGTTTGCTGCACCAAAACAGCCGACGCTCTCAAAATGAGCTGTTTTGGCCCATTAACCCGTTGTCAGGCACAAAGCGCTACTTAGTTATGAACAAGTGCTGTCTTATACTGCAAAAGCAATTTAGTTAGCAGAACTTCTAAAGTAAATAAATAAATCCCAGGCTTAATTTATTACCAGAAAGTTATTAGGACTAGAGCAGGTAGGGCAGAGAGAGTTGCTACTGAGTCTTGCTTAGGTCCTGAGAAGATAAGATAGCTGATAGAAGCCAAAGAGGAGTATAATTTATTTATTTTTAACAGATACCTGACTGATGTTATTGATTTTCACTTTGGCTAAATAAACTTTTTCTATTTAATCAGTGTTTCTTACCACAAGGGAAAGTGATGAAGAGGAAAAGTGGAAAGACCAGTACCTTAATTTCCTCTCTATGTTACAGGGCAGGTTTTACACGGAAATGAAACTCCAACAAATAAACCTAAGTTAGAGCTTCAGAGGAAATTTGCTGTGAAGCAGACAATGGCAAAATACCCAGAGAAGATCAAGTTTCCCATTTAAGCTGTTCAAGAAGTACTGTAGGAAAAAAAAAAGAAAGAGATGTAACAATTGCTGCAAGTGCTTGCCTTACAGAGCTCCTATCTCAAATATAACTGGAATCTACCAACGTAATCTTTATGATGACCAGATGTTACTATTTCTGGGAATGTCCTGAGTTTTCAAGTTCTGCTCCAGTTTCCTGGCTGATTATATTGAAACCGATGTTTGCCTCAGTTACAATAAAATCTGCCAGCTGGCTCACCTCATCCTATCAGTGCCTCCCACTCCAATCTCCTTTATCCCAACAATTTAAAGTAACCTTTCTTTGTGCACAAACCAGTACAATAGTCTTTAAAACAAGACTTGAGACCTCTTGATTAAATCGTGTTGGGAATTACAGATGAAGGAGTATGAACGGCAAGAGAGGACTATAGCATGGTGTTTTCTGTGCCAGATGAAAAGATAAGGATGTACTAATATCAGACCAGAAAGAGTAAGAAAATTGTGCATTCACTTTGGAACAACACATAAAAAGTCTTTGATTTCCGCAAAGATTTTGTGTGGCTGGATTTAGAGGATTTTCTTTTTTCCCCTTTTTCCACCCCAAGAATGACATATTTCACTGCAACCATCAAATTAGATCAATTGAGTATCTACAATAGGTACGACAGACTGCCACACATCCGGAAGTCCCAGACAAGTTTACACCACCCGTGCAACGTAATTCTACAGTACGAGTTCAGTGAATCCTTTCAGAAAACACCAGACTTATGGCATGTGTTAAGCCCAGTCTTTGAACATCTGTGCATGAAGTTGCATATAGAGCAGTGCCAGGTAGCACCTGACATGCTGCAAATGTTGTCTGCAGTGAATATGTGAGTGTGTAGTAAATCTGAAGTATCTACCTCAGACAGTGCTACTTTTATGGTCTGAGTGTAGGCAACCTGTGCATTGCATGCACCAGTATTTCTCTGTGGGAAACTTGTAGTGGATTCCCATTTTTATAAGGTTTTTCTCTCAGTAGCAAACCCAAGCAAACAAAAAAAGAAGGAAGAGCATTATAAGAGTCAAGACATCTGACATTCAGAGCCAGGCTTTTTGATGTGCTCAACAAGGGAGAAGGCTACCATTGATAAATACAGATTATTTTGCATTTGCTCCCTTGGTACTTTTGAACTAAATGCACCTGTGTGTTTAGGTATATAGGGAAAAAAGATACACTACTGCCTGCCTCCGTTGCTCCAGGCACACATGAGGGTGATGATAGCCTTGAGACCTAGAAAATCTAGATGTTATGTATATTCATTTGCTTGATCCTGGGTAACTCAAGTTATTCTGTATGTCATCAGGAGCCTGAGACAAGCTCAGGGGTCAAATGGCATAACAATTCCTGAAGACCTGCGTTCTGCAATGTCAGGTGAGGACTAGGTCTGGGAAATCCTTCCGTTATATGACAAACACTTGTTTTGGGGAAGAGGAGAGTGTGTTTTCAAGTAATGCAGAAATGTTCAATTTCTGACTGTGCAGACTGGTAAATGGAATAGACGGGTCCATCAAGTTTACTGTCATCTTACTATTCCAGTACGCCCAGAAGTACAGAAAACCCTGTGACTAACAAGTGATACTGAGTAGAGGGGGCAGGAGGGGCAGAAGGGGAATATTTGAGAGTTACTTCCCTAAAAACCAGGTGCCTTGTGTGTAAAGATTCTTACCACAAGGAAAAGGATCCCAAACTCAGGACTGACTGACTGGATGCAGTGGTAATAATTGAACCTTGGTGGTTGTGTTATGATTATACAAAAACATTCAAATGAAAGGTACCTTCTATTTTTCTCCTCTTACTGGAATGAATATTTATATTTCATTGGGAAGGAAGCACAGCAAGCAAACTCAAAAGAAAGTAGAGTAACTAAAACTCAGTGAAGCTCAGAAAGAAGACTGGGCACTCAGTAAGAAATTTTCTTTTTGTTCAGTAAGCCATAGATGAAACTCAGAAAAAAAAATTCTCTGCTGAAGAATTTAAAATAATATTGCAGCATTTTCCCCTTTCTGGTAACCACCCTGACTTACTGGGATCCAACAGACAATAAAGGGAGCTGGAAGGTTTCAGTCATTCTCTGGAAGCAGTCACATTCTTAAAAAATGAAAAGACTTAACTCATAGCATTTTTGAAGTGCTCTAAAAGAGAAAAGAAAGATTTTCTCAAAAATAAGTACACATATTAAATAGTTAGAATAAATATTTTTGTTTGTTTCCACGCTTTTGGTTTCTAATATAAGTCATCAGGGAAGAAAATTCAGCACCTGAGTTCTGGTATGAAAGTATAAGGAGCTCTAGTATCTAATTTTCCACACACTTAAACAAACCAGTTTAGGCATTTTGAGGCAAGATATTTTGAAGTTCCTTTAACTGAGTTATTGCTGTTATTTTACACTCTGATTTTATTCATGTAAGGGAAGAGAAAGACACGCTATTTTTTTCTGAAATATTTTAAATAACATGTCTGTTTTTATAAAGCATTAGTGGTAAATGATTAGAATGAAAACCAAGTTCTTTTATAACTTACTTAGGCCATTATTTTCCTTTCTAAGTATTTTGTCTGCATATTTTCTTTTCTGTGGTTGTACTAATTATAATGTAGTTATAAGTAGTGTTATCCTTCTGGTAGTAAAAATGGCAATTATGACAAAGCAAAAAGGCTTTGTCCTGCTTTCAGTTTGTCTTGTCTCTTTTGACTACGAGTTCTGCAAGACACTTTCTTAGTCTGTGTTTACCAAGTAGGGATACAATACAATCCTGTTGTCAGTGGGAGCTGCGGGAATTCTGTAATTACCTCTAATGTCTCTGTTTTCCTGGTAAGGGAGTAGGAATAATCCAACAGGGCCAGGTGCACCTCTTGAGTCTCTTCTAAACACTAGGAAATTGTGAATGCTTCATCCTTTTGCATTCCTCCTTAAATAAAACTATAATTTTTAAAAGAAATGTATGTTTCAGTTTTAGAGGTGGTAATGCTGCAACACCAGTAGAGACAACAGACAAGTAATAAGGAAAGGGACAAAAGAATGGTTTTCTAATTGATATGGTGTGTGCAGCAGGAACTCTTATTAGAGTTGAAACATTTGGGCATAAAAGAGGCACATCAGTTTTTATCTGAGCCTAATCCCAGTTCCCTAGTTTTACTTTCTTTCTGAAAGAAGTATGTCTTTCTACAAATAGGACATAAATTCCAAGGAGCTTCACAAACCATCATCAAAATTTGTAATGATGCCTAAATTCAAACCTGTACTCAGTCTGTGGACAACACTCTGATAATATTCTTCTGTTTGAATAAACAAGTCTAATAATATCCTGTTAAGAAATTCATCCAACTGCAGAATAAACTGGGCCAGCCAGAGCAGTAGCTACCTCCCAAGATGAGAACCTGAAGATGAACTACCTCAGGTGTATGTATACTCATCCACCCAGCCTGGGGAACAGAGGACTGCTACCTCATATAAGTGTTAGATTTGCCAATGAGGAATGAGGCACTGCCAGTCTTGCTACTTACAATCCCCAGAAACCTGCTTTGTGATAGCTCTGTCAGTGATAGCCTTGGCTGCAGTGATCACAATAGTGTGGAATTTGGGATCCTGCTGAACATGCTGAAGGTTAGCACTAAGACAAATATTTTAGATTTCAGAAGAGCAAACTTCAGCTCACTCAGAGATCAGTTGGGAGGGATTCTGTGGGAGGCGTCCATGGAGCATCAAGAAGTTAGCAAATGCTGGGAGTTTTTCAAGAATTCTCTTCTGGAAACACAAAAATAGTTCATCACCTTTCAAGTAAAGGGAAGTAGGTGGAGCAAGAAGCCCCCCCTTGTCTTAACTGCTCAAAACCAAAAAAGTGTACCAGTGACAGTAAAGCAGATGAATAACCATTGAGAACTACAAGGACATTGCTAGAGGATGCAGAATTGCAGTTAAAAATGCAAAAGCTGAGCTTGAATTGAAGTTGGCCAGAGATGTCAAAAACTACAAGAAAGACTTCTTCAGGTACATAAACAGAAGGAAAATATTGACCCATGGCTAAACGGGAGAGGTAAATGAGTCACCAACAGTGCTGAAGAGGCAGAGGTTCTCAAAACTTTATTTGCCTTTACCAGCACTGTTCATCCCAGTGATGAAAACCTTAGTTGATACAAACATCACTGACTACTGTCAGTGAAGAACAGCCAGTATGCAAGCTATTACAGAAGCCTGACCCTTACAAACTGATGGACCCTGAAAATATTCACCCAAGAGTGTTAAGAAACCTGGTGATGTTATTGCAAGGCCACTCTCCATAATCTTTGAGAAGCCGTGGAGACTGGGGAAGTCTCAGAAGACTGGAAGAAGGTTAATGTCATCTACAAGAAGTCCTTAAAGGAGGATCCAGGAAATTATAGGTCCATCAGTCTTACTTCAGTCTCTGGAAAAGTCATGGAATGAATCCTCCTGGGGGGTGTCGTAAGTCAAATGAAACACGTGATTGAGAAAAGCCAGTGCAAATTCACCAAGGGCAAATTGTTCTTGACAAAATTGTTCAGCTGCTATGACAAAGTAACCTGCTCGGTTGATGTGGGGCAAGTCGTAGACATTGTCTACCTGCATTTCTCCAAGGCTTTTGATATGGTATCCCACAGCCTCCTCCTGGAGAAACTGATACGTTATGGTCTAGACAAGTGGTCTGTTCCATGGGTGGGGAACTGGCTGACAGGTCACACAGAGAGAGCGGTGGTAAATAGCTCCTTTTCAAACTGGCAACCAGTCACAAATGGGATCCCCCAGGGATCAATATTGGGCCCAATGCTCTTTAAAATCTTCATAAGTTGTCTGGATAATGGGTACCTTGATGAAGTTTGCTGATGATACCTGAGTGAGGAAGTGGGCACTTTGGAAGGGAGAGCCATCCTGCAGGATGATCTGGATAACCTGGAAGAGTGAGCTAGCAAGAGCCTTATGAAGTTCAACGAAGACAAGTGTAAGATCTCGTGCCTGGCAATACATAACCTAGGGACCCAGGACAGACTGGGAACTATCTGGCTGGGGAGCAGCTCTGTGGAAGGGATCTGGGAGTCCTGGTAGACAAGCAACTCAGTACGACAGAACAGTAAGCTACTGCAACAGGATGCAGGGTTACATCAACAAGGGCATCAGCAACAGAGATAAAGTTGTAATCCCCCTCTACTCAGCATTTTTCAGGCCACACCTGGAATACTGTGTTCAGTTTTGGTTCCCACTATAAAAAATAGATGTGGACAGGCAGGAGACAGTCTGGAGAAGGGCCACAAAGATGATGAAAGGACTGGGAAACTTAGTATATGAGGAAAGGCCAAGAGAACTGGGTTTGTTGGACCTTGAGAAAAGAAGGCTTAGGGGAGACCTTACCACATTTTTCTGGCGTTTAAAGGGTGGCTACAAAGAAGAGGGAGAATCCCTTTTTACAAGAATTGACATGGAAAAGACAATTGATCATGGGTACAAGTTAATCCTGGAGAGACTCCGATTGGACACAAGTGGAAAACTTTTTACAGTGAGAACAATCGGCCATTGGAATAATGTCCCCAGGGAAGTGGTGGACTCCCCAGAGGATTCCCAGCACTGGACACTTTTAAGATTTAGCTGGACAGAGTGCTGCACCATCTTGTGTAGACCATGCTTTTGGCAAGAAAGGTTGGACCAGATGATCCTTGAGGTCCCATCCAACCTGGTATTTCATGACTCTATGATTCTATGATTCTATGATTCTATGATTCCATAGACTCTAGCAAATCTTAACTGCCCAGACAGTAGCTTGAGCAGCCTTTTACACACAAATAATACATTATTAACTACAAAGCTATTGTGAATTCATTTGTGAGAATAAAGTCATCACTGTGAGAAATATCAGAGGACAAAAATATATTTCTGTCCATGTAGCCCCTAAGTCTGTGATTATAGGATGAATTTACAGAAGTTATAATTTTGCTTTTGCAAGCAGACCGTTCAAATTTCAGTCAGTTTACACACAATGTGTCAGAACATTTTCAGGATTGCAGCCTAATCTGGGGACAGATAAATTTTCAGAATCATCTGGATCTGGATGAAGAACACCACCAGGTATTAGGAGAAAGCATGAGACAAGACTGGAGTCACGACCATCACTGTTGCCTGAAAGTTTGTGCTTAAGAACTGGCTCAGAAACACAACAGTCAGTATCCCCACATCATCACTCTGTTGCCCCTGTCATTGGTATTGTCTACCAAATTCGAATACTTTGGCTTGCTTGGGTGACTTGGCCAGTTACAGAATATTTCGTTAACATTCAGATCTTACTTACTTCTCAAGGACTGGCAAAATGTCAGTGACTTATAGTGTACAGGTCTAAGAAGTCACATAGCCCCAGTTTAGGTCAATGACTTGAAATTCTTACCTTTTTAAAGAATATTGCAATCACCAGGGCAGAAGAGTTTCTGATATGGGAAAATGACTTTTTAATTCTTTTTCTATAAACAATAAAAGAATCATTTATCTTGTAGAGAATAGATAATGTAAGCTGAAAATCTGAATCTAACTTCCCCTGCAAAGTGACTGCTGAGAAGGATAAAGATAAAACACACAAGTTTAAACACCTTTCATGCCTCATTTGGGAGATTTCAACTCATGTGGTTATCATAGGCGTGATGCGACCTCTTCTTCCTTTATCTGATCAAAAGGGCCTAGACCTGTTCTGAAGTTCACCCCCCCAAATGTGAGTGTTCATTTAGCAGATGCTCTTTTCTGCCAGATATTAGTCAGATTTGACTTGTATACAAAAGTAATTACAGCTATTGTTACAAATCATTTTTAACTGAGGTAAACTTTTCACAAAAAAGAGTGAATAATTAAAAATAGATACATCCCATAGCATGAGTGTAGTTACAAGTACATAAAGATTTCCCAAACCAATAATGTTATTCCTGTCTTTGTGAAGGAATATTTTTATTCACCCAAAGTTTTGTTTCACCTATAAATAACTGTGTCCCAGTTAGCAAGTGTGAATTGCAGAGTCTACCACATCAAGATATCTTTTCTGAGCAATGTAAGAACTTACCAACAATCTCTCTTCCCCTCCTTTCACCTTCAGAATGGCTCGTCCAAAATGCATTAAGAGAATAAAATGGAAAAAATGTATATATTCTATCTGAAAAAAAAGAAAAAAAGTAAATGAAAAGGTGTGTTCCTGTGCATAAATTGTTACCTACAGAAGACAAGTTTTCCTGTATTTACTAAATACCTCTATTGACCAAAATTTTATTAATTCTTTACAAATTTCAAATAGTGATTTTATGTCAAAGTAAATTTTTGTTCACTTTTGCACTTTATTTAACTGCTTTTCTAACGAAAAGGAATGTAATTTTTAATTTTTTGATTTCTCAGAAGTGAAATCTAAAACAAAAAAATACTTTAAAGTAACTTACATCATAAACAAATCCACATTTTCGCATAATTATTTTTAAAAGCCATAGGAAAATAAAAAATTTTAGTTTGCTGTGAAATAATTTCTCAACATCATGAAACAAAAGATCTAAAAACCCAAACAAAGCCCCCTACAGACCACAGAAATGCTATTGTTTTAAAGTACAAAGTAAACTCTTAAATACAATGCAAGAAAGGAAATTAAAGACTTTGTAAAGAAAATAAGCAGTATATATTTTAAAGGCAGAAATGCCTACAGTTTTGTTCAACTTTGATAATTTTGTGCTTCTTGAAAGGGATAAATAAATGTCAATAAGTGCTTTCTTACTATGCAGTATGTTCTTTCTAGGGAAAACCAGCAAAACCAACAGTATTTTTTCATAAAAGCCACATGTCAGTTTGTGAGGGCATGTGTCCTCCTGTTATGTTATCTTGCAAGTGAGATATCTACCATCCACAAATAGAAGCAAAGTCTTTAAGTATGTAAATATGAATGTATATATGCAGTATATTGGGAAGGAAAAGATGCTGCAGTTGCACAACTGAGGAGTGCTCATGGTGTAACACATTATTATTGTGAGTTTAGTTAAATGGGAGATCTACTTATGTGGTACTTAAGGTGCTTGTCAAAAGGGCGCTTGGCACTTCCTCCTCCTTTGTGCTTTGAAGTTCACTTCCTATAGTAACGTTTTCCAGTCATAACACCTCCTTCTTCATAGCCAAAAATCAAGGCTGCTAGTCATCCCCTTGTGTTTCAAAATATAGGAACTGTAATTCAGCACTAAGGAAATGAACCAATTACAAGGAACTTGGTTTAACTTCCTGCTGCGGTAGACAAATGGAGATCTCCTATGAAAGTAAGCCTATAAGCTTAAGAAATATGTGTAGGTATTGAGCAATTACAGTCAACTGGAACATACTAAAAAACAAACCCATTCTATTTCTGTAAGAACCAGTCTGCACACAGTATCTGAGGATAATGAAACCATTATGGTTGCTATACTCTAGACGGAGAAGTACGTGTGAAATTTCCTGTTCTGGTTGTAGATTTTTGTGTTTTCATGGTAGTGGGATAAAAAACCTAGTCTATAAAATGCAAAAAACGTGGGTCAAAAAAATGTTTTCATTTCTGTCTACAGAAAACCAGAGATATCCTGCAGTACTTTGTACACATAAATGGTAGGGATACATTCACAATTAAAGGTGTAACCTGATAATGAATAAAGGTTTTTAGTAGAAGTTGAAGACACCTTGAATCATCGCTCATTGTTTGATACCTGAAAAGTTTATATTTACTTTGAAAGCTGGTAAATTTAGTAAATTCTACCAGATAAAAACACCAGAAGCTCCTTACCTTCCTTATGTTCTAACAGTACTGGGTTAGGAACAGTAGTCCAAGAATAAAAGGCAGACAAATCTTATATTACTTCTATTTAAAAATACTTCTGATTTTTTTTTGGCTGGGATTGCATCACATGTAATCCCAATATTATTCATAGGGTTTTTTTAACATTTAAGATTTTTTCTTTGAAATTATGGATTACTTTTGTCCTAAGGAAAAAAATATGATATACTGTGTGCATTCCAGAGAGCTGAAAAATACAAACACATTACTACGTCCTACTATCTCACAAATCAGTTTTTTATAAAAAAATTAAAAATTATTAGTCAGGTTTTGATAGGCACTAATATAAATATTCAATATATTCAGCAAATATTTAGAAAATAGCTAATGGTATTTTCTAAACTGCTTTGTTAGTGTTGCTTTGTTATGAAAGAAAATTATTTAGGTATGATCAACAAGTGGCCCATAAACATTTTTAAAAACCCTTTTAAGTTAACAGACAGTTTTATCTATTTCATTGATAATCTTTTGAGATGTCACTAGTACAGCATACTAAACAATGCAGTGCTTAAAAAATGCAATATAATGCTCTGGAAAAGAATTATAGTTTCATGATTCCCATTTCTTGGGACTGATTTTCATTCTAAAGCACAAAAACATTAAACCATGAAATGTCAAAATAAAGTGAGGTGGAAATTTCAAGCTTTGAGACATTCTACAAATACTACATGAAGCTGGTAGACATTCAGCCAATTATCTCCAACATAGGATTCCTGGTTGCTTTTTTACGACAAGTACTCTTTCTTCCATAAGGATATATGTAAATTCCTTTAAGCTTAAACTATGCCATACAGGATGATTGTACAATCCTTCACCAGGTCTCACAAGTTAAATGAGCTCAGGGTCAGCATGGGCTAGGATTGCCTAGAAGGTCTCCAAAAAGAGTTCAGAATGCAGCAGGAAGTGGTCATGGTCATTGTCACAAGGCAATGGAGTAGTCTCGGACCTTCCCTGGTGGAAAAAGTATTTTCCCCTTGGACTGGCCCAGGTATGGAGCAGATACTCACACGTTTGGACCAGTCTGCAAACAGACCTGCTGTCTCTACTCAGAGTGAAAGTCAATGTCCTGCCCCTATAATGGCTGTATCCATTGCTTACTTGGTAAAATTAAAAACATTAGCACTACTATCCTGGCAAAACCGCACCTGGGACTGTAAGTTACACTGGCAAAATAAATTAATTGCTTTGATTAATTTAGGCAATTAATTTAGTCTGTTTATTTGTTTGTTTGCTTGTTTGTTCATCATTATTTTTCCAGATAAAACATGAACAAATACTTTCTTAGAATGCTTCTGGTGAAAAGGTTTGCAAATGATTTCTTTTTTTTTTTTTTGCAGTTGCACTGTGAATTAGATTATGATGAGCTGTCCGACTTTCAAAGACCTCAGTGTTTAATAACCCACACTGAGCACATGCAGTGAAGACTTTCAGTAACAGGTAATCATGATAAAAACACTTCAACACAAATATATTTGTAATTAAAAAAAACCCCAACCATGCACAAACTGGCTTTTTTTTTCAGTCTGCAAAGATTAGGGGACTGTGCTGTTTATCTATATCACTTTTCAGTGTTCCTAAATAATTTCCGAGTGTACTGGACAGTTTTTATTAAACTGAAAAAAAAAAGGAAAAAATGGGAGTAGATGTCTCAAAGTTAGTTGTATTTTGCCATTTTCAGGCATGCTAGTGGCTTGTTAAAGGACTGTAATAACTCCACTGCTAGCTATGACTTAACAGGCACATAAGGACTGCTCAGCTGAATATCTCAGATTTATCTTCAGACCAGCCATCCCAGGGTTGCCTCTTTACCAGTGAGAGCAGGGGAAAAAAACGGAGATTATTATGATCATCAGATTGTTCATGACACAAAGAACATAAAGGAAGTGCCTTTAATTCCAGTAGTCATGGAGTAACTTTTTTTTTTAAATGGAGGGAAAGTGCATCAAAAGCTGACCCAGTTTCAGGAGATGTTGTACGCCAAATAATCAAAATTAGATTTATACATTGATTTTTTTTTCATTTCTATATTGTCTGTTATTTATGTGTTATTCCATAACCTGTTATGCCTGTTCAGTTCAAAACAGGTGTCAAAATGCCAAGCATTTCCTGCTTGGTGAGAATGCCGAGTATCTTTCTGGTTTTGTTTAAGTATTTGTTTTGCAAAGAGAAGTAGGAGTGTGGCAGTGTGTTGTCTGGTTATTGTTAACTTTATGTAATCTCATCTTATGCTATTTCTTCCATACGCATTTCATAGGGAAATAAGATCATTTAGAGATATTTGTGTTACTGATTTGTACTCTTCCTGCCAGATCCACAATCCTGCATCCCACCAACCTTCTGACCATGGTAAGCTGCCTCAAGCACTGCATCTGGACAAAGCCTCAAGCTGTGACCTGGGATTTACCTAGTCCCTCATCAAATTGGTTCCCTCCTTTCATCCGGTAGTTTGCCTTGCATTTCTACTATCCCAAGGCCCCCAGGAGACTAGATGGAGCTGCTCCTCCAGCAAGAAAACTCTCTTGGAAATCCTTCTTTACTAGGCAGTATTTTCATGACAACGAAATGACAATGAAAACAGCAGCTGAAGAGTGTTGGAATAACTGTCACAGAGAACAATGAGGAAGCACCTCAAATTTAGCCTAATGTCTCCGAAGCAGCAGAACTCCTCATAGTAGGATGACAGTCCTCACACTTCCTGCATTCATTTCAATGTTCTCAAAGTTAAGAAATTGGCAACGTAGCGGAAAAAGTAGATGTCAGTAAAAAGGCCATAATCAGTCATGTCCTAGCTTCACAAAGTGTCTTTTGATACTATGGTATCTTACACTGTGAAAGCAGTTTTGGTCCCTTGTTGGCTGAAGACCCTACTAAGAAACTACAGTGTGGCTGAGGAGCTTGTGACAATAGCGCAATAACTGTTGCTTGGAGTAAAATGAATAAATATAGACAGTGATTGCAGTCTGCAAAAACTTTTCCTACTCAGATAACTCTATGAGCACAATTCCTGCTGGGTGCTGAAATATTTTTGAAGTAAATTGTCGTCATTTTTTTAATTTTCAGTTTTCTTCTATCCGAACTTTGCATGTCCCTCAGCTCCCATTAAGTGCAATCCATCTGACCAGTAACACCACACAAGTGGTACAAAAAAATGTAAAGAAAAAAAGGGGTCAGGGAAAGGTTGGTTGAATAGGCAATTAGTGGGAAATTTTATAAACAATAAGGGAAATGTGCTGCAGAACAGCCTATTGTTTCTATATAACTCTCCGTTTCATCTCTAGGTATATTCTTTTCACACATATTTAATTTAAGAAAAAATCCACCATGCATCTTTCAGGATATTTATCATTCTTCATTTATGATGCTATAAATGTTTAGGTAATAATGCTGGTATTGGAAACAAGTCAAATTAGCGGACAAGCTAGAGCAGAGTCTTTCATTTACAGTCCCCTTGATCAGATCACATTAAAATCAGCAAGACTTAAGCCTACTCTGTTTACAGCCCACAGGTTGTTATCTAGTTTCAAACCTTTCTGTTCAGAATTGTTAAGCCAGTGCTGTACTGCATGTAGCTCACCATTAATTGGAAGCCTGGATTCTAATGGCTGTTTTTTGGGGCGGGAGCTGGAAATCATGAAACCCACATCATGCACTAAATGTATTCATTTCATTTAGAACCTTTACAGAAAATTACCAGTTATTTGAAAGATAAACACTTAGTCAAAGTGTTCTGTATCAGATCCTATTAATTTACTCACAGCTATATTTTAAATTACCTCCTTTCTGTTTAAGATGCCAATTTCACTAAGCTACCTGGAACATCATTTACATAGAACTATTCCATCAGGAAAGAACAAATCCTCTCTTGTGTTTAATGCCTTGTTTTTCTATTCCCTACAGACAGTAAGGAAGAAAGGCTGGCTTTATACTGTCAATTTCTTTTAGTGCACCCGTTGGCACTTGTCAATATTCCTTACCAGACAAAATGCACAAATATTCTAGGATGTGTAGCAGCTTCAGAAGTTTGCTGCCACTTATATGTAGATGTACTGTAAATGCCTATACATTAATTAATGGAAAAAACAGGAATGTTTTGATGTTGTAAACTCACAAATGGAGCTCTACTAGTTGAGCTAATGAATTAGTTCCAAAAAATGTTCGTGCTTCTAAATCACTATCACATCTAATTAAAGAAAATAATATAGGCAACGGACAACCTTCTTGTACTATTCAATGGGCAACAGACACTGTGTAAGTAACGGAACCTTTTAAACATTCACAGTTTCTTAGGACTTTTCTGGGAGATGAAATAAAATATGCTTCCAACATATACACTCCTGTTATTTTCAAACGTGTTCAAACTGAAATATACACAAGATCTAGGGCCGTTCAGCACTGAACCTGCAGCTGCAGGTCAACACCCTAATTTACACACATGCTGCAGGCCCTTGGTAATGGTGTTCATCCTTATGCAGCTGTCCCTTTCAATCAGATGGGACTCAGTCACACCCACTTGCAGTCATTGTCTTGTCACACTGAGTTAGAGTGACCACTAACAAATAAGAAACAATTGACAATCAACCATGACAATATTTTCTTTTCTTACCTGACAATTCTTCCTGAGGAGCCCTAGGTGTTAAACTTGGCTAAACGTAATTCTGAGTATCTGAGTGCAGCCTAGCCAGTTCTCCCCATGGTGATAACTCAGTGATGCACACTTCTCCACTGCTTGCCCTCAACTCTGAGCTGGACTTGTTTTGGGTATCTTTTCTCAAAATAAAAAAAAAACAGTTCAGTTCTATTGTCTTTGAGGCAACTCTTCCCACCACCGCCTGCTCATGCTTTTAATCATGGAACCAAGTCTAGAAGATGTATGTTTTGGGTCATCTTAAAAGTTTAGACCATCAGATGTATCAGTTGAGTACTACACTAGACTGCATATAGCTTACACACATGATCTTCCACCTTTCCAGAAAAATAAACAAACAAAACCAAACCAGGAATATTAGAGACCAGAAAGAAAAGGATAGTTCTCTCTATGTGCCCAATATTCCATTGAGACATAGTAAGTGTGTGCATATGGACTTACGAAATCAGAACTGCTTCTATGTGTTACAATTTAAATAGAGTCCTAGAGATCAAGTACTGGTACTGATGTTGAAATGCTTAATGGAGAAATATACCCTTTAAGGATGAGATGTATTTACATTGATATGAGAATCGAGGGTTTTTTTTGCGAGAGTGGTGCCATAAAGTAAAGGAAATGGAAATACTGTTATAAAAATACAGGAAACAAGGAAAGAGTTTCACAAACTTGATGAAGACAGAAGTTTTCTTTAACCTCTAGGCTAACAAGGATACCTGGGAAGCTCTAGCAATGAAACGCTCACATATATTCCTGAACTGCCATTCCATAATCTACTTGGTTCTTGCATTCTTACCTGTTAGGGCTTCAGTCCAGTATGAGGCAAAAGCACAGAAAAGCTGTGAAAGGAAGTCTAGTCTTATACTCAAAAATTTTACTTTTTATAGTTATAGGAATCTCTGCTTTCACTTCCCACACCATTTAGTATGCAACACATATCGTAGAATTTGGAGCAGCAGGTACTGAGGGTAAACTATATGATAAAACCTGACATTAAATAATTTGAGCAGAGGATGAACAAGAAAATCTTCTTCCTGTGACTTCAGATCTCTCCATCTGACTGTGTGTGCCTATGTATGACCTAAATGTCCTGAGCTCCCTCTATGGCAGTGAGAGCAATGTGCTTTCCAGGGATGACAGTTTTTGCTGAATGTAGATGCCTACTATGGGGCAAGACAAAATATATTCTATAAATGTCTGTTTCTTTCCATTAACTATAAATATACCCACAGAGATATAAATATTTATGCTGTAAATTCTGACCTGCAATCAATCAGTTGAATCCCATCCAAATCCTTAAGAGATGCTTACAAATAAAAGAAATACTGTTACACAAATCATTGACAATGAATATTACTACTCAGGAATCCTGTCTTTCTGGATTGTTTTATTTTATGTAGTACAATTTTAATGTCAGACCAGTGGATTAGTTTGTATATGTTTAAACACACTCTTCCTCCAAGTCCTTTTAAAACTGAGAGAAGAAAAGCAACACTTTGCAAAATTAAAAAAAATAATGGCCGGAATGTTTTATACTTGTATAATAACACTATTTAATTATTATCTAATTTCTGTTAGTAAAGATATGGACCTTATATATTCTCTGCACAAGAGTAGTGATATATTTGCATAATTTTCATGCACTGCATGCAAGACAGGGTTTCCCCTTTACCACTCCTGTTTCTCTCATCCATATCTCATGAGACATGGAAATCTACCTGGCCATACAAAATAGAAAAGACATTAAGTGTAACTGAGAAAGCTGAGACAAACTGTATGGTATGTTTGCTAACTTTTTATAATGGTCTTTACCAAAAACTCAGCCAAACTAAGGACAACTCATGTGTTCTTTACAGCATATACAACTGTCACAAAGCATACGTGTATTGCACAGGAATCGAACTCTTATCTTTTCATTTTGACTGCCTGTTATGGTTTGAGAATTGTTTGAAAACCCAGTCTTAAGCCATTGATGGAATAATCTACTATATAATAAAGGAATAGAAAGCTCTCTTATAAGTTCCTCTATCAGAAACAAGGGATAATAGTTCCTTTGAAAAACTATGTTTAGGTACCATGCGCCCCATAAGCTGTCTTTGACATGCTACTGTAACAATAAACTTATCTGTTCTGTCTCACTTTGTGCAGTTTGCAATTCTTCAAATCTTTCCATTTTGTCTGTTTTCTTTGAAAACTAATTTTTCATCATTGTGCTGCTATCTGATGGTAGCAAGTATTAGAGTGATATACTATTTTTTTCTGTAGTGAGTCTTACGTGAATCTGTATGCTAATGCACACGGCATGGGGAATAAATAAAAATTAGTTCTGGAATTCTGTGTCCAGTTTTAGGCTCCCCAGAGCCCAAAGAGAGACATGAACATACTGGAAATAGTCCAGAAAATGGTTGTAAAGATTACTAAGTGGCTGGAGGATCTCTTCTATGATGAACGACTAAGAGAGTTGTGATTGTTTAGCCTGAGAGAGGAAATTTGTTGATGTGTACAGTTATCTTCAGGGTGTAAAGAAGACAGGATCTTTTTAGTGGCACCTAGTGACAAGATTAGAGGCAATGGGTACAAACTGAAACACAATTCCCTCTGAACATCAGAAAATGCTTTTTCACTTTCAGAGTCACCAAGGACTGGCACAGGCTGCCCAGAGAGGTTGTAGAGTCTCCATCATTGAAGATATACAAAAGGACCTGGACATGGTCCTTTGCAACCTCTTGTAGTTGGTCCTGCTTCAACAGAGGAGTTGGACCAGATGACCTCCAGAGGTCCCTTCCCTTCCAACCACACCATTGTTTGATTCTGTGAAATCCACACTTCAAATTCAGTGGCAGTATTATCAATAACTTTTGTAAGATGTGACTTTCCCCAACAAAAGATTTCCTAAAAGAAAGTGATTCAAGTGATTCAAGATTCACTTCCTAAAAATAAGTGATTCAAAGATATTTTAGTCTTTAATATGATTTTTTTTTTATCCCTGCCAGAAGCCCTCATTTTTAATTGTTAGCATTATTATCATTATTATGTTGTATTTATCTACTACATTTTGAGAAGAGGCTACACTGTCTTGCTTTTGCGCATTGTGTTTGAGAAAAATTTTGTCAGGTGCACATCATCAAAGTCTTGGTAACAGACTTGTAGACAATATGCAATACGTCAGCTTCCAGTGCATAAGTGAAGAAAGATTAAGCTGCCTTCCACAAAGCCCAGCCAAAACCAACATAGACATGTTGTAGCCAAAGACTTGATGAGAGACAAGACAAGACAGAGTGGACCTGACCAAATGGAGGACTTAATAAAAGTACTAGCAAGTGGAATCAAAAATAGTACAGTGAGACAGCCCTCTTCATCCACTGAAGCCAAAATTCTTCTAAATTTTCTGTAATCTAGAACTCTTTCAAAGAGCCTCTGTTAATTTCCTTTCTCTTCCTTTTTCTCCTTCCAGTCACACCCAAAATGTACTATTTTTCTAATCTGTACTTTACTCTTAACTATTAAGGTCTGTTTACCTCTTAGAAATAATTAGAATTTCCTCATATAATATAGAATAACATAATTAATTTTACACCCCCAGTTTTATATCTTAGATTTAAATTATCAGTCAGAATTAACACCATGCCTTTGCTACTGAAGGACCATTTCTAGCTTCTCTTGTCCCTGGATAAGGCCTGGTGGGCTTCTCTGGCTTTAGAACACTTTATCAGTTACAGTGAAAGCTGTCTCCTGAGATCATGAATTGACTTCCCAAATTAATGCAAAGGGATTTTTTTCAATTTTGATTTTTTTTCACCAATTTTTTTTCCATTAGCTAAAAAATATTGGCCTTCTATTGTGGACAATAAATCAAAGCGAGTTTGTTTTGTTACATTGAAGATGTTTATCTACAGTTACAACTAACAATAGATAATATCACATTAGAGAAATATATTGCCTTATCCGTAGAATCTGTCCTGAAATTAAAACATGATTGGTTGCTGTCTGTATTAAATAACAAATCTTAAACTTGCAAATTTTTGTGAAACGGTAGAAATGCATTGAAGGAACTCATATATGAAACTGAGGAAATAGCTTTAAGTCATCTCCTAAGTGGATCTGGTCTTTTTAATTTTTAATTCTGAAACCTAGTGTCGTCAGAATTCTCCTAGATCTGCTCCTTACAATTGATTATAGGTTTACATATGCATATTATTACATAGTTTAGGGTTGAGAAAAGAACAAATAGATTTCTGAGATAATTTAAAGCTTATTTAAATTGCTAGCAAGACTTGTGAATCATTGAACTTTACCTTCATGAACTAAGCTGGAATTTTCAAGTTTTCTTCCTCTGTATTCTCTAGTTCTCTTAGCACAGTCCCAAGAGCTGCATTTGGGAATCTCTCCTTGCAGCAAGAGCAGGAAACTGGGAGGACACCTCAGTTCAGCTTGAGACTGAACTGTGCAAATAAAATGTGGTAAATGTAGAATGTGTTCGAAGAGAAATTTACTGGCAAAAATTGATCACAAATAAGATGATGGGGAAGAAGGAAAGTACTGAGGTAAGATATAACTTTTACAAGTTGCCAGTTAGTTGTAAACAGTAGATAATAAGTTAACTTTCAAAACTGGTATTGAAAATTTGTAGCAAGTAGAAGGAAGAACTAAAAAGATGCTTTAGTAACTGAAGAAGAAGATCTTGAAAAACTTAAGATATATTCTTTTAAATAAGTAATCGGGGGAAGGTCAGGTGTGAACTTACAGAGGAATAATTAATGGTTGATATAACAAATTGTGATGCTGTGAATTTTTCTTATGTCCACGCTAACTAATGTTTCTGGGTTTTTTGTTTGTTTTCCACTAAGGAGCCCTTTCATAATTGCTCAGAGTATGTAAATACTTCTATGGGAAGAAATTACTTAAGGCTGCAGTGAGAGAGAGACATAAAGTGACTGTCTGGCACTGAACTCTTAGTTCACATCAGAAGACATAGCACCTTGAAGTGAATTGCCCCGTTGCCCCTGCATACTCTGCTATGGTGCACATCATGGAGAGGGCTTGGGGAGTACAAGCTGGTTTTCTATCCAATGAAGTTGAATCAAAGATGCTAATGGAAGTTAGGGAACTGGAACTAGACCAGTCTGAAATGTGCATAGAGCAGACCTCGCCTAATCAACAATTGCTCACTGACAGCTGGTGAAAACAAAGTCAAAAAGCACCTTTCAAGGTTCAGTGAGACCTGTTCAGTCAGACAGTGGATATTTTGTTGCTGCTCTAGGCCACATAGATAAACTACAAATAATACTTTTTGTAAACTTCTATCTCATTTTGGTGATTCTTTATGTCATTGTCCTTTCTTTTCTAGTTTCTTTGCAATAATACCATTGCAGTCTGGTGTTTCATTTTCTTTACCATGGCTTATGGAATTATTTCCTGAGGAATCCAGGACTCCTCCATTGCCATAATGACATCTGTCTTCCTTTCTCTGTAAATTAATCATCACCTAACTGTTCAGTGCACTTGCTCTGCTGTTTATTGCATCAAATACAGGGACGAGGAGCAATTACCTCTCCAGAACGTGGCTAGAATCCCCAAGGAGGGCTGAAGGACTGCTAGGAAGTTAGTCTTTGACTATTACTGAAGGTATGCTCTCATGACCAAAATTGCATGCCTCAATTATGCCCAGTTGCCTCACTGACCTTCTGAATAGACTGACAGAGTTATAAAACCATACTTAAAGTACTAACTACCGGGTTACACACACCCTTCCACCAAAAGAATTACTTTTTACAAATCAAATATTTCATTGCTCAGGTTCCCGTATGATCTTTCATAGTCTTGCAGGCCAATAAGGAGACTTGAAAATTGGTCCACACTGTGTCCCAGGAACAGTTTCTCTTATATTTTTTTACGTAAACCAAAGTGTTTTGGCAAGTGATCTTGATCATAATTTATTAACCATCAAATTTATTGAAATACCTAATTGTTTCATAAATTGGAATTTCAAAACATAAAATTTCCTAGGTCTTCACCCTACAAAAAACATATGTACAATGTGAACACTTAGGCATTGCACATGTCCATAGGGTTAAGGAACAAATTGATTTAGCCTTAATATATAGGTGTGGGATTATATCAGTTAGCTGATTAGCTAAATATAATCACTCTAATCAGGTACGTAACGCTAATATTTGTTTTAAGTTTGAAATTCAGAGTTTCTAAATTTTTACTGGATTTGCTAAAAACCAGTGTTTGCCACAAGCATTTATTCCAGATAACTGCTGATGGAATGAATATCTGAGATGAAAGCATAACAGAAAATGTGTCAGTGAACTTGTGAGTCTAAAAACAACCTCCAGATGATACCTTGTTCTTTTGGAAGCACTGAAACTGCTTATATTTCCAATTGATTTTTCTTTAAATAACAGAAACAAGCCTGAAGATGTTAAATTTCCTTATATTTCTAATTGATTTTTTAAAAATAACAGAAAAAAGCTCACATATTTTCCTCATGTTATTTTTAGCAATTATTTTACCTTGTCATAATACATGTATCATCACTTAAATGTTATTAAAAGGGTTAAACGAGCTGTAAAGCATCTTTTTCTTTTATCGTGTTACTGTTCGAAACATGATCACACTTATAGAACTTGCACTATATTTACTTTCAGGAAAATATTATCGGACACTATTATTGATTTGACTTAATAAAAGAGAAAAGCCATTACTAGAGCTAGATCAGATTTCTCATGAAAATAATTATTTCCCTATACCTAAAATAACTCCTTTTTCCCCTTCTTCTTCAAAGCTTTGTACTTTAAAAATCAGAGCTGATAGAACTCATTGATCCGTCCAGGCTTATGCTGCTCTCCGTATATCTCACCTGGCTTCTTAATATTCACATAGCTCACACACTTGCTTTGAGGTAAAATTCCTGTTTAAATATTCCAGGACGTTTAACTTTATGACTGAAACCTTATGGTAATTTATTATCACTTAAGAAAATAAGTGGCATACTTGTGCTACTTACACGTTTAAATTGTATGTATGCTTTTTCCATAAGTGATGGTATTTAACAGTGCCATATGATTTGATGATGTACTGTACAGATCAAAGTAGATTTTGTAACAATATATGAAAGAAATACAGCAGATAAGATGCGGAGTGGATTTTATTTAATTTTATTTTAGTAAAATGCTTCTACATTACTTCCTTGCTTACCATCCTTAAGTAGCTATGTCTCCAGGGGTGATATCTAGACAATATTTCAGCAAAACTTTTAAGATTTTGTTTAACTAACTCTAATATGGAAATTGTTCATTGACATCTTCCTGAGTACTCTAAATGTCAAAGTCCTAGAGATACAAAGAAATGAATAACAAAGTTGGGAAGCCATCCCAGATAAGAGGAGGTTTGGAAGCAGAAAAGAAGAATGGGAACTGTATGGTAGTATATGAGTCAAACATCTAAAAAAATTAACAGCTTGGCAGACTTTTGTGCACTTGATACAAATAAGTAAAGAATTGTCTGGTTAGATGTGTCCTGTAAGCTTAAAGAAAAAACAAAGCATTTAAAACCACAATAGCCATAAATAAATGCATAGAACAGGAATAAATCTATTACTGCACGTGGACAGAAAAAAAATTGAAGTAATGACATGGAAGAGGTTGAAGTGCTCACAAGGTGCGTTGTTTTTGTGTTCGGAATGAAAGTGTTTGGAATGAAACCTGTGTCATAGAAAGTACCTGAGGCACCATTTGACACTAAAATTAAACATTTTCCAGTCAGTAATCCAGAAAAATTAATCTTTTAGGCCTTCAGGAACTAGATAAGGAGATAAAAAGGGCTAAAATCAGCAATTTGGAGAGGAGATGATGGGAGTCTCTTAATATCTCACACCTTTTGAAATAATGAATTGTTGAGCATGTGTTGAATCACAGTGACATCTTCATAAATTGTAGTTCAAGCTAAGCAGACTCAAATATTTTCTAAATTCATTCTTGGAAAGATTAGATTGTGTAGGCAAATTATGAATAAGACATAAGTTTGCCCTTAAAACTGACAAAACCTGAAGTTAGAAGAAAAGTGGTAGTATTGATGGATCAAAACTTAAGGTAGGAAAAAAGGAAAATGGGAACAGGTTTTGAACGGTTACTGACTTCGTCTTTTCAAAATAACAATAACAAATATTTACAAGGACATGTTTGTTACTCTTGCTCCTGGTTTACAAATAACAGCATACCAAATAAATGGTTTACTTCTTAGTCAGGATTCTTAGCTAGTTTAGAAGCAACAGTGGTAGTTATTTTGGTGCTGTGCCTGCATCCAAACGCATCCAATTTTAGCAGATGCTTGGAAGCCAAAGTCATATATTCCCTTGCAGTTGTCTTTATTGGATCATAACATTTAAAATACTTGTGACCTGAATCAGCTGTAAACACGTTAAACTACCATTTACTGATCTACTTCACAGCATACTTCCTAAGAATCATGGATTATACTTCCAATGAAAGTACAAGAATGGTATGTATTCTCACACTTGGTTAGTCTGGGAGCTCAAGATGACTAAGATTTAGTTTCAGATTCAAGCACTGGCATTAGACTTAGTACAGAGTAATAATAAATCTGGGAAGTTATTCAGCTTCTCAAAGATACTTGTCTGTATTAGGCAGAGTGAAATGTCCCTCCAGGCTCTGTTGGTTAGCCTGATGTCCATTAATGATAATGAGGAGATTAGCAATCTAGATCACACATAGACATTTGCACTGGTGATTTCAGTGTTCAAGTGTGTGAATCTTGAGCTGTTACAATCCAGACAGCAACTTGTGGCATAAGCAGTAGGCATCCCAGGCCACTTGAGGTGTGTGAAGGGTACAGAGAAATCTGCATAGATCGGCAGATACAATGCAAGATACAGAGACCCATATCTTTCTGCAGATATGGGTATTCCATGGCACCTATTTAGCTGACTGAATCTTACTCTTTGTGTTCGGCTAATTGGTTTTTGTTCCAACACTAATTTGGATCTTTATTCTCTGTCTGTGTTGCAGTTCACAGTGGGGTTCATTGCATCTAGCTTTAGGTCTATCCTCAAAGATATCCTTGTAGCTATTCAGAGATTGACTGAAGATGAGTCCCTCTAAGTTAATAGTGCTTTGAGTAAGAGATTGGACCAGATTATCCCCAGAGGCCTTTTCCAGCCTGTAAGACTGAGTGGTTCTGCTTACATCTAAACTGACTCCCATGGGCTGCTCTGAGAGCCTTCGAATGGGCACTCAGGGGGAGCACATCTGACAAACATAGGCACCAACTCCGTGGTGAGGCAAATTGCAGCCTATATGTGCTTATTTCTTGCCATTAACCCTAAAGAGAGTGGATGGTGAGATTTAAATGTAGACACTTGCACTGAAGATCTCTACAGCTGTAAATTCCTCCCTCAATAACTGTGTGAACTCTAGCTTCTCAAATTTCTTTCCCTTTGTCAATAAGAAAGAAAAAATCTAAGGTAGAAGTATTCTAAATGCATTATTATTACACTCATATTAATTTACTTATATAACTTCTAATACCTTTATTACAGCTAACAAACTGGTAGACAGTGTGGTCACATAAAATTGTTTCCCCCAAAACCTAAGTTTAATAATGTAGTGGGGTAGCAAAGCCTAAGAGAATAGTGACAGGAAGCACATTTACTGGTTATTTCCAAACTTTCATCCCCACTTGCTGTGTGACCATAGGCAAGGTACTGTGCCTCAGTTTATTCAAATGTAAAATGGTTTTAATTAATATTCAGCATAGTTAATGATTAAGTGCCTTGAGAACATGTGATGAAACAAGCTCTAGAAGAGCAGAGTATTTTTGCTTCAACCTTTTTAAAACTGTATCCCCTTGCCACATATTTTCAAAAAGTCTACAACTCCTTACTAGAGCTAAATGACTAATTCAAATGAATAATTTATCTCAAGAATTTTGCTTTGTTTTCTCTTTGCAAATTGTTCTCAAATAGACTGCAAAATTCTTGGGCTTATTAGTTATTGCCGAATTATGCATAGATCTCTTCAGTGACTAATACTGTGTCTGAAGACCACTGATTTTTTCCCCGAAAATGTAAGTAATTTTCTATTTGCATTGTTCTGGTAGTTCTTTCCTGTTATTGAAAAGCATATGTAATTAATCAATGCCGTCATACATATGTGTAATGATAATTTATAAATAAATTTATATATGAAAAATTCCTGATTCATAGCTTTTAAAGGTCAGAGAGCACCAAGAGACCACCTACTCAGAACATCTGTAGAGTTAGTTTCCTCTGACTTGAGCCCAATAATTTGTGCTTGACTCAAAGTGGCAGACTCCTTTTAAGAGGATCTGCAAAAGATTATTGAGAAAAGGAAGCATATTTTCAATGGACTTAAATTCACTATACAGGGATTCTTTCTTCTCCTTCAGCTGCAAGTCGAAGATGACTAGAAAGTATTGGATTAAATTACAACCTCTGTTTGTTCTTGATGGGATAAATTCAAGAGGCAGAGGACAATACACTATTATTGATAGGTTCTTCCAATACTTAATTACTCTCTCTGTTAGAAATGTTTTTTACTTGTAATATGATTTTGTCAGGCTTTAATTTCCCATTATCAGTTTCTATGTTAGTACTCCCTGTGAATCTATTTACATATCACAATCAAGTCATAGCTGGACCTTTTTCATGAGCTAAATGGGTTTGAGTTTCTTGGGTTGTTTTCTGTAAGCGTGTTTTTAAGCCCTCAAATAACAGTTTCTTCTTATCATTGTCTTGAATTTGTTGATATGCTTTAATGTTCTACTTCCATTTTCAGAAGTGCCATTTAAATAGCTAAAGATCATGACACAATGATTAAGAACATTCATTTCCTGCTCAGAAATCAGGAGAAATATCACTGTGACTGTTACCAGAAAAATGATGAAACATACATACAAAAAAAAAATTCAGTTGCACATAACCCCCTTCTCCTTTCATTTGTGATCAACGTAAATATTTCATTTGATTGAAAATGACATTTTTTATTTAGTTTATGTTTGTGCCTACTCAATCTATTCAAAATTCTCTGTTTAAAATTGGCATATTTTTAAAACAAATTTGTTAATTTGGAATAGAAATGAAATATATCTTTTGTAAAATGAGTAAATACAAGGATTAATTTTATGTGTCTTTGAATGAAATGCAGGACACAAGTTTTAATCTGTTCGGGGTTCCACTTTTAAGAGATATTGAAAATAATCTAAATGAGTTTTATCAGGCTCTCTATGTGACTTATGCCATTAACTGCACAAATCTTTATTGCTAGAACACAGCATACCATAAGATGTTTTTCCCAACTAATGTTGAGAATTAAAATTATTTTTTTCACAAAAAATTTACTTTGTCTACAGGAAAGAAAGCAAGAAATAAGGTGACCAACATCAAACTGAAGAAAAATTTATCTTCAAATCAGAAAACACAATCCAACCCAGAGACAAATACATTTACCAAATACACGTAAGAAAAAGATGTTACAACAAAGTCCTGCTCTGTGGCCTCCTCCAGACTCCTGATATTCAATAGATATTCTCATGTTGGATTCAGTAGAGCTTGGATCAGGCTCTGATCACAAGAGTTTCTTGGCATCATATAGCAGGTTATATGAATGGACACTTTCCTTTACTTTGTGCCTTCACCATCTGTTCTGCCCACTAATTACAAATGCAAAATGAACATAATTAAATACTGGCATCAAACAAAAATAAGCTAGAAGTTATTTAAATGCATGTGCATGTTCTTTATTAAATGCAACAAGCATCGGTTTTGTTTTCTTATGTTTTGAGACACAGATAGAGGGAAATTGCTTTTTCCTGACAGAAAGGATATAATTTATTAGTAAATTGGGATTAAATACAAAGAAGTAACATTTCACAACAGTTGGTAAACCTCAGGTTCTGTAAACAGAGATTTAGGCTTGAGTTCTTTTCTGAGGAATTACAAGAGGAAGAGTAAAAACTAGGAAGGAAAGCTATTACTAAACGTTGTTCTGATTGACTACTGAAATCAAGCACTTGGTTCAGATGCCACTGGAGCTGTGCAATTTAGGTAGAACTGCTTCTGAGCAGGAATCAAGGCTTGTGCCACATTCCCCTATCAAGTGAAGTATTCATTAGCAGATGCTGGCCCAAGCTAGAGTCTGCCTTCCATAATGGTGTTGATTTTCTTATGCTTAATCCTTGTAAAGTGTTACTTATTAAGTGTTGTGATATTTTACAGAATCTCTATGGGGTGTAAGGAAGTATAGGCATCCCTATTTTTCAGATAAAGAGGGGCAGCTCAGGTGCATTACATTCTGTACATATCCCACATTGCAAACATAACAGACACAAAGGGATAGAGTGGCTTGTGTCTAGGCTGCTCAGGATTAGCCTCCTCTTGAGCTGCACTGGTATGACATTGTACTTGGTCATGTATTTCTTCAGGGTTCCTGTGTCCCATAGTTCATAATTTTTGTGTGATTTGTAAGTTCAGAGTGCCTGAAATGAGAGACTGTGCTTCAGAAAAGCTTGAAACTGAGGACACATATAGCACGTCCTAGGTGTAGCCAGAAAGCATGACTGGTGGTCATTGTGAATTCCCCTGAAATACTGTTGCGTTGACTATGGAAAGGCAAACTTACTGTCAGCCTATACAACCTGCTCTCTAGAGGAGTGAGCTGTCTTCCAAAGCATGCCTGGGGTTTGTGTCAGAGAGCTGAAGGGTTTTACCTAAAAAGCCAGGAACAAGGTGGTGTGCCCCAGGAGCTGGGAGGCTGGCACAAAGCAGAGTAACTGTAACCATTGAGACCAGATCCACAGGAGAGATTGGTTGCTATAGTACTTGCAACGCAATAAAAGTCAGGTCTTTGGTCGACTGAGTAATCTAGAATCCTGGATTCAACCAGGTCTCAGAAATACTGAAACATCCCTGCCCAAGATCTCCAAAATGCAGCTGGTCAAGAGCTACACAGGCTGCTCAGTAGAATAGCTACGAAGAGCAGTTTGATCTAACATAAACTGCCCTCTAACTGTTAATTTCTTAAATCAACGTTTCACAGACATGAATCCTTTCCAGCAGTACTATGCTGAAAGTGTTCCTTCATCACATAATTCATAGTGTCCATTTACTGGATTGTAGACTAGAAGTTGTGTCCCAGTTCCGAGGCTGAGCTTTATCAGAAAGATAAAAAATTCTCTACTGTTTTTCACTGACCCCCTTCTATGCAACATGGACAGAAGCTGCTTGATATAAAAGAAGAATCCATGACAGTGAGTCATCTCCAGCATCTTACATTGAGAGGCAAGACTTACTGTTGCTCTTGAGTAGACAAGCATTCCTGCAGTTTGGTTTGGTGCTCTGACAGCAAAGCAACTGGGTAATGCTACTATAGCCCATGTTTCCTGCAGTGTGCAGCACTTCTTGTAGGCAATACCTGCTTTGCCTGGACTGGCATGAAAATCTCAGGAAAAAGTGTTTATGGTATTGATGGTATTTATGTCCTAGTGGGATGCTAGCATAAATTAGAGGAGATTATTACTATGAAACTTTCTCTTTTGGAGGCAGCGAGGTGCACCTTGTTGCAATTCTGATTTGATTTTGTCTTCACTTTACTGTTCTACCACATGCACCATCAATGACTTGATGTCAACTGAACCGAATCACTACTGAGTACGCGTGGGGATGGAACACGCTGTGTTGCAAGCTAGGTGATACACATCTCAGCATTGCTCTGGAAACTACCACCAGCAAACATGGGCTGAGTCCTGTGTTGTCAGTGAGCTCCCATAAGCTGTCCTCTTCTGAGGTCGGTAACGAGCAGCTCAGCTCTGTCAAGGCTTCATCAAAGGCTTGTTCAAACCCACCTCTATAGGCACTCTCAGTTGAACATTCTCTGCCCTAATTTCAAACGTCAAAACTGGGTGTGTAGTTCAATTTTGTCATTTGGGCTCCCTCTAGAGCCAGCTGAGGAAGGCAGATAACTCTACCACATTGTTCCTTCAGTCACAAGATGTGTGTCCAAGACCAACAGAGTGACACCCAGTACGCATACACAAGGTCTGGGTGATCAGCCAGGTTGAGATGCCTAACATTAGGAGAGGAGAGGACTGTCCATATCGGGTTTCCTAATGAAAAATGAAGAATCTTTCAAGTTAGTGTGGGGATTTAAGTTTTCAGCTAGAACGCAATTCTGTATCTGCAGCTATTGCTGTATTTAATGCTAAAATAAAAAGTACTAGATTTTTTCTTAAATTTTTAGCTGCTATAAATTAGATTATAGATTAAGTGTATAAATCAGTCTCCATGGATATTTGAATGGGATTATTCTCTTCTTTCATCACCTGTTGGAAATTGATATTGGTTATTATACTACTTTAAGTCTTTTGCAGGTTGATCAAGTTTGTAAATATAAATGTCTAATTTAAGAATTCCATTGCAAACAAACAAACAAACCCTAATTCCAGGATAAATATTTGAGTAGAAGTGAAAGTTGTACCAGTGGACAGGTAAAAATTGGTCATATGTCCCAGACAAGTTTTTTTCAAGGAAATCTCTTCCACATCTGCTGACCAGAACATATAAAGCCCTGTAGAAAAGTTAAGCAATATTTACTTCAGAAAGTCCATATGGCTTATGCGTATCTGGTAGGAGACAGGAGTCTAACAGATATGAAATATGTTTTTAGAAGAAGATGTGAAATGCAAAATTCATATCCAAGACACTCCACACTGTGATGATATTCAGAACACAGTTGCCATCTCAGGTGCTCCAAACATTTTTCAATGTATGCCCTTTAGTGCTGTATTTTGAACATAGAAGTTGTGTCGGTGAGGATAATATTAGCTTGGTACTGTACCTCACACAGTGTAAGAAGGGAAGAGTTTGTTTTTCCTAGAGTCCTGTTGAAGTGTTAATTTAAAGAAGTAATAATGTAAATCTTATTTCAAACATTCTTTCCCTCCAGCAGACTTCTATTTTAAGACATTTGGATAATTGACCAATGTTACTGTAGCTCAGCAGGCATTATTTTCTTTTGGTAAAAGGATACCATAGTAAATTTCAATGAGAAGGATTAAAAATAAAAAAAGTAAAAATAAAAATGAACAGACCTAAATAAGGCATGAATATAAAAGGAAAATATAAACCAGATGGGAGTGATGGAGTTTTTCATATCTTTCTTTTCATTTACGATTGGTTTAAAAGTTTCCCTTCAGTGCATTGGCTTTCAGCAGCTGAGTAAAACGAGGCTACATATTTGTTCATCAGCAGCAGCTGGGAACAATTCATTGGTTGTGTATTGCTGACCAACTAAACTAGGGCTAGATTCAGTGTCCAGTGATGTTCAATGGGAATGTTCCTACTGCCTTCTGTGAGCACAGGAACAGGTGCTGAAGGTGAAAGCCTGGTTCTCCTTATGATGATGCTAAAGTCGTTAGTGAGGCCAACCTCTCCTTGGGTCCTGAAGACAAACCTGGCAACTCCATCGTCATTCTTCTTGGGGAAGGAGAAGAGAAGCTTTCCTGTTGCTTCTGTGCTACATGTCTCTGACTGTTAATAAGTTTGGAAGCTGCAAAATAAGTAACTGTGTGCTGGTTTGTAGTGGTGCTGGACACTTCATCCCTTTTGCACCCCCTAACAACAGAGAAGAATTTTTGTCTCCCTTTCTGCTCTACCTAATTAAGCCATAACGACCGTTGTGGCTCCTGGGACTCTTTCTTCAAGTCATTGTTTCTCAGTATGGTTTTACTGACACATGAAAAACGCTCGGGGCAGGAGTCGCATGGTGTTTTTTACTGAAGCTTCAGCTTTAAAGCTAGGACTCAGACTGCTTCACTCTACTGCTGACAATTTAGCAAATGGTCCATGTTATGTCGCTTTGATCTTGTGAAAGTTTTCAAAAATTTCATCCTTGAAGAAAGCTACAGGCCCAACAGATCCCCCAGTTCATTAGCAATCCTTTAGCAGTTCCCAACAATTAGAGCTGTCAGCCAGCCGAACTCCGTTCGGAGGCCGTGTATTCAAAATCCCTGACTAATGACTTGGTAAAAAGACTTGACAGTGTGTTGCAATTTGTTATAATTGAATCTAAGCTGCATCAGCTGTTTGAGGGGATGAAATGTTTTCAAACATTACATTGATTTAAATTAATGCCACAAAAATATTCAGAAATAGTGTCTGTCAGATTCAGTGCTAATAATCATGTACTCTTCAGATACGAGAACGACATTTCATCACCATTTGAAAGCATTGTCAAGCAGGCAGTTTAAATTCCCTCTCCACTTCCCCCTTTAAATGAAATATAGGTTGATAATCATTATATTCATGAGGCAAAAATGCTTGGTAACTGGAATGGGACAGGGTAGGAGCAAGAAGCCTCCCGAACTGCGAGAGCCTAGGGAAGCAAAATTTGAAAAGACCATTACAACTAATATTTTTCACTGATTGCTCTTCAATATAAAACTTCCAAAAATTTAAAATAAATTCTGTAGCAGCAGTTGAAGAAAGTTCAAAAATAAGAATCATCTTTTCTAACATGCTCTCTGCCTTTATTTTTACTGTGGGCATATAAACTGAACAGTGGGACGTTTAGCAAGCAGACTTTCAGCTCGAGTTCTCTGGTTAAAACTTGCATCTGCTTTCACAATACCTTTCACTTAAAGAGGTGGGATAACTTGAGATATCAGGGCGACTTTACTTTCAAAATGTATTGTTTCGTCTTTTTTTTTATCTTTTGTTATAACTGGAAAGCTTTCCATTTAAACTGAGAGAACTCAGAATCTGAATTTGAATTGTCCTTCTTTGAATGCTGTATATTCTAGAAATGGAATTAGTACTCCTCATTCCGTGTATATGAGGCTTATTTTAAAAACAGGTTTAGAAAGAATTTGGGACATTGACCATCCTAAAAAATCAAGACATTTTGAATCAGGATAGAACTGATGGGAGCAGTTAATCTCTTAATGAGTCATAAAGTCTTATCATTCACAATAATGGGGCTTGAACTGTGGAAAGCTGAGATAATCTCAGTTCCTTATCAGGAAATGGATGTTCTTAGAAAACTGACTGATTATGAAACTGGTCAAGAACAGAAGCTAACAGATCCCATACTGCATCTCTTCACTTCTATTTTTCCAAGCTCACATCTGTTTTCCTACTCATTGTATTATGAATAATCCTTATTATTTGCTTATTAATATTTGCTATTAATACTGTGGACTGGATTTTTGATAAACTGCAGGAAAACTCTCAGAAGAGCCTTCAGTACAAATTCAAAGATCCTCTGATACAAGTATGTATAAAAATGCCTTTGTTACTTTAGCAGTAATGTTACATACTTTTTTATTTCTTCCAAAGTTTCATACACGTAGACCTCTATATTAGCTAGATGATACGTGGGGAACTAACCACATATTAGTTATTCTTTTAATCTTGCCAATTTCACAAATGAGTGTGGTTCATAAAACTCCTTGTATAAAAACTCCTTCTATGCAATGTCTGATTATTAAAAATGTCAACAGTCAGCTTTGAATTTTTATACTTCAGTATTTCCAGATTTTACAAAGATGTGTGTTCCAGGGATCACGGTTATCACTAAATAAATCACAGAAGAATATTGCACTAACATACACTATATGTATTTCACATATCCATTTTTCTTTAAGTATTACGGACCTGATTCTATCAGGCAGCTTCAATTTCTGGAATGCTGATGTATAGCCCTTATTGAGCACTGAAGGCTGGATTTATTTCAATAATCTGATCTATTGGAGCTAGTCCTCTAGGCTCCCTTTATAGTCACAAGACCGTGAGAAGCACCTCCAGACAGTGATTTTCCTCATTGCCTATCTTAGGCAACCATCTCCAGATGCTGCTCCTGCCACAGGCACATTGTTCATTCAGATGCCTTTCAAGGTCAGAGAACACTGCAGCTTTTCAGATGCTGATACAGAGAAAATTCCAGAGATCAAATCCATGGAACTTTTTTCCTTAAATCAACTTTCTGTATTTTTGTACTATAAGCTTTCCAGGATTTGCCCTCTAATTCCACCAGCGGTTCATGACAACATCTTACTTCATTTTCACAGGTATCTTCAGTTCACGTAAAACCACAAATACTGACTTCAGTCCCAAAGATGATACTGTAATAAAAAGAAATCAGGTTTCTGAAAGATGAGGACCAACACAAGACTCTTCAACCCATATTTTAGCGTTTTAGTCATAATCTTATTCTGGTATACTTTGAATGCCTACCAACATCTGCTGAAGTCAGAGGGAACAGCTTCATACTCGTATGCTTAACAATATAAGTTTGAATTTAGGTATGACAATATGAATTGGATGGCTTGATATTATGTGCTACTTGGTAACTACAGAAAAGGTGAGAATTCTTTTGTATTAGAGTCATGATTTAACTACTGTATGTCTTACTAGTTTCTTGCTGGTGTCCCCGTGACATCCTTGAACACCTACTTGAATTACTACCTTTGAATTATATCTAATGAAACTTCATGATTTCGTTTTGCTTTATTCATTGAGGAAATTGTCTGCTCATGAATGTAAAGAATTTTGCATTTTCTTGCACCAGAAATCAGAACACATAAACTAAAGTAAACTTTGAAAGGGGGTAGAGAGGCAATGTTAATTATCCGAAGGTGTTATATGTACAAAAAGAGCCAAGACACAAAAGCGTTATCCATTTAACTTAAATAGCCAAGTTAAACAAGATACAATTGGGGTCAATTTAGCTTTCTAGGCTTTCATAAACTTATACTTGGGAGGTCGAAGGAGGGAAGTCAATTAGCCCCGATTATGTCTTGTTTAACTTGGCTGAATGAATCACTAACCTTTTTGTCAGTTGGCCCTTTTTGTAGTTATCACACCTTGTGTACGACCAAAGGTTTTTCTAACTTGCCTTTTTATTGATGTCAAATATTTTTTATCAGATATCATAGTGGTGTGATATTCTTCAGGGTGGTGGTTTGCAGCATAATTAAATAACAAGAATGTATTCACTCATTTCAGTGCTTGGAGAAAACAAATAAGTACGGATAGAGCTTTGAATGAAATCATGTGCTTAACAGGTTTGTATTCATTGCTTCCTGAAACAAAGCCAAGTGCATAACCCATAGGGCTGTACAGAGCAGTCAGTGAAACTGGTTGGAATGTCTATGTATTAAATTAGACACCAGAAGAAGCATCAACGCTCCCATAAATCCAACAGAAACAACACAGATGAAAAAACCTTCTTGACTTTGTAAAAGAAGCCGCTTACTTGAAAAAAACATGTTCTGCTACTATTAGGACTCTTGATGGAGCATCTTCTTGAATGATAGTAGTGCCAAAGATTTTTTTTTATTATTGTTGAATAGGCTGCTGAATTTAGTCCTGCAAATTGTTTCCACAAACGTCAATAAAATGCTCCTACTGACTGAGAGCTGAGTCATGGGCTTTGCATGTAAGATGCAAAGAGTGAGTAGAGAAAGATACTTCTATCACAACGTCATCAAGAAATAATCCTTTCCTTCTGAAATAGTTAGCAATGGAAACATGACAGACACCCAGACAGCACGTTTGCAATGGGACCCTGTCAACGTACACCTTGAGTGTGTGCTACTGTGATCTAACTCTTCATTTCTAGACCCGTTTTCTTGATGTCTTTAGCAGTTTAATATATGTTTGGGTTTTTGTTGTTGTTGTTGTTGTTACAGTGCTCTGTCACCGACACAGCAAAGAAGTTTTTCCACATGTTCAGGTGGAATTTCCTGTGTTCCAGTTTGTGCCCATTTCTCCTTCTCATGTTTCTGGGCACCACTGAAAAGAGTTTGGCCCCATCCTCTCGACACCTGATCTTTAGATATTTATAGGCATTTATAAGATCCCCTCTCAGTCTTCTCTTTTCCAGGCTAAACAGACCCAGGTCTCTCAGCCTTTCCTCAAAAGACAGATGCTTGTGGCCCCTAATCATCTTTGAGGCCCTCCATGACTTTTCCAGTGATGATGGATCCATCTAATGGAAACAACTAATTAAATAATTAAAAAAAGAAGCCAGATAAATTCAGAAGGTTTTCCTTCTGATAATGTCAGTTTGAAAACAGTTGCTGCTAGAGGCATTTATTAGGTGTGTCCATAGTTACACACACAATCATGATCTGTGTGAGCTCATAGTCTTTTAATGCACAATGCAGTACTTGATGCTATACTTTACTCATGTTTCATCTGCACTGAGTGGAAGGGTTTTAATTTTATCACTTTCAAATTAATTTCCCAAGTTTATGTGGTCTTGCCTTTCTATACTTGTGTTACACAGTAACAGATTAAATAATATTGAACATAATTTAGATTTATCAGCTCAAGCATGCCTCATTTTTTGTAGTGTGAGGCAGAAGGGAATAAGGTAAAGAAAATGTCTTTTTTTAATGTATCATAGGAAAAAGTAGCCGTTCCACAACAAAGTAACTGTTCCAGGACATGGTCATTTGAAGTGTTAAGAATTATTTCCTTAAACTTGTCCTATTGTGACATTTGACCTGGCTCTTTGTGGTTATTTATCACCATCCATTCTTATTATTTCAGTAGATTCCATCACCTCTTTGATCCTGTTCAGTATTTTGTGTTGATCCGGAGACCGGTAGCATGAGACCACTAGTGTATTTGTACAACTTAGGAGACTCATCATACTTACAATTAGTGCTAAAATAGTATTTGATCTTGTCACTACCACCCTCAGCAAAGCAGCCATAACAGTTAGAGAGGCTTTTTCTTGTTATTGCACTCCAGAGGATCTCTGCCTGCCAATAAGAAAAAAGGTGACTGCGAGTTCACGTGCCTATTACAGCTGTAGTTTTGACTATTTAGCAAGATCCAAAAGCCTTAACTACCCTTTCTTTCATTACAGTATGGTTTTTGGCAGCTCTGCCAGAGACACAGAGGGTTATGGAAAATGTTTTTGGCTGGTTGGGATGGTGCAGGTCCCACTGAAGAGCAGATTAACTCTGTGTATCACCTTTCAAGGCAACTCTTCCCTTTCAATCAATGCTTACTGTTAGAGTGGAAGACAATGAATCAGGAGAAAAGTAGTTACTGGAATATCTTGTCCATATGCATCCCAATGCTGGTGAGCAAGAGTCAGCGATGTAAGTGCCATAGACACAGAGGTTTAATAAGTTTCACCTGTAGCTAGAAACCTAATTATACAAATGAAAAGAGCAAAACATGCAATCTCTTTGTATCTGGTGAAGCCCACATTGCTATGTTGTTTTGCAGAAGCTGTCCATAGCCACTATTTACTCTGAAAGATATAAAAAAATCTTGATGAGGATGGACACTACTTCTGTGCAGCATTATCCGAGCTTTCCTTCAAAAATAGGACTTTATGAGTAAACTTCACAGCCCGTGCACAGACTGAAGTGCTGATATACAGATGTCCATAAGTGTTATATTCCCAGCACATTTCTTGACAAGATTTTGCTCAATTCTAGATAGTCATTTCCTGAGTTAACCTTGGAAATATTTATGGACACAGGGGCACAACGTAAGCAGTGTCTATGTTCTGGAGGAAGTTATTTTAGTCATACGTACATAAGAAAACCTACCTTATTATCATAAGGTATATTGTATTATATCATATCAGTATAGCTATAAACCTGATAGTCCAGATAGTACTTTCCCTTTTCTTAAACTGCTCTTATCCTTGCTGTGGGGTGAATAAGAGAACAAGAGGTGCCTATATTCTACTGCTGAAGGAGAGAAGCAGAAGATTCCAAATTAGAGAAACTTTGTAATAGGAATTTATCCAGGTAGCTTTCAGATACTAGGCTCGATTACTTTTTGAGAAGCATCCTCAGGCATATAAATCTTTTGTGCCATCTTCATAGCAGGCTATAGAAATACAAATCATCTAAGTAGAGAACCAACATTTCCTCCACTCTAGTATTTATGTTTGCAACATACAGAAAGAAATACTGGTTATTTGTATCAAAACCAAAGTTAACTCTTAGTGCATTATCAAAGATTTGCTATAATTGTTCTTGGGTCTACTTCTCATTTCAGTACAGCTGGGATGTGTTGTGGTAGTGATTGTTTCTGCAGTAGACTTAAATATTTCCAGCAACAGTGTCTTAACAGTGTCTTTTCCTCCCCAATAACTGCAGTCTGTCATGCTCCGCCCTTGCTCTCTCTGTCTGTGCCGTGCCTACAGATGTCTTTCAAGCAAGACTATCAAGACGATGAATTTACATTCCAGTGATCTCAGCTGCTGCTGAATGATGTTTGGCCTATTGAGTGTCACCTCCTCTCAGCCAATATGTGTGATTCAAAAGGCACAGCTGTTGTGTAGAGGAGGAAAAAACCTCTCTCTGCTGGATGTTCAGGCATTCATCAAAAAATATAAGCTACTGAAATGTAATAATCAGATATTATAGGTACACCTCAGAATGGGCATTTCCTCTTCCATCAAATATACTATCTCACTGCAGCAGCATGAAGAATGGACAAGTCATTTTGATGTATGAAGTCTTAATCTTTTATTCAGAAAGTATATCCTGATCAGTGTTTAAATGTGATAGGTTGCAAAATGAAGAATCTTACTGTTTAAATTGCAGCCTTCAAGGCAAAATGAGTCTGTTAATCTCCCTGCGTAGTTACTCTATGGCAGCTATTATCACAGCATTTCTTCTTAACGCAGTGATGTACCCAAGCAGAAACTGTTAAAAGGTGATTCTACCCTTCCACCCCTCCTCCCCAGTCCTTTATTCATACTCTAGAATACTTTGAGATGAGAGGTTTTTGACTACCCTTGTTCATCCACTTCCTAGTAGCTGTTTACATTTGTATTACAACAGACTAATTGACCTTGAAATATTCATTGGTTCATAAAATATAGTAAGGGATTTCTTTCTAACTAGTCAAGCTAAAAACTGACAGAAATGCACAGACATGGTTGATTACACGGTTCTAGAATGAAATATCAAGAATATAGTATCTTCTGCAATTAGTGACAGGTAAACTGTATTGTGGTTTTGTTTTTATTGTTTTGCCTACCAGTTTTATGATTATGGCAACCTACACAATTAACTTTGCAAACAAAATCATTCAAACACAAGCTTCTCTTCACAACTGAGGACTTCTGAGCCCCAAAAGAGCTTAAGTTGTGTTTGAAAGAAAGTATGATGTCATACAGAGGTATCCTGGGGTGCTTTACAGTGGGAGAAAAAGTCCAAGCAGTGGATTTTTAATAATCATACAAAATTTTGAACTATTTCTTCAATGTCTTATAAATTGGTCCATATGATGATGCTAGAAATTGCGAAATTTACCAGTTATATTCTCATCAGACAGACAAGCACCTTTCAAATTATGCTACTTATTCCAGAAGTCAAAGGCCTCAAATATTGATCTGGAAAACTCATGATTTGATGAGACATTACATTTCATGACTTATCCTGGAAAGAAGGTGTTTTCTGGGCTCTGTTGGGCTACTTGTTCTGTGGACCTGTACATGGTTTGCAGTAACAGAAACAGAAGGTTAAACCTCAGCAGCACAGGAAGAAAAAGATGCTCAGACCAGCACTGGCAGCTTGCTGGAGACATAAATCAAAATTGTTTGGATTAGTGATGGGGATGGTTTGGTCTACGTTCCTGTACTTACCTGTGGTTACAGAAGTTAAATTCAATAGCTCTGGGCTCATGCAGGGAACAAAAGAAAAGTTTTTTCACTGATAGATTTCACTTCACTTGATGTTAGCTTAATAGAAGAAAGGCAATAAATAGAACAGTATCACATAGTATTACTCTCTGGAAAATGACTGGCATCACCACAGAGCAAATACATATGGCGAAATCCTCGGATAGGTGGAATGAATCACCTGCTGGAAATGCTTATCTATTTCTACTGCATGTAGGGAAAAAGCTGAGAGAGATCATTAGTTTGCTCTGGATGTTTAACTTTCAAAAGGCTAAAATCAACATTTTTATCAAGTCAATTCCATTTAAGTTACAACATTTTCAGTGGTAAAATTTCCACTTAAATTTCTCTGGCAATATATGTATCCAACTCAGGATAAATTATCTTATATTTGTTGTAGTTTTATTATGCATTCCTTCATGATATGCTTTGTGTATTATAGTTACCTTCTACCTCATGTAAATCAGTGAGAAGCTGACACGATAGTATAAATGTGGATATGAAGAATTACACATTTTTGATGACTTCCACGTGAACGTGTATATATTTCCATACACACAAAAAAAGATTTGTTTCCTTCACGATCAAGTAGATTTTATCTACATGATGTTGTGAAAACATTCTGCGTACTTGACCATCATGCTTCATTTTAGAAAACAGAACATTTGTGCTGCCTGTGAATTATTTAAGTCAAATGACAATGGCTTTAGACAGAGGATGTTGTACAGTTACAGGGACATTCCTGGAAAGAGTATTGTTCAGTTAGAAAGCCTATAAAACTTCAGGATGTTCATATAATATTAAAAAAGGATCTCCCTCACGTAGTGATACGTAAACAATTAATAATACATGACTAACAAATATTCTTAGTAACGATTCTGTTCCAAAGAGAGAAACAGAGAATGCAGAATCAAAACACCATTGACTCTAGGCCCTGCTGTCATGGGGTCAATTATATCACAAGAAGCATTTACTCAGAAGCTCTTGAAATCCCCTTGTAAAATTAGATAGTCGACTCCCTACACATCTACTGGGCATATTATTCAGATTTTCACTCCTTGCAAGTTTATATAACTTCATCTCATTTTGAACTTTGTAGTTTTATGGACAGTTTATGCCTATTTGCTCTTATGTCAAGACTGTCTTTCAAGGTGGAAGGGTAGATTTCCCATATTATCAAACCATCACTGAGAGCCAAGGGGTGGGACTGATCTCAGCAAAATGGTCAGAACATTAGGCCTTCATACACCTGTAGCTTCATTTATACAGCTAAGACAGAGAAGCAGATAATCTAGAAGAAAAGAAATCTCTTTCTAACACAAACATATGTTAAGATCATTAGTTAGCTCTCATCAGTTCTTCACCCAGTCAATGTTGGTTTTACTATAAAAGTCTTGTTAGAAACATGCATATGCTGACTGCAATGTTTTTTTTCACAGATTTTCATCCTGTGTTTAATGTAAATGATGTGGCACTTCTGTGTTACAGCAACAGTTTTGTGCAAAAATTATTCCTGCTAGCTCCACTTTCCTTGACGTCAGTACTAGTCTGTTTCCTCACTTTTCTAGTTCTCTTGGTCTCCTGGTCAACCAGTTCTTCCTCTATGTTCAGCCAATGCTCCTCTATGATAATAACTGCCACCTCTAGGTCATCAACAATTTAATGAACAATCTCCCGATTGCTGTGCTGAAGATTTTAAAGAAAATAATAAGTACTAAATGGTAAATACTAGAAAAATATCTGTCCCAAGATCGGATACTCAGATAGATCATAGTAGGAATCTTAATTGAAATCAATAGCTCTTTCTCTCAGTTCAACTGACTGTAATCTTTTCTTTATTCCTTTTTGTATTTCTGTCATTTTTCTGTATTTATCCCATCTTCCCCTCAGAACTAATACCTTCTCACCTTGCTAGAAGTCTTATTGTAGCCCTAAAAAAAATTAAATTCATCAATAGCAAAATATTAAGCTAGTCTGGCACAGACTTGACTCACTAAACGCCTGGTTTGTTTTAACTCAAGGATCACAAAGCAATAGACAAACGTAATTAATGATAACAACAACATGTAGCTTTATTTAGTCTGCAGTCAAAACCTGAAGTCTGTATTTAAGGCATACATCAACCAGACACTTTATCCAGAGTTTCACGCTTACCTGTGAGCCACATGAACACCAACAAGTAGCCTTGTCTCTCTAAGGATCAATTTCACTCATTTACAAGAGTAACACAAAAGGAGGTAGATTTGACTTCCTTCTTCACTAAGATCCCTAAATCTTTTCCACATTCATTGCCTTTCTAGTGAAAAGAAGACATCTTTGTGTGTTAATGAAGACCTGTTTTTTAATAAGGGGTATTTTTGTATATTTGATTAATCAAGTTTTTTTTTAACGGTTCTAAATTATGAAGCAATTTAGACTACTCTTTTGATTTATGTTCCTGCTCTTTATTTTCTAGCCTGTCAGTCTTAACTGTAGTCATATTTTCTCTCAAATCCTTAAGAAAATGCTGAATAGCACCAACGGTGGTAAGGATGTTTTTGAGTCATCATTACATTCACTCCAGCGTAGCAATTCCATGAAATTTCTCAGTCAAATACTCACATTGACATGTGACATGATATTGATAGATTACAGCTAACTTTTTTGCTAAGTGTTTCAGTAGTGTTAATTTAAACTTCATCTCTTGCAATAGTTTTTAGCTACCTTAAAAATTTTTAGTCAAGTTTAAAGAAATTATGAGGGAATTGTTTGATAATATTTTCTCCAAGGATATAGTGACAGTTGGTAAAATCCTACATGTTTTAATAATGACAATTAATAATACCTTTCCCTTTATTTTCCAGGGCGTGATACTGTTATAATAACTCTTAAATTTACCAGTAACCTCTTACCTTCTGAATACTGACAGAAAACGTACCATCTACTTATTTTTCATACCAGATGCTGCCTAATACACTGATACAATATGAGGGAATTTTCTGTAATACATGTAGTATTTGTTGTATAGTCAAAGCATGGTTCTGGAAATTAGGAGAGTTGTGCTAGGATGAAACTGAACCGTGGTCCCTACCTAAGTAAACACAGTCCTATAACACAGATGTCTAAATCTGAGTGAGTCATCTTAACATCCCCTCCATAGTTAATGGAGAGAAACAGATACTTCTAGAGCATCGTTCCTTTCCTTATAAATAAATGTATAAAATAGATTAAGTGAGTCACACCTTAAAAATTCTCATTTCCTCCCTTGAATATGAAGGAGAACTGCAATAACTCACTCATATACAGAAATGTAAAGCAAGGTGGAATAAATTGTAGCCTTAATATGTTTGCCCCCATCTGTGACATGAGCAACAGCATAGACACAATATAGAATATTTCTGAGTCTTTATTCATTAATATTTATAAAGTACTTTAAGATCCTGGGATCAAAGCAGTAAAAAGAGGCAATCAGCAATACATAGGCAATCCACTCAAGTGTCAAAATCTTATTTTATAGAGCATTGTATGTCTAGGTAGCCTTTCCTTAAAAAGCTTATGAATTAATTGTGAGGCTAGTTGGACCATGGAAGCTAGATGTTCCTGTTCTAGCACGAGAATAGTGCAAGAAACCTTCAGTGTGGCATCTTGCTTCTCTTCATCTTGTCATAATATCAGAGACATTATCCTCCACACATCATATGTATGCTGCAGGTTGTAAGACTTGCTTGGAGGCCACTTTGCACTGTCCCGCAAAGCTGACCAGCCTAACAAGGATGACCGTGGTAGAGTCCCTTCCATCTTCACGCACACGAATCCCCCGGTGTGTGCACCACTGCAACACAGTGTGAATCCTGATTACGGCTGCTGTAAGGACAGCCAACTCAGCAGCAAAGGCTGACTCCTTTTAACTGGATGAAGCTGCCTAGTGTTATACTCCATCTTAAAAATCAACCTCCTGACAACTACTGTCCTCACAGACCACCTCAAATAGATCCATTATGAGTCATACATTTACCCATTCAGTGAATACACTTGGGAAGCTAAAGGGAGTTAATCGTCACAATTTCCCCTTTCTATATCTGGGAGGGCTTCAACCAGTGCATAAGGGCTACTCAAAATGCTGTTTGATTATTCCTCTGAAAAATTCTATGCTTGACACATGGGTACTTCTGATCACACTGCTGGAGAAGTAAAAGGGGCCTATAAATTCACATATCCAGCCAACACGCACAAGTTTTTTTTCAGGTTTGCTTCTTTTTAATATGAGCTAGTTTTACACACACATGCATAGGCACACACACATTTCCTAGTTCATTTTGTATAATTTCAGTTATTTTTTGTGTTATATGCTCTTTCTGGTGTTCCCATGGATTCATTAGAATGAATAATTTCTGTCAATAATGAACACAGGAACCCAGTACATGAATACTTGACGAGATGAATATATGCATAGGTTATACATATCAATTTGTGGTGAATGCATGAAACAAATGCACAAGAAACTGATTTAACTAGCACGAAACACAGATGAAATAGATGATATATAAATGTAATTATATTACTTTCAGGCAAATAAGATGGTGTAGATAAGAGGGTGATGGTATGTGGATTCTGTAATGAACACCAGGGCAGTGGAGAGGCCTTTTGCAAAGACAAAGCATCATTTTGTGTCTTTAAAAAAAACACAATCATGCAGAAAGCCAATAAACAAGTACTGTTAATGGGTGGAAAAATAAATGTATTCTGTTGGTTACGAAGTTAGAATGGGTAAAAAAAGAATACTTTGTGCCTGGAAAAAAAAATGATGAGAAGTATTTGGAATTAATAAGGACTTATCGGATCAGGTAGAATTTATATTATCAGCTTCAGTGGATTTTAAACCTGCCCCTAACAGAACAAATGACATGCAACAAATGACAGTGATATAATTTTTTTGTATTTCTGATCACAGGAAGAACAGATATTAAAAATCAACTTATTTTGAACATTTCTAGACTTTTTTAAATCTTCTTTTAATGACTTGGGTTTTTTTTAAAAAAAAAGAATCTTAAAAACAGTGCTTTAGGATGCTCAGACCACTTTAATACTTGGTAACAATACTGCGTGATAAAGCTCACCATGCTGCAATACCACTAGGAACCTCATCTCTAGAGATGTATGTGTGGAGGACCTAGCCTTTCAATTAGTTTTATTGTCTCCTGTCTTTTAATGCTATAAAGCATCTCAGGTTCTCAATAAAACAATGTACAACTCCTTATCTGTTCCAACACCTATCTTTCACTCGCCAACATTTTACTTGCAATTCTTGTCAGGCGCAACCCTAAGCCAACTTGTCACAGGCATCTCTTCCTGGCACCTGTTCGGCCTCAAATGTGTTTTCAGGTTTCCTCGAGAGTACCTTTACCAAACTCCTAGTAAGACTAAAAGGTACATAATGTTTACCCATTCTGTGGTTTTGTCCTTCATTTTTTCTATATCTCTCCCTGTTCCCTGCAGTCCTGGCAGCCAAGGCACAGACCACTCAGCTTTAATTTAAACTTTGCTCCAGGACTCATCATTACCAACCCCATTCCTTTCCTAAGACACTTCTCTGGCCTTTTCTCCTCACCTTGCTCTGTGTTTCTCCATATATGAAAAGCTATTCATTGGTCCACAGTGAGGGACAAAAGTGACCCCATCAAGCATGCAATATCCCACAAGTTTGCCCGTAATGAGTGTGTGGTCTCCTGTGAAAACTTTTGTTGCCAGAAAGTCATGCTTTTTACCAGCATGAAAGTGAATGCTCTGAGTAGTGAAGAGTTAAAATTTACCTTGGCTGTTTCTATAAAATGGAATTTAATACAGCAAGGAACACATTTCATATCTAATGTTGACATTGAAGGATCTTGTATTGCTTTTTTACCAATAGAAATGACAGTGATTCATCAGCTTTTATTCCATTTTATATTGCTCTGGTGCTCTATCAGCCAGAGAAATGCTCTAATTTTTTGGCAAAGTTTACCCACTGAGTTCTTTTCCTTGCTGTCTTTCAAATAAAATATATTTCTTGTAGAAGGCACTCATATTTTTGTTATATTCCTGGTCTTCCCACCTTATAGCTTCCCTGTCCCCCTGGAATTCATAGTTCACTATTCGCTATAGGTCTTTTTCAAAAGAAACATACATAGACATGTGAATTCTTCCAGATTCCTTCAAAATTTTTTCATGTCTTTGTATCCTCCATTTTATTTTTAGAGTTTCATCATGTATTCCTAAATTTATATGCTGTGCACTTTGAATTGCCCTAACCTCAGAGGATTTTCTGAGATCAAACAGCATCAATATTAATTACTAATAGAGTTTCCCTTTTAAAATAAACTTGGTTTTAGAATACTGAGACAGCATTTTGGCAATTAATATTTTGAATTTACTTTCACATATGATCCATGTATTTTAAACATGGAGACAAGAAGTGTTTAGATTCATGATCTATATTGAAAGAGGTTTAGCATCAGTAGTTGAACTGGTTTGTAGATTTGAGGTTTGGACGGAAATTGCATGAAGTGTAAGTCTCACAGAGGTGGTTGTCATGAAGATTTTACTCTATGAGAGAGGAGAGTCTTAGTCCCTTGTTTGTGCTGCATTCATAGAATATCAAAAAATAATATCCAGAGAGAGGAAAAAAACAATTCATATGATTCAAACCTAAACCAAGCCAGGATGCTTTGTGTTAGTTTGTAGTCAGAGCAAGTTTCATTTTGCAAATTTGAATCATAATCTTGTGTCTACTTGTATTTGGAAGAGTTTGGGATATGGAGATTTAGATGTGTTTGCATTCATCCAAGTTAAGAATGAAGCAGACCATAATTACATGAAAAGATATACAAAAATGCTCCTTTTACAACATGATACACATATTCACATCTGACTGGAAACAGACAAGTAACAGGAGTATTCAGTACAAGAGGGAATGTAAGAAGGGTATCAACAATAAAAGACAGTTCTTTCACCTGACATAGTCTGAGTGGCAAGCCCTGGCAATAGGAAAGAAAACATTCTCAGTCACTGCAGCAGAAATAGCAAAGCCACAGCTGCCTACTCGAAATGGCTAAGAAGGTATGCATAAAACAATAAAATGGAATCTTACTTTTCTAAGGAGCATTCATTATCTTGGAAAATGCAGCAGGATTTTTGTAAGCCTCAAGTCAACTCTACCAATTAAGTGGCAAGATTTAAGCTCTCTGGGTAAACGATTTCATAGAACCAAATCATTTGACCAAACCCTTTTCTTTTTCCTTCTTTTTGTCCATTTCTTTTTTACATTAACTTCTCCACCCCTAAATAAGCACCAGCTCTGAGAGGACAGTCAAAATGAAATTCCTCCACACCATGATTCTTCTAGTAGTCAAGTTGCAAACCCATGTTCAAAGTAGCGTATAATTTCTTGAATATACTTTACTCTGGAAAAAAAATATAGTGTGGAAATACAGAAAGGAAAAGGACAAAGTACAATCTATCTCTATGAGCCAGAAGAGATGTTAGAGATGCCAAAGCAAGCTGTCTAAAGACACAATGAATAGGTTGAGGCTAAGAAACACTTAAGGATTACATTGGAAAATGGCATGTGCATGAGAATCTCACAAAGGCATTCAATATGAGACAAAAAAAAAAATCTAATCTCCTTTTTTATGTCTGAGGCATCATAGAAGAAGTCATAAGCTTAGTGTGGATTCTTTATGTTTTGCCAAAGGTTTGGCTGGAAATGATTCTGCTGCCATAAAATCTGTTTATGACGGTATTAAAGTAAGTAAGTATATCATTCTAAAAATGTTTTCTGTTCTACCCCAAAAAAAGGCTGCAGGGAAACCTGAAGCTCACCTTAAAATTGAGGTGGGGAACGGACTTAAACAAGAGTATGGGGCCACTCTGTCACCCCAGGACTATGCGCTGGTTCTGTCAAGAGGGAGTGACGGGTTAGCTCTCTTTAGGAAACCATCCTCAAGAGCTGCCTGGGAAAATGTGAAACAAATACACTGTCAACCTCTTAGCTTCATGCATTTTGGTGCAGTGGAAGCAGCAACACTTGTGGGGCAGTGCGCCTGCCGCTGTGCTGTAGTGTCTGCAGTTATCAGTGTTGGCAGCAAATAATCATTCAGTGGGATTTTCACAAACAGTTTTCCCTTCAGTATTCATGTGTTTTATGGGCTTGAAAGTCATGGAGGAAATAGAAATGCTTTTATAGGGAAGTACTTTTAATATATCATGGTAATTTTTTACTTGTGACTTTTGTGTTAACATAATTTGTTGTGCTTTCATATTCTCCTTTCATTCTCTCTTCCCTGATTTTTGCTGTGCAAACACCGAGATTTCCTGATAGAAGGAGACTTTAAACCACCCACAAAGATCAACTGCTTTCATACTTTCAGTTTTTCTCAGGCAGTTAAGCTCAAGAGACTGCTGCAAGAGCATGGATCAAGCGACTTATTGACACACACACACAGACGAACACTAGGGAAGGGAAGACATGAGCCAGCTGCCCTGACATGAAAGGCCAGTATGTCTTAACACCACAGGGCCATCACCCCACTTGAACTATGTGACAGTACTCTCTGAAACCAACCTGGGCAAGCCAGCTTCTTCATGCCAAACAGCTGTGCTGCCTCACATTCCTAGGCTACCGCACAGACCTCTTTCAGGAACAATCATTTTATCTGTTAGGAGAAAAACTGCTAATTCTAATAGCCAGTCCTCCAGTGTCTGTGCTCCTAGACTATCCGTGTCTGTATTTGGATACGCATGCTACTATGCTCCATGAAAGCAGATGGTGCTGTAGGGTGAAAACGACTGAATTTAGGGAAGACTGAGAATAACAAGGAGGGGGACGTCAAATCTGCATCTACCTCTACCAAGAATGCAGGGAGGAGAGAAAAGAAACTGGCAACCTGGAGTGATTCTCACACTTCATCTGAGAGGATAGAAAAGCAGTGATCTGAGCTGCCCTGGCCTGGCAGGTCTCTATGTTGTTTCTGAGTGCTGTACGCAGAAGTAAAGAGGATCAGAAAAGAAAAAAGGTTAGATGTGGTCAAAGAGAAAATGGAAGAAAGCTGAGCAAACAATAACAGAGCTGAGCAAATACCAGCAAAGGGATGAGGGTAGGAACAGCAGCTAACTAGGAATAACTATAAAAATAGCAAGGAAAAGCTCTGCTTTCTACATGGAGGCACCTCTGAAGTTGCAAAATTCTATTACAAGTTGACCTCAAATCCAAGAGCCTGACCTCACCCTCTAGATAATTTTGACCACTAAGCACATTTCTGCCAGTGTAGGGTTTTGGTTTGTTTGTTTCCATTCCAATGATACCACCTTTCTGTGAATTGATGGAAGAGATCCAAGAAATTTTCAGCTAGAGAGTAAGTGTATTTATAGTGTAATTTCTTGTTGGCATGAGCTGGTGCAGTAGCAGGGATGGTTGCAATCAACAGGCATACAACCATTATTTTTTCAGCAATCTCAGCACAAACAGGATTTAAGGCAAGGTACAGAGATGAAGACAGACAGCAAGATTATATAGGAATCCCTGTCATTATATAGGAATGTGAGAGAAGAGATGTTCAACAGAATAGAACCAGTTTTCCATCCAGCCTGGCCCTCTGTGTGCAGAAACAGCAATTGAACATTTGACACATAAGCCTGGCTTCTTCCTGGTTCCATGCATTGTGCCAGTTTCTGCAAACATTGGATTAGGAATGATAGAGTATATTTCTCTCTGTAGTTCTTCTAGTATCTGATTTTATATCTGCTGACCATGAATGTGTCTTCTCCCTCAGTCAGCCTGCCACTACTGCTTACCTTCACTCCCACTATGGTAACAAGGAACAAAAGTTCACTATGCACTCAGTAAAGGCGCTCTTGCTTTTAAACCCATCTAGTTGGTGGTCACATGGTCCCACTAATCCTCTTGCCTGCTTTCTGCCATGGGTGCCTTCAGAGAACTCCTTGTCATAATCTTGATGTTCCTTTCAGACTTTCTCATTTTTATTTAATTTCAACTTACTGTCTGTATGGGCTTTCCTGTTCTCCTTTTTTCAGGACAGATTTCCTTTCTTTTTTTTTTAAATGCTTTTCCATGCAACAGCCTGCATAACTTTTCGGTTAAGGCTTGAAGGCGTTTTCTGGATTGTTTTGTTCTCCTTCTGAATTGTGGAGTATTTTTTACCTGGCTTCTAATTTTATATTTTTAAATGGACTCCGGGCTGTTTCTAGACTTCTTTCATTTCAGTTGGCTGTTTATATGATGGTTTTGCTTGTTTATTTCTTAATTTTTTACCAGTTTACATCTTCCCTTTTCTTGAAAGTCAGTACTCTAGTCACTGCCACACTTACTGAAACAAGTTCTGTGTATTGGATTAGTGCACAACCAAAATGCTGTTTCAAATACAAAGAGATAGAAGAGTATGAGATGGAAGATTTTCTGCTAAGCTTTTGTGCTGTCCATTAAAGTTGCCATGGGGTTGGCTTTTTTCCATGGAGCTATCCCAAGCACTAATAACGGGTTTACTTGCTTGTGCAACTGGCAAATTTGACCTGTTGCACTTACACTTTCTCATCTTATTCTTGTAGCTGGGAGTGGTTCCAGCACAAGGGACTCAAGAAGCATTTCCAGGAGGGAGATAACATATTCCAGGGGGAGAGGGGCAAGTAATGAAGATTTTGCATCTGTGACCATATCACTTGGCAGGTGCTTACAAGGAGCATTTCTCCAGTGAATCCACACTGTTTTCACCAGCTCCATGTCGAGAAGGTTCTAGTTACTTCAGGAACATTTTTTTTAGAAAAAAGTGCTCATTGTATGGCAAACTCAGTTTGTTTTATTTATAATTTATTTTTCTTGAAGTTACCAGAAGCATAGAAAATTATATCCAGCACTTACTGACAATTTGGAGCAGGAGCATTTGAACTCTTTTTTGAGTTTCCTGACTATATCCACAAAATTTAGACAGAGAGCAGCTCAGGATTCCCATTCACTCTTCACATAAAGTGAGCAGTGCATTAAAATAATATTCATCTCTGAGTTACTTGCCATAAGCCTCTTATCTAAGATACTCTCACGTACCTCTGATCTCTTTTGTTCTCATTTGTGCCATCCTGTCTATTCCCAGTATTTTAGACATCAAGTCCTAATTCAGTAATTGTTGAAAACAGATACGAGTAATCGAGAAATTTTTTATCTCTCACTTAAGAGGAGTCTGTAATATTTCATACAAGGAGTGCCCTTGTTCTCTGTGACCCCATAATGAGTGAGAAATTAAAACATGAGGTTTTCCGAGCAGGATTAAATGCAGTTCCTGCAAGTCTACATACCATTGCCAGATGCGTTATCTGTGACTGTTTTTGAAATGTGCATGTAACAGAAAAAACATACTCTGTATGGAGGAAAAATCTCATAGTTTTAAAGAAAAAAAGAATCCCCACTGTAAACATTAGGAAATGACAAATACTCTTAGGACATATTTATATAGCCAAAACAATATCAATTATTAAAGTGAAAGAGAAAAAAACAAAATTTAACTAAAAATAACACAGTGTTTAATAAATTTGTTTAAGAGTCATAAACAAATAACCCATGAATACTTTAAAACAGTCAGTGTTTCAGGAAGCAGACACCCAGAAGATTTTATTAAAGATTCAAACATTTATGAAGTGTGCTCTAGAGGTTAGAGCAGGGGCCTGACAGTCAAGAGAGCTGCCTTATTTCCTGACTCTGCTACACATCTTTCCTGCAGTCAGCAAACCACCATGCACACAACTGTACGTGTACTGTAGTGGGGACGGTTTTGCACTGGTGGAGCTTTATGCCTGAGCTGTGCTGAGGAACAGGTACTAGTCTCAGGCTGAGGACAGGTTAATTACTGATGCCTCGGTGGCAGCCTGTATGATAACAAACTACAATGTGCTTCTAGGACATCTCTGAGTCATCCTGACCCCACGTCCATTCATACCACCTTGCTCTGTTCTTCCACAAGACACAAGTTTGAGTCATGTTATACCTCTGTGAGCTGCCAAAGCCAGGGCACAGGCTTTGATGCCTTCTGTCCCTCCAAGGTAATGACCAGGGACATAACCATACCAGAATTTATGCCAGGAACTCTGTATTATAGGAAAAGTCTAGTAAAGCAGAAACTGAAATTGTTTACTAGAAGGAGAATTTGAAGTCTTTTTTATGCTGAACAAGGAATAAGAAATTGCAGACAAAAAAGTGAAGGATAAATGCTATTTGTATTGAAGACCAATAGTATGAAGTCCTCATAATGCAAACTTTGAAGGACTTCCATAAACTCTTTCCTCAAACATTTCCCTCCTTGCCTCCTTCCAAATAAACCCACTTACATGATAGGCCTCACAAAAACCCCAGTCTCACACTGACGAGCTGCAGCTGGTGCATGAATTGGATGTCAACACCAGGGAGACAGAAATAAGACAGAAAAGAGAGGAAACCCGTTGGCACTAGGGGTTCAGAATAGCCAGTTGATGCCCACAGTAAACAGAAACAGATCCAAGAAAGCTGAATCAGGCAGTTTCCAATTTCTCTCCTGCTCCCTGGGGCATCTGAGAAAAACACCAACAAGTAATTAACATTATTTACTGGCAGAATTATGAGAAGAGAAGAGCAGTAGTGTCATGATTCTTCTTTTTTACGTGAAGAAAATACGCACTTGATGAGTTCCGTGCAGCTCCCTTTCCAATCTGAATACATAATTCAGTTAACCTTAAAACCGGTAAAGGAAGGATTTTTATGTCACTTTTATAGCTGAATTAATGTGTCACAGTAAATATAAAGACTATCTTGAAGGAGCAGTGAGTAGAACTAAAGCATTTAAGTCTTATGTTTAAGCCCAGGTGATGTTCACAAAACACTTAGGCACCTCAACATCCTTGAAGTCCAAGTTTGTGTCTACAAAATTTAAGAGGTACCAAAAATTTATGCTGCTCTATATCCTTAAAGCAGCCTTTATCTGCTTCAGCCCACCTATATTGATAATATTGTCCAGCTCTGGACCTAGTTAGTGCCTCAGGTCATCAGGAGTCGCTGGTCCTGCCATTGCTTATCTCCATCCTGGTTTGTGATGGTAATAGCTCTCAGATCACATCTAATTGCCCAAAGCAGAAAAACTTCAAACTACTCACTGGCTGAAGTAAGGGGGACAAGGGTCCATGACACTACGTAAGAAGATCTGAGTCTCCAGTTTCCAGCCCTACTTGGGTGCATAATCACTAAATATTGAGGGAAATACATTCATGCAGTAATGAGTACTGGAGAAATAGGAGAGGTGTACTATCATCTGTTGCCCAGTATTTTGGTGTCTGGTCCTCACAAGGTGTAACGTAGGGGAGCATCAATATCATGTATGAATGGCACAAATTGCACAAGATAAAGCATGGCCTGACAATGCTAGGTGCTGCACCCTACCTTTCCAGATATTTGTGCCCTATGTGACATGTCCAAAGCCAGACAAATTGCTGCTGACAGGAGTGAGACACTACTCTTCTGAATCATGGATCCAAGTGAAACATCGTCCTCCTCTCTTAGCTTATTTGGCCAGTCAATTGGTCTTAACAGGCAGCAGAAATGATGTAAATATTGTGGAAGATGCTCTCAGAGCATTCTATTAGTCCTTTACTGCTCTCACAGAGCCTTAGTTTTCCTTCTTGCAGGTAAATACTACTGAGGTGATTGGTCCTGACAGATTGTAAACCTAGAGAACAATACCCAGCCTTTGATTTGTTAGGAGGTGTTGGAGGACCCCGAAGAGGTGAGCGTTCCCTGAACAGGCATATCTGTAAAGCTGGGTCAGATGGAGATTCCAGGTACAGTCAAATTTCTAATAGACAGACTGATTTTTTTTCTGATTACATCTCTGAGCCATGGCACCCCAACACTATGTGCTCTTCAAGGAGATGTGAAGTAGTGGCTTTGAAGCGTTTGCATTTCAAATGTGGGATCAGCACCAATGGATGAGTCTTATGAAGTGAGTTGTGTGTGTGTGGGGTGGCCCTGCAAGGTTGGAATGGCACAACAGCAAAAAACCTTGATCAGCAACAGTTACAGCATGTTTACTGCTCAGCCATTGCTTCCACTTGTGCTTATGAAATGCAACTGTGTTTGTAATTACGTAGGGACTGGTGGGCTTAAGACACCATGGCTGTTCCATAGACAACTACTTGGCTGTGTTAGGAAAGTGCTCACTAAGCCCCTTGTGATTTTCACAATTGCCTGTATGAAATGGTAAAACAAAATCAGTTCCATAGCTCATCCTTTGCCTTCCTGGTCTTGTCTTTTTCTCTCTACCTCTGTCCCTAGAGAGGAGATTTTAGTAAGTTTCCCTTGTTTCTTTAGAAAACATCTTTAAGGAGCACGAGGCATACATTTTTACTTTCAGAAAAATGAAGAAGAGAATACAAATATCCCTGTTTTCTTGTAATCCAGTTTCTAAGTAGATTTAATGTCCCTGTTAGTGCTGAGCAAAATTAAGTCCTTATGAAACATGTTACAAAGTACCTTTGTAGATCTCATTTTTCAATAAAAAAAGGGTTTAGGTCATGTTGAACAATCTGCTACTTATTAGCACTTTGCCTTCAATAGGTCACCTTTCATAGTATCATACTCTGTTTTCATTAAACACTGAATCCAAAAAGGCTGTATTTTTAGAATTCAAAATATGTAACTGATATTGTAAGTACAAAGATGAAGAAACACAAAACATTTAACCATAAAATTCTTAACAGAAATCTGTCAGATTCAATGCTTTTCTCTCAATGTTGTGATCATTACTGGAACAGCTTGTTTTTTCTAAAATGTGAAATGTTGTGTAACATTTGCTGTCCAGCCATTAATAATAATAATAATAATAATAATAATAATAATAGAGAGACAAGAAAAAGAAAGAGCAATAACCAAAAATAAGCAGAAATTGCAGACTGACATGCTCGATCTGGTCTACATCTCAGAATCATGCACACCTGAGAAGAAAGATCATGAGGTAATGTAAAACTTAGTCTACTTATACCTTAACAAATAAACATGCTAGATACTAGTTATATCAGGTTTTTTATTTCTTTGTGAGTCCATTTTGGTTTGTGCTTGCCCATGGAAGATTTATAAGATTAAAAAAATCTCCCCTCATCTTTTATGATAACAGTTACTTTGAGACATAAAAATCTGAGACTATGCTCACATTGGCCATCCCAAAATATGGATATTTTATTTTTCACTGATTTTATTTTTCACTTTTGAGTGCTTATAATGGTCAAACCTCTTCTTGGAGACACATTATACAGAGAAGAAGGAATTGGTAACTAACTGCCTCTTGTTTCATCTTGCAAAAGTGAGACAATATTTCTAAGCCTTCTACCTTAAAATTTCAGTATTTCTCCAGGAGAAGTATGTTATTTTCTTCGACAAAACAATCCTCCCATCTGTTAAGTCACATGCAGGTGGTTGTGTTTGCAAGGGATGGATTGATCTCTTGTTCTCTCTTGACTAAAAGAAGTAACAGTAGATCGTGAGATCAATAGTGTCTGCCAGAAGACAGGAAAGTTGTAATTCTCTATAGCTCTGCCTTGTAGCTGGAGCCTGGAAGCAGAAATCAGTACTGCTTCAGCCCTCTGTGCCATACGCAGGGCAAGAAATTTCAAGAACCAGAACTTTTTTGTTATTTTAGTGATGTACTGGAGGAAAATATTTAATGTCGGATACAGTGTCTCTTCCTTGTGAGTGCTCTAACCGTGGCATGAAAGAAAAAATCCTACTTTATTTGCCTTCTGCTTTAATTTTTCAGAATAGGGTACATGGAAAATACTATGATCTTGAATATCCTAGTGGCAAGTTGTATGTCTCTGCCATGAAACCCCTAAGGGGTACTTAAATCTGACTAGTGCTTTAGAAGATCAGTAATCCCTTTTCCTAGAGAAGAACATCTCAGATCCAGGAGTGGATCACAGGCACTGAAGTCAAAGGATAATATTCCTAAGTCACAATGAGGGAGGAGATTTCAGTGACAGCCTTCAACAGTGCCTAGTCATCAGAGTAGGCTGAAGAAGTTGACTACAGGCAGGTCCTCCTTCAGACTGCTGACGATTTCGATTGGAGACCTGCTTTCCCCATCATTCCCAGAACCCCTACTGCACCGGCTCCTGTGAGTCTGCCTTTTTGTACGCAAGTGAGAAGTACACAGTACTCCAGATAAGCTAATGTTGTGTGCAATACCATTAGTTTTTCCCTCCCTCAACAGCAAACACACCTCTTTCTGCATCCTGGCAGTACGTCTGTCTCTCTCACAGTTTCACAGTTTCACAGTATCACAAGGTTGGAAAGGACCTCTGAGATCATCAAGTCCAACCTATATCCCAACACAACACCAACCCATCATCTAAACCATGGCACTCAGTGCCTCATCCAGTCTCCCCTTAAACACCTCCAGGGTCAGCGACTCCACCACCTCCCTGGGCAGCGCATTCCAGTGGCCAATCACCTGTTCAGTGAAGAACTTTTTCCTAACATCAAGCCTAAACTTTCCCTGATGAAGCTTGAGTCCATGCCCTCTAGTTCTGTCACTGGTCACCTGAGAGAAGAGACCAGTCCCTGCCTGACTACAACCTACTTTTAGGTAGTTGTAGAGAGCAATAAGGTCTCCCCTGAGCCTCCTCTTCTTCAGACTAAACAGCCCCAGCTCCCTCAGTCGTTCCTCGTAGGGCTTGTGCTCCAGCCCCTTCACCATCTTCGTTGCTCCTCTGGACACACTCCAGCATCCTGATATCTTTCCCAAACTGGGGGGCCCAGAACTGTACACAGTACTCAAGGGGAGGCCTGACCAGTGCCGAGTACAGGGGGACGATAACTTCTTTGGTCCTGCTCGCCACACTATTCCTGATGCAGGCCAGAATGCCATTGGCCTTCTTGGCCACCTGAGCACACTGCTGGCTCATGTTGAGCATCTCTCATACCAGCATCTTTCACATCCTGCTCATTCTTTGATTAAAAAGACAATGAATATACCACATAAAAACATATGAAAGCAGGCAATTTAAGGGTTGGTTGCTCACTCAGAAAACAGTTTTAGAACTCAGACTGGAATAAGTGCTGCACTTTACATGGCCCCTTCCTCTTTCCTCTCCATCTTCTGAATGATAGTTTTCAGTTCCTTGCTTTGTTTTGCTAACCATTTACACGTGGCCTATCAACTGAGGTGTGAAAGTTCAGATAAAACAGAGGTACCAACTTTCCCTTTCTTATGAATCCAATGGACTTAGAAGAGGGACATAACTGACTGATTTGGAGTGATCCACCATTCTTAATTTTATCCCACTTCTTATTTACCTCAGTGGCTTTCTTGTTCTTCTGTTCAAAATGCATTGATGCAACCACTCCATTAACGGTCAGTAGTTCAGTGATTAAATTCTAGTTCATTTAAAAAAAAATAGATCAGGAATTGAAGCTAATTTCAAATGTTAAACCCTCTATTTAAAATACTGTAATTTCCAAAGACATTATTGCTACAGTAAAATAAGTAATGTTTACACGTTATGCTGTCATGCGGAATGTACAAATTTGAGGGCCATATTAATGTCTGAGTGACAAACAGATACATGAGGTATATGAGAGACTTCTTTGTGGAGAAGCAGAATTTTGATTCTCTGTTTCTTTTCTCAGCAGACTGGAAAAGATCTCTCATCATACAGTGGATTTTAACTGGTGTATACATCCTTGAAAGTGATAATCATACACATTTGGGAAATTGCTCCCGTGAATGTTATTCCTTTTGAGAATCCTGTGTTTTAAGTATCATGTTGAGCACATATTGGAAAGAAACTTGCAGTTAATATATGGAAACATTATTTGTATTTAATCACACAGTTGGGAGTAGTTATAGTAACTAAGTAGATGCAGGCAGTTTAAAATGCACAGATTGTTACTGCAACCTAGCTTGCCATGGGCACTTTTTCCCTTTGATAGCTCAAGTGCCGAATAAATAACGTACAATCAATGCTCACAACTGGTCAAAAAAGCTGTGCTGTGTAGGTTATGCTGTCAGTCTTATTAAATAAGGCTGCACAGCTTAGCTATGACAGTGTGAAAACAAAGGGCACATGGGCAGCTTTCTTGCTGCCTTTTGTACATTGTCTCTGACATCTGGAGGGCACAGCAGTAGTTTCTCCTGGTTGGACTGAGATCCGCTTTGTGCCTGGATATTTTTTACAGCAGATGGAAGCTGGGTGAGGGCATTCGCTGTGTCTTCAAGCACCTCTGTGATGCCAGCTGCAAGAACGGTGTCAAAGGTATGAGATGGTGGCTCCAGGTCTCATGAGACAATTTCTGTTCAGCACCTTTCTGTTCAAGCAGTGTTTAAGACAGTGCTTGACAAATACTGGAAAATAAACACGTGCTTTTCCAGTAATCATTCTAGGGCTGAGTTTAAAGAATAAACTAATTTAATCCAGCTCTTGAAACCATTTTCATAAATGTATCTGTTTACAGGCACAGATACAGCAATGGTCAAAACACAAATGACCTTTTTGTCTTATTCAATTTACATAAAAAATGCTAGCTTAAGTATGTTGGGCCATAAAATCTTAATAAACATTCTCATTAAAAATTATGAAAATATATGCAGTTGTATGTGTGTACATTCTGGGTGTACACACATGCACACGTAATACAGCCCCCAGAGGAAGAAGTAAATGATTCTCTGTTTGTCTGAATACTATCTAATGTGTTGGAAGGCACTTAAATATTGCAGAAATGGCCCTTAGAGAAAAGTTGAAGTTAGACAAACAGGTCTACACCTGTACAGTAGCATGCTTAGTTTTTAAAGATTTGCATATGCAAGTTTCCTAGTAAAAGCTGAAACACATTAGTGCTCATTACTATGGCAGAATTGTTGATACAAAATTTACTGTTTCCTACATTTACATCACATAGTGTTTGTTCTTCCTTTCCTCCTTTTCCAAGATATAAATGTAATGCTTATGTGTTCAGTAACATAACTGCACAAAATTAGTTACAAAGAGAAATGTCAGAGTTGATATTCCTGACACAGCCTTTTTAACACTTGTCATATCTTAGGCTTGCATATCGGAGATGGAATAATGCAGCAGTCCAAGATCCCAGGAGACTCCTGCTACCATTGTCTTTCAGGTTTTTAGCCTGTGGCCTTGATTGAAAGGAGAGCTTCAATTGGGAGTATTCATGCTTTATTATTAAAAAATGGGCATTCTGGTGTGCCTTTGTGAGGGAAAAAAAAGAAAAAAAAACAAGGAGGGAGTTTAGAATATTTACTCTCTGTTCCTGTACAGAAACTTCTTAGATGGAGATTGGCAACTGAAGTTGAAGTAGAGTTAGACAGCCTTTGAAACAGTTACCTAGTTCACTAACATTATGGAGGATCTAGTTCAATGCAGTTTAGATTCATAGACAGCATTTTGCTTTTCTGTGATCAAAATGCCTGTGCAGTTTGAAGGGCTTACTGCCACAGTTGAATCCACATATAGCCTAACCTGAGAACAGCCAAGAAAAGCATACATTTGAAGGGCTTTGATGCTCTACCACATAGCCATTCCATGGCTATAATAGAAGAGGAGTATACGACAGACTTTGGTTGTGCCTGTCATTCATAAATCTCAGTTACATATACCAAGTGTTCCCGATTTCACAGGGAAATTGTGTCGTACCTCACTTAGCTGCAGAATGAACTCCCACTGCTTTAATCACGTACATTATTTTCCTTATTCATACCACTGAAGAGTATATATGCTAAAAGTAGATTATTTTATTTTCAAAAAGATCTCTTTGATATATTTACATATTTTAGCAGCTGGTATAACCTACCAGATCACAGGAAACAGGCTTATGGATGTGCTTTATACCTCTGGTTAAAGAATAAATAAGTGTAGGCAGTTAAAGTTGAGACATAAGCAGAAAAATGACAGATTTCATGTATTAATATTACATTCAGGATAATTTTTTCCTTACTTGTTCAGTCAGAGCACAGTCCTTTTCAAAGCATTTTGGCAAAGGATTAAGACTTGTAATATATGTCTGGTTGAGGCAATAAGAACATTAGCCAGCAGCTAGGATAATTTTGCCACTGGCTTCAGCAGCACCAAGATTTTAGTGAATGGTATGATTTTGCAATGTTTCATCAAGCAAAATTCATGAGTATCAAATACACACAGAAGCACTCCCACACGGGCCATCAACAAGGTTGTGAATGCATAAGAAATAAAATACAGAAAAAGGTGAACTTCTTTTACTGGGACTGTAGTTGTTCATATGAGTGGCCATTGCCAAATGTCACTGTGTTTAATGACTTTCCCACCATCTTCAGATGTATTTCTGGTAAAACAACTCTCTCTTTTGCAACATATTATTTTTTCTTAGTCCAAAAGCACGTATTACTTCTGTATCATTCTATTTCCTCTCTGAGATGAACACTACTGATTGCATTCCTCTTCCTTGATTCTCATTTCTGATTGGTTCATATATTGTTACGTAGATTCATTCTGGTGAACATGTGCTTTTATATTTTTATTTTGAATCCTTAATAAGACGCTGTCATCTTTAGTACGAATACACACTTCAGCTTTGCATGTTTCCCTCCTCATTTCCTCCTATTTATTCAGTCTAATATTATTATCAAAACAATTAGGAAACAGGCATTTATTTTTATTGTTCCAATAAAAAATGAACACTTACATTATTTTAAATGATGAAAAATCCTGTCAGGTAAAGGCCTATTCAATTGTTTAATTAAAAAATTATTTTTGAAAAGCAAACCAAAATTTCCAGATGCTCAGTAACTATAATAATTACTAGGGATGTACAAGTCATGTCCATACATTCCCTAAGAATGCAGATATTCATGTTTATTAAGGAAGTCTTGTAGCCTTCTCATGGTATCAGAAAATCCTGCTTATCCACATTTATGCACTAAATGCTTCTGGAAAGTGCCCCAGGTTAAAAGGCCCTCGAGGCTTTCAGAAAGCAGGAATCGTGAGTGGGCACATCCTTCCTTCATGTTCTCCCCTGTATCCATGACCTGTCACTCCCAGGATATCTGGAGTTCTCCCAAAGTCTCCTCTGCAAGGCCATTCTGGGGCTGCCTCTCCCATCCAATGTGATATTTTTAGCAGGCCTGCTAGTCTTATCCTTGGAAGACGTCCACTACTTCTCCTGCTCTCTGGAGGCAGCACACGAAGAAACTTGGCAAAGAAAAAAAAAAAGGTATAAAAGTTTACAGAGTGGCATAACAGGAATTGGCCAGTGCAGTCAAGATTTCACTGTTCTCTTCTGTTCTCATGCATCAACGTGAGAATTTGTGATCCATGGCATGATGGCAAGGGGTGTCAATGAGACTAATAAACAGCACCGTAGTCAGCTATCCTTAGATATTGAACCTCTTGAAGAATAATTCCCCTTGAAATGTTTTTATTTCTCTCATGACAAATCTTCTGTATCCATCCCCAGGCCAGCTAAATCCCCAATGTCTCTGGGGCTGTGCCCTAGTCGTGTAGCCGAGCTGAGTGCGGGTACTCGTGGGGCAGAGAGGTGACTTTTGTGTCTACCAGGTAAATAAGCTTGCTAAGCTCCCTCCCACTTTTACTGAGATATAAGCAGTACTAATTGCCTGCTCTTTGCCAGATTGAGCAATATGTTTTTCAGATTCCCTAAAAAGAGTGTGACTTGTTGGCTCATTCTCGTCTTTCTTCACCAGTTCTAGTATTTATTACCCTCTAATACTCCAGTAATACCCTAGGTCTAAATTAGGTCAATGACTCAGTAATTGGCAGTGTTTTCTGTAAGATTTCCTATGAAATGATACAGGGGCTGGATTGTTCAATCACTTTTATATGACCCACACTATGCAGAAGTCAGGTGAGGAATTTTTCCTCTTACAGACCAGCCTCCAGGTTCCAGTCTCTATTGAAACCTGTCAAGAGTTTTCCCCATGACCTCAGTGATTGCTGGCTCTAGTTCCAAGACAGATTGTCGTATGAGGCTTTTTTCAGTTCTTGTAATGTCTCTGGAATTTACAGCCAGAAATATATCTATAATTGTGTTTTCAATCCAATTATACTGAGTAATCTGCCGGTCTATTATTTGGTAGATAATATTTTAAATCTTTGTAAAATTTCCCCATTCCACTTTAGCTACAGCTGTGCTAACTCAATGGAACAGAGCTATCAATGCCCTCCATGATATAGCTCTTGAATTCTTCGCACAGCAGATATTTCAAAATGGCTTGTGGGTTTTATTTAAAGAAAAACATTCATACAAATGCTACCATTTGTAATCTGCTTTGATCTTCAGCACCACATGGGAGTTCATAAGAACCCATTGCTGACCTCTAAGAAAATTATTGCTGAATTTGACCTATTCACATTGACAGTCACTAGACTGAAAATGAGAAAATCAAAGTCCTGTAATACAATAAAGTCACTCATGAGTTGAGCTGCACCTCTCCCTCACAGCGAAACTTAAAAGAGTTGAGAGAGTTCCAGTGATAGTCTGTGTCGGTTATATGATGTATGAAAGCAAAATCAGGAGAAAGAAAGTGTTCCCACTTGAAGAGACTTCACATTATAAAGCAGCAGTGAAAATACAAATGTTGCTGAATTACAAAGGAATAAAAAGAAATGGGAAATGTCATGGATCAATTTGCTAGTGGCTGTGAAGATCGCGAGTAAATCACATATTCAGGAAAGCTTATGATTCAATGTAAGCAAGTAGGTAATTTGGTTCTTTCCCCCCACCCCCAAAACTCTCCAGGAATAGAAGCATACTTTAAGTCTGATGCAAGGAAAAACTTCATCTGTAAAAGATTGTCAGACAAAACACTAAATGAAAGGGTTTATTTTTTTAAAATAATGCTTCACTGAAAGGAGAGTCTTGAGATACTATGCGGACCAATGGGTTCGGCCAAACACAAGAATGGAAACCTATATAAAGATCTTTGCCATTTATCTAGGCATCACTTCCTTGTTCCATAGCTTCCTGTACCTCCATTATCTCCCAGAAGTGCCACACGTGATGCTGCTGCTCATCTGCTGTACCCTGCAGTTACAGAACAAGGAAATAACACCAAAAAAAGATGATCAAACCTCTTCCACAATACAAAGCACTACAGATTTTTAATCCGATATAGGAAATATTCAGCTTGAAATGTTCTTAAAATCCAAACAGTTGCCAGTCTCAGTGCCTGTGGGCAGCCCCTTACAAATTGTCATTGCCTTGCAAGTTGCATTTTGGTGTTACTGCTGCCCCCAGAAGAAGGAAGAAAAGAGTATAGTACTGGTGTAGAGTAAACACTGCTGATGACCTTGCCCTTTAAAGGCAGACGCAATGAACCAGAAAGATGTGCAATTAAAGAACAGTGAAAAGGAATACTTTTCTAGACATTATTTATTTAGACTGTGTAATTCTCTGTCGTGGTTGTTCTTTATAATTATTTCAAAAAAGTGAGTAGATGTGCATACCCTTAACAAGCATATTTGGTTATAATCATTGGTAACAAGAGTTCTGGATGGGAACCCTGAAGATCCTAAAATCATAGAATCGTTAAGGTTGAAAAAGACCTCTAAAATCATTGTACTGGCCATTGCCTGAGACAGGGACAACCTTAAGATTGATCCATTCATGTGATTTCTGACGCAGTTAACCACTCCATATAGCAGTTATAATTCTCTCAGAGTGTCTTAAAACTCAGCTAAACAAATGCTTCAAAACCATCAGCACCAGAAGGACATTAAACAGATGAGATTTGTTTCCATCAGAATACCTATTACCCCTTTCAAAATACGTATGTTAATATTCTGGTGAGATTGATTTGCATTTGATGTTTTATCCCATACTATGGAAAGTTGCTTAAGAAAGTCAACAAGGATTTGCTGAAAGATTTCAATAATGATGTGACATACATTCGGGACGCTTTCTCTGTCAGTGGTAAAGGAGAACAGGAAGTTACTTGTTTCTCAGTTTTGTTGAAAATTGCTTAACTCTAATGTGAAATTTACTGCTTGGCTTCTACTACAAAGAAGGAGAAACTCCCATTGCCTCTGGGAAACTGATTGTTTCACTTTGCCAAAGGACAGTGGATGGACATGTGTGGCAGAGACAACCAGCGACTAGTGTTGCTTTATCATATTTTTTAAAACAAAGCAGTTGCTCGGTTCCTTTGGAAATCATACAGAGGATTATCTGGATTTTAAACCAATATCAATAAGTCTGGGGCAATTTACTTGGAACATCTAATTACTTTTCCCCTCCCACTAGATTTTCAGGCCAGCTGGTTACCTCAGGGCATCAAATACCTTGGGATCCATCTTTCTCTCAGAATTGTTCTCAATTAACTTTGCATGTCTGCTTAAGATCTTTGAGTTGGCAGTCCTAGGTGCAAAATCTTCTATTAATTTATAGGCAGAGCCATTGTAATAATACCATATGTGTTTTTTCTATGTATTACATTGATTCACACCCTACCAGTATTGCTTTTAATATATTATGGGAAGGAACTGAGAAAAATGCATTACAGTTTTCTCTGGTGGGGAAAAAACAATGAAAATTATCCTAACCACCAAAAAATCTGGACCTGTTTGTTAAAACTATGATATCTAAATATAGTATAGGAAATCATCCGAATATGTATGTAGAAGTTCTGCAAATACTGTATATAAATACATTGGCTGTATCATGTTGGAAACTCAACGGTTGGCAAAGCCTCATTTTATAATGTAGTCTTGGCTGCTTCTAATGTTATTCCTACTCTCGTAATCTGAGGTAGCCAATAGTAGAAAGTCATCAGCAGGATTTCAGCAACAGGTCTGCTTTCCTTTCTGTCTATTGCCTCAGTTCCTTAGGATGAGCTCTGCCAGAGCTCTGAAAGGTCTTCCATAGGATATGTGGGGAAGCCTCATCAGCATTGAAAGCACTAGGAAAAACACAGAGGTAACTTTTGTTGGCAAAGAAAGGCATTAGATGCTATGCATCCAATGAAATGGATGAAAGAATAATGGAGATCTGAAAAATCTGATAGGAAAGTCAGTTTGGAGAAGCTGCTCACCATCTCCTACAATATGAAAGTGAAAAGCGTCAATATGATGTTAAGCAGTTCAAAAGAAAAAAGAAAGGTAGTTTGCTAATTAGGTAGGGTTTTGCCACAGCTGGTGTGGAAAATACTGTGAAAGCATACTCAGATTCCAAATAGCTGCAGTAGAAAAAAGTTTGTGTAAGGTTTTGCACAAAAATATAACTTCTTCCTCGGGAAGATACCAAGCTTCAGTCAGCTGTTCTCTGGAAGTCTGTGCTGGGAAGGTAGCATTATTTTCATTATCTTTCCTGGACAGCTGATGTTGTTCAGTGCTAGAGAAATGATATAAAACTAAATTCTTATATATTTTATGTGAATTATGTTCCCTGGAACATGTTCTCTTTTGCTTTTAAACTCAAAGGTTTGAATGAGTCTCATCACTATAAGCAAGGAACTTTTTCATCTGTAGGAACTCCAGGTTGTTCAACTAGGTTTCAGTGAGCCTAAGGGATGACCTAGGGAATGATTCCATCAGGAATTCCTCACGTGCCATGTAGCATAGTGGTTGGGGTTGGGCAGCAGAGAAGGAGAAAAACAAAAGTTTAAGGCCAGGAAAAATCAGCCAAACACCTAGACTGCTGCAGAGAAAAAAAGATGAGTTAAATGCAGTAATTGAGAACTCAAAAAGCTGTTTTTTAGGCAGGAAGAGGTGCAATATTCATAATTTCTTTGCGTTTTTCCTGTGGTTAATCACACTTACTGTTTAAAAAAGCATGATGTAATATTTTTGCCTTCAAATTCCAGTCAGTGGTTATTGTAAGGTCTGTGTTTGTAAGACTGTTTATTCTGATAGGACCTGTTATATTTTTCCTATAGAGGTTCTTATAATTTGTAATCAAACTGTTTCTCAGTATTATTTTTTAAAAACTCTCCTTCTTGCTCTTTGCTTCATACTGTGGACCTTTTATGCAGTCTTTAAACATTTCTTTGGCTCTTACACAAAGTTTTGATTCTTTGTGCAATCTGGAGGGTGTTACTTTCTTAATACTGACACCCTCTTTGTTGCTATATCAAAGTCAGCCTTCTATACCAGCTGGAAGGACTTCTTTAACACTCAAAATAAACATACTAATTAGGTACCTCATAATACAACTTGATGTTGCACATGACCCATCTATTAACATACACACAACTTGGTAACTGTTTAGAGTCTGAAGGCAGATGAGTTTACCCCAACTCATAAGTATTCTGACATAATTCAATTTATGAACAAGGGGATGACACAGTGATACTGCAGGGACTTGAGAGGAATAACCATCCAGGTATCTTGGTATCTGAGTAGAAGGACTCTAACAGTAAGTACAGTTTCCAACAAGGGTCTCTGGACTCTGGGAAGGAAGGGGTATACCTACACGTGGGAGTGATAGGAGAAAGGCACACTGTCCTTGTATGTTTGTGGTGAAGCAAGAGTTGTCTCACAATCTGCTGTTCAACATTTATTAAAGCAGCACTGGTGAAGGAGGCAAGAACTGAACTCAGGTTCTGAGTTAGATTTCCACTTCTCTTGCAATTGACAGCGAGTCAAGCATCAAGCTCAACATCTTGGTTGTACCTACAGAGTCTGCGAATTTTTAGGAAATAAATTTTTATATAAATCCCATTGGAAAATACAGACAATTCGGATGCAGCTTAGTTTATTTTTACTTAAACCAAGAATATTTCTTAAAAAGAAAAGTAGTTCCACTACAGCAGCCTGTAAAAATTCTACCATTTTAACTGTCATTTTTGAGGATTGTGTTGAATGCTGCAGGAGAGCTCAGTAGTGAAAAAACTAGCTGTCTCTTCCTACAGGAGGAGGAAAAGATCATCCTGGCAAATGGGGCATGCTGGGAATATGGAAGTTGTTAAGAAATTCTTGTTTTGAGGTTACCAACACTTTTACCCACAGCTTCAGTCCTCACCAGCTCTAGCCTGCTTTCAACATACCAGTCAATTCCTAATTGCACACTGGGATACAACATGCACTTTTGACTCCAGAATCTAATTTAATGAAAAAGTTTACCATCTTTATGGCTAGAAATGTCAGAGGTGCTCTTTGCATAGACACTGTTCTTTGAACTGGTTTACTAACATCATTTTGCTATTCATACCTAAGGGATTTAGGAAAAACACAGTTCCTGACACAGTCACCGTGAAGGCCTAATGTTCATAAATGCCAGGTTGTCAGTCTCATCAGGTTTAAGCAACCGAAATAGAAGGTGCTTTTTAATGCTACCCCAGAGTCAATTAAAATACAGTAATGCTGACATCTGCAGAATACAGAATGATCAAAGTAAAGAATGCCCATACAGCTTCTGACATAAAAACAGTGTGTTTGGCGGCAGAGTGACACAGTGTAACAGGTCAGGTAATTATGAGAAAATCTATGATGTATCTGTTGCAATTGCTTAGCTTCTTTCCATTATCAGAGCCATCAAACAGAACAGCGCTCTCACTTCTCCTGATGGATCGTAAAGCTAGTGACACTCTCGCTCTCCTGATACAGATGGCATCTCAGGAGCAGCTGAATTAATTTGACAGTAAATAGGTGATAGCAATTGCTGTCTTCTCTTTTTGTATTATTTTTATTATTTTTCTAATTGCACCAGGACAGCTTTTAGCACTTCTGGGAATAGCTCAGAAAGTCTATGCCATGATTAGCAGTGCACCCGCCTCTCCTGTACACCCCTTCCCGTGTTTTGCTGCTGTTTTATTTACATGATAATTGCTCAATGGCAACAAAATTTTACTCTCCTGCATCTCCCCACCCTAACTCTCAGTCTGAACTATGTGCATTAATTATGATGATTAAGGAATTCTCCCAATTTTTTTGCCTTGATGTGCTTATTAAATTAATGAAGGAATCTGACACTTGGGCTTGTATGCTTAGGGTACAGTTATGCTAAAATCATGGGTATATTTTAAATGACTGCATATTTTCTGTCTCAGTAACGTTATAATTGGCTTAATGGATTTTCAGTTACGTACATTGGCTTTCTCTCCTCTCCAAAGCAGACTAATTACAGCTTTTTACATTAAATTCTAACAGATTTCAATTTATCTCCTCTAAATTATCACAATAATTACAGTAATAAATTAGGCATGTAGCTATCATTAATCTAAACAATTTGAATTTGGTATCATAGCAGCAGGACACAATCTGTGTTTCCTAAATGTATATTCAAATATATTCCTAACTGTATAACCATTGTGTGGGAGGGTCTCATTCTCCAACATGCTGCAAAAGCCAGAAGGCAGAGTGGAAGGAGACGGTGGAAGAGACAGCGGGTCGGGCATGGAAAAGGTATGAGAAAATGGAGTAAAAGTCAAAAGAGATCAGATTCAAGGGAACACTGCATATAATTAACAATTGAAACAGAAGAATTGTCTTGGACAGGAACCTATCTGAAGCATCCTGGCAGACTTCAGACTCCATCACTAATCCATGACTGTATTTTTCCCTCTCATATAAAAATGTTTCTTTACTCAAAAATACCTACTTGAACTTGCAGCTGGCTGGAACGTGAAATTTTACCTTTCATAGGATATTTTGGCAGGGATAACCTTGGTTTTGTTTCTCATTTAGAAAAATTTCCAATTATTCGGAATGCAGCACAAAATGGAAACTCTGAAAAATACCATGAGGGAAACTCATGTGACCATTGCTTTTTAGATTAAGAGCATTCCTCACTGTTACCTTTCCTTCCACTGAGAAGTATTGAGAGAAGTATTGACTCTAATCAGCTTCATAACTGCTTTTCAGCAGAAGACTATGAGGCACTGACATGCTCATGCCACTTTCCATGGAAACTGCCAGGCTTGAGGATTTAGGATTGAGACAATCCCTTCACACTCCTGTTTCCTCCCCTCTTCCCTAGGCATCTGAACTTCCAGAACATCTGGGTCCTTGAAGTGCCTAAAACCCAGGGCAGCTGGATCCTTCACACTGCAGCGTAGTCACAACTAAGTCTGCCTCAATAATGGTTCGGGCAGAATTGCAACAAACTAAGACCAACAAACAAATCACTCCTTGGTTGTGATGTGTGTTGGCTTTTAGGCCCTTGCAGGTATATCAGTGCCATTTTCTTCCCTAGGGATTAAAGCTGTAGTTTGGCTATACCTAGGCTAATGCCCAGCCACGCTGAAGTGCTACGAAGCAGGACCACTGTGTAGCAGCATAGTGTGACTTGAGTGTAGACACTTTTCTTGGGAGATGGCCAGTCTGACTTCTTGAAAACGTGAAATTCATGTTTGAAGAGCCAGCAGTCCCTTGACGACCACAGATCTATGAGGATGGGTGGGACGGCGGGAGTTCGCTGCGCTGGCAAACATGTGAACACAAGCACTTGTGGGAACATGGACATTTTGCACTGTTACCAGAAGGGACCTCCAGGTTCTTCCTCAGGTACTTAGTACTGCTGGTTCAGTGAAGTGTCATTTTTGTACGGCACTTGCTCTGCCTGGAGAGTTTCCAATTAGCTCCACTGATAATACATTTTGGTAACATACAGTACTGGGATACTTTCATTACAAAAAAGGAAGAAGAAATTAGGTCTGTGTTGTAGCCAGCACTGCTTTATTATCCCAACATGTAAAAAAAGGGGCAAGAAATTGTGTAACACCTGGACTCAAATTTATATCTGCTGAATAATTCTCTGCTTCCAGTTATTCTAAAATATTAAGCTATAAAGAACCTCATATGGTATATCCACTATGTACCTGTGAATCTTTTGGCTCTTTCTACTGTAAAAGTGTAATGGAACTTGTGCAAATATTAAAAGGATTAGAAAATTGAACTTTGTAAAAAAGTCCAAACTTTCAAACTCTTGTACTGCAGTTAAATAAAATAGCCTCAGAACACTGATACCACATATATACATTACATAATGTTTAAAGCTTTCCTGAGCACCAAAAGGGAGTACCTAATATGCTGTTTCAATTGAGTTTCTGTATATAAAGACACTTACTACATTTCTGTTACTACAGATGAAAAGAAGTCACTAACATTTTTCCTGGTGACTAAATAATTTTGAAAATTCAGGATGTTCTGTGAATTCGGAGAGGTTTGAATTGGTAACACTTAAAATAATAACACGTTGACTTGTGCAGCTCTGCAATGGAATTCCTCTGGAAGGATGTATGACCTCTCCATTAATATGAAATGAGCTCCTTGTGATACCTTAATGAATATGCAGCTTCCCCTTAGTGACATGAGTAACATTTGAAACCTTTATGCATTTTCAATGGGTATTCACCTCAGCTAATCCTCAGAGCGGGTTCATTCGTCGACACATTTCCTGTTATCTGCTTACAAAGTTAAGATGTTCTTACTGTTTGAAATTTGTCACTTACTCTACAAGAATAAGGAGAAGAAAAATAAGTGATGGCTTTAATCTGTAATGTGCAAAGATAAATGGTCCCTGCTGTGCATGTTAGATTTGATGCAAGTGGGTTTTATGTAGATACTACTTCCTGTACAGAATATTTCAGCTTTATGGCAACCTTTGTCCTTTGTCTTGATGATTGTATGAAATATTAATCTCTGAAATAATAATGCTAAAATGAAGCATTCTGCTGTGTATCTGGTGGCTACAGCTGTGGACAGAGATTCAGGTGTTGCATCCTGTTTCTGTCTGCACCATAGCCTCAATGGGCACGTTTTTCTGTTATCTCAACTCCCTTACTTGTCAAAGAATAAACATTATCATTACCTAAATCCTAGGGGTTTATTCCCCACCTTAAGAAGATAAGTTGGTGAAACACTCTGAGACCACATATGGGATTGGATACCAAAGCTTTCTTATTATACCAGCTGGAATCAATACTGGACAGCGTGTCATGTTTTCTTGTTGGCTGACCATAACACAGAGTCTCGAACATCCTGACTGAAGAGGTACTTTCTCATCTTGCATTCTTGAAAGCTATTGCAGTTATTGCTCAAGATAATTCAGCGTGCTTCTGTTTGAAGGCACATCCTTAAGGAGGTATTTATGAGGTTTTGGGATGCTGACAGTCTCACAGTTCATTTTCAGCTTTTGGGCAGCGACAAAGATCAAACAAGGGGTACACCTTTTGTTTAGGTCCAAGGATAGCTAAAATCCAGAACAGATAGTTTTCTAGAGATGATAACAAAAATCCAACAGGTATTTTGTTTTATGCATCATTTATTGAGGGTATGAAAAGCCTTTATAGTCTGTCATCGTTCTTGCTTCTGTATGTCTAGAAAGAAACACACCAAAACAGGCGTGTTTTGTACACATACTTTTTATATGAAAAAGTCAATTCTTTTCTGTAACCCCTTTTCTACTCTAAATAATGTGGTAACTACATCAGTTGAAGGGAATAAGAAAGCCTTTTGCTGCTTTTGTTTTCCTGTTCTTCTTTTTTCACCCACTTGATGGTCTCTACTTCCTCAGAGGCCTACTTGCATCTACAGCTACTTCTTTTTTCTTTCTTTATTAATAAAAATAAAAACAAACAACAAACAATCTTAATTTATTGCCAAAGTGACTGGTGGTATTTATTGCTCTCCACAAAGCCAATGAAAGCCTGTTATATAAAATAGAACAAAAAAGGGAGAAGGGGAAAATAGGGATGAGATATGTTTGTTTTTTTCTCTTTTCCCAGAAGTCCAAAGCTCATAACATCCATCCCTGCTTATATGGCTGTTTTTCTGCATTGTTTATAGCCAATGGACATAGGGATGAAAGGCATAAGTAAAGGGAGAGGAAAGAATTGCATAATTAACTTTTTAAATTAATTCATGACCCAGTTAAAAGGACAAGGAGGGGGTTATTAATTAATTAAGGTGGGAAACCCTGTGGGCATGTGAGATTTAGAGAGTTTTAACTTACCAGCCAGGTTAAAAGGCTTTCTAACGGTGTACTCAGCACTCAGTGAATCTGGAATGCAGCTAATGCAAAAAAGAAAAGGTGAAAATAGATTATAAAACGCTTTTTCAAGGGGAATAAAAGCCTAAAAAGACTGGAAATTAATTAGGAGGAATCCTGACAAATGTTTCATCAGAATTTAAGTAAGAGCCCAGCCTGTTTCTCAGGATTTTTTTAAGCCTGCTTAACTCTTCTCAGGTCCTAAGAATTTTGGTTTAACTGATGGATTAATAGCTATAACAATACTAAAAGCATTAACTGATATTACTCTATATGAACTTTTTGACAGTCTGGAGACATTATAGTCTCTCTTTGCAGATGTCTCACTTCTCAATCAAAACGCGTTTTAAAGTGACCGTAATGATTTCCTTCTTTTCTCAGGCATTTGTAGACTGCATCTGCCCATTTATAGTATATTTGTCTTTATCTATTTAAAGGCTCACGTCACCTGTGTTGCTTATAGAACTCGTCCAGGTACTTCAGGGTAAAACATAGAATCTAGGTGAGGTTAAGTCCTTACATCTTGTTTTTTTCTTCCTATTTCCTTTCTTTATATAACCCCGTGTCTTTAGGCTTTGCAGTCTTTAAAGTCAGGGATAAGCCTTCAATGAACCTCTGGCTCAACCAATAACAAGTATGTTAGTCCAAGAGTTGTTTTGTAAATTTATGTAAAAAAGTCATTGTTTCTCATTGGCAGTATTTGAAGTGGATTGTATGGTATATTGTTAATTTCTGTAGCCAGTCTTACATTTCAATCATCTAATGATGGATATCAAATTGCTTTTAGCTGACTTTAAATGCCACTTTCTTTGGCTATGTGTCTCTGTCTCACCAGTTGTTTGGCAAAATCTCAATCACCATTCAGATGCTGTCACAGAAGTTAATTATGCAGGAAATCTTTGCATTTTCCCAGCTGCCACCTTGAAATATCAAAGATTAAACTTCCCCTCAAACCAATAAACAAAAGATGTCAGACAAAGTGATGTAAAAGTGTTACTAAAAAACATTTGAAAATCAGGGGGTAAAAGAATTATGATCAGTAGAGACAGGCCACTGCTAATGGAATGTGGGTCTTTTTATACACAAAAAAGTGTCATACTAGCTGTGTTCTGTTACTATTCCCTAAGCAAGTAGCAATCTTCATTGTTTTATGATTCTCTTTTTCTTTATCATACTGCAGCATTTTGGTGTGAGAATTTTAAAATTAAATCTCCTTATTGTGCAGGCAGGATGTCCAGTTTTATTCTATCAAATGCCACAGAAACAAAGGGAACAATCCATTTTTCCTGATAGAAGCCAACAGTTCGTAAGAGGTTTGAGATGAGTGTAAGGATACAATTTGCCTAGAGAGTGCCTGAGGATCAAGACAACCTGACTTTCCACGGAATGAGTCTGTCAGCTGGCATCTTGCAGTAATTGCTTCCCATGGCAGGACCTTACCAGCCGAGGGAGGACTGCTCTCGTCAACCCAAGAATCAATTTCTACAGTAGCTGAATGATAATTGTTTGCTAAGGCTCAGGGAACTTGTTGCCAAGCCTGAAAAAGGGGCTGAAGCTATGATTGGCACTCATTAACCCGGGATTTGGATTTGATCATTTACCTTAGCAGAAGGATGTGTGGGTAAAGGAGGAGAGGACTGCAAAATGTTCTTTTGTTTGGAAGAAACAAATGAGATCAACTGCAGAATGGGTATCTGGATGTCAAGCCTGAAACCATAACTGTCTTCAACAAAAGGTACCAAATAGCATGCGCTATGAGATGATTTGAATGTTTTGCTTCAAGTGGAAACATCTCATTGGATTTTTTTTTCCAGATAGATACCTCTGTTTGTGTAGTTTGTTTTCATTACCCTGTAAGTATATCCTGATGACTAATGTCCTGAGATGAGATTGCTGAGTTACACAGCAAAGAAAGTGGGCTAGGATATCCTATGGGACCAGAAGGATATCTTTTGTCTTCCGTAGTCAGGCTTGTGCTTGTACCATCACAGTCTGACTTCTACTGCAGACATTTATGCCCAGCTGCACTTGTACCCAGCAATGTTATCTGGACAGCTCTGTGTGGCGTGTTCTGATCCTCACAAAGTATGCCTAATACCAGGTATTATGATTGACAAAGTTCCTGTCACACAGCATTTTAGCAGGTAGACCAGATACCTGGAATGTAATTTAGATTAACAGCTTCTGATACTGCCTTTATGGTTGTCTTTCCTAGTGCCTCTTGGTTATTTATGCAACCTTTCAAAGTCTGTTGACTATCTTATAAACTCTTTTATTTCTACATCACAATCAGTGCATTCCCATAGGAGAAGACCAAGGTAGTGAGCAAGTGGGTAGTATGGTATTTAGAAGACTGTTTCAGAGTCATGCCTCATCAAAGATCTCCTATCAATGGTACCTATCAATGTTTTTGAAAATTCCAGTCAAGCTCTTCACCTCAACCCTGTCTTTCACTTTCCATACAGTCTCTTTTTCGTGACTCTGGTCTCACTGAGGTTGTTCCTTTCAGATTCTTGCATGTTAAGGTCTCCATAATGGCAAACCTGCAAAACTGTGGTGCTTGCAGCCTGAAAGTGGCCCAAGAGCAGTTGTGGAGCTAGTGGTGGTTCTAATGATTTTTAGATTACAGGGACCTCAATAGAAAATCTCGTAGTAGGCATTTCAAGCTTCTTCATATGTGTTTAAAGTAATGCATTAAAAAGACCAATATTGTTCAAAACAAGAACAGCAGAGTTTGTTTATTATCAAGGTAATACTAACAAGACAAAGGTATAAGTGTCAGGAAAAAAAAACCAAACAACAATTTTCAGCCATTGTAACTTTCTCATATGCAGCCTTATTAGTGTTCATCCCAAGTTGCCTTGTGTAGATTGTCCGTTGAGGCTCATCAAAAATAGATGATGGATCAATCCTGTAGACGCAGGAAAGATGTCCTCTCACAGCTCTGGAAATTCAGCAAATCTGTAACTCTTTTGCACAGGCCTGGTTTGCATTTCTTCCCATGCCTGGTTTGTGGGCACATTAAACTTGCTTGCCCATGTACACTTTTTATGGAAAAAAACAACAATATTCAGATCTGGGGGAGTTTCATCATCACCTGTAAAGCATCTATATTTAGCCATGGTCTTATTTCCCACCTACAAGCCACATGGAGATCTTTCATTTTCCTATGCATAAGTAGTTTAGAGGATTTTTTTTTCACAGCTTTCAGTTTTCAGAGAATTTCAGCTCTGAACTCTATCAGGTTATTGTTCCCAGTGCATTCTGAATGCAAAACTGGTTGTTCAATTTACATTTTATGGTGTAGATAGGGTCACATCGCTTGTAGTCCCTGAGCAGATCAGTAGTGTCCACGCTGCCATCAGTACCATGGTACTTGGATGTGAATTAGGCAGTTGGAGTAACTAGTCACTAGATATGCTAGTTTGAAGACAAACATCATGCAATGAACTGACCTTGGAAACCTCCATTTTAAAAATATCTCTCTTGTTCCATGCCCTACTGATTTGGGCAGGTTCATGTGCAATGCTGAATGACTTGAAAGGAACCACATAGGTTCAATGGCTTAACAGAATAGAATTCCACAGACACTGTAGAGTACTTCTTTAACTCATGAAACTATTATATCTCAATTTGTTCACAAGGGAATACATTTCCTCTTTTCTAAGAGTTTGGACATTACATACTCTGCCTTCAGTACAGGTCTACCAGCAAATCAACGTGAACAGATGTCAAGTTACAGAATTCCAGCCTGGCCATGACTTTGCATTCAGAGTCAACCGGGAGAAAGCAGCTTTATTACAATGCCAACTTTTCTAAGATTCACAGCCAAGAAAGTTATATTAAATAGAGTCTTGCACATGCAAAAAACAACAGTCCCTTATTAAACCATTCACAAAAGAGCCAATATGTCCTTTAACTAGAAAGATATATTATCTAAGGGACATGATTTTCAATCTAATTTCATGTCTGATATACTCTCTTATGCATTTTCCAACTGGTTATAAACTACTCCTTCTTAGTGAGAAGGTATGGTGCTTCACAAGAAATTTGGGATATGAATGACTGCTGGTTTTCGTACTGCAAGAAACACCACACAACTGATCATGTATCCAAAGAGTTGTATAGAACAAGTAGGGTGACATGTTTCTTTAATGTCACACAGATTTAATCTGTAGGTCCAGTATTTTCACAGAAAAAAAGCACTTAAATAAATGCCTACAAAGGAACTGTGTGCCTCCTTTTGTTCTGGAGTGGTACTGCCTCGCCAGAGAGGCAAATGAGCAACATCAGTATGAAGTCCCAGGAATTTGCCTTCAGTTGTGTGTTTGAGACATATGAAAAGGCAGAGAGAGAAGAATTCATGCTCCTTGAAGTTATATCAGTTTTGCCATAGAAGTGTTTGGTGACATTGTTCCATTTTGATGGTTGGTTTGGAAAAGGCATTGGTAATTTTGTTTGGGCTGCCTCTGAAGCCTGCCACTCAGAAGAAGCTTTATTTTGGGGTCTATACAATGCAAACACTTGTAGAAGCCCACTTCTCTATTCCTCATGCTCCTCCCCTTCAGTCTGCTGGTGGAAAACAATGTGGGACTGGTTATCTCTGATGTATATTTTACAGTCAATAAACATTTTCATTCTATACCTTTATTTTCCACATTCTTGTAAAATTACAGGAATGGTAAGCATTAGGTTTGTACCTGTACTTTCAAATAACTTACAAAGAGGTTGAATTATGCAGCTCCCTAGGATGAGGATAAATCCCTGCACTCTACCTTGAAAATAAGAAGTTTAACGTGAACATTGCAGTACCAAAATACTGAACAGCCAAGAGTCTCTAAAGGTTGAGTTGGTGAAGTAGAATGAAATTAACAAAGTGAAACCTTACATCCAAAGATGTTTTATTTGTTCTTGAATAGAATATCTTACCTCAAGATCTCTATTTGAATGCCCTTACAAAACACCAAAATAGTAGTATTAGGAAAAAAACCCATCAGCTTATATATGGTTTTGGTTAGTGGGTTCTGCTGTGTTTTGTTTCAGAAAAGCAGTTCAAAAAACTCTCCCTAGTTTATGGTCTCCTTGGGAGAAATCCTAAGCTTAAACTGGTATTAATAGTCTTTCAGTTTTTGAATCACCCTTTGTACTGAAGGCTAAATTTATGTAACTGGAAACCATTGCACTTATTAGGTATCTCTCAATGTTTCTATTCATCTTTTTACTGCACCACAACCTATGGCATCCTAGCTGTGCTAATGCTTGTCACTGCTCTCTCCTGGAATCAGACGCACTGGAGTATGTATGATAATCTCTAATTCTTATGGGCTGCCTAAAATGAGGATATAAAGTTAGTTAAGACATGGCTGACAGCTAAAGGGATATTCTCCATCACTTCAGGTGTTAGTGTCTTCTGGAGAAAGAACTCCTCCAGCCATGGTGAAGCATGGACAAGATCTAATCTACTGTAAATCAGCACTGTTACGCTGCAAGTGAGGCGATTCCATGGTGCAGCCCCAGTAAGCAATTAATGATGGTGTCAGCTTCCAGGTGTTAGTGCTGACCACATTTGGACCTTTTTTTCTGAAGGACTAGCCCAGTCAGATTTACCTTGACAGTAATAACATTTCCTCAGCAATCCCATTCTCATCTGGAAAAGAATATGGACTTAGAACAACATTGATTTAGAATATAGATTGATGGCCCATGAGGGTTTTTTTTCCTATGAGAATCTATGAAGTTTTCTAAATTTTGTGTGGGCACATCTGTTAGTCTCCCCTTCATGTGGTGGATTCTGAGTCAGCAGGACTTAAACGGTCCCCTGCCAAAAACCACAGAGCTGCATGAATGCAGTGCTGAACCTGACCTTACAAGCCCAGCTGGCTTGTGGGTTCCTTGGAGGATATTTTTATCCTAACACTGATATGTTTTCTTTCAGCATATAAATCACTTCATGTACAGTCCTTCACTTACGCTGATGGTCATTATATCATAACATGTAGTGTTATTAGCTTGGCCCCCTCGCTCTTCTTACACAGTGTTATGGTTCTTGAGTTGAAGATGTCTTGTCTCCTTTTGGCTTGGGAGACAAGGATACAAATACATCTCTCTCCATGATCAGTTGTGTAGGCATGGGTCATATCTTAGGAAAAATAGGCCAGTGGAATTATCATTTTTAGTTTATTTATATTTTGATCACCCTTTTTTTTGATTTCTGCCCATATGGTTGTGAGCCACCAGTCAGGAATCCAACTCACACCCTTTTTTATGATGATGTTGCAAACATGCAGTGCCTGCTTATTCCTCAATGGTGAATAGTTTTCTGCTTAGAAAAAGCCCAAAGCCACTGTTCTCAAGTCGTTTAGTATAAGTAAAATTCATTTCTCTTTATTAAGTGATATAGTTTGTTACCTCTTCTATAATTCAGTGGCCAGTGCTCTGGAACTGGGCCATGAAGGCATCAGTAGTGTTTGCTTGCATGGGTGTTGGTAGTGAAATTGGATCTACACAGGTAGTCAGGGAGTTCCCCTGCCTCTGGTGCCTGCCCTGCTTGGTTTACTGCCATGCCAGCAAGGCCATGGCACCAGCAACACCAAGGGAGCACAGAGGCTCCTCTGCACCAGCTCTATGGTACTGCATCACTCCCAAAGGACCCATAACACAGTATCTTCCTTCTGTGTGCTCTCTACAGACTGTGAAAAGGAAAATAAATGCTTCACTTGATTTTTTTTGGTTCAAAATACCAATGAGACGAACTCTTCGAACTCACATTGTGTGAGGAGGATTTAAATGTTTGGGAAAGGTTGTACTCCAGCATACATCACTGGAAGCCTGCCAGAAGCAGCATGGAGCCAGCAAAGAGAAAAGTGTTTATTGTGGTCTGCGTAGTAATGTTGAGGGCAGCAGGGACAGACCAGAAGGAGACTAAAACCAGATCATCTTGAATGCAGAAAGTACACAGAAATTATAATCTAATAATGGGCTCCTGAGAAGGTAGGTGAGAGGAGATGCCTGATTTGTGAAAAGGTTCAGATAGCTAATTTCAGGAGCCTGGCAGAGTCAGAACTGCTGTTGTGTCAGAGGCAGTGATTTGTTTCCAGTCTTAGGCACTAGAACCAAAAGTGGGGGCAAAGAGCCCTATCCTTACACCTCCAGATCTACTAAAACACTTTGGCCTCAGCGTCTTCTCGGCTCAAACTGAAGCTGCATCTGACAGTAGGCAGAAATGCTCTTCTGTGCTTTCTCTGTTTTACTGATATTTTTCTGCTTCCTTGCATTTCCCTTCTTCTCTTCTTTTTTTTTGCTTGTGCTTTTTTTTTTGTTTTGTGTGTCTTATTTTCCTCTTCCTAATGGAGGGAAAAAAGGTTAGATTAGAAAACTTCAATTAAGCCTTTAAAAAGACCATCTGCTGAATGCTGACTGGGGTTTCATGTAAACAAAATGCCTGTGCTGGTTACAAACAAATGATCTTATCTATTGTATTGTGTTACAAATTAAAATTAGATTAAGCCACCTACATGGTACCGTCGCTGAATCTTAAATTTCTTATGGAAACTGAATGTTTGCTGCAAGTATTCATTCGGCCTGATGAGAGCCTCATTATTTTTGTACCAGCAGTACACACTGGGTATAGCATAATCAAAGCCTGGGGGTACGTATTAATTATCCTTTTGAATAGTGATGAAATTTTAAAAAGATCTCCTTTAGGCTCACATCATCAGCAGATGAAACAAAGCTTTGCACAGCTTGTGAGCAGTGGCTCACATGTGTTTTTACATCTGTTCAGGATATTTCAATTTGAAGCGCAACAAGCCAAGTCTGGGATTAAAGACCCGGAGAAAGAGGGGGAAAAATCTGCAACAATAACCAGCCCCTACCCCTTCCTGGCTGCAGCAGAGAGGGAAAGCGCCTTTTCAGTAATAAAACCTGGCTCCATTTTCTTTTCCTTTTGGTAGTGGTGGTAACATTATTTAGAAGAGGGGTATAATGCTCTGAGATGAGGTGTTGCCTGGAGATGCCAGGACTAATTACCTGGTCACCTGTTTTTGCCTGCCCAAGGTGGCACCAGTGAGGTTCTAGTTTATAATGTCAGACTAGGGGCTCCCATGAGTTTACTGATGTTTTCCTCTCTAGTATGGTTAAAGAGACAAAACATTTGTGCTCCTCTGGATCCCCACAGATCTGCATCCTCCAGCTTATGAGAAATGGCAAAATGGGGATGCCCTTTGTCAAGAGGGTTATGTCATCCTCTTTGAATGGTATGAGGCGACCACTGTAATTTGTTTGCTGGAGTGTAAAAAGATCAGTTTGAAATAGTTTTAAAAGAAATATCAAAGCTTCAAGCCACAAATTGCACAGGTTAAGACCTCCTACTGTGATAAGAAAAAGCAAAATTGGTCAGTCAGAATGGAGATGTACTAGCTTTCAGTGGAAAAGGATTGCTACATTTTGGTGCTCAATCAAAGGACCAGATCTTAGGCAGCCACAAAGCTAGAACCCCTCTGAATTCCGTGTCAGCTCTGACTTGATAGACGCTCAAAGTTCAAGCTGATCATGTTTACAAGTCTGTACACATATTGCTATTTGGTGGGTATTTGTTTTTTTTTTTTCCCACTGCATCTCTTGAGAGAGAGGAAAGAGCCATTAAAATAAGAGAGGCAACGGAACAGTGCTGTTGACCAGACATTAACTTAGATCAGTTGATTTTTAAAAGTTTAGTCATTTTTACTTAGCACAGCAGTCCAAATTCTGCATTCAGGTATGCTACTTTCTAAAGGAACATTGTGATTGTAGTCTAGAATGTCATCCAGAGCTTAATTTTACAAATGGGCTTGAGTGAAAGCAGTATAAATCTTCTTCCAAATATCTGTGGTTTTACATATTAGAAAATATCCTTCAGCTTTTATGACCGATCAGAAATATATTAGCTAATTGTTTTAAAAGTAGGTAGAGACACCACCAAAGGTAAGCCATATAATCTATTTAAAATTCTTACTTCCCTGGTCATGAATAGTGTTTTTGAGGAGAATAATCTTGTCAAATGATATGATTTATAATTCACTTAGTGGATTGAGGCTGGAAAAGTCATAGAAATATAGAAACATACAATCTCCCTTTGTAGGCCATTTTGAGATACCATAAGCATCTCCTTGTTAGTGTATGTTGCAAAACAAACAAGGCTCGGGGAGGAATCCCAGACCCACCAGAACCTGTGTTCTCTATGGGTCAGTCATGTAGGTGCTAGGGTAGAACCACACAAACAGCAAGAGAGCACTGTTTTATTCAAAAGTCACTAGTGAAGGATATGAGTCTTTACCCACTGATAGGATAAAATTGACTTAGACAAAGCGAGTTCTGTTTATGTAAGGACTGGTGGGAGAAGGCCCTGCACTTTACTTTTCAGGAAACAAATGAATACTGTCATTATTAAAAATTAATTATGCTAATGAGTCAAAGACTACTCTCCAATTTGTGTGGTTGTTGTAAACTAACAGCTGTTGAGGTTCTTTCTGTGTGCTCAAACCTACATAGCCTGTCATTTACTATTCCTTACAGAGTCCAGAGCATGGATCATAACAATATAAATATGGATATATGCTTAAAAATATGATTAAAAATAGTTACTGCTCATGGACAGTAGCCAATTTGCCAACATGAATAAAAGCAATGCTATTTTCAAAAATGCAGCATGACATATAATGGACAAGCCTGTAAAATTCAAATAATGAAACTTTTTCAGAGTTAGAAATAACTGAGTGTTAAAATCTGCTATTCTATACAATAAAAAGTGACCCAAAGTATTTTTTTTCATATTTGTGGGGGAAACAAAAAAAAAAGTGCTTGCAGGCTGAGGCTTTTCATGCCAAACTTCAGCCTAAAGCAAAATTTAACAGCTGAGTTATAAACCCCTAAAAATAGGGTTTTGTAATGGAAGTGCTGACACAACTTTATCTATCACAGTGAGAATGGCTCAGCTATAATTAAAAGTACATAGTGTACTTTGTCTTTAGCTAACATAAATAGCTGTCAGGATGGCCTCCAATACAGTTTTTCACGTTATTTTGACTCCAACACAACGGAAGCGATTCCTTGCTTCTGCATGCAGAGACATATTATCTAAAATTATAGGGTGCTTGGATATCTCTACAAACATCCAAACACCCTCACAAACTGATGTCAAGTGGCACTAAGAGCTCCAGCTGTTGTAAGGGAGAGGGACTTTGTCCTGATGCTGCCCTATGAGACCAAATTACTTGTTTTTCTTCTCCACTTCATCATATGGGTGACCAATGGGTTTTCACTGAAACATCAAGGTAATGCCCATTAACTAGACTAAGCCTTTGGGTCTGGGTGTCCTTAAATTGCTAGATATTTCTGTGGCTTCCTGGTTTTTTTTTGTGGTGAGGCTTGTTTTTTAATGATACTTCATTGAATAGGTGATCTGTAATTAAACTTTTCAGACAAGCCTTCTTCTTTCTGACTTTTTTCAACTCTTCCTTTACATTTCTAGGAATAAAACCCCAGCCATATTTATATATTCAATGACACTCTTGGGTTTTTCTAGTAAATAATCTTCTTGGATTGGTTTTCCCTCCCACCTCTTTTTCCTGTTTTTCTCTTCTCCCTGTGTATATTCTCTTCCTTTATCTTCTTTTGCCCTCTTTTCTTTGTATAGGATTCCTTTTCCCATCCGTCTTTCTGCCCCACATTTCACTTTTGTGTCTGGTGCTTCCTAGCAGGGCTTCATTATGATTTTTTTCCACATTCAACTCAATGAAACCAGTGCATACATTGGGTATGAAGTGCCATTATCTAAACTTCTGTCTCTCCTTTCATAAAGCACTTGGATATAAAGCTATTAGTTGAAAAAAATTGCAAACCCAAGAACATACTTTGCAAACACTTCCACCCATGTGTAACTTTGAGTTGTGTCTGTTATGGCTTGAGTCTGAGCGACTGGGTCTGAGGTACAGCTTTGTAAAAACTTATGATCCACCTGGGTTTTTTTTGCAGACAAAGAGTCAAGAATTCTCTTTTCCTCATGTAAAAGTATCTTGTGTAACTCGTGCAATGTGCTGCCATCTTTAAAGGTGGGTTTTGAAAGCGCACTGTAAGAGAAGGATCTGTCCTTCAGAATGTGCTTGCAGTGTGGGGAAGCTCCCTATACTTCTGCTGATGCAAAGAGGAACAGCTCCTTTGGTGTTTCTTCCAGGACATTTAAGTGAATTAACTGTTACTGTAGTAATTTAACCAGGAAGATTGAGAGACAAATATGGGATACACACTGCTAACCATCAGGTCACAAGAGACAGAAAACAGAGATTAAGAAATACAATAAAATATCCGATAGAAGAAACATGAAACAGTATTCTTTTTCTAAGTAAAATATACTTCAGTAAGGGCAAGAGGGAAGTTTTATTTTTGAAAACAACACTTCTCTCAGTGAAAAACAGACCACGTCTCCTCACATGAATTTTAGTTGGATGAAGCTGCTAACTAAGATTGAAACAATTTTAATTCTGTTTTATAGAATCATAGAATCATAAGGTTGGAAGAGACCTCTGAGATCATCGAGTCCAACCGTGCCTGTCTCCCTACTAAACCACATCCCACCAACCTTGTTACCCTTCTTTGCACACGCTCCAGCACCTCAATGTCTTTCTTGTAGGGAGGGGCCCAGAACTGAACACAGTACTCGAGGTGTGGCCTCACCAGTGCCAAGTACAGGGGCACAATCACCTCCCTGGTCCTACTGGCCACCTTGTTTCTGATACAGGCCAAGATGCCATTGGCCCTCTTGGCCACCTGGGCACACTGCTGGCTCATGTTCAGCCGGCTGTCAACCAACACCTCCAGGTCCTTCTCCACCAGGCAGCTCTCCAGCCATTCATCCCCAAACCTGTAGAACTGCAAGGAGTTGTTGTGACTTACATTTAGTATAAACATTTTGGAAGTTTTATGAAATTGTGGGATATTTTAAAGAATAGTGAAATTAGGATATTATACAATTAATTTATTAATTTAAATTAATTTATAATGCTTATTTTTCAAAATGAAGCCAGTAGGGAAGGGGAAATAAATGAAGGTTAGATAAGAGGTGTGCGTTTATTGCTTATGTTATAATGAAAAGACAGAGAATATTGATCCTTTTGCAATTTTTCCCTGTTTCTTTCATTTTGTCCTGAACCTATTCATACAGGCCCACAGACTTAGGCTAAAAGCTGGACGGCATCCCAGGACAGCCCTTCTTCTCAGGTGGGTTCAACTCTCAATTTTAGGCCTCCTGCCTAACACAATTCACCCGAGGCACAGACATATCCCAGCATAACACAAACCTTGTCATGTCTTATTGCTTAAATAACACCATAAGGAAATTAAAAGGTTTGCTGGTTATGATTTTCATTCTTACAGTTTATGAAGTCTTGAAGAATTTCAGGAAATTTATTAACTGGTGGACGGGGAGTGGAACCTGTGATTCAAAACACCCAACTTCCAAGAACAACAAAGCAAGTCAGACTAAAACCCTTTCGCTATTAACACAGAATGGATGTCCTCGTCCATCCTCGTGGAGCGGGGACCAGTCAGCGATAGATGCGCCTGATGCCGGCGCTGAGACTGGAGCGCGCCCCGTCCCAGCCCGGGCTGGATCGGCGTGGGCTGGATGCCCTCTGCCGGGGGATCTGCTGTTTGACCGGCTCTCCTCCGCTCTGCCCGGGATGGAGAGCCTTAACCTGCTTCATCTGTCTCTTCTTTGCACCAAAATGTAGCGGAGGAGGAGGAACGATAAGTCCTTTCGCGGGGCAGCAGCCGGGAAGGAAATCAATGGTGCAGCTGCGCTGCTTCAGTGAGGGAGACGGGGAGAAGCACATGGGGGTCCTCTTGCCCCAGCATTGCTCCTGGTATTGCCTCAGGATTACCCCTGGTATTGCCTCGGGATAACCCCAGCACTGCTCCTGGGATTGCCTCGGGATTGCACCAGTACTGCCCCCGGCAGCTGGCTGTCCTAGTCCAACCACACTGCTGGGGTGAGAAACTTTCACCCCCAGCCTCTGGCAACACCCATCACTCATGTGAAGGAGTTCTGGAACCTGGTGTTGTGTTAGGAATCATGAGTTTAATCACACCCTTGAGGCTGACTCTTTAGCGGGGAAGAGGAGACACCAAAACCAAAGGCAGGTTGGGTTTGCCACCCATGGTGGAAGGTGAGAAAGATGCCGTTCAGGGTGGGCACGTGTCCACACATGGCACCTCTCTTTCCATTGCCCCTGTCCCAAAGTGAGCTGTTGGGAGGGCAGTGCTGAAAGATCCTCAGGGGGCAGTTGTTCTAGTCTGAAAATGAGCCTGGCCTGGAGGAGACTGACTTTAGGACGCCTGTGGAGATAGAGGTGCTTCCTGCGTCCTGCAGGAGTGGGGACAGAAGGCAACTGTCAAGCAGAATGGTGAGCACTAGGAGGTGAAAAGAAAGGGAATGAAAAATAGGGGCAAAATGTGTGTTCTCAGCAGTAAAGCACCTCCTGGGTGTGGGTGGGCCCACAGTTTCTCCTCTGGCCTCAAGAAGGGCAATCCAGAGTGCAGTAGTGCCAGAGACATCTGCCTGACCATGGCCACCCTCCCTCTATGGTGCTGTCCCTTCCTTCGCAAGAGACCCAGCCACCACCACTGCTGTCAGGTTTCCCCGAGAGATGTCTGGGTTCAGCCACATGGGCCAGAAAATTTGGTCTTTGTGTAGAAATTCTCATCCAAAGTCAGCAGCTGGTGCAGTGCACCCTGCCAGCGCACAACTGGGAAGGCTCAGGCAGTTTCAGCCTTACTCCAGGATGTGATCACTTACAAAAGCTCCAATTAGATCCATCATGTTATCTGAATGGTTATTTTGTGACTTAATTCCCCCTGCTTTTTCACAGTGGTAATTAAATGAACAAGGGAAAAAAAAAGACAGATTAATTGATTGAACTGATTCCAGGAGAAACCATTACTCCCGTTCCTCTTCTGCTTTATATGGTGTTTAAACAACTCTGAAATAAAGCTGGGTGAATCCTGCCAACATGATTCTGTGAGCATTACTTTGATTTTTAAATGAATTGTCTTCATCTGCTTTTATCCCTCTATTGCTTTGGCTTTATGTGAACATTTGTGCAGTCTAGTTTGTCCATTAAAAAAAAAAAAAGATAGCATGTTTCAATACAGTGGAAAAGGAATTTTCAAGAGTTATGTAGTGACAAGAAAAAAGTAGTGTCACATAACAGAGCAATAATCACTAATGACATTGCTCAGATATGCCACAGTGCAAATGAATAATCCTCTGTCGTGGATTGAAAAAAAGTTGTGGAAATTTCTTAACAGAACTGCCAGGACCATGAACTACAGAAAATGTGCATTTAGAAAAAGAAGTGAAATGTACCAAATACTGCAGTTATTGCCAGGTATTCACTCTTTTATTGAAAAGATTAGGAATATTTTTCTTTTAAATCGCATTTGGTTAATGTACATTTATAAGGGTGATGGCAGTGAGTATAGAGCATATTAGTCAAATCCGTGTTTAGGGAATGTGAATAATGTGTATTAATCATAAAAGTCCCTTGGCAGTAACAAATATACTTACAGGATTTTTAAAATATTTTCAAAAGAAAGAAGGAAGGAAGCAAGAAAAATCACATAGGAGCGTGCTTAAAAGAATTTTACAAAACATCACCAACATTAAGGAAATGCAGTTTTTCATCTGGATCTGATCTATAGCTTCACAAAATCTCCTTGTTTAACATTTATTCAGAGAGACTAAATAAATATAGTGCTAAAAGTCATAATAAAATTTCCAGAAATTTTCAAAACTAGGCAAAAAACCATTTAGTTACCTTCTCTCCACCTATAAGAAAGATTGCTATTTAAGCTTCTCTGTGTATGCAACTTTTCTTTTTCATTAATTACTTTATACAGCAGTATCAGAATATACAACCTTACAGAATGGCTGACATTTTTCAAAGATGTATTTTGATTTATTTTAACAAGCAGAACAGATGTTTAGGGCAATGCACTTTCTCAAATCATGCATCCTTGTTTTAATTCTCAGTACTAGGATTCTTGTTTCATGCTGAATGATTGGTCACCTCAGGAACGCGGATCCTCTTCCCTCCCAGACTGACCTTCACGTTTGGAGAAAGCATTGTGATTTTAAATCTCTCAGCAAGAACACTAAAGGCAATTAGGATCATAAAAAACCACAAAAATGAGGGAGCAAGGAGGAAGTTTCTCGCTATATTCTTTCACCTGGGATGTAGCTGAGTATGCACAGGGAATACACAAAAGTCTCAGTTTTAAAATAACATTTTTCCTTTAGAAATGATGTAAAAAACAAGTTACAAATTTGGCTTTATTATACAGTATGCAGATTTCACATACAGTTTCCTGTAAAATGTGACTGGAGATTTATACAAAATCAATCTGAGGCTGTTCTGGGTGAGGCCAGGTGTGAGCGGGAGTTGAATATAATTCTCACATGAATATCGTATGTATGTCAAAGGAGTTGTAATCTTATTTCATGAGAAAAGTTTTTGCTGCATAATCATCTTGAGCACAATTCTTTGAGAATGATTTAGCCAAACAGAGTCCAACAGGAGAGTCTTAGAAAATTTGAGGAAAGGCAAAAGTTGAAGACAGTTTCTGATTTTAATAGATATGTGTTCATTACTCGTCCCGCCCCTTCCCGCTTTATCTCCATAAGCAGGTTGACTAGGAGTGGGTCTTTTCCCTAAATACAAATAAACTTAGGAGCTGGGGCTCTAATATTTCTCCCTCTCCCCAGAAAATAAAATCTCAAAAATTTTCTCTGATGGCTATTGTTGCCTGACCACCTGGCCCCATCGATGGAGGAAACTGGGTGGGAAGTGAGTGCCTTTCCTTCTGCGCCTGCACAGGTAATCTGAATTCAGGCAGATAAACATTATCTGTAAATATATATGCATAATGCAAGGGGAAAAAGATACCTAATTTAGTTAAAGAAGCAAAACGTGTTGTTTGGAAGTAGCTGGTAACTTGTGGCTAACTGTATATGAGAGCTTATAAAATCCTTATTACTCAACAGCGCCTGATTGCAACCTACTGGCTAGTAGAGTTTTTCAGCCAAGAAGGGGAGAAGAAATGCCTGCTGGCAAAGCACAACTAAATACATTGGAGAAAATAGTTGTTATTTCAGGTGCACAGGTTCCCAGTAGAAAATAAGTTTAATTAATTAATTTATTTTTCTAATTTGTGAAAATATGTCTAGGGTGACCTCTAGGCACATGTGCAAAAGCCATAAAACCAGATTTACTCATTAACCAGCTGACACAATATCAACCAAGGATAGTCAAATAAACAAATGACATGTGAGGAAAACTCAGACTCCTCCCATCCAGCTCTCCATAGGAAAAAGCTTTTGATAGTGAACAGAATTGACGGCATGCCTTGAGCTCCTTGCTCACCACCTTTTTTGGATGACAGAATGGAGTATGAATAATAGTTATGAATCCTCTCATTTTTTCTGTGATGCTCATGTCTTTCTATTAAGTAACATAAATGTATTCAGTTTTTTTCCTCTATTTTTTATAAATATATTAATAGTGAAATAGGAACCAGTTACAAAAAGGAGGATGTAAAGAGTTTAGACCTCTGGGATTGGACAGGAAACAGGAAATCAGGATTTCTGGCTTCTTCTCCTTCACCACCACCCGCCACTCACCTTTCTCTGATCATGGGAAGGCTGCTGATCCTGGATTGTTACATGTGTAAATTTCATTACACCAGGTTTGTCAACTCCTAGTAATTCTGTATATTTCTCTTTTGACAATGTGTGCTCTTCATGCCTCTCTCATTACTGCAGGATGTAATAAACAGTTAAATTAGCCGAGGACAAATCAGATGCACCTCAGTAATGGCGTTACAGAAGTAAAGGAGTAAGCCCATCCTCTCTGAAGCACCAGGGAGCATCCAACTCCTGTGGACACGTGACAGCAGTGCTGAGACATAAGTGTTTTACACCTTTCCCAGCACTTCCACACAATTGTAGTGATTTTGTTATTGCTAGCATCTTGAGATTCCTGAAGAAAGTACCGATAGGGACTTGAAATACCAACACCATGCTCATTCTGAAATGCCACCAACAGCTATGGCTTTCCCCTCGTAATATACTTGTTAGGCATTATGAAATAATGTGTTATGGTTTACCTTATAAATAATGAATTTTTCAAAATTTATGTTTCAGCTGTTTGACAAGCAAGTTTTTCCATAGAAATAAAAGCAGGTTTGTGTCCAAACATCCCTTATAAACCCCTATTAATAAACACATGGGGAAAAAAATTCCTTTCAGGCTACAACTGCATATTTGAGTTCTAACAGACAAGGTTCTGTTCAAAACGAAGCACTGTGGCTGTGATGGACACAGAACAGGGCAAAGTAAATCTGGTTTTCGACCTGGGAGGAAATCTTCCCCCTTCCCTGCCCCCCTCAAAAATGTTTTCAAGAAAAGATCAGACACGGGTTTTTAATGCCTGGGGGAAAACAAAACATGACCCACAATAGATTTAGGCAGTTCCATTTTTGCATGCTATTTTTAAAAGTATATATTTTATTTAAAAATAATTAGCCTGAGCCAATTTATGTGCAATGTATATATTGCAGATATGTCTAGAGGAAACCAGAAACAGGATTGTATAATCATATCCTTACTGCACTGAAGGCCTGGCATAATTACAATTGCAAGAGAGAAAGCCACAGTGATTTTTTCTGTTGTGTTTATTTCCCCCATGTAAATATATTAAACCAAAACCAAAATAAACTTTTGATGTACAGAGCTTAACCCAGTTTATATAGTATGCATTTCATTCTTTATTATTATTATTGCTATTAATAATAAACTACCTCATATTCATACAACACTTCGAATGGCAATCTGGAAGGCTGTTTTTTCAGCATTTGCAAATTTCATCTGTTGCTTATGAAAAAAAACCTTCAAATATGCTCATGTATTTTTTCCCTGATTTTGTCTCTGCATGGCAAGTCTGTGTGGGGAAAAAGTAGGTTTTACTGTGCAAAACTGAGTTCTTGAAAAGGTTATCAGCTGGTATAATAAGGTTGATGTGTATGTGTAATGCCATCATATTTAATGAATCATAAGTCTGAATGTGAGGAAGAAATTCTATTAGGTCAAGATCTCCCAGAGGCTTCACTGGAGCTTCGACTGGCACATGAATGATGATGTTCTATATCCTCAGATTCAACTCCAAGGCCAACTTGCAAAGAAAATATCCAGTTAAACAAATTCCAAACAGCCTGCTAAAATAATACAATCTGAGTAAATCAATGCCTTAGGACTTTCTCACTGAAAGGGAACAGTGTCTTTCTAGTGGGTACCAGTTAGAGACTTTAACAAATTTCTCTGTATCTTGTTGACCTTGTAGAAAGCGGGATAGACTTTTTCCCCTCGTAGAGCACATGTCTTCATTTTGCAGCACATTGTAAACACACTTTTCATGGTAATGTCTTGTTTTATTTTGGAGGGTTTTTTCCCCTAGATTATGCATTAGTAATTTGTGCATCACACGCTGGCAAGCAGAGTCACAGTATATTGTGCACACTACTAATTTGAGACAGAAACCTCAGCATATCCTAGCTCTCTTCTCATATCTTGTTAGCATCTGTTTGTGGCAGGCTGGGATGATGAGGTGCTAATATGATACAGTGAAGGAATTGTAATCCATGAACATTTTTGTGTCACATTTGTGTAATATATTACACTAATCTGACCAGACTTTCATGTGCTCTTACCCAGGGAATGCCATTCCAGCCTCCTCCCTTCCCCCATCAATGCCTTTGAAGGTTTGTGAATGATTTCCTGTACACAGGCTGTGTAAGAATGTGCATACATTCTTTTGCTGGTTAAGAAAGAAGCGCTTTTTATGCCCACTTGCTCTGAGTGTAGCAATGTTCATGAACAAATTACACTAAAGAGGGAAGCATGTTCAATTATATTCTTCTTTCTCAGCTCAGACATAAATGAAGTGGAAGGTGTGCTCTCTCCAGTAAGTGTCAGACCCATTCAGATCATTTCATGCAGTTTCCGGGGGCAAATTTTTAGCAAAACTTTGGGCTGCACAACAGTAACTACGTTGTTTGAACTGGCAGTTATAGTTTCTTTCTGAGAGGTACCCTCAGTTGGTGTCATCTTGTGAACTGCTTCTGATTTTGACCTTGTTACTTGTCCTTAAACAATTTGTTAGGTCTATTTTTACTATGATCAGTTTTGCCCTTGACTGTTGGTTCTTCAGTTGACAGCTGTCTCATCTTATGTGTCTACATATGTGTGGCACACTGGGATCCTCCTCCTGACTGGAAATCCTGTTGCAGCAGTGCAATAGAAATAAAGGCAGTAGTAAAGCGAACTCATTAAAAAGAAAAATGTATTATAATTATAATACATATTGCTTAGTTTTGCTGATCTGATTCAGGAAGGGAAAGCCCATCAAAGGTGTGGATGCAAGACGTAAAATTAGATAGTCATAATTATTTTGGCAAGACAATGCATATTTCTCTTCTTCGTGGATCCTCAGTGTAAGTTAGATGTCAATATGTACCACAGTACATTATATGTAAAAAGTGTAGAAAAAAGGTAGCAGTATTTGTTGACTTCCTATTGATGTGATGAGATTTTAAGTATAGCTGGTTTACTGAAAGTCGTATTAAAAGAAAATTTTAATAAAATTAAAATGAAGAATGTACAAATTGTAAAACTTAAAAAAGGTAATATACAGAAGCCTTCAGAATCCCATGAGCTGTGTTTTTAGAATATTTTTTCTCTAAGAGCTACTCTTTTCCTTATGTCTTTCCCTGACAACTTTTTGCTTTTATCTCATTTTAGTAAAAAATACCATTTGAAGATATCTCAGAATTCAGCGTCTCATCCTCTCCTTTTGTGGCTTAATTTACAAGGAATAGAAATAAAAAGAAGAAAAAATGAAACCTAAAGTCTTCCAAGAGAACCTTATCAACATGTTTTGGGCTTTAGGATTCAGAGCTTCTTTAACTGCCATTAAAATCAGAAAACTTGATCATCCCTTCCAACAAAGAGCCATTGAACCAGGACTCCAGTGCAATGGTAGAAAACAATGCTTTATATGATGCTCTTTGTTGAAGAGTCACAGCAAATGTGCTAAGAAAAACGTGTTCTTCCCAGACATTTCCTGAGCTACTGTGTTCCTCCTGTACATATCTTGCAGAAGATTTGGAAGCAAGAACGTTCCTGAGAGGTTGAGTCAGGGGCAATAGACACTATCACGACCTCATGTATTCTTAGCAGGCCCTCTCCAAGCCATGTACTGCATCTGAAGAGGAGAGACGAGGACAAGAAGACTCTGTAGAGTAGAAAGACGCTGGAAGAATCTCAACAAATTGATAGGGAATTGCCTAGGAGGAAGGGGTGCTTATCCTTCAGGTACCAAAGAGATGTTTCTGCGGCTGCCCAGCAGAGTATTGTAGTAGGGCTGAACACCTTGGAGTAGGTTAATTCAATATTTAAAACTGCTTTGGAAGGACTATACTCTTTCATTTGCAAAAATTCTACTCAGGATAGTGAAAACAGTTACATAATCTGGACAACCAAAGAGAACTGTCTTTACATGCTCTAGTAGGTCACTGCCCAGTTAATTACTTACAGCAGAGAAAAAAACTTATTTTAGAAAACACTGCATTTTCCTTGTTGGTTTTAGATTATATGTGTTTGCAATTTCAGTTTGTACTTAAAATCTCATGTCAATGATACATATCTACAAAAGGAAATGTTTTATCCCAATATCCCCTTTCTTAATATCTGGTCCTAAAAGCTACACTTGATATGGTAAGAAGTGACAAAGGCTTTTTCCAGATCTCAGGAGAAAACTGGACCTTTTTTGGTCATGTAAAAGTTTGAAAATACAGGCTTTCAACATGATGAAATAATGCAGAACAAATAATAATTATATGACGGTATTACACAGATTAATTCAATCATTTAATTTCTGGCCAACATAATTATTTGCTGGGGGCTGAATAACCGGAATTTGGGGTAGCCTTTGATCAAAGGCCAAGACCTAGCTTTTTCTGTTACTGTTCTGTGACATATGACAGTGAATATAGTAGAATAAGTTTATTGCATCCACAAGCTCTTTCATGTTAAACAAGGCCTCTTATAAAGATTAGGCATACATCAATACAGTTACTGTTCAAAGCATATAGTCAGTCCTGTATTCTGGGAGAAGAGAAACTGGATACATCCAGGTGCTACCTATGATATTTAGCATACTTAAAGAAAAGAGCCTCTTAAAGCTTATAAAGTTATGAGGTTGTTAACCGTGCTGTCAACAAAGGGTCAGTGATTTGTTTAAACAATCAAACACTAAGGTAATTAGTATTATAATATAACATGCAAGGAGATTTCAGGTTCTATAAATAAGTGTAAAAGGCAGGAAATTGGTCTTTTGGGGCTGATTCTGTAATAGAGCAGTCCAGATAATTGAGTTTGTGCAGTAAATGAAATACAATATAAAGGAATTGGATTGTAACATATGCAGTCTTCATTAGTGTAGATTGGTGTCTGTTTGAATGACTATTGATAGCATGACATATAGGAAATCTCGTGAGTGAGATTTAAAGATGAAAAGTTCAGAAAAGACATCATCATATTTTCCCTTAGAAGAATAAAGGTAGGATGAAAGAAAAAGTAGGGCGTGACGATGAACACATTTTCATAAACTGAAAACAATCTTACCTGGAACAACTTTCCCACTGCAAAAATGGAGCTGAAAAATACTTTGAGATAATATTCAAAACCCACAAAAGCTTTGGAAAGAATCACCAAACTAAAATTATCTTCATATGGAATTTGATCAAACTCAGGCTAGAATCATTAAATTCCCATTAATTTTAGCAGAAGCCAGGTAACACCCTAATGCTCTTTTTACCTATCTTAAAACCAAAAGAAATTTGTAATTCTATGTGCAAGCAGTAAACAATTCCAGCAAATATATCTATCTTCAGATTTTTTTTTACAAATGGAAATATTTATTTTTATATACAGGAAATAGACATAGGAAGTCCTGTATTCATAAAATACTATTAATTACCATTTAATACTGCTTATGTTTGCTCCATCAAACAACCAGGGGAAAAATGGTAGGTAAGTATATAATACGGGGAAGATGCAGAGCTGTCATAAATATGAAACAATTCCTCAGTCACTTGAAGCACTTTCTTTAATGCAAATATTGACTAAATTATTAAGGGAGTCTAAAGACAACTAAACTTTGTATTTTGCATGAGGTTCCACTGGTCCATGGCCATTAGGTCCATATATTATACCCACAAAAAAACAGGCTTCTCAAAGGATAAAATAAAGTTTCCAACTTAAAGTGCACAGGACAGAAATGAAGAGCAAATGAAAATTATAGTTTACTTTCTACAAAAAATATGGTTTATATTTATTCCTATGTAAATTTGAGATTGTCCTGTCCCACTGAATTAGTTGGTAGAAGTTGTTTGACCTCAGTGGAAAAAGTATCATTGTAGGAGGTCTGTGACCAGGTTGCCATGAGAGACAACCATAATTTCTTCATTATGGTTTTGATAAGAATCTTCATTGTGATTTTTTCAACGCTTCTGCATTTTGATCTAAATGGAACCAAGCAAAAGGTACTAGGGTAAAATTTAAAAACTCTTGCTGTGTAAGCAGAGCTGACAGGGGAGTTGCTGAAATGCTTGATGGGAGCAGGATTGTAGGCACACAAGGAGGTCTAATGCAGAAAGTTCTTAGAGATAGTCCTTGCCCACATTTCTGTCTCGAGAGTTTTACTCGTTATTTGATTGTCAGATGCAATCTAATCGCTGTTGGCATCACTTACCACTTCTGGGTTCAATTCCCCAGTCTCCTACTTAGACTTAGGGTAATTTTCTCTGATCTCAGTGTATCCCAGTCTATTTGTTTTAAACAAAATCTTTTTTGTTATTTGGTCTGTTTATTTGTATGGAGTGAGATTGATTTATTTAAAATATTTATACATAAAGAAACATTTATGTAAAAGATTACATATATAATTTCATTTCAAAACATAATATGTTCTTAATATATTATCTGCTTTTAAGGTATGTAGAAAACTGCAAGAAAATTTATGCACACATATGTATTTAAGCTTATCTTTGTGTCTAGATCATTCCAATTTGCATTAGTACTTGTGGATGTACAAAAAAGGTCACTTTTGATATCCCAGTTAAAGTAACAGTGTCTTTTTACTTCTTTCCACTGCGATTATTTTTTTCAAATTACCTTATATTTCTCTAAGTTAAGGCCTTAAGTGGAGGAATCTCTTTGCCATTCTCAAAGCAAATTTTCTCAACACGTTTTGTCAAAGGAACTGTTGACCTTAACTCATCTCCATTAGAGTAAAACATTATTTGTCCCAGATGTGTATATCAATGTATGATACACACAGTAGGCGACTTAATCTTTTTGAGGACATCATTTTTAGACACTTGGTGCTTATTCTTCATTTCTCTGACCACCTCTAAACAATCTACTTTACCTATTTTCATAGTTAATCCATTCACAGGAAACTTCAAAAGCTTTGCACCATCTTTTCTGTTGTATAGGACGCAAGGGGTCCGTCATCTCTGCCAGCATCCCTGCCATGAGCCATTTGTCACAACAAAAGGCAATATATTAACGACATGACTCATCATCAGTCAGTCTTGGTGCAGAAGATGTCAGATCCACTGCTGGAGAACAAGGATAATCTGGACTTTGCTTTTTGAAACGGAAAGATGGCTGGGCTGCAAATAAAGTCACCTGTAAATTGGTTTATGATTTTCTACATTTTTTCTACATTTTTCACAGTAAATCCACAGTTAGTTTGTTTGTTTGTTTGTTTGTTTCGGATTTTCTACCTTTGGAAAGCATCTTAATTTTTGTTTATTCCCACATTTTAAATTGTTTAAAAAATATATAAATTTCGATTCCTGTTCAATTGTCAAATATGCTTTTCAGGATCTTGTAAGTTAAAGGGCTGATAAATAAATACTGTAGAAATTGGAAATATTTTTATAGAAGCCTCCAGAAAATGATAACCCAAACTGCATCTTTCAAAGGTTTGGTCGCACTTTTGACAAATTTAATATTAATGTTGGCAAGAGCACAGCTGCATATTCTGATAGAAGAACATTAGCTTTAACCAGTAGTTGAGCTGGAAATAATTGTACAATTTGTTCAATTTTTTTCTTCCTGAGTTTTTGTAAAAAGTTTATTGTTTTGTGAGTTTATTGTTACAGACTTTATTACGGCTCTATTTCTATTTCTAAGCAAAATTGAAACTTACCTGTCACCAAGGATTTCAGTAATACATTAGGCACTTTGCATTGAACTTTAGAGTGATAGTGTTTCTGGAGGTAAAGAACTGGTGTAAAATAAGACTCCAGATTTCTGGTAACCAATTTTGAGCTAGATAAATAAGCCGTCGGCTTACAACCATGTGCATGACTCATTTAACTGCAAGTAGAGTTTACTCACGCTTACTTTAAACACAAGCTTAAAATTAAGCATGATCCTAAGTGTTAAAGAATCAGGGCCTCCACAGATAAAATATTTGTAAGTTATTTGTATTCAGCTAAAGAATTCAATATGGTGTCTCATGAAAATTGGACTGAAAAATTAATTCAGTTTGGTTTGAATATACATGCTCTTCTGTGGTTTCGAGAGTGTTCAAAGGAGCTTGGTAAACAGTTAGGCAGCAAGTATCAAACTAGGTTAAGGTGTCTAGTGAGGTACCACAGGGATCTCTGTTAGGTTTTATTTATTTAAGTGTCATTAAGAACTAGAAGAGGGATTCTGTTATTGAGGCATATAAAATGAGTGTTAATGACTACAGTTTAATTAAATTCACAGCTAATGCTAAATCGGAAAGAAGTTGCAAACAATAGAGTTATAATAAAGAAGGAGATAAGCATCTGGGCAGGACAAAATAAAGTGAGGATCACTTTGAGAAAACATATAAACAGGTAAAATATTGTGATGCAGAAGGTACATATTCTATAGGAGGGAGAAAAAAAACAACACAGAGAGGCTTAGGAATGACAATGAATAAAAAAAAGCTCTACATAAATTTTTCTTCTTGGTGTGTCTGTATTCAGAAGATATTATGTCTTAGAGCTGCTTTCCGTGTTACTTTTGTGTGTTGCCCTATGACTTTTTATTCCTACATGAAAGCTGTTTTTATTGAAAAGATTTGATTGATTCATTTAATGGATTGCAAGGTGAAATAGCACTGTTGCAGAATGCTGGAAGAAATAAGACTTAGTGCTGTGGGACCGTAAACACCTGAACATAGAATGGGTTGTATTTTGGGTAGTAAAGAGCATCTTTACCTATTGGCAAAAGGAAGGAAGTAAAAAAAGTATATCTGATGTGGATTTCTTTATATGGTGGGAATATGTGTGTGGAGCAGACTGGGAAACTATGAGACGCTGCCTGGACTTCTTAAAATCATAATCTTTAGAATTTGGAATGATTCTCCCTGACTAAGAGACTTTACTGTATTTAAAAAAAAAAAAAACCAAAACAAAACCAATAAACCCTAAAACTTTATGGCCAGCAGTGATTTTCTTGACACAGGAAAAACCCAGTGAGAAAGCCATACCACTTCTGACATCTAAGTTTCTGACATCTAAGTTTCTGTGTCACAAATTGTTGCTTCATATAAAATGTCAGTGAGATTCCTGGAATGGCTGGTTTATGTGATTCTATACTCTGCTAGGATACAAGATTTAGTACAATTTATTACTTTTTCTTTGTTAGCTAACCATGTGTTCTATAGTGCTTGTAGCTACATCTCTGGCTTGGACTATGCAAAGCTACGCCTTGTAAGCTTTTTAAGCTCTGTCAAATGTGTGTTTTCTGTCTTTATTCTGTAGCTCTGGAGAACAGGGCAGTGCAGATTTCGATATGAACTTTAAAAGGAGAGCTCATTTGTTATTTTCTGCATCTTACTGAAGTCCAGTCCTTCCATAGGCCCCTCTGATTTATCAGCCTAAAACTACAGAATGGCTGTAGTTGGTGTTCTGTCAAAACTGCAAGGAGAATAGCTAACAGCTGTTCATGGAGTATATTGAAAAGAAAACCCATCCTATGATTTCACTTGTTCCTTTCTAGTTGCTGTTGGAAATGGTACTAACAGATGCAGTTTAGTAGTCTATGCAATTTACGACTTTTTTGCCTCAAACATAACATGTCCAAAGGAGTGTTTAGACTTGGTGATTAATACAAGATGGTTAGGCCAGAACTTATGAGCTGAAATGTATCTGATGCTATCTAATTAGCTCGGTATTTACCATTAACGTTCTTATTTTCTCTCTCCATTTGCTTCTCAAATTCGTGACTATTGTGTGTGTGGACATGGCTTGACATGACTTCCTTTCCCTTTGTCCAAAAGCAAATGTACACAACACTCCAGACCAGGTTCCAAACTTAGGCATTAACCACTTAAAGTGAATTGAAAAATGATTGAAAATACTGATTCAATCACCCCCAGCTGTGAAGAAATCACATTTTTTTTCTTGCTGAAGACTGCTAGAAAACCAAAGTTCTCTGCATGTCAAGAACCTTGGTGCTTCTCTGTGTACCAAGAAGCACAGTTTAACTGGATGTTTCTCACAGCAAAGTTTGAGGAGGATTCATAGGAAGTTCCTCTGCTGAAGGCCCCTAAAGCAGCCAAGCAAGCCTGTACTCTAAGAGCACACCTGAAGCACTTAAAAGGGAGAAAAACTCATCACAGAATGGCCATAGCTGGAGAAAACTTAAGTACACTCTTTTTACAATGAGATGATAGCCAGAGAGCATTTGGCCAACCCGTGGGACTCCTACACTCAATTTTTGCGTGTCTAACAGGATTCAAAGGTCCACACCACCGGGGTACCCTCTTTATGCATTTTATCCGATTACATTTTCAGATAAAACACATAAACTACGCTTTACGTTACACAATCAGTGAACAAAACATAAAGGAAGAGACTTGGTGTTCAGATTGGAGTTGAAGATTTCCTCTTCTTTCTCCCTCTTTCTCTTTCTCTCCTCCCTCTTCAATTTCCCTCCACTTAAACTCATCTACCAGTCAGCTCTAGTACACTGAGTATCTGTATTCAAACTATAAGACAAGTGATTCTACATACATTGAGTTAAGTGTTTTTTGCCTCTTCGAGATTTTGTTCTGGGAACTGAATAAACTTCAAAACTTGGTGACTGGGTTCCTAGTTCCCTGGTTTGAAAGTCTACAGGGGAAGCAAATAGCATCCCTCTGAGAAAAAAAAGGGTAGAGCTGTATTGTGATCAGGCTGATATGGAATGCAAATATGCAGCTTCATCTAGATAAAACTGTGTAAAACACAACAAAAAATCTTCTGTTTACATTTTGAGAGCACTAAACTCAAGTATTGTCTTGGAAACTTTATTAAAAGGATAATAGCCAGTTGTATTGAGTCACACCTTAGTGAGTCGTTAAAATTGAAATGTATAGCAAACAATTTGAATTAGGAAGAGCATGCCTACAGCTACAGCTTTAGGGGTTTTTTTTTAACTTCTTTATCTTCCGATGTCTATGATAAGTTACAAAAAAAAGCACTCCTTTTTTTTTCCTTATCTTCCTTCTGCTTTCTTTTCCCTACCTCAAGGACATCACCCAAGGTACAACTTGTATCTTACTGGTATATGTTCTTTCTTTTATGAAAATTGGCCTAGATTTTAAGAGGAGAGTGAGATTTAGTGAGATGCAATTAAGTAATCAGGGGCAATAGCAGCCTGTCCTTAATAGGCTGATTAAGGTCTGTTAAAGTGCAGCATCTCATTTTTACTACACATATCAAGGCCTCATCTACTGCAGAAGTTTGGACTGCTGCAATGAGATCAAGAGAAAGTGTCTTCATCCTAGGGTAACATGACTTATCCCTGAAATAGTTTAACTATTGCAGAAGGAAACCACACACCCACTGCCATAGCTGTGCTGATGTGAATGGCGACCAGCCTGTATAAAATGTGCTGTGTTTGTGCCAGAAAAAAATCTGTGTGCTTTTATAAATTTGCAAGAAGGGTAAATTCAACCAAAAATTATTTCCAAATAATTAAAAAGAAATGCTGATGGCTGTTAGTTAATTGGAAAGAGTAGCATTCTATATAATTCTTGTCACTCATTGGAAAGGTCATATGGGATTTCCCATAGTTGTGATTCATTTTTATATTCCAGAAAGGCTTCTTGTGAAAAGTAAAGCCGAGATGCTTGACATTTTTTGTTTTATGCAACTTTATAAAGTTTATATATATTTCTTGGTTTTACTGTTTTCCAGTGAATATGCTTTAAAAATTTGGGGGTTTGAGCTTTGAAGTGCAATATTCACTGAACCCTCTGCCACCAGCTTATATCAGGCACGGCAAACCAAGCAACAAGCTCTGTGTTACATAAAAGTAAACGTATTTGCAATAAATATTGGGCCAGTGTAACTGCTCACCTGAGTTAGTGAGATTTTCACTGATATCAGGCCCATCTTCTCTTTCAGTGAAAGGACTGAAGAACCTTGGGCTGCAGAAAGTTTTACATTCACCTATGAACAGTTCATCCTCTTGCAACCTTTTATTTAAAATATGTGTTGGGACTGTCAGACAAGAGAAAATCTTTAGGTGCAGGATACAGACTCCTAGTACAGGCAGTATGAAATGTCAATGCCAGGAGGAGAAGGACCTAGAAAGAGCTGAATATGATGTTGCAATGTGAGGGATACATACAAGCTGCTTTCAAGGACACGGTGCAGATGTACCTGAGATGCCTTTAACGTATTACTGGCTAACAAAGACTCCTATGCCTGTGTTCATGTGGGTTTCATCAGCTGAGGGCTTTGAACACTCTGGAGAGCCTTGTAGCAACTATGCTGAGCTCCTTTCTATCACAATTTGACAGCTCCTGATAATGGAATAACCTGGTTAAAGTTAGCTTAGATATCAAAGTCACTGCTTTGGATTCTGATATTCTTGTATTTTGTTTTCAGATTTAGAGAAGGGACCTTCTGAAAGCAGTGGGCTGTCAGTGGCTTTCTTGGGAAGGTGTTACTAGCTATGGGGTTGCAGAGTAATTCCTGTATTCTGATTTTCTTTAACAAGAACACACTCATACCTCTTTCTGGAAAAAACATGTGCTATAATGAACCATTTTACCAGGTGTGGGACTTCCCATAAATTGTTTTTGCAGGAGCAAAAAAAGGTAACGTTAATGGTATTTAACTGAAGTGAGGAGCTGGAGAAGATTGCCTCCTGTGCCTACAAGGCACAACTGGAGAAACCTGGTGAAGTGGATTCCCTTTACTTTCACATTATGTTTTGTTCTTTCTGATTAAATAAACAAATAGCATTATCAGTACCTGCTCAGTCCCTAGTTGTCCCAGAGTTCTGTCTCAGAAGGATTCGCAAAGTAGCATGAATGTCACGGCAAATTCATCACAGCTTCCTTATCAGTGAGTTTCTGTGGACCAAAAGGGATGAGCCATGTTTCCCACCTTCACATACTTCCTCCTACCCAGAGCACTGAGACTTACATCTGGAAAGTCTCCAGGGGGATGACAGCACACAGAAGTGGTGCATGGCCATCATAGAGCTACTTATCTTTGAATGAAATGCATCTTTAAAAATGACCATTTACTATAAACTTCCCGTGAAGCAACAAATACACTAACAGGAATAAGTATGAAACTTCAGATTTTACTTGAACATTCTCTATTTAAAAAGGTAGGAGAAGGGGGTAGTGCAATGGAACATTTCACACCTCAATTTAAACCATTGTTTTTCAAAGGAAATGTAACTTGAAATAACCATGTATTTCTTACTAAGTGGAAGCAAGTGTTACGCAAACAAAGAATCATGTGTGAAAGTATTTCTTATCTTGCTGCCTGGACTAGTTGGGGGATAAAATAAATCCAAGGTGCGTCCAAACAGAAAATGGAACTCAGACCTCTGGAGCACATGGAGCACCGATTGAAAATGCTGTAAATCATGGGAAGTCAATTGACTGCAGTAGGAAACATGCTCTCTTTGTGCACACCTGTAGGTCAGGACTAGCAAAAGCACTATTAAAAGCAATATCCCTACTTAATTTTTAAGGACTGTTTACAGATCAAAGTGCACTCATTATGAATATGGACGTCACATTTAAATAGTCCCTTCTTTACTGCCATATAAAGTACTCCTAAAATATTTCCTTTTTACTGTGAAGTAAAACATTTCTGGCACCACCAGTCCCGTCCCCCCCCACTCTAAATATTGCTCCCACCAGCAAATGGTAGCTATACAAAGAGTATATTTAAAAGTTTTATACCGTAGCTCACATCATCTAAGGTGGACATGAGAAAAATTTCTTCTCATCAGTCCAGCCTTCACTTCATTAGTGTACATCCTACTTTCACAAGCCCAGCTGAGTTTTTTGTGTCACACTGTATCACCAATGGTTCACTTCCAAACAACCTAGTCCTGAGATATAAATAATGACATCTGAAAAGCAATAGCAGTATTCTTCCTGCCATGCTCTCCATGGCCTCTCTTCTCCAAAAAACGCACTTCAGAAAAACCAGGATTTGCAGTGTGTTTTGAAAGTGAGTGCATTCCAATCAGGATGACCTAAGGCAGATTCCTCAGTAAGGTTCTGTGGTGAAATCACTCTTGTCTTGTCTCTGTTGACACTATAGTGGGGGGTTGGACATCAAGCATCGTAGCGTGGAATAGGTAATCAGGACTTTCTAGTGCTTTCTGAGTTTCCAAGTAAATCACCTTTGAAATCTTGATGGGCCATCAGCACTTTAAAAAAGGATTAATCCTATTCAGAGGACATGTTTGATATGTATACTTTCCTAATATTTAAAGGCTCAAAAATGGTATTCTTCAGTGTCTGTGTTTAGCTGTGCTGTCTTTAGTCTACAATGCTTCAGATGAGTAGTGTAGATATTATTCCATGCATTTTGGAATTTCTGTACTGCTTCTCACTTTCTAAATGCACCAGAGGCAGCGATCTTTACTGAGATTGATACACTAGAGGGTCTGATAGTCATGATTGCATTTATGATCTAGCACAAGTCTAAATCAGGAAAAAAATGTAACTGAAATCAATGCAGCTATCCTTATGTAAGGATAACACAATGTCAACAGAAAAGACACTGACCTACAAGTTGTTTCCACCAACGTAACGTATAACACCCTTTTTTTATCCCTAATTTGAACTTCTCCTTGTACTTTGTGCCTCATGTTTGTATTAGTGACTCTATGATGCTATGAGTGTAATAATATGTATCTTGTCATTTGTAAAAAGCACAGAGATATCTTTTTTTGTACAACCTGAAATTACAAAAGCAGTCAATCAGAGTTTAGAAAGCAAATATTTAAGGATGACTAAGTCTATAAATAATAGTACCAATCAGCTCAGGTTATTGCCAGTTCAGAAACAAGAGCTTTGTAAACGGAAATACTTTCATGTCATAATTATTATGCAAGGGAAATCAACATCCTTCAGTCTTATAAAATAGCTTGGAAAAAAGACACTAGGAAAGAAATGGCCTTCGTTCTTACCTCAGGTTTAATCCCCAGAGGAGTAATTTATCATCAGTTCACATCATTTTCAGTTTGAGTTGATAGAGGTGTACTCGATGTCCTGTCGTCTGCCTCTCACAGCTGCTTGGGGTTCCTTTCATCCTCTTAAAGCACGTATGGACAACTTTCATAGCTTAAAAGGTATTTTTATTCCCAGTCAGGTGCTGTGGGACCTAACAGGTATAGACGTATTCCTACGGCGTTGCTCCAATCAACCAGACCAAACCCAGATCTGCACCTTTTCCCTCTAAAACATGATAAGGGAACAAGCCAACTGCTGACTGACCAGTGTTCCTTATGCCAGAAGAATGTCCTCACTGGCTAGGTCCTAGGCCTGAGCCATCTCTTGACTAGTTTGGCATGAGGCTATTCCAAACCTCGTCCCTTTATTCATCCTACCTCAAGGATCTGAGTGATTAGATTCCAACCTCCTTTCCAAAACCGCCTTTTTAAAAAAATATTGGCACTGTTTCTGCTAGTGACAACCTCTATGTAAAAAATGAGTTCCTTCCTGTAAATTATTCCGATTCTGTAATACTAATCTGGTGTAGCCCCATCAAACAGCATTACGCTTTGAAACCTTTGCTAAAAATTGCTTGTCTCATTATTTTCCTCTTTTTTTTCATGCCAGTGGTTTGGGATTTTTGTGTGTTTTCCTTTGTTTCGATCAAGATGATGTTTTAAAATGATCTACTAGAAAAAGTCTCTCTGAACTCACTTCCTCTCCAAGGAAGGAAGCAAATCAATTTTTTATGATAATTCCTACAAGATATATTTTATTTTATATTATACTTACAGTACATTAAAATAATCATCAGAAGAAAATAAGGTTGTAGTTAAATGGAATAAAAATACTTGAAACCTAAAGTTTAATGTCTGCTTTTAGTTAGAGAGTTGTGTGGCATAACTTCACCGACAGCACCAGTTCTGAGCTCGGTGGTATCCGCTGAAAATCAGAGATGAGGAAATGTAACGGGGATCCTTAGCATGAGAAGCTGGTCAACGAAAAGACAACTATTAACTTATTAATGTGCTATGCCCTTGTCTGTTATGATTTATTTCTTTAACATTTTCCAGTGAAACATATTGACATCAATAACAAAGTCCAGAATATTGACAAAATGAGGAATCAAGGATTTTCTGATGGTGGATGCATTTCTGCAGGAGGCAAATAGCAGACCCAAAAGAAAACTATGGGGTGCGTGGTGCACTATAGTGGACAACATCTTAATGGATGGGCAAGTTTTTCCCTTTCCTACTTTAGATAACTCATACTTTTTTGATCAAGTCACTGTTAGATTATTACTTGTCCTCATGACTTTGTAGCTGCTGCCTTTCTTGTATCAGTTAGGAACATTCAAACTGGAAATAAGGCACAACTTTTAACTGTTCTGGTAACTAATCATTAGGACTACATCACAACTTCACATGGAGTCCTTAAGTCAAACCTGATTCTTTTCCTAAAAACTTTATTCCAACCTAACTACCTACATCACTGGACTTGATGCAGTGATAGGGTTTGGTTTATGCTGTGCCCCGGGTCAGAGCAGATGCTCCCCTTTTGGATTTAAGGATCCATGAAACAAGCTGGTGCTTTGGTTTATTTCCAAAGAATCTAGTAAAACAATCAGAGACAGTCCCCGAACAAACAAAACTGACTGCCTTGCACCAGTGGAAGTAAATTCATTTAAAATGTGTTTTGACACCTAAGCAAAAGCTGAAAAAATAAAGCTTCCCTTTCATTGGTAAACTCCACCTCACCTGCTTAAAAACGCTACCACAGATGAAGTTTCTCTTTTTAACAATAAACTATTTAGTAAATGTTGGGCTTCAACCTTTCACCTTTACAGCCAAATCATTAATTATGACCTTTTTAGTGCTGTTATTAAGCAGTTCCCCTCTTCTCCTTCAAATTATTTTTCTTTCCTAACAGTGAACCTTCTGTGTTAGTGGCTCATAGACTGGAACCCTTGTAACATGTAAGTAGCATCCACAGATCAAAGGGGAGGAAAAAGGTTTACTGGAAGGGGGCAACACAGCAAAGACAGAATGATAGAGTTCATGAACAAGCAAAGCAATGACCCCTCTTTTTTTTGTCCTATTTTTTAGCCTGGATTGTGTGAGTGTAGTTCTACAGGGACAGCCATTGCAAGTCACGGAAGTGTGGAAGCTTAAATCATATGAGTCTCTGCCTTCTTAGAGCAGACAAGAAGGCTGTAGACATCTCTCCAGCAGGTGGGCACCCGAAGCAAGCACGATGGGCTGCCACAGACACGTGTTCCCATCAGGGCTGCCTCCAGCATGGGCTTTGTTATGGTCTGGGCATTGCCTGAGTAGCCCAGTACAGAGGGAAGAGTCACCATCCGAGGAGGATTCATCGTCAGCCACTGTGGAGACTTCCCTGATACAGTTCACAGAAAGAAAGAGTAAATTTTCCTTTGGATAAAGAGGCCCTCCCTTTACATCTGCCCAGGAATTGCTCCAAGATGGGATGGGAAGGCATGGGGGTTTCTGCTCTTGGAAAGGATCGAAAGCCACACTATGCAATGCATTAGCTCAACTACAGATGCATAATACTTGAAAAAAAGTACTTCATTTCTTCGGTGTGAGTAAAGACTACAATGCTGATGTGTTAGCTTGAGATATGAGGTCAGTTTTGTCCTTGCTCACACATTCCTTGAGGCCAACCACCAACTGGATGCTTACCGGGTTGCCATTCACACAGCACTCCCAGCCTGATGGGAATGTTTTCCCTTCTCTGCTGAATCTTTAAGGCATTTACTGAGTGACCCGCTTTTAAATTTGTGCAATGTTATCAGCAGAGGTGAGAGTCAGTCCTTTCATAGATACTTGTGGCATTAAAATTGAGATATCTTTTTTTTCTTAGTAAGTTAATTTTAAACTTTATTCTTTCTTCTTTTCTCTCTTTCTGAGTTGCCGGAGGTTGAACTTATCTCAAGAGAAATGAAACAGAGATCTGCTGCCACCTTCTGGTCGCTTGGAAATCCTGCCACATTCCCAACACAAAATGCTGTGAAATAGAGACCACGTTTCACTAAACGGTGAAAATATCCTTCTGTCATCTGTGCAATATATTAGTTATCACCAAAAATACACTGAGAACTTTGGAATTAATACAATACTGAGTGAAATATTTGGGTAAAGGGTTCCACTCTTGTGCACACAATATAGAAAATAATTTATAACCTGCCAAGCTTCTGTGTGGGCTCAGCTGGTGTTAGAAGTCAATCTTTTGTTGTGTGTTATGTTCAAAATCGGAAACACTCTCAGAATACATCTTGTTCTCAAAAATCACCTCAATTTTAAACCCATCACTGATTGTAATTATTAAGAATTTCTTAAGTCTGTAGTTTGTAATATTTGGCGTGGCAAGAATGGATCAGAACATATGTGAATGTGCTATTCCTGTTGAAAGAGTTTTTCAAATAGTTAGGAGGTAATCCCTTGGCTTGCCTGTAATTATTTATTTCAAACCTTGAATTACTGTGTTATATAAATACTGATAATAGATAAATACATCAGAAACTGGCCACATACACATGTGTACACCATATTCAGCTGTAAGAATATTTTCCTGGGTCTTCAGCCCCAAACCCCTGACCTTTTCTTCTTGACATAAAGGCTCTTTTGTCTATAAGCAAGGTAGCAGGCTGAACAGCAATTTTGGCCAGCCGCAGGAAAGACAGTATTAAGCATTCACTTCTCAGAGGCATCAATATTGCTAATGATTTCAAACCCCTGAGTCAGGCCTCCTGAAACCATTAGACAGGCCTTACGATCATCAGTGCTTAAGACAACGGGGTAGATGTAAGAGGGGTTTTTTTTTAACTTTTCAGCTGTTTTTTAAATCTTTACAGTTCTGTGTTTTAAATTTTCGTCAATCATCCTGGCAGACAATTTTTAGGAGAAACTCAGCATCTCCTGTGGTTACCTGTCTGCAGGAACTGGAGTTTTAAGAGAGGGGGAAACCACACGCACAAAATCAACCTCAGTGTGTGTGTTAATATTGGATGGCTCTGAAATCAGGAAAGTCAGCAGCATGAGTTCAAGATGTTTGCAGCCCACTAAAATGCTCAGAGTATTAGAGCCCCTTAAGCTGTCATTTAATCATGAATACTGTCCCACTATGGAGGTGATGGCGGTCCTGTCTCAGACTATAACTGTTGAGGCTCGTATGAGCTTTGCCATCTCAACCCAGCCACCAGAAAAAGCAAGTCAATACATGTAAGGCTCCTGCTGTCCTTTCGTAAGGGACCAAATCCTGGCATCTGGGATGAATATACCTTGCAGCATCCCTCCTTAATCTTCGCAGGTCCTCACATTTTCTGGCTACAGCCACCACTGTGCCTCCAAGACAACCTCTGCCCCTTGCCCAAAGGCAAAACTGTTATACCTGGGTCATATGCTGGGCCTGATCCAATCATAGGAAACACCTCACCTGAAGAGCCAAGTCTTTCAGAATGAGAACAACAGCCTGGATCACACAGATAAAACTACATTTATCTGACAGGCAACATCAAAAGCAAAAGTCTTCAGTGAGTTAGGAGGAGAGACTGGGAACCCTCATTTTTTGTTGCAGAACTTAATCGAGTCTGATATTCAGAAAATGTTCAGCATACACCCTTAGAAAATCAAGAACAGTGATGATCCCTAAAAGTAAAGCACTGACAGCATTAGTCCCTTCTGAAAATCTCAGCAGCATTTTTTTAATCAGGGTCAGCCTTGTAAGGAAGAGATAAGTAATGATTTCCTATAGTCTGTAAAATTCTGATGAGAGTAAAGTAAACATTGCTATTACAGGGTTACAGAGTCAATTTCCTATCACTTTTCACTAGGGCTATTGTAGGGAAATATTTGGGTAACCACATGTTGTGCTAAACCCCCCTAAACACTAGCAATGTTTCCTTTTTAGGAAAAGAGGTTTGTGGATGATTTAAAGCCTGATTTGGTAAATTGGACCCTATTTTACTCTATAAAGGAATGGGGGAGAAAGGCGAGGGGGGGGCAAAATTATATTACACATTACCAGATTTCCAGGATTCTGCATTTTCTTACTCATTAAACTTCACATTGAATATGCATCACTTCTCTGCACACAGTTCCAGCCCTAGGGATTGCATAGTCCAAATGTATTTTAATTACATTATTTATTATTTAAATTAATTTAATTACAAAAAATAACAGACTCTGCACATGTTCGAAAATGCCATGCTGTACAACTAAATCTTGAGTAATTGTTAAATTTCTTGCAGGCCTCCTGCTAGGAAGTACTGTTTTTCTTTAAAAGTGAGAACACTATTATATCCGTCAGTGGAAAGTTTACACATTGTATTTCTTCTTTCATATGCCGTTAAACATGAGGCTCTCTCATTTCCCCCTTTCTTCAGAAGGCAGGAGACCCATCTGGTAATATTCTGCAGATCAGCATTTCTTAAGGAGAGTTTGATTTAAGTGGTGGTTTTGTTGAAGGCAACAAAAAGTAACTTATGAACCTGGGTTACAGCACTATGTCTTGTGTTGTTATTAAACTTACTCCATGCTAGGTCCATGCCAAAGATAGGGTTGTCTTTAAGCTGTGGAGAAAAGAGGTATTCTCTTAGTTCTCACCCCACTGGATTTTGGACTTGTGGCAAAGAAAAAATGCCCAGTGTTTGCATAGCTCTTGACTTGCCGTCTAATTTTGTTCTGAGAGTTTAAAATTGATGTGCATAAAATAAGAATTCCCTCAAACTCATGTATAGTTACAGTTTGAAAAACAAACAAACAAACAAACAAACAAACAAACATTTTCAAGACTGATGACTCTCTGTGCATGTTTTCACTTCTGCATTCTGGCTGGCAGTGGGGACCCAGGTGTTGAGGTACCGAAAGGTGGATATTGCCGTCTTTCTTCTCTGAACTTTCTCTCTCTGAGCAGGGAATACATATCAAAATGTGTGAAAACTGTAAATAAATCTCTCTTGGCTGAGAGAATACAGCTAAGGGATTTTGCTACAAAACAATGTTCCAACAAAGATAAAGAAACTTTTCAAAAGTTTCCTCTTGGAAAAAAACCTCTCGACAAGAAGTTGGATTCATGATAAAGCCATCTTCTTCTCTTCTCACACCCTAAATACCCATAATTACCCCAGAATTCTGTCTCCTGTTCAGCAAGACTTTGATTTGATAAAAGAAAGTAATGTGTTAAACCCACTGGAGAATTTCATGCTGCCATTGCTGGTGTTTTGCATGCACTTTAGTCAATAGTGATAAAAGCTTAGTATATGCATCGGGCAGGGAGAATACTGTATAGGAAAAGCCAATTCAAATCAGCGATCTACATAGTTCATATTTTGTTTCTAAGAAAGGGTAGTGACAGATAATTCAGTCTTGGTCATTTAAGTAATTGCATCATCTGCAACTATTACCATCTCCATACTCAGCATCCTAACCAAAGGACTAGCAATTATGTTAAACAGTTCTACTCAAACACACTGAGGCAGCAAAATGCTAAGGTATGCAGTGGTGAAAAATGCACTTTTAATTTTAGCCTGGATTCGGCCAACCTAGCTTAGGAAATTAGCTGAGGTCCAAAACTATACCTGAACTCTAGGCTGTCTTTGTGGTTGTCATAGAAAGAAAAGCACTTGTAGAAAGCAGATAATCCCATATTAACTGTCCCTCTTGCAATCTGTCTACTTTACTGCCTCTTTCTGTAAAGACAGGCCAGCAGGACTTTTGGCAGTCAAAACAGACAAATTAGGAATGACCTTTTTTTTATACCGCACCATAAGACTGCTTATTTGATGGACTGTCTTCCATCAGTGACTTAAACACAGACTTTCTGAAAGTCCTTTTTCTCCCTTTTATAGGGAGAACAGTAGATATCGTTTACCTTGTCTTCAGTATGGCTTTCCATACTGTTTCAGATAGCATCTTCATAGAGAAGCTGATGAAGCGTAGGCTGGAAGAGCAGAGACGCGGGTTGAAAACTACCTGAATGGTTAAGCTCCAAAGGTGGTCATCAGTGACATGAAGTCTAGTTCGAGCCAGTAATTAGCAGAGTACCACAGAGGTCAATACTGGGTTCAGACCTGCTTAATGCCTTCATTCATGATCTGGATGATGGGGCAGCATGTCGTGACCTCAGCAAGTTTACTGATGACACAAACTGGGGAGGAGTAGCTGATACAGCAGAGGGTCATGGTGCCTACCAGAGGGACCACAACAGGCTGGAGAAATGGACTGACAGGTACCTCCTGAAATTCAACAAATGGAAGTGCAAAGTCCTGCATCTGGGGAAAAACAAGCCCATGCACCAATGTATGTTGGAGCCTGCCTAGCTGGAAAGAAGCTCTGCAGAAAATGTCCTGGAGGTCCTGGTTGACACCAAGTTGAAGGTAAGACAGCAGTGTCCTCTTGCTGCAAAGAAGGCTAATGGTATGTCATGCTGCCACTTGATCAGCTCCAGCACGTGGTCAGGATGCCACACACATCGTCTGGAATGATATGTAGGGCACATTACTGCTACTTAAAGTACAACTCTCTCAAATCACACTAACACTGGTGGAGCCAAGGGGTAGTGTGACCCTTACCCACATTCAAAATGCGTTTGCATGATTGACTGTTGCTGTCAGACGACCCAGACATTAAGTGTCCATGACAGCCCATCAGAGCCATGGCATTGCCCATGATCCTGTGTTTGCTATTGGTGATCAGATGAGCCACCGTGTGGGCAAGGTGTTGTTCATCCTTCTTACTGTCTCAATAAAGTCTGGTTTATAACATATTGTGAGACTCTGTTACTGTCCAAACCACGTAGTATCCTGGGCTACATTAGAAGGAGTATTGCCAGCAGGCTGAGGGAAGTCATCCTTCCCCTCTACTCAACACTGGTTAGGCCACACCTGGAGTGCTGTATCTGGTTCTGGACTCCCCAGTATGAGCAAGACATGGACATATTGGAGAGAGACCAGCAAAGGGTCACAGAGCTGATCAAGGGACTGGAAAATCTCTCATACGAAGCAAGGCTGGGAGATATGGAATTGTTCAGCCTAGAGAAGAGAAGGCTGATGAGGACAATCTTGTCAGTCTATGTGGATGCCCAAAGGGAGGGTGTCATGACAACAAAGCCAGGCTCGATGGTTCTCAGGGACAGGACAAGAAGCAATAGGCACAATCTGAGACACAGTGGGTTCTAGTCAAACATCAGGAAAGACCTATTCACTGTGAGGGTGGTTGAGAACTGGCACAGGCTGCCAAGAGGAGTTATGGACTCTTCATTATTTCAGATATCCAAAAGGCATCTGACATAACCCTGGAAAACTAGCTCTAGGTGGTCTTTATTGAGCACAGGTGTTGGATCAGATGACTTCTAGAGGTGCTTCCAACCTCAACCATTCTCTCATTCTTTGGTGGCGTCAGAGAATTTTAGTTTAGAAATTATACACCCATAGCTATTTCTTATCTGATAAATTTCCTTCCCACTTAAACTAGTGCAATGTTATTGGTTTAGGTTGAAAATCAGTTTTGTTTTTACACTGATGACTGGTGGGTCCAAGTACACCACCTGCCTTCTGTGAGGGTCTTGAACTTTCTCTTCCCCCACTTCTGTTTTTGTGGTTCCTCTTTTCCATCATCTTTAAAAGCCCATATCCTTCTTTGGAAGGATTTCTTACCTCTGATTTTTGTCATTGTCTTGTATTTTCCCTTCAGTACATGTTATTTGAAAGTAGACCGATAGCATAAGACTGACTTTATCTTTCTTCCAGAATGGTACCATGGAGCCATATATGCTCCATGCAGTCAGGGCCTAAACAGAGCTTCTGTTTCTGACAGTTTCTCACAATTTATAGGGCCAGAGGTGAACTTAAGAGTTTAGTTAAAAGCTTCAAAACAAGAACCTGAAAAGGATCCCTCCCTCTTGAGAACACTTAAGAGATTTGTGGTTCAGTGAGACTTTCCATTCCTTAACACAAATTACATGTAAGAAATTAATTCCTCACTGCTAGATTAAACATTCTACAACTTTCCCCAAGTCTAGCTTTGCTATCTAAGGGAGTCATGAAAGTAATGATGAAAAACTTCAAATTCTGGATGTACATTTTGGGTGCTTTTGAACCTAATATAAAATTCCAACTGTGGACCTTCATGTGCCTTATATATTCCTACTTCCTAGAGACAGGGTACCTGCAGATATGATACCTGATACCTTTGGCTTCTGAGGAGGATGTCACCAAGCAAGTTGCAGTGCAGAATAAACCTACCAGATGGAGTCATATTTTAGAAAGCTGTTCATTTGGCCTTTCTCGATGAGAAAGAAAATGCTGGGGAAAGGGGAGGGTGAATGAATAGAGGGAAAAAGTGATGACTCCACAAAAAATGAGTTGGTTTTGCTGAAAATGAGGTGAGCCTTGGGGCAAAGCAATAATGGAATAGTAACTTAAATTGATAAAATACCTTTCAGCATGGTCTCAAAGCACTGCAGTGTTATTAAAATCTAATGCCAAATTTAGCTCTACAATAAAAAGACAAAACAAAAGCAGTTCCACAATATAGAGAAATACATATAAAATTCCAAAAATAGAGTAACTCTAAACCCTGAACAATCTTACTTTCCCCCTAAGTTTGGAAATATGAAGTGATTTTCAGGGCATTGAGTACAGGGGTACATTGTTGTGCAAAGATCGCCATAAAGTAAGTAGACAGTACACGTTTTCGGGTAGGGAGCAAACTGCGTGCAGAAAGTAAATCTCTTGGAAATGCCATAGACTCTAGGAAACAGATTTTTAAAATTGTCCATAGTCTTTAAATTAAAGACAGTCCAAGAGTTTGAACTTAGATAGAGAGGAAAGCAGGCAAGGAGAAGGTGGACTTTTACAGTCAAGTTATTTGGCTCATTGAAAGCACTATTGTCTAAAATACCATGTGTGGGTTATGCAAGAAATCAGAATGTGATTTAAAGGATCCTTTTTAGCTTCAAGAATGTGTACATTTACCAGTACTTAATGTTATTTATTGTGGATATAAGTATATCTGGGACATTTGGTGGAATTTTCTTGAAGCTTATATCTGGTGTGGACATCTTGTTCTTTCCTTACAATTAATGCAGAGAAATGGACTTCTTCATTCCTCATTCGCCTGTCTTACTATAGGTATCTCTGTTAGGAGATGATGAACAATGCCCTAGAATTTCTGTTCCACTCCATCAGCTTTTTTTTTCTGCTTTAGACTGGGACCTAAGAGAAAGAGAACTATTTTCCACTTCTGTAGAAAAATGGAAGAGTCAGAACATACCATATAGGCTCAAACTTTAAATAGCCAGCTTGGAAAATACGGAATATGGATGAGACTGCTGTAGGTATTTCTCATATTTTGTAGTAGATAATGAACGCATGTGTTTCCAGGACATCTGTGTAAAACATATTTTCTCTTTGCTGTACTGAATGTTGTTGGTCAAACTAGAACTACATTTGGTTATCAAGATATTCATTTGTGTGTCTGGCAATTTATGAAACTATTGTTAGGTATGGATCTGGAAAATAACAGTCAAATGGATTTAGAACATAAAGGAAGAAATAACTTAAAAATTAGCTGTTTCCCACAAGGCACAGCGGTGAGAGATTCTGTTAACTGTTTTAAGTAATGATCTGCTGTCTTCTGGAACTGAAAACAAAACTAACAGTAAGGCCAGTGCTCACAGGACATATCCAAACTGCCTGTTTCCAGAGTCCTTGTCAAACAAACCCAAGACTATGACAGCAGATTTGCTCAAGATAATGGATTCTGGAAAGTGAGTCTGGGAGGGCATGAGGCACGGGTGCTTCATGACCATAGCCTACTATGAGGAAAACAAAGGAGCTGAATGAGACTACAGCCCATATTAAAACAATCAGTGAAAGACAGAGAACACTTTCATTTTGATGCAGTTCACATTTTAGTGTATTTCACCTATCAAGAACAGAAGTGCACCAAAAAAGAGAGAAAAGAAAGGAATGCAATCCTACAGAATCTGGTTAGTGGAAATGACCTGGAAAATTATAAGCCAAATTTGTCAGAAGTGGATTTTTTTTTAATCTAAACCATCACAGAGCAAGGAAAGGAAAAGTGGCAAATAAAAAGAACGCATCTGTGGTTATTTTAGGAAATTAAGGTATAGCTGATCAATAATATATAAAATAGTAGAAGTGCTGCTATTGATATCAAAAATATAAAGAAAGCGTACATTGAAAAGCATAATTTCAAATCCAGGAACAAAAGAAATAGAAGTGGGTATAGATTCACATAAGGAATGCAGAGGAGGATGACCTGAAACGTGAAGAAATTGCCCTTGGAGTTCTACCAAAACATTGATATCTTACTAAACAATATGATGTTGCTTCTTCATGCTGAGAGTAGGCTGAAACCCTCCAGGTGGGACTTCACCTTGAATGTGAAAAGGGGTTGAATGTTCCTCACTGTCACTGGGTGAGGGTTAGTTTTCATGTTTAGGGGTAAAGTAAAATAGGATCATGGAAAGGATTATTTGGGAATGCACATGGGTGGATATTTGAACAGAGAAACATCAAGGGCTGAGGAATAAGGTGATGAAACATGTTCAGCTGTTTGGGACTATGGTTAAGAAAGTTAATTTTGGAGGTAGGTTTTATAAAATGATGAAAAATACAAAAAAATCGTAACTGTTAGATACGAGAAATAAACAGGACATTTATTTTCTCTTCATTTCAAAGAGGGGTAGAATTGTTTCTCAGGGATATGATTTAGTAGTCGACAGGTACAGTTGGACTCAATGATCTCAAAGGCCTTATCTAACCAAATGATTCTATGATTCATTGTAAAAAAATGAAAGCCAGCTTTAAGTTGCACACTTGGTATTTCACCTGTGCATTGTATTGGCAGGTTAGTCTGACAGGGTTGGAATTACATTGTAGAAACAAAAAATAAGGTAATATAGGTTGATAAACTGTGCATTTGTGAGTCAATAAAAATGTTATTTATAAAAGTTACAGGTCCAAATGGCCCTGCCAAAAATAATAAAAGGAGTTTTATAAGCAATACAGATAGATATATCAGTAAAATATTTTTTTTACTGCAAAATAAAACCATTTGCAGCCTAGGGATAAAAACTGGCTAGGGACAACATAGACACATAGCACATTGTTCACTACAAGAACTAAATGATAAATTGAAAGTCACTTTATTAACTAAAAGTCCCTTTTGTTTTGGGAGATAGTCTGAAGAATCAGAAGGCAGATTGGAGCTCATCTAAAGAGGAATGAAAACTAATAGTTTTCCTATGGGCCATAGGCAGAATCAATTATTTGGGGTTTATTGTGTTTGTGGTATCTTAATATGAAGCAAGACACTAGTGAAATGCCATAAGCTGCCCCTTGTAGGTTGAGGAAATAGTGGACAAAGGAAATGGCACAAAGATCTAGCAAGCTGTTAGAGACACAAGGCCTGAACTGTATTTGGAAAATGGGGACCTCTGAAGTTAGAACTCACAGATACTATTAACTGCCACAATACAGAATATATGAATATCCTCCCTCCCAAATCCTCCTCAACGATCAACTGCCATCATCACTTACACTCGGAGTTAATATGCTGGTAACCAAAAAGTAAACAGTACAGACAGAATGAGCTGAATTATATGCTGTGACCTCATCAAAGTCCAAAAATATACATGTGCCTTTCAGAAGTTTCTAAGAGAAAATGCTAAAGATGAAATAGATCAAAAAATGTTCTCAATTTCAGGCAAGCAGTCATGAGAGAAATCTTTATTACTTGTATCCAATTTAAAAAAGAGAACAAGAACTAAGAGGAGAAAAAATATTTTAAAATCCTGGAATTACAATAAATTTAGACTCCAACAGATTTAAAAAATTACTGTAACTGAGAAGTTTGGCTTCCTGCAAGTTAGTTAAATGGAGAAACTCAGAGATACAGTTAAAACAAAGAATGTGACAAAGAAAAGGACAGGTTGATCTGTAAGAGGAGGGCTTCAGAGAAAATTCCTCATTTAGCAATCATTTTAATTAAAAATTAGAAGATACTAGCATATAGTTCAAAAGAAACAGTGTATTATTTGAGCAATTGTGCAGATCACAAAATTTCAAAGCTGGAGGCCGGGCCAAGAGGTTGTCTTCATGTTTTATACCTGCTTCAGCTATGAATAGGAAATAGAGCCTTTCTGGAGCACTGTGTTACACAGGGCATTCTTATTAGGAATCTGAAGAATAATGTTATAACAAAATTTTGCAGACTTCCGAGAAAGTTGCTTTAAGGAAAAGATTCTTTTCCTTCCAAGCAAGAAAAATATCTGTTGGAGTCCAGAGGTGCAAAAGAAATGAACAAGTTTGGAAAAACATGAAAGTGTATCTTTCAGGGGCATCCTGTTTGTGAATAAAAATAATTTCAGGTAAAAGAATAAATAATTATTTAAAGATTTTGGAGATAAAATGAGTAGTTACTTTTTCCTCTCTTTTTCTAGGAGTCCTCGTGTTTTTGCAGTAGAGAATGGAAATCTCAGATTTAATAGGAGTAATTTTCACCACTGCTGTTTGTGTGTCCTCTGGAATCCTTGGTTTTATTAGTTTTCGTATCATATTAACAGAGCACAGATCTGAGAGGGAACTTGAAGGTAGTTTAATTTGCACAGGTCGTGTGATTCTTTGTACAATGTCAATTTTTTCAATAGTAATAGTACTGTAAACATGTAAATTTAGCTGTGCTTCTAAATATAAAATAACCAATGGCAATCCAGAAAAGTCAGAGACTGTATTTTTAAGGAAACTTAACCAGAATGGAAAAAAAAAAAGAAAAAAAAAGAAAGAGTACAAATTCAATTGAGTTAAAAATACCATAGCATTCCTAAATATAAACCTTACAGGAAAACATGGCAGCATCTATTGGGTTCAGCCCTCTGAGGAAGCACTGGTTAAAACTTATTTGCCATGTTGTGAAAAATTAAATCTTTCGTGAGGACCATAACCATCATAACCATTTTATTCTCAGTGACAAAGACTAACCATGACACAAGAGTAGCTTTGGAAATTGATGCTTTGACAAACTTGTTCATCAAATACCTAGTGTTTTAAAATAATGGAAGGTGTTAAGGAACGGGAAGGAATAAAGATCTTTTCAAGGGGAAAGAGCAGTTACCATTACAGGAAATGAATTTCTTAAATTTCTTTTTCCGTTTCAACATTGATCTTCAAGTATAATAGATAGGTGGGTCTTTAAAGGGTGGGTAAGAATGTCACCTGGAAGAGTGGTCAAGTATGAGTGAGCATGTAAACATTGCATTGTACTGTTGTTCAAAGAAAAGCATTTTCACAGCTTTCTCTGCCTAGTGACCCATTCTTTCATACAGCTCTGTTGAAGAATGATGCAAATCCACTGAACAAATTTTATTCACAAGGATGGACTGGAGCACAATAATATGAGGAATTTAGTTTCTTAGATCTTTGCTGGGAGAAAAAATCTATTAGAAAAAAAGTAAAAGTTACTAATTTAGTGAAGCTATTTGAAAATTGTTAAATAAGTACAAGAATTTTCTTTCTCATGTACACTAACTTTGTTAAAAATAATGAATTCTTATCAAGAATGTTTTGATAATCTTCTTGGAGAGAAAAAAATTCTTCTTTCAAATACTTCAAATAAATATTTTAAAAATCAAAATAAAAATATTGAAACTTTTACTGAGACACTGCCAATATACCAATAACTTAAGAGGAAAAACATTATTTTTTAAAGAAAACCATAAATAAAAAGGAAGGAATATGGAAATTTAAGCAGATTACTTTGCAAGAAGACCTTGGGAAAGCTACTGAAATGGAACTGGATTAACATTATATTTTTCCCACCTTTTTACACAGAGAATATAGTGTGTATTTGTCATATCCTTGCAGAATACATACATGTTCACGGAAACATAGGATTGTAAGTATCTCAAGTAGAAATGAACCCATAGGGATGATTGAGTCCAACTCCTTGCTCCTCAAAGAACAACCTAAAGCTAGACCATACGACTAAGAGCAGCACCCAAGCCACTCCTTGAACTCTTACAGGCCTGGTCCCTTGACCACTTCCCTGTGGAGCTTGTTCCAGTGATGGATCACTCTCTCAGTGAAGAACATTTTTCTAATGTCCCATGTTGCTAAATATCCCCAAGTCAGCATGACAGGCAACTTTTATTCCCCCAAAACTGGTGGAGAATCTTGAAAAAGCAAATGATATGGAGGAGAAAAAAGGGTGAGTGTTGAGCTAGTATTAATTTTGAGAAAACAGAGGTTTTCTGAATTTATGTATCTTCTCTTTCAGTTAAAGAACCAATGCCTGTAATACAGCGTATGTTTTTGTTAATTGGATGCTTTTGAGAAAGTATACATCTGCTATTAACTTTACAATATTAGAATACAACAATTGGAATTATAGAAATCTATCAAGGGATTATTTACCTCTCTTTGGGAATACACAGAAGGCATTCAAACCACCTCTGATGTATTTAAGCATAAGTGCTTCATGACTATCTGTGTTTATAGTTGTAACGAAATCTCTGGACAGTTTTTGTAGAAAATAAACAATTATTTCCAAGACAACGCAATGTTCAGAGCACTGACAAATCCACCCTATAACAAAGAGACTAGCTGACCAAGCTTCAGATAGTGACAAATTTAATAGAAAATGATAGTATTGAAATTCAGATGGACCAGTTTGAACAGTTAGAGGAACTGACGTGGAAATGTTAAACTAATGTTGGCTACTGGGACTTAAATGTTCCATTTCTCCTCTGCAGCAAGTACCACTATAACACTCCCAGATGGCACACTGCCTCCAGTGGTGTTTTCTGAATGTTGGTCTAACACATACAGTGCTCACTGTCTGAGCAAGAGCAGGGGAGGCTACAAGGCTGCATCTGCTTCACACATGCACCATCGGTTCCATTTGGTTACTTGTTTTCTCATCCCCAGCCATGCCCCTTCCAAAGCAATATATACCAAGGGGGTCTTAGGAAGTGGTTCTTCATGGGCAGCAATGGACAGCTGCCACTGGCTTTTATGTCTCTGAGGCAGTGTAAATTACCATGTTTATAAGTACAGCACGGTCTCAAGCATCTTCTTACTATTTTCCTATCAAATCAGGGTTCTCAAGCTGGCAACTGTATCAATTAGGATTGTTAATTCTTTCACCCTAAAATAATAGAACCTAATTTTATCCTCTTTCCCTCCTGTATCTTCGCTCCCTCCAGTGTTTTTTTACTGAGATCGGAGACGCCAATCCGAGCCTAATAAACATTAATAGCACTGGAGCCTAATTTTTCCTGAGCAGACCCCTTATTTAGTTAGATTCTTTTGTCACATCATCCATCACAACCATTGGGTTTAACTTTTTTCCGTGATTCGGTTACATTTAATGCAACAGTTCAGCTAATTTTGTGGCCTTGTACACACAACAAAAGTTTTGTCTTATTTACTGTTTGCTGAATTAGTGTTTTATAACTGAGCACTGATGACCGTCTCTGTACAGCCTCCTGACAAAGTGGAAAATCATGTCACATCAGAAATGGAGATCATTCAAGGGAAATATACCACTCAGCCGAGAATTTTTAAATGGGCTTGTTTACAGGGTGAAACCTCATATACAGCAGAAGTCCCTATTTCACCAAATATTAAGCAATAACAAAAATAAACTCAAAACCAAAACAAAATCCTCACTTGCATACTACTTGGCAATTTGCTTTAGTGCTAACTTACTTAATCAGGAAGCTCAATAAAAAATGTTCATTTTGTGTTGGAAAATCAGCATGTCTGTTGTTCCATGTTGCAACTTTTACGCATTTCAGCCAACACTGGCCTTTGTCGGGCTTATATAGTTTTGCATTTATTTTGACTAAGGCTAATGCTGTCCAAAGTGCCAGAGCTGCTTAACTTGGCTGCTAATACCCAAAGTAACAAAGGCTGTTCTTCAGCATGGACTGCATGATCTTTATTAAGCTTGATGACTAACCAATAAGTTACTAGATGGAATTAACATTTATATATATAAACTGTACAAACACACGCATTCAAAGTTATATTCATATAGACATTCATTTGTAGACAAAAGTATATGCATTTCCTTCCAGCAAAAAAACCCAGAAGTCTGGCCAAATAATTTTTCCAGAAAGGATTATATTAGGTTAGAAGACAAAACAGTTGCATTTTCAGCACTGTGAGAAATTCGGGAATAAATAATTCCAGAAGGGCATACATATGAGGAACAGTTTAACAACTGGATTTCTCAGTTGCTTCAGGCACCTAAAGTTGTAAGCAGACCTCAAGAAGGACTTTCAGAAGTGTTTAACCAGCTTCACTCTCAAAAAGGCTTTTGTTACGCCCAGGAGACAACTACCTCATGTTTAGATACTTACTCATATCTCATATTAGCAATTTTGTCCCCATTGCATTTTGGAGAGAGTATTACGCAGATTGACAATGGGCAGCACCTCAAAAAGACAAAACAAGAATGATCAAACCATTTGTTCACAGCTTTTAGGGCTGAAAATATGACGTGAACCCACTTGCACAATGCCCTTCCTGTACATTGTCTTCTACCTGAAATTTTTATTCAGCTGAGATATATTTTGATTTGTCTGGTGATTTCATCTAGTACTTACTCAGAAGAAGGTAAGATGACCTTCTGAACTTAGTTTTGTCTCTTCTAACTACCATGAATGTAAAAAGCCTGACACTATCCAGACTTTGCCAGTTTGATGCAGGAATAGTTAGTGAGCTCCTTCAGCTCCTCTGGTTAAGCAGATTAGTGCCAGGTGATACTATCTGCAGTGAAGCCAATCTTAACTTCTATTTTGCTTATTCTTGTTAGCTTTGCACAAACTTGTTTGACAGATTTAAGGCAGATTTTGAAAAACAGTTAACCTAGCAGAGAGAAGCAATCATAAGGTAGCTTGGTAAAGCAGTCAACTAATTGTTGGCAGAATAGCCATATTTGCTATTTGGGAAGACCTCAGATATGTCTGATATTCACTACAGGACACGTTTCAAAGTTTATGTGATGTTTCACAACAGTTGCATCACAGGTGGTACCGGCAGTAACACAAGACTTCTACTACCTTTCCTTAGAAGCCATGCTTTCAGCCACTTTGAGTTTCGCTGAATTTCAGCCACTTTGAATTTCTCATGGTCTACTGCCCAGGCTTCCACACCCCTCTGACAGGAATTTGAGGAAGTCTGACCATGACAGATCAGCACATGAATTGCTGTAAAAAGTATTTTCAATGATTTGAAAAGACAATAGAACTGTCTTTCCCTCTTCTAGTTTGTGAAAATGGCTTGAAATTTGAAAGAAAATCATATTGTACCTAAAAAATAATTATTCTTTTCCCTGGGGAAAGAAGAAAATTGGTTTATATATGCTCAAGCTACAAAAATCTGGAAATCACCTCTTCAGAACTTCTTAAGAGGTTGGCTCCTCTAATCTTGGAGCAACCGCATGCACATGCTTATGAAAATAAAGCTTATATGAACTGCAGTCTCAAAAAGCTCTTTAACTTTGTTTTCCATAGAGTATGCTTCACGCCTACAGAAGAATTTTCCACATGCTAGCACTGCTCACTTTACTTACCTTCTGAGGAACATAAAGATTTTTTGGACTCCACAGTTACGTAGAGGTTGACCCGCACTTTTTTTCACTCACAGAGTAAATGGTTGTGCAAGAAGAGGATTAATGTTCATGCAAGATCATAGCATTTTCAGAGGTGTCCAAAGTGGTAGTACTTCTGGTTCTCCCACAAAATTATCAGGTTTTAGTGGATAAAGAAATTAGTAAAACCTTGCCATTTCTGAAGCTGGAAGCTAGCAATTTCCCACCTGTAACATTAAGTAATTAATGAATTTATCATCCCACAATATACTTATTAAAGAAATGCTATGATAACAAAGTAACAGTACAAAGAGAGAAATCAGAGAAATACAGTGGTCTGTGTGTGTATTACGATGCAGTCTTTAATTACACAGCCATGCCCACCAGCAGGACCCCTGCCTCATTCAGTTCACAAGGCAGGCTGTGCTCACAAAATGAGCAGCCATGAAGTATTTCTTTTTCTTCTCATCATTTAATATATGTCCTCATGCCTAATTTTATGCACACCATCCAAACCTTACACTGAATACATAATTATTCATTTCCTAATGGGTTTTTTCCTGGTTTTTTTTTTTTCATAGTATCTTATTAACAGAAATTAATGAATTTATCTTCATAATGCCCCTGTGGTATCATTCTCCCTATTTTACGGATAGGGAATTGTCAAAAGTGCCAGCTAATTTGGGGTGGTAATTTGAGATGCCTGAGGTCTGATATCTCAGAGTATATATCAGTATGTATGCCCAGAGTAGTGCTCCTATTTATCTTAATGACTGCTGGAAAAGCCTGGCAATTTTTCAAAAAAAATTGCAGGATCCCGAGTTGTATGTCCAAGGTGTGAGAATAGAGAATTAATGTGATTTTCATAGAAAATCTGTGACAAAGACAGGATGGAGTCTGGTTTTCCAGGAACAGTCAGTGACTTTTACCACAATATTTTTTGCTCATCTACTGCCTTATGCAGTGCCCATTTGCAAAGCATCAAGTGCTCTTCAAGTCATAATACAAAACTGATTCGTGCCTAAGCACTGCTCACCCTATACTTTTAATGAAGTGGGTGGCTTATTATCTTTAATTTAAATCCTCAGGGACAACACATATTAATATAGCGATGAATTAAACTTAACTTTATTTGGACAATTTCTAATTTTTGGCTAGTGGGCAATTTTGCAGTTTAGAAATTTTTTCAATGTAGAACTGATTAATTTGAACATAGAGGATGTGAGTGAAAAAATAATTAAACAGTACCCATATATGCATGTGTCCACACACAAGTAAACTCACCAAAGCAGAACAGGGGCTGCCGGGTGTGCAAAACAGCCCTTTATTCTTCAACATGTAGTGAACACTGGAAAAGGCAGGAAACACTTGCTGTGTGGGCCTCCCACTAGAGGGGAGTGGAGGAACACAGTTGACCAGTGACTTTGGCGCCCTGGAACAAAGTAGAAACGCTGAGGTTCAGTAGATGTTGATTTTACACAGGTAGAATTCTTAAGGATGCATTGGAAGAGCACTAGGAAAGCTGTGGCACCCTTATTTTCCCTTTTCCTATATGGTGCTATATGATCTTGGTCACAGGACAGCTATGAAGTAGCTTCTTCATTCCTTCATTAAATACAGCTGTACCCAGCTGTCCTCTGCCTGTGTCCTAAGGGAAGTATGCCCTAATAGATAAAATATATTCTGTTCTTCTCTTCCTCCCTAGTTCCAGGTCTTCCTTTCTTCATTTTATTTTCCTTCAGTGTCTTAGCCTCACCATTTATTGCTCACTCTCATTATATGCTCTTAATGCTCCTCCTTAATGATTTTCCATAACTCAGGGATGGAGTTTCCCATCTCTCAATTCAGTTCAGTTCAGCTCCTGAGGCCATATTTTTCACCATATCTCTTTCAAACCTCTACCCTCACTCCTCCATTCCTCTTTCCCACCCTTCTCATTTCCTGCTCAGCCAAGTGCAGCTCTCCTGCAGCACGGTGCAGGGATGAAAGAACATGGTATGGTCTCAGAGTGGGTTCACTTGGCATCCATGACCAATTCTGGCAGAGCATGCTTTGCTGTGCTTGGGTTGAAGCTGCCCAAAGAGTGGAAACCACATGATCAAACAGCAGCCCATTCAGCTGCAAGACTGGCAAGACTTTACAAAGTGCGTATGGGGTTTCAGAGAGGTAGGAGGTGTATGATTTTTCTCAAGTTTATAATTTGGGCAGATTTGCACAGCACAGTCCTTACATAAAGACTACCTTTATACCAAATTTTGGAGGAGCCAGAGGATTTCCAAGGCACAATTTTCTATTGTCATCTCTTGTTTGTAATGTGGTCTAAAGAATATTTTCTGTAGCATCATTCTCATTTTTTCTGAGCAGCAAAGAAACTTCTGTCACTCAAAAATCTTAAAAACCATGACAGAAAAAAACCCTTCCTTCAGCAGTCATATGGCATGGGGCTTTTCAGCTCTATAGTTGAAGTTTACAAAGGTATAAGCAGCTAGCAAATTTTAAACTGTGTAGTGATGTGAATTTTAGCTAACATCGTATCTGTTGCATACCTCCTATACTATAAACACACTCTAAGCATTGCTAGAGTTCCTTTAGAAACCAAAGAGGAATTTTCAACCATATTTTTTTTACCTACCACAAACCATGAATAACATCAGTGGTGTATGTTTGCTCAAATGAGTACTCTGTGAAGACCTGTACATAAATAGCACGTTCTCTGTGTTTAAAATCAGGTTTGACAAAATGCTCCATGCCTTCATCAAAGTAAAATACGTTAATTCCTCTGTCACAGCAAGAGGATAAAGTGAGTGAAGTCATATAATCAACATATCGTCACTTATAACCAAGATATGCTCCCATAAGAGTGAGATTATCACACAAGTTACACTGAACGTTTATAGACTTATTGATCTTATTTTTGGCCAGCAACTTTTTTAATAAACTTGAAAGATATTCCAACTCTTATGTCAAGGACCTGGTTTTAGATGGCCAGATATGGAGAGTGACTCATAAAAGTAGATATTCAACTTTTAAAAAATTCTGAATGGCTACAAAAGCTTTGAAAGAATATGTTATTCAGCTAAAAATATATTTATTTTAATAACCCAGAACAGAAAAATCCTGCTTCAAAAGAATACAAGTAAAAATAACATGGAATGTCTCTCCCACATTAAAATTATTCATATTTGGTATGATTTTGTTTACTATTATTTATTTACATCTTTCAGAGAATTGTATTAAATTATAATAATAATAACTTAATTTTTGAGATCAAAAGAATCTGCATTTAATATTTCATAGGACTATTGTCTGTGTGGTCTCATGTTATCTTATTGGAACATCAAAGCTTGTTTGAGATTTCTGCTAGTACACCCGTGGGCAGATCCCATCTTCACATGGAAGCTATTGTTTGAGATTTTGAACTGTCTTTCATGTAGGGGAAGGAGAAAAAGACTATCTCATACCTCTAAATGGACCACCAGGAGATGCTTTGAAGATGGGATGCAGGCAAAAAATACACTATGTATGAATGATTGCTTAGGAACTTCTTTCATGTGACTGCTGGGAAGAAGTTTTGCTTCTAATGGAAAAAGCTGATGACAAAGCTGGGGAAATTTGACAGTCCGTATGTTTTCTTTCCTTTTTTTGCCAATGAACGTAGGCATGTTTTGAAAGGCTCCTAAATGAGTGGCTGTTGTAAAAGGGAATCTCTTTTTTGAAAGATTTTATGCAATGGCTATTGAGATTCACTGTATATATTTCTTAAAAGCCCCCGATAATCTCTTAGTTTATGTGGGACAGTTTCCCACACGTTTTTAATGTGACTGTGTGAAGCACCAGTCCCTCCTGTATAAAAAGGGAAACACAGAACCCACAGCAAAAGCTGTATTCTTCAAAGTTTGGGTAGTATTTCTCTCTTTGAAATTTACCCATGTAAAAGTCAGTGGACTAGACTGAGCTGGCTGTCTTAGCTGCACTCTATAGTCAGCCGAGAGATACAGGAATCCCCAGAAGTTATCCACACTGACTTAAATATCTCAGACAGGGATATGCTGCTCTCTAGAGATACTTGTTGTTTTCCACAGGGAAGAGGTAGAAGATTTCCTTGAATAGATGTGAGAGAGCTAACCTTGGTCAATTCCAGTTTGCCTTTGGAGTTTTGCCAGTTTTGCTAAGGATGTCAGCGTGTTTGTCTAGGACATTGTTCCTAGGTATCAAGGGGCAAAGCACTACTCAAAGAGCCACCTTCTAGCAGCTCATGGGATTGACTCACATTTATCATTAGGCTTTAGGCAGATTATTACCTTTCTGCTGAGGAACTGTGAAGTTTGGTGTGACAGCTGAAGACCAGGCACAATATTGCGGACATCTCAGGGGATGCTAGATACCGGTGTGTGGACAATTAAATCCAGTCCCTGCATTCAGGTACTTGCATTTAGATACCTGCAGCTTGGGGCTCAATCCGACCTGAACTGCTCACCTGATAGTAAGAAACTTTCTCCCTATGTACTTCAGTTTTTGATTCTGGAGGTGTATATAATCTCTGAAACACCCATGGGTCACTGGGGAAGGATACTACATAAAAAAGGACCACAGATAGAACTCATCCTGACTTAAAGTGGTTGCAGCATGCACTCTTACAGCTGGATTGATTGTCCTGAACCTACATTAAAGTCAACAGAGAGAGGAAGAACTCTAGTGTATAATTCACCTGAACTGTATTTTGTATTTTCTTTAGGCTTAAATGAATAGTTCTCCAAGAGTGCTGTTTTTTCTGTACTGATTATAAAGGGGCTGGATGGTGACTAACTCTGAGGTAATGTCTGCAAGAGAGCTGGCCAGGTCTGGTGGCAGGAACAGCACCCACCCAGCAGCACTCTGGAAAGGGTATGTGAAACAATATACATTTTACAGAGGTATGGCTGATCCTGAAAGCAGTAGAGAGAGGCAACTGGCAGCTGCTCCCTTTGTGCAGCTAAAAGTTACAGTATCATCTCAGCAGAAAAGCCCAGTATGTATTTGCCCACCCCTTAACCTCTTCAGAGAGGAAATAGTAGGGTCTAATTCAAGAAACAATTGCTACCTTTTGCACTACTTATTCAGGAAACTGTGCCTTTCTTCCTTGACTGTGTATGGACTCACCAGTATGACTAAAGGAATTCCAGGAAATCTTTATTTAGTTTTTCTTGATTAAATCTTTTAGACTCATGTTCACATGATGGCAGTTTGTAATGAACAACAAAACCAGTCGCTCAGTGTTTGGATTACTGAGACTGATGGTCGTCCATAGGGTTATTTGAATCATATGCCTCACTACAGTGTGTGGAAAACTGCCTTCACCTCTGCTGTTTAAAGACAGACATGATCTTAGGAATCATTACAATGAGGCAAACAAAAAATTTTGGTAGCCTGTTCTGCTGTTGGTAGTGTATAGTTTACATAGATACGTGAAAAATCTTCCAAGTAAGATGAAGAGGTACTCTGATAACACTCATGCTTTAATCTGAATTTAGGATCAGCACTGTGAATTAATTTTTATACACTTTTTCAGTTTGTTAAACTAACTGTTCTATTTCCAGATACTGTGAGGATATTGGTGAGGCATCCTTAATGGAGACTTTGAAAAAAGGATCCGGATGCAAGAAATATTCTCCTGAAATAAAATATAGGGGAAGAACAGCAAGCAAACATAGTTCTCGCTTTTTAAGAAAGTTAGAAGTGGCACCAGACAAAAGAAAGAGCTCATTTTCTCTTATTTTTAAGCACCTGAAAGATTCTGTTGGCCTATTTTTTTCAGTATTTGTCTAGAGAAAGCATTGTGATGAGGTTTTTTTGTGCTTGAAGCCTTGATTATATAGCTCGTATATAGCATTAAGCCAGGCAGATACTGAGAATATTCTTGTGCACATGTCCCACCGGACTGAAAACATAAACAGCATGAAAGATTTTATCTCTGAGTATTTCATTACACTTGGTGGGATTGTTGCACTAGAGAGAACCACCTGTTTGGAAGATGTTCTGAGGGAAAGTGTCCTGAGTGATTTTTCCGCTTGGGTTTGGTGGAAGAAATACAGACTTCAAGTTATTCTCATCATGTAACCAGAGAGTAAGCAATAATCTATTTTGAGAATACTTGATGTGCATGTAGGTTACTGAATTGATGTTTTAAGCGATTTGTTGTGTTCACTGGAAAGCAACGGAAATCAAACTACCCCCTTGTCTTCATCAAACTTTGTAAGCTGCAGCAAAGTCAGTTCTTCTGACCAGCAAGGCTGTTCTTTGTCTTCAGCTGTCCAGCACTTCTTATAGCTTTCCTTGATATGATGTGCATGCTCATGTTATCTAATCTGTAAGACCCATTGAGGCATCTTGCACTGAAAAAGTTAGTGTACTGAAGCAATAATCTGAACTTCTATGCAAAATAACATAAGATGTTGTGATAATATTTTTCCAAAATACCCAGAGATGGATGGCTGTATGGACAGAATACTACAAGGACAGAAATACATCTGATACTAAGATGTATTCTGCATTGGTGTGTGGTCCAATAGTTTATCTGTGTCTTAGAGGACATACTTTTATCATATTTGCTAAATCATTTTGCCCTTTAGGCTGTTTGTAGATTTTCTTCCTTTTCTTCAAAGACTAAGCTGCAAACATTTATGTAAATGCTGACACACCATCAAGACTTCCAAACAAGTTCTTTTCCTACTGTTTGAGAGCTGAGTATACTACAGCATGTGTGCTATCCTTTCCTCACACATTTACCTCCCTGCTTCTTTTTTTAGTTCAGTGCTTTACTCTCTGTAGAAGCTGCCTATAATTCTGTGCACTATTTGTTCAGTTTCTAGCATAGTTGTCCCATACTCAGTTTCCTGTTAAGTGCTGCTTTACTGAACATGATAAACCACAATTTATTATGTAATTTTTTACAGCAATGGGTGTTACCAACTCTATCCCCAACAATGTCCTGTTTCCTACACTGGTGCTGGTCAAAAGAGTGCATTTTGCACTTACACAGAAGTGTCACCTGTGCAAAATAGTTGCTTATCTTTAGTGGTCTTGAAAGAGTGGAAAAACAGGGTGACAGGAACTTCATGAAGTTCAGAAAAGAAGCGCCATCTCCTGCAACTGGGAAGGAAAATTCCAGACAACAACACAGACCTGGGGCTGACCAGCAGGAAAGCAGCTTGGCAGGGCAGGCAAAGCTAATAGACAACTAGCTGACAATGAGTGAGCAATGCACTCTTGCCACGGAGAAAGACAATGCGCTGCATTAGGCAGAGCTTTGCCAATATGTAGAGGCAGCTGATCCTTCCCCTCTGTCCAGCAGTGGTGAGGCACTTCTGGAGTGCTGGGTCCTGGGCTGAGCTCTGCAGTACAAGAGACACACAGCCATACTGGAGTGAGTCTAGTGCAGAGCCACGGAGATCATTAAGGGGCATCTTTCATGTAAGGAAAAGCTGAGAGAGCTGGGACTGTGCAGGCTGGAGAGAAGACGACTTAGGAGAAATCTTATCCATTTGTATAAATACTCAAAAGAGGACAGTAAATAAGACAGATTCAGAGTCTCCTCGGTAGTGTCCAGTAACAGGACAAGAGGATAGGCACAAAACAAAACAAAAAGATTAAAGTCAATCTGAATATAAGAAAGCACTTTTTACTGGGGGGGTGGTCAAATACAGGAACAGGATTTGCGGAGGGGCTATGGAGCCTCCATCCTTGGAGACACTCAAAATCTAACTGGATGAAGTTCTGGGTCACCAGCTGTTGTTGACCCAGCTCTGAGCTGGACTAGATGACCTCCAGAGATGCTTTCCACTCTCAGCCCTTCAGTGGCTCTGTGTGGATTCATGATTTCTTTGGCAGCTAAGCAGGGCCATAAGATCGAAAACAAAAGATTTTTTTGCCTTTTCGCAGAGGCAGAAAGAAAGGAAGAGAAACACACCCTCTAACTTTCCACTTGTTTTCATGTCTTATTATTCTCCAGGAATGACCATCTAAGTGTTTTTCCTATACAATACTTGGAAGTCGGAAATAAAATTTAAATTGTAACAGCTAGTGGAGGATGTCTATATTGCACTGATTATCAATATTCTGACTCTGTGCTACTGTGTACTTGCAGTACAAAATCACAAAATCTTGCTTATATAAGCAAGACTTCAAGTCATCACTTTCAGAGGTGTCCTTCCAGTCAAACTGCTCTTCCTTTTTTAAAAAAAGACGTTTAATATTTCTATGAGTTTCCCTGTTGCTGCATGAACAACACTAACAAAAAGTTGCCTAAGTTCTGTCTTTCAACTCTTTTGGTTTCTCAGCTTCAAAGAGCCACATCAAAATATCTTGCAACAGAACAAACACCAACTGTATATTTTTTCAACATTCAACAGATATCACATTCTACAAACTGCGCAATAGAATATAGAGAAATGCTGTAAAATTCCTCTTTGACATACAGCAGAGTCCATTTATGCTGAGGTAGTTTTATGGGTATGTTGCAAATTGTTTTGCTTTGTTTCTTTAAAGACACTTTCACGTCAAACCAAAAAGTGCTGTAAAAGGCTGATCTATAACATTTGGGGTAAAATTATTTTGTTGAAACACATCATTGAGTTGTCTGAGTTTTGTCTCTTAAAGTTATGACACTTGGATGTTACTATTTTCTCCCCATTCCCTTGAATTCACTGCTTAGGACAGTGCTCTCGCTGAGTTTCATGTTAGCAGATGGAGCACCTCAGCCAAGATGCAAACTTTGAAAACAATTCTTATTTGATTGATTTCAATCCAAGATGTGGAATAACTTAACAGTTGTGAGTTCAATCAAAATTAAGAGGAAGTGCAGACTCTCTCCTGACTACCTTTTTTACCTCAATCTACACTGTATTAGCTGTACTACCTGCTTTAGTCAGGGGGTGGGGGTGGTAATTTTCTGATGTGTAGATGTTCTCCAGTACCTGGGTACTCAAATCCTTTGTGTTGTTGATTGTGATCTAACATCTTCTGCAAAACAGCATGCAAAACACAAGACATTCTCACGCATTGAGATACCATGAGCGATAACTCTGCTCTCAAACATCTGCTGGACCCTTTGTTTACTGTTGCTCTTTGTACTGAAGTTCAAATATTTTGGAATGAATTGGGGAAAATTGCACAAGAAGCCCCCCAACTTATTTGTTTTTATGAATAGCATCTGCAGAATATGATGGGAAACAAACCCATCTGTTTCCAGTGGCTTTGCTGTATTTTGCCTTTCTAGTGACTCATACAAAAACCTGAAGCCGAGCTCTTTGGGACATTGTCTCCTTTTTTGTTATGTAGAAAGCCCTGGGTAAACTCAGTACACAAAGACAAGATACGTACAGGTGGAGCAGGTATTAGTAGACCCAGAGTAAACCTTGTAACTTCAGCCTCATAACTTCTGGATGAAGAATATTTTGGATGGAAACGAAGACTGAGGTCTTGGCTACCTAGTGAGATCTCAAACCACATCCATTTTCTAGAGGTACCAGCGTTGCTCATGGTAAGATTTATTGTAAATTGGAGGCAGATTTTTGCCTGTATTTATTAGTTTCAACTATCTATGAAAATTTAATGCACTGGAAATGTTACTTGCACAGTAAATAGGTGTATTTGGGTCTGCTAATCTAGACTGTGTTTCACCTGGACATCCAAGAGATACTGGGCTCTGCCTGTGTGATATGGTAAGTGGCTGTAGTGTCCCATTGTGTCTAAGAATGCATTTGAGTGGTAGTAGAATTACCACTTGAAAATCCACTCTAAGAGTTCCAGGCAAAAAACATTATTTACTGTTATTGTTGGCCAAACATAACTTTGAAATTTTGGCCTCATTATTCATGCAAAATTGAAATGTTCCCTTTATTTTACTAGGAAGAGGGAGTGATCCTTCCCTTGACCTTTCCCTACTTAACCTTATAGGTTATCAGTTAGAGGACTCACAAGTGTGTAGGAGTCAGACTCTTACTGCTCTTCTTTTTAGTAAGAAGGACCTCCTATACTCATTAAAACACATGGTGCTTTTATGTATATTGTTCTCACCCTTCTTTTGAAGATCAGCTCTTTCACAAAAATAAAACCCTTCCAGTCCAGTTGGCTTAGAGGGGTAAAAATAAAAATGGCTCTGCAGCCCAGAGAGGCAGATGCCCACCAAAAAAGAGGCTGATCCTTTTTCTACGCACCTCATCACTCTAAAGTCATTGGACAAAGCAGAGCTGTTTGTGCTGAGATACAACAGTGTAGGTAATATACAGAATAATAGAACCATCAAGGTTGGAAAAGACCTCTATGATCACCCAGTCCAACTCCAAGCCCAACACCACCGTGTGTACTAAACCATGCCCTGTTTACATGGTATTTGAACACCACCAGGGATCATGTCTCAAACAGTTCCCTGGACAACCTGTTACAATGCTTGACAACCATTTCAATTAATCAATATTTTCTAATATCCAATTCAAACTTCCGTGGATGTAACCTGAGGCCATTTTCTCTCATCCCATCGCTTCTTAGTTGTAAGAAGAGACCAACACCCGCCTCATCACAACCTCCTTTCAGGTAGTTGTAGGGAGCAAAAAGGTCTCCCATCAGCCTTCTTTTCTCCAAGTTAAACAACCCTAGTTTTCTCAGCTGCTCCTCATAACATTTGCGCTCCAGATCAGCTTTTTTACCCTCCTCTGGACACACTTCAGCAACTGTGTCCTTCTTGCAGTGATGGGCCCAAAGCTGAACACAATATTAGAGGTGTGGCCTCACCAGTGTGAAGTACAGGGGAACAATCACTTCCCTGGTCCTGCTGAACACACTGTTTCTAGCAGAAGCCAGGATGCTGCTGGCATTCTTGACCATCTGGACACACTGCTGACTCATGTTCAGCCAGCTATCGACCTACACTCCTAAGTCCTTTTCTGACAGGCAACTCTCCAGCCACTCTTCTTCAAGTCTATAGCATTTCATAGGGTTGTTCTGATAGAATTACAGGACCAGGCACTTAGCCTTGTTAAGCCTCATAAAATTGTCCTCATCCAGCCTGTCCAGATCCCTCTGCAGAGCCTTCCTACCCTCGAGCAGATTTACAGTCCTGCCCAATTTGGTGTCATCTGCAACTTTGCTAAGGGAGCACTCAATACCCTCATCCAGATCACTGATATAGATATTAAACAAGGCCCCAACACTGAGCTGTGAGGAACACCAGTGCAGAGAGCTGATGTTGGATATACCTCACTCAGCGTCTTGACCTCACAAGGCTTATTGTTTCCTTTATCAACCCATCTTATTTCCTTATTAAAAACCTGAAACTGATTATATTGTCCCTTTAATAACCTTCCAAGAACACAGCAATAGAAACCGCTTTTTAATAGAAGTCGTTTTGTAATAGAAGTCTTTTGCAGAGCAATATAGAGCAGGAAAACCATTATCAAAAAAATAGTGATCCTTGGGCATTTTGATACAAGGAAAAACAGAGAAGAAGAAAGCAAAAGAGAGCCATGACCAAAAATTTGTTCCTCTCCTATTCTTCATAATTACAATATTATATGATTCAAAAAAGTAAAGTTATTCTTTTGATCTCTCTTCTGATAACATATTCAGCCTGCCTAGTTATATATTGGGAGCTTTTCTTTTAATAGTCCATTTTGTTTCTTTCTCACACTTCTCCTCTAAGACTAGGAAATCAGAAACTCCAGCCACAGAAGAGGTAGACATGAATCTTATCGCTAATCCCAGGGATTTCAGTTTGAAAAAGAAATGGTTTTATTGCATTAGGAAAGGGACACAGACTCCTTTGTCTGCAGCCAGTGACAGAGCAGTCTCTGTGGGGCTGCAGGGCATGGAGGGAATCAAGGCTCTGCCTCCGCCTGCTCCCCTGGCCCTACCTCACACAGGTGAGGAGAAGAGAGAAAGCCCAAGCAGCTGTAGCTTCTCCTGTTGCAAGTCTGGGGCTTCTTTCCAGGCTTTCCACATTCCAAGTGTGGATACATGCAGGAACCAGATATACACTCATCCTGAGCTTATATCTGCTATTTCCCATCCACAAAACCTTGTGCCAGCAGTTGCCAGCAAGAAACTGAGTAGGAGCAAGCCCTCTAGACGACACTAATTCATCTCACAATTCATAAAGGATAGCAGGAATCTCTAGGATAGTTTGAGTTATTGTTGCATTTCTTCTCTCATTGCATAACATCACTCTTTCAGCCACTGTATTAGTTGGTAATAGATGTCTGCTTAGATACTCAGTGACAAAAAGCCAGTCGGGGCCATGATTTTCTCTTCCATAGAAAATGCTGACTGTTTGTCCATGGTACATTGACAAGTTTAGACATGTGCTGCTTTAAAAAAAAAGATTGCATCTAATCCAGTTTGGTGAGCACTCAGTGAGTGTGACCCTCCATTTTCACCTTGGCCGCTCACAATTTTTTCCAGGAAAAAGAAAAAAAAACTTTTATTTTGCACAGAAGAGTTTAGTAACTGCAAAAATGTAAGCCACCAAAAATCCTAGGATGGTTTTAAAAGCTTTTATAAATACACTGTAAGAAACTTCGTTGCAAGAGAAGCAAGAATTTTCTGCTCCAAATTATGCATTTGATAATTGTAAAAAACGTATTTCCAAATAAATTGAAAAACATTAATGTAATTTAAAATAAACAACAAAAATAAAGGACAACAGAAGTTGTAAGACTGACTTCAGTAAGTCCTGTTACTAGTTTAAAGAAATAAATGTGGTTTCCTTCTATTCTTCTTCTCACTGAAAACCAGACATCAAAAGCAAAACAAACAGTATAGATGTTCAATCTCTCTATTTAAATTGGCTCAGCACTGGTATAGCTACCACACAAATTGCATGAGGAATAAATATACAGCCTGTTTGTTCTGCTATTTGTTGAGAAAATACAGTTCAATTAGTCTGGACTACCATATGATACACAGTTTCTCTCTCTTTGTGTGTATAATTAGGAACAAGATGCAGCATCTGAGGGACTCATGCCTTTGAAGAACATGACAACTTTTGAATAAACAAGAAGGAAGATGCAAAAGTTGCCGTGTACCATTCTTCTCACTGCGGGGAGTGGAACAGGTCTTTTTCTGCCTGGCCATTTAAATTGCTCATTTGTAGCTAGACTTGCATGAATCACTGAAGGCCTGCTCTGAGAGATGGGCTGCACTGACTATGTGACCCATTGTCTGGGAAATGGGAAGAGAGGAGAGGTGGAAAGGAAAGTGAACAGAAGAAAAAGTGGTGAAGAAATGATGGAAAATGGCAGATGAGTGATTAGGGAAGATTCCTGTTACTCTCCTTCCAACAAGTCACTATGTGACAGTTGGTGAATACAGCAAGCCAGCCTGTTATTTCATTCAGTAAATCATGTGGAGCAAAGGATCTTGAATTTTGCTACAGAGCTGCCCAGCAGTCTCCTGCAAAATGATGATCAAGCTGAGAGGCAGATGCATGAGAAGTTTTCATTTTTATAATGTAAAACAAGTGCCTCTTATTTGAACAGCAAGGTAATTTGCAGCAATTTGAAACTTTCTCAGAAGGTAAAGAGTTTTGTTGGAGGCAGCTGTCTCTGCTGAATGGCTTAGGATCAAAGTGATGCCCTTGCAGTCTATAATCTGTTTAAGTTACAGGTATGTCAATATGTCATAAAGTTGAAACCAATCCTGATATGAAGATGGGGTGATTGGTTAAACAGCTTAACTAGAAGTAAGCTGTGTTCTTGGACTTACCTGGCTTGTTATTGTTCCTCTCTGTTGTGCTATGTCCATCCTGACCCCCCTAGATTTTGTGTAGAAAGCATAAAATTGTGTTTTCATAAAGACGTTTTGTTATCCCCTTCAGACACTTTTTATTTAGATCCAACTTCTCATACCCAAGATATCTTATCTTGATGTTTCACTAAATAGTGGTTAAGCCTGAAGCCACAGTGTGCCCAGAAGTGCTGGCTCCCAGCTCTTCATGCTAGGAGCTGGAGCAGAGTATGCCATGGGCATCAGTCATCCTCCTTGTGGTGTGACTGAGGATTACCAGGGTCTACATCTCATCAGAGATGGGCTACAGCAGACACTGGGAAAGCAGAGTCCAGGGATATGTTTGGATTCTCCTACTGCCCCCAACAACCACAAACAAGGAATGTTGTTAATCTGATGTGTGTATTGTTGTACCATGTTTGACAAAATCATCATCAGTATTTCCTGTTGCTTAGGTCTTGTTCTTCATCATCCTGTAGATATTTTTCTAGAGTTCTTCAAGAATGCAAATTTTTTTTAGAGAAAATAATACTTCATTTTGAATTTCAATAATTCCCTATGTTTTATTTTATTCATGAGGAGGTGTTTTGAAAATAAATATTTGAAATACGTGAGTATTTTATTTGGTTCTATTTCTAATCCATTATATATAGTGTGAGTATGGCTGTATACTTACACAAAAGAACATTTATGTCTATGAAATATATTACAAGATATCATAGTTTGTACTAAAAACTTAAATAACCATAGCATTTCAATTCAGAAACACTGTTTAAACAGCACACGTCAATATGACTTTCTTCTTTTATTCCCTGCAGTAAAATTTCAGGAGAATATACTAAAATATTTGAATTTAAACAGAAAATATTTGCTTAAGACAAAGTGGTTTAACTAGAGTAACTAGCTAGTTCCGTAGACAGCCGTATGCATACGTGAGTCAAACATGGATTAACTAAATACTACATTCTGGGCCTTACTTCTCACTTCATTGTTTGAATCACTACTGGAACAGATTCTTATCTGTTGTAAATTGCTATGACTTCTTTGGTTGTCATGCAATAATGCTAATTTATAACAAATGAGAAGAGCTGACCTGAGCTAGATTCTGCTCTTCAAATTATATATCACTTGCATTAGTTTAAAATCCATTACACTTTTACATTGCTATTGCAACTTTGCAGGATTACTTTTATAAAAAAATTCCAGAAATATGTGCCATACAAAAGACCCCCCAAAATTTGTACACATCTGTTTTACATGGGAAGATCTTTGTTAGCATGTTAATGTTGTTAATGAACAATCAAATCTGAGGTAAAGTCAAGGAAATCTTGAGGAACGTGCCTGAAGTATCCTCAGTTAGATTTCCTGTTTATTGGTCAGAGAATTTCTGGATTTTTCCTTGTACAGTAAACTGGGTGACACAGAAACAGATTTTGAGATCTAATGATCCATATTACTGTTTACTATTCCCAGGGACATTTGGAGCTGAATATTTTTGAGCACTGAATTAAAAGTCTTTTATTAATCACTGTAATTTTCTGATGTGTGCAATTTCCAGGTTTAGCTAGATATTGGCCAATGAAAGTATGCAATTGGCAAAGCTTAATCAACTGATAAAGGCATTTAATTACTGACTGATATCCAGGTAAATAACTGGAACTAATTCAACATATAATCACAGTATATATTCAAGACAAGATCATAGATGCTTTTAACACTTAGACTTTTCTACAAAATTTGCTTTCAAATAGCGTGTAATCTAAACGATACAAGGAAGCTCTGAAGAGTCAAGATTTCTTTTTCTGATGTCTAATTGCTTACTATATTGTGTTTAAAATTTAAAATTAAATGTATTTAAAAGATGATATGTTTAACTTATCACAGTTTGAGAATGAGAGGTTGGTATATGCAATATAAATAAAAAGTCCTAATTTGGGTCCACAGCTGCTAATTGCACTGCCAACAGCTTGAAATAAATGCAACTTGCTTAAATATAAATATTGTTCAAAATAAACCTCAGCTTTCTAGAGGTTACTTAGTCATACAACAACTACAAGACACTGAGGACATGACCTCAGAGGAGGCCCATGAAGCCTCATCGCTCTGGAGAAAGCTGCCTACAGGGGACTGTTTACAGGATAAAATGTGACTAAATACTGTATATGCTCACTGTTCTGTTCCTAGATATGAGGCTTATTCTTTCTCTTTATAAGACCTTTGATGCATGCCATGCAACACAAAATTTTAAACTGGGAAAAGCAGCTTACAAAAGCAAGAGCATCTAGTGCAAGGAGGTCTTGCAAAGCAGTATCCTAAGCCTGTGAAAGTGAGCAGTATATGGTCTGGTCTGTGTGAGATTAAGACCATCAGTGGAAAAATCCCTGTATTTTCTCTCTTCATTTCAGAAAATAAAGGTGTGGTTTGCACTGCCCTGCACACTCCACAAGAGCAAGGACTGAGTCTGGTGAACGTGTATTAAGGAGAAGCTTCTGTTCTCTCCTGTCCATAGCAGGAAATTGGAGTTCAGCTTAGTCTTAGAGATAAACCCCAACTAGAGCAACAAATCCTAGCTCTATAAATTAAGAGGACCTTGTTTTAAACACTGTCCAAGTGATCAGAAGTGCTGAGAAAGTACAGATCCAAAACCAGAGAGCATAGCCTAGTATCTTTCTTGATGTGAATCTACTCATGACAATCTTTCTTTCAGCTGCTCCCCTAAACTCATTTGATTCTTTATGAAGTTTCCTAACATCTTCTGCATTATGCATATTTTATAACATAACATACATGTCATCATTCATTAAAACCTGGAAGCCAGCAAAAGAAGCTATAGCACTGGATGTTGGCACCAGGCAGGAAACCTGGGCTGCTTTTGGGTCATCATTTTCAGCTTCTCCTGAAAAAGGGAAGGCTTTTTCCCAAGGCCCCTGTTTGTCGCTGCTCTTCTCATCTTCTCGCTCGCTTTCTACTTCAATAATGCACTCTGGCTCTTCAAATTCTAGCTTGGTTTGCACCACTGCAGGATTGATTTTGTCTGTCCATTCCTAGGAAAATGAAAATGTTGGTGTTGTCAGGGTTTGAGATATCTATTAAAAGAGACCTAACTGTACAGACACAAGTTTTCCTTTAGTAATGGCTTCTTTCCAGGATAAACCACTATGGAGAAGATGAAAAGGAAGCAAAACAAGCAAGTAGAACAGAAGCAAGGCAGAATGTCAGGAAAGCAGACAGGATTCCACAAATACATATAAATTCCTATTTATTATCAAAACCACATTAAATACATTTTCATATTGAGTCAGGGCCTTTAGAAAACCTTGGAGGTGTAGGACGCCTAATGTTCCCTCCTTGATAGACTCATGCACTCCTTGACTCCAGCCTAATTTAATCTAAATGAAGATTGAGTTTACATGGAGATTTAGGCAACATAGCATTTCTCTATTAAAGCTTCAGTATTAATTTGCATTTATATCTTTCTTCTTCAGTTTCAGTGTAAAGCTATCTTATGTACAGAAAGTTTTCAGCGTGTCACTGAAACTTTATTACTCCTCTTTGATGTTGTCATTAGGTTTGAAAATATAAATTTTTTACCCCTCTCCACCTTTCTTCACTCCTTTCTCCACTCCTAGCAATTACCATAAAGACAGCCCAATTAATACAGAAAAATGCATCACATATTTGATGGAATGAAGTCAAGAAGTAGCAAGAAAACAAGAGCAAAAGCTGTGTTCTATTCTTTTGACAGTCATTTTGTGTCTAAAGGTTTAGCAAGCTTACAGCTTTGTGGCCAAGAGAGGATGCTTCCTACTGTGACTGATGCTTCCAAAGGCATGAATGCCATCACAGCATGTCACAAACAGAAAGGAGAAGATCAAGTTATTGTGGATACACAGGATATCATGCCTCTGGACACTTCTCCAGCAATTTCTCTGTCTCTTTCTATAGCAAGTGTCTTTTGACAGTGCCAAAGAAGCACGACACTGATTGTATGAGATCTGGTATTTTCTCTGTGGATCCTCTTAGTGATGTTGCGTGAGGAGATGGGCTTTTCTCTTGGGTCCGAGAGCACTGGTGATAGAGTTTGTGCAGAGTGTCAATAGATATCTTCAAATTATTCTTGACACTCTAGAGTTTAGAGCCTTGATAGGAGGGGAATGTTTACCTGGAAATTTTCATTATGATCATTGAAGAGATCAGAAAATATGTATTTTGGATCTGGTATAACAGGCATGACTGTATTCCGAACTCTGTAAACAGGAAAGAAAAATACAAATCAATGTTTTCTTTTGGTGTGTTTATTTATACAAAAGTCTATTTCCACACAATTCTGTAGCCACAAATATATTTTATGTGACAGTACTCTAGGCTTGATTTCTTTTAAATGTGTTCTAAAGATGAAAAGCAGTTGTAACAGTATGATAATACTGTCAGACTAAGAGTGATTTTCCTGCTCCATGCAGTAGTCAGAGCTTTACATTCCCTGGCTACGTTTCCCTACACAGGGAAGCTGTTGCAGAAATCACTTGTATTGGCTGATTTAGTGAACATAAATGTAAACTTGAAAAAAGTATAGGGGAAAAGACTTAACTTATGATCTAAAAAGAATATCAGAATTACTTATACTAACTAACAACTCTGAAAATACTGCATTTTTTGTATTTTTTCTCAACCAAAAATACCCCCAAACCTGGGGGCTTTGCAGGTTTGGCTTGTTTTTTTATGACTCATTTTTTAAAAAAATTGTAGATTCTAAGCGTGGATACGCTCATTCAACTGCAAATCCAAATAATAGTATAGTCTTGTTAAATTTCAGTGAACTCAAGCTTGCTTCACCCAACTGCAAACAGACCTTGAGATTGATAAAAGTTACATAAAAGAATGTCAATTCAGAAGAAAGAGCCAAAAATAATTAGCTTCTCAGGATTTAACTAAATTTCTAAAAAAAGAGAAGAGATTAAGTGGAAGAGGTAGAAATTCATCTTGAAGCATTGTCTTTTACTAGAATTGTTCTGGTTTTGAAAATTAAAAGCATTGGTGTTTGGAAGGCCAGGATGCATTATCCTTCAAATCACAATTCATCTACTGACTTCTGCATCTTCATGATGGTTTCTTTTACCAGATAAGAATTTTAAGTGTTAAGAGACTTGATCCTGAATGATAGTTGTATTTTCATGACGTTTATTTATTAGTAACCTATAATATTATATTTACCTCTGCCATTTACACAGAAGAATCGAGAGGACAAGCATGAATAAAAGTACCGCCAGCAGACAACTTAAAATAGTTACTGTGTTTGGCTGAGATTTTTTATCATCATCACAGGAATCTATGAATAATCACAAAAAGAATGTGAAAAACTATTTTTGTCTTTAAAAGTAGATATTCCTAATCACGTTGATATTGATATCTCTTTAAAAAGAAAATAAAACATACAAAACAGAAAAATTTTTAAGAACAAATAAGGCAAATTCAACTATTCAATTGGAACTGCAAAGAAAAGCCATCCTTCCCCAAAACTTGCAACAAAAGAAAATTGTGCTTTTATTTATCAAAATTGACCTGGTACAGGACAAAGAAGCTGGTTTACAGGCAAAGAATAGAGGCTTCATGAATTGATTGAGTATTCTTCCCATCTTCATCACATTGCATTGACAGCGATTCAGCAACTTTGTGCTAAGGTCTATGTTATGTACACATAACCAAAGCTGCAAGTTTAATTTTAAGTGTAGCTTATTTATCTTACTTCCCAAGATAAAACAAACAACCTCTCCCCATCACATTCATCAAAAAGCCTGCAAACTTCAAGTGCTGATATCCAGAAAGTAACAAGTGGCAGGGTATCATCTAACATACAGGTAGGTAAAACTAAAGCATTTGTGCACTTTTAAGAACTCTCAGTGTTTTTTCTGCCACTTTTGTAATGTCACCTGAAAATTCTGTCTCCTACAATGGACCACCTGCTCTCCACACAGGTCTGTTCAACCTGGAGAAGAGGAGGCTGAGGGGAGTCCTCATCATGGTCTACATCTTCCTCACAAGGAGAGGAGGAGAAGCTGACGCTGATCTCTTCTCTTGGGCAACCATTGATAGGACCCATGGGAAAAGCAGAAAGATGTGCCAGGGTACATTTAGATTGAATATTAGGAAAATTTTCTTCACACAGAGGGTAGTGGAGCACTGGAACAGCTTCCCAGAGAAGTAGTCATGGCACCAAGCCTGAGAATATTAAGGAAGCATTTGGACAACGCCCCCAGACACATGGTGAATTTTGGGGTTGTCCTATGAAAGCAGAGGATCTGGACTCAATGATCCTTGTAGGTCCCTTCCAACTCAGGACTTTCTATGATTCTATGAATTGATTATTCCTACAGAAGCACTGTCCAGCCTGTTCTACCTGCCTACTTTGTTTAACTTGCCAGAAAGCCACAAGAGAAGTTTTGATCCTCAAGTTAGGTTTCCAGAGTCTATGAAATTTCTTGATCACGACTTTGTTCATAGCTTCCTCTGATGTTACTTGGAGTCAATAATAACTCATTAAAGTCCTGAAGTGAAGTGCTTGTCCAGTGTAGGTTCTGTGTCATTGTCACTTCTCATCCAGGAACACCCAAGCAACTGAACAATTACCCTGGCTCCACAGTGATTTTTTTCCTTATAGTTACCCTGTGGACAGTCTCTGGTCAAATGGTCCAGGCAGGACTGTGCTCATCTCTCAGAGGTGCACAGTCAGAGGTTGTCCTCTATTTTCTTAACAGTGTTTGCCAGTTGCACCTGAGGACAATTTTGCAGGCTCACTATTTGCATGACGGAGTAGGCTTCTCTTGAGGTCAGCTTGTTGCTACTACTAGTGCACAGGCGACACATGCCTGTGCTCCAGGATTTCATCCCAGCTTTGTGTATACAGATTTTGTTCAGGTGAGCTAAAAGCCCGCTGCATTTTACAGAACTCAGATCTGGGTACACCGGACACCTAGATGTCTCCTAGTTCTAACAAAGCCTACTGGGAGGCATTTTGTTCTTAGCTAATATGACTTTGCTTCCATTTTGTCTCTTTTCTCTCATTTTCCCTTTTTTGATTTATCCAGCACATATGAGAATCAGACTGCTACAGCCTCTGGTCCTGTAATTCAACAGGATGTACTTTCAAGACAAACTGACTTTAAAAGTGAGGCATCGAGCATTTTTTTTAGGGTTCAGGGGACACACACGTACACACACACCCCCCCTCATGCATCACATTAATGTTGTTGTTGGACCATAGAAACTATTTTAACGCAAATAACAAGAACATTCTTGATTTTGCTGATTAGGGTGTAAGCTGAGAGTGTTATGAGCCATCAGGAACAAAATAGAAAGGAGTTAAACATTGGCAATTAGACGTCCACACAAACTTCCTTTGATAACAGAAGATTGGGCATAGAAGTGCAACTTCACTTTGTTGCATGTTCCCAGCCTCTTCTGCAGTTACCTCTTCCCCATTTGTGTTTAGACAACACACGAATGTAGTGCAGCGCTTACCTAATAACGTGCCATTCATCCAAAATGTTTCTGCTTCCCAGTCACTGCTGTAATGAACTACATTGCAGTCGGGTACCAGCCTCTGCAGTCTGACCCGGAAATAATAGCATTTCCCTGGATCAAAGCCTTGCTCTCCAATACTGCAACACTTGGAAGTTCTAGACTGAAAGGAAGATACACCACCATTAATTCTGATTTTCAAGACAGTACTTCAGAATGCTATGCACATTCAAGGTCACAACTAGGACAAGGAATAGGCCAACTCAAAACCTCAGAACTGCATTTTAACTTCTCTGAGTTTTGAGTAATTCTACTTCTTGAACTGACTCATCAGTTTGTATCTGTTCCTCATTGTCTGATGCCGAGTTGAAGGTCATAACAATCATCACATAGTGCACTACTTATTTTCAATAGGCAAAGACTTTTTGGTCTTTTTAAAAAAATATATATTTGCAGGTTATTTTTGAGGTTGGAAAGATTAAAGTCAATGAAATAACATTTAGAAATACCTAATAGCTAACTTTAAAATAAATAAAAATCCTGTGTCATCTTGTTTTTTTCATTCCATTTATGTTATTTTTCTCCCTTTTTCTCTGTTCTTTTAACTCTACTCTGCTTTCTGCTTTTATCTTCCAAAACTCTTCTATTGTGAATGCATGACCTTTTCCTTAGACGTCCTCAGCTCTTTCAGTGGAGACTAGATATAACTAAAATGTAAATTATTTCTGACATGGCAGGAATCCCGAATCCTAAAAATCTGTGTTTTAAGCTAGCAGCTGTACTTGAAAATGTTGGATGAGAGAACAATTAGAAAACAACTGTATTTTACATTCTACAGAGGTGATGGCAATTCAAGTTCCTTCTAACATTGATTAAAAATATCATGTCCAACTAACTTGCCAGTCTTTGTCAAACTTGCTTTTGTATTGAAGCTCAAGTCTCAAGCACTTCGCGCCTTTCTCTGGTTTGTTACAGCTTACAGTAACAGTGTCCTCTTTCCAGAAGAAGGTCACATTTTCTGGTCGATTGGGCTTTACTAAGAAGAAGAGAAAGAAATCATGCTTTAAAAGAAGTACTTTGCAGTTAAATGTATAATTATTCCTTATCTCCGTATTTCTCTAATTACTCAGTGAAGAAGAGGGACTTTCTTCTTGGAGGATGCACTTTTGTAGCTGATCTTCCTGTTAAGGATCAAAATAGAATTTGACACCTTGACACTTTTCGCCATTCGAGGTGCCACATTCAAAGGCAGATACTACCTCAAGTCAGGAACCTATAGCAAGCACTGGAAGGACTTCAGTTTCCTCATGCTCCCTGCAATCAAGAGGAATAAAGAGACTTCTTTATTCAAAAGGGACGGACAAATTCAGTACCACGAGCCCTACAAGTCACAATTATGCATTGTTGGAGGCTATGTGGCATATGGTGGAGGATCTGCAAAAAGCACTGGGTACTTGCCTGTGCTCAACTGAATTTACCCCTTAATGTTTTCAAATGTTGCAAAGAGCATGCAAATGTTTGATCTATGTACCTGGTTATTCTTCAGTAGTGGGAAAGAGTAGTGTGGAGAGTGTTGCCTGCTTTCTCAGTCCTTCTGGTTGTCTTTTTGTGTTATGAATATTCTGCCTTCCTAATTTAAAGACTTAAGTTTGATCCTTGGTATTTGTGCTTTTTTACCTAACCCTTTTGAAATTACTTTTACTTTCAGCGGGTGTTTAATAGCCAAAATTCAAGGATTAGGCTGCAGTTTTCAATAATTTACCAGGTATTGATAAAATTGTGATATAGAAATATATTCTCAAAGTTAGGTGCCTTGACAGGTTTCTGTTTAACCCCCATCGCTAAAATATTATTAATAAATTCCAATAATATATTTGGAATATATTTTTTCCAGATAATTCTGTATGGAATATTTTCTGCATGATTTTTATCAGAATAAATCCCTCTGATTTGAATGTTGCAACTATGTGAAATTCCAGAAGATTTTGATTAACTAATCTCACACTAGATGTGAAATATGTATTTGAAGGCAAAAGGGTATTAATAAAACCAGGAACTTCATCTCTCTACTAGTAGAAGGATGTCTCTTATGCTGTCAGACTGTACCAGAGCCTCTCAACTAATTTACATTGACGTCTGATGATGGTTTTATTACAGTCTCTTTGATAAGAAGAGGATGCTACCTCGAATCTCATGGAAGATGACAAAAGGATAGAAGGATGAAAATATGAGAAAGATCACACAGCCAGCACTAAGACAAGATACTATCAATTTTTATTCATTTTCCTGATATGAATACTGAGCACACCTGCACTAGACTATGCACGCCCACATAATTTAGTATTTTCATTCTAATTTTGAAATTGTGTTTTGGGGCAAATCTGACTGTTCTGTGTAATCCCTCTAACAGCAAGGGATGAAAATCAGCATGAATTAACTGTAGTTTGATTTTGGCAAACACATTAATAACATTTTATACACCAATGTAACCGATTTCTCCTGAAACTAAAGACAACTGAAAAATCAGCGAAGACATCAGGTGTTGTGATATTATATACTTACCGTAAAAATCAGATTTTAGTCTCTTAGAATAAAGCTCTTCACTTCCATTGCTGTTCCTGATAGAGATGGCAAGTGTGGGTCCTTCTGTCTCAAAAAGACATCCATAATTATAATCTTGATCCAACAAATAGGTGGGACATGACTTCCAAATTTTATGATTGCCTTCATCAAATCTATGAATGAAATAATATTGGTGAATGGAACACTCTTACCAGCTAACTCAAAATAATTACTGTCTGTTGCTCTTCCTTCTCTTTTTTATTTATTTCCTTTTTTAAAATTATTTTTTCAAATGATCCTACCAATGAAAGTTTGTGCATGGGATTTCTTGAGGCGACAAATTTCATAGTGGTGTGAGGGAACTGATTATTCAAATCTCCTTGACTTTCCAGCACTGAGTTTTGATGTAATCAGAAATCGCCAAGTTTCCTTCTTGTTGTTGTTGTCATTGTTTTCCAATAAGAGAATGACTTGCTCAAGCAGGTGTTCTCATGAACCAGTTTCCAATATTGTACTGCTAAAAGGTCATTCTCATACACACCAACCAGGGAAAACCAAACTCTATGACGGTCTTTAACCAAAAAGTTAGATTTCTGTTAGTCATTGATGTCATCGGTTATTAAGGAAAATACACACACATAGGTGGAAAAAATACTTTCAATAGCACAATTAGTATTAGCATCTAGAACCATGACAGAAGAGGGACAAATCTTACGTATAATATCTGTTGTGACTGACTATTCAGCAGACTTATGGATTTGTACACTTCTGTAGCTGGTTGTGAATATAAACAGGTTTCATGCTGGATAGTTAACAAATGCTAAAAGCATTTTCAGGTACAGTTCACAGAAGACTCAAATAGGTATAGGTATTTCAGCCTCCCAAAGTAAATCCTTTAAGAAGGGAGGAATAGGCATTTTCAATACTCACGTATAAGAAAATGAGACGTTCTCATGGGGAAATAGTTCTCTTGATGCCCATGTGATCTGCATCTTCTTGTTATTGAAATTGATTATTGTGGTGCGGATGGCACCTTTTGAACCTGCCCAGGACATTGAGAGAAAATGTGATTTCAGCACTGAGTATGAAAAGCATCTCTTAACATTGGTAGAAAAACAGTATTTCAAACAGACATATGCAGATTCTTATAAGACATAACAATATCTAAAATACAAGGAAATAGAGTAAAATAACTTTGAGAGGTTGAAAATAGAATTTCAAAACAGGAAAATGAAAGCATGCACAAGCACACCAGAAAGCACCCTATGTTCCCTGGTCTATAAGGTATAGACTGGTTCATGTGCATGGACTTTGAGGCCAGATTTCCTCTGTGATACCTCCCAACATTTTCCTGGTAAGGAAAATTATTTGGGAACTAATGCCCCATAGAACCTGTGTGTAAACTGTCATGCGTGTATTGTAAGAAACAAGAGACTAATACCACACATCAAGACCCATAGGAACACAGACTAGAATAGCACAAGTGGGTGTGATGCATGTTTGAGCTGTGTGGTTTTGTCTTACCTCACCTTAGATACAAACAAAATGCAGGCTTTTTCTGTACTGTTTTCTCAAACTGAAAAGCTCTTCTGAAGAACAGAGAAGTCAGTACTGAAGCAAAACCAGAACTTCAAAACCTCAAAATCTATTATAAAATGGCATTTTTCCAGTCATTTTTACCTCTGGAAATGTTCTCCATCTTTAAATAAAATGAAAATTATAAAAAAATAGAAAAAATAATGAATAGACAATACTGTACCGCCTTGAAATAATTTTTATGGGTATAGAATGAAGCTTTTCAATTCTCTTTGGAAGCAACAAAAATATGTATTTTAAACTTTTTGATAATTAGTCTGATTGCAGATATTTTTACTTTGAGAAAGAACAGCTAATATCCACGCTTCAATTATGAAGATAAATCCAGGTAGAATACTTGCTTTCTTAATCACATGTTTACAAGGATAGTTCATTTCAAAATTAATTTATGATGCTATTTCTGTGTGGAAATCAGATTGGTGTCGTGGCTAAATGTTGTTTGTAGGGCATGCTTTTAAATCAGTTTTTAAATCAATTTTTAAGTCAAACAGGATTGAAATTCTTCACATTAATCTTAGAAGCTGGCCTAACCTCTCTGCAGAGAGCTGTGCACACACAACTTCTTGTGCTTTATAAAAAGTTTTCAAATGTCTCTGTGCTAAGCTGGTAGTGCCTAACAAAGAGTGGATACTTGAGAGTGCTATCTCAGGCATATCCAAGTAATCCAGGCTGTGCCAGGACCATTATTACATGAAGGGCACCAGCTCTGATCCCTCACTTGGCCTTGGGCACCTGGGCAACTCCATTGAAAAACACAGCAGTGATTTTTCCATGATCTGGAGAGTGGGCTCAACATCCAGCATTTATCCTGTTGTTCTCCGGTTATGAGGTTGCAGCAGTTGGCCCAAGAAATGAAAGATCTATTTGCACTCATTTCTAGTGTTAAGCAAATTGTGCAAGTTGGGTTTTTACATGAGAGAAAAGTAAAAATTTTTGTAAATGATAACCCTCCCTTCCCTCTCTATACAGACCAGTTCTTGAAATCCTTTTTCAGGGTACCACATTTTCCCTCAATTCCAATGCAAAAAGGACACCAACATCAAAACACTGAATCCCATAAAGTTCCCTTAAGGTGCTGTTTTATCTCTTCAAACTCACAGTGAGTGAGTCTAGGCATGATTGGCTCTAGAGATGGATGAGGAAAACAAAGGCACTGCATAGAAATTCCACACACTGAAGACTGGGCACTAAGTACAACCTGACTTTCTGATCTGAGTAGCCTATTCGGAAGGCAACAAAACCCACCAATTTTTTTCTGAACCTTGGATGACTTTCATTATTCTCCATTTTTCAGTTATATTATGACAGGTCTATATTACTTACAAGAGGTTGCAATTTTAATTAAAATTTAATAAACTAGCTGGTGATGTATACATATTATTTCTGGTACTTTAAATTTTAAGATCTTCATAAAAAATCAGTATTAACATAATTAACTAGCTATGTAGTACTGAAAAGGCTTTATCAATCTTTTATTTTTAAAGATTACTTCTACAGCTCCAGTCAGAGCAACTTTCTACTGAGCTTTCTAATTTCATGAGTATGCGGTCTTTTTGAATGCAGAGTGTTGCATTTTCTGTAAGTGTTCAATAAAAATTTGCATGTATCTTTTGAAATTATAGGATGTATGTGTTGTGTAATTCACATTTCAACATGAAAAGATGCATAGCCTAAGTGAGAATTAGGAAATTTGAATTAAACTGACAGCTAATTCTCTGAGGGTATATAAAGGTTATCTGAAATATGGTAGTTCCTTCTAATATACTTTGCTTTTAACTGAAAAGATGTTTAGTTTCCTTTTTAATTTCTTCTTCTTAACACATCTATACTTCTGGAGGCAGAATCATTCCTATCTTTTGTTAATGGAAAGAGATAGAAAGAGAATAGAGGGGACTGTTTCCTCTCCCTTTCTTTATGATGGAATTTTTATTAATCCTCCTGAACACCATGGATCTTTCTCAGCTAATGTGCCATCCCTTCTACAGTAACTGTAATTATCTAGAGCATTCTTCTATTCATGATCCTAGAGGCACATAACAGACCAAAGTAACACATTTATCATTATTCTTTGTATTATGATAATGGGTAGATGGAAAGGTCAAAAATATTATGAAGAAGCAGCCCCTGGGCTAAACAGAGGTGGCAGCAACTTTCTGCCCAAGGCTGGTTTGCTGGTCTCTCCAGGTAAGCAGTATGCTGCACTGCTGCAGGACACATATTGGTGCTCTGGAGCATCAACTTCAGAGAAAATTATCCAAGTCTACATGGTCGATAAAACTAGACAGGGATTGGTAGGGCTCCATGTGGGACACTAACCACACAGGCACTGCTGGGCACCGAGTTCTTCTCAGGAGAGAAGGGCAGAAAATATCACTATTGTGTGTGGAGAAAAGTACTTTCATGGGGATGTGGGGGGAAGAAATTTCCTTGAGCAATAAATTATGCAGATATAACCATAGGCAAGATTATGAGCAAGTACATTCCACCTCCAGTTTCCAAAGTATATTACTGAGAAAAAGTACTGTTAAAGGGGAACATTGTAAAATGGCTGAATGTCATGGAACAGATCAAAAAAGAGAAAAGGGAGAGGCAGATTATCAATCTGCAAAGATAACAGAATGGAACGTGCATGTACTGGAACAGCTGCAACCTCATTGAAACATAACAAAGAAAAAACACTTTTGATTTCCTTACACTGATGAAACCTGATAAGTAACCACATGTTGAACTTCCACATATTGCAGTACACTGTGTAGAAAGAACTGCAGAGCAAGACCCAGATCTGAGCCTGCAGTCTTTAGTTAACCTTAATATTACTCATCTATGAGAACAGTTTCATTTCATTAATAGGAATGTAGGTAGGTGAAAGTGCAGCTTCTTGAGAACAAGAATGCTGAATTAAATCCATAGGACAGAGACAGAATAGACAACCAGTTTTCAAGAAAAGGAATGACACAGCAAGTGAGAGTTCTTTTGAAGACCTTTTGAGGCAAGGCATAATTCTTATAAAATAATTCTTATAAAATAATTCTTATAACTCATCAAACTGAGTGGGGGTTTTTTTGTAGAAGATAGCCAACCATTGCTGGGCACCACCATGCTGGGCATCATATAAGCACCCTAACTGTGATTTTCAAATTTGTTCTACAAAGTCATCCCATCAGTATGGCATGGCTATAGGTGGTTACCATCCCTGGCAGGGAAGTCATAGAAGAGTCATTTACTCTCAGGAGAAATTAGCACTGGAGAATCAGCTGGTACTGCATTCTCAAAAATGGTGCTTACTGTACATACAGCATAACAGAGAGGTGATTTATAGGTTGACAAGATGAGGGCATAACTTCAAAGTATTTCTTTCTCCTTGTAAAATTAACAACAAGGAACTTGGGATGAATTAGCAAGAGTGAGGATTATACTAGAGGTTATGTGTATGGCTTCATGTTTGATTTCTGTAAGAATTGATTTATCTTTAGCAAGCTGTAAGTAATGACACTACAGACAAATAAAGATTTTCTTTCATTTAGGTAACCAAATGACTAGCCTTTTATGCCTTTATTCATTTTGCTTTTTTAATAGTATTTTTACCTTGATGCTTTCTCAGGCACACGATATTGCTAGATATTTTCCCAGAATACTAAGTGCTGAAGTTTTGTCTGGAATCTGTTTTATCTTTGTTCAATATGAAGGCTATGTCTCAGACAGTAAGTAGTTCTGCTTAAAGAATTGAATATTTCTCTCTTTAACACTAGGCACATACTTAGCATATTCTGCCTTGATTTTTACTCAGAAAACTTTCATAGAAATATGTTATCATCATAATCATTATTGGGTTTGGTTTTTTTTAAGAATCCACTTGCATCTGTGCTGGATATAAATTACTGTATCGTTGATTCTTTTTACCAAAAAAAAAATATGGAATATTGTAACACATGAGGTAAAGTACACACAGAACTATTACAAACTAATATATCAACCTCTTAAATAAATATCTGTGGATTTGAACTTACCAGAAGACTGTGACTGAGAAGCTACCAGGTTGCCCAATGTAAAGATCACTGAAAATGCTTCAAAGATGGTTCTCATGGTTGGAATGACACAACAGGCTGTGAAGAGATGAGTAATCGTAATCTCTGGACTTACTCTTTGATCAGTTTATACCAGAGGCTGGAGGGAACTGGAGGAAATGACTACAGGAAATAAAAAATAGACATATCTCTAGCTATAAAAAAATCAGAAGTGCAGGATTTTGGAATGCATACCTTCATAATTTTTTTAAATAATCAATTTCTCAGAATATGAGTATCTCTCTTGTCAGCATTTAGCTTTGACTTTTCACAGCTGCTTCAGAAGTGACCACAGCCCTGTTCCCAGTGGAGACAAAGTAGATGTGAACATCTGTGACCACATCATATCATGGATGAAGACACTGATCTCAAAGTGACCAGCAACCTGAGGGTAAGACAGGTACAAACAGTCTGACTCCCCACTTACAAACCAGTTACTGTTCCTGTTTATATTGCAGATGTTTATATTGCCACTCCACATACCATCTAGATAGAGAAATTTCTGTCCCCAGATAAGAAGTTGTGGGCCTTTTTGTGACAGAGAAATCTGAGTTGTGGGGAGTAGGGAGGCTATTACACCAGAGGTAGCACTAGAATTAATTTCCTCCTTTTTTACCTGGACATCTAAGCTTCTATCTCTTCCAAATATATCCATATACTTAACATTAAATATATCTGTAGTACATATATGCCTTACATATCAATGCACCTAATATTATAAATGGAAAGTGAGAAATAAGATAGTGTTTTGTTTGAGATTAAACATATTTTAGAAATAGTAGAATGTAAAATATTTTAATAATCACAATTAGCATGTTTAAAGAGACCTATTATATATAGATCTGCAATAATTAGGACTTCAGTTATGTCTACACAGCAGTACAGCAAACAGGAGTGTTGAAGCAGTGGTGTGAAGCAGTTGTTGCTGGAGACCCAAGAGCCATACAGTGTGCACTGGGACAGGGAGGAGCTTTCCCTAGACTAGCACCAATCCAGCACCATTGGCTGAATGCCTGTTAGCAGTCAAAATCTGTTAGATGCTCTCCTGGAGTGTATTTTCTGGACTAGGTTCACCCAAGAGGAAACCAGTGCTCCACTGTGTGAACAAAAACTTGAGGATGATTGTGATATTCACTTCACAAGCACAGTCCTAATCTGAACTGAAAAGACAGTGTTGCCCCAGCCTGCTGCCCTTCTCCAGCAAGAGCCCAAGACCACAGACCCGAGTGACAAACTGCTCGTTTCCCTGGACTTGCTGGTTTCTTCTTTCACATCCTGGTAAAAGTTTACTGCTTACTTTTCTAGGGACATGTGAAACAAGTAAGTACATCAATTTACTTCAAATTTAATCTCTCCCCCCATTAAGCATCACATAAAATAAAGTACTCTATGAAAACAACAGATTAAAAATATAAAGGGCAGACCTCAATTCGTATCTATGTTTCCTAGCTATTCTCAAGGTGTCTCTCTGCTTATATCAGAAAAAGTACTAGAACTTTCCTTTCATACAGGGCAATGCTTGGCCAGATGAATTACTCAGTCATGCTGCAGGTGAAGTGTCCTGCACACAAAGACCATACAGCCTTCTGGAGACCCTGTCCCCTAGAAAACTTGTTGCCTCAAATTTCTCAAGTAGGGAGACTGGAAGTTTTCTGCTGCGCATGGTACTACATAGAAGGCTAGATTGAGGCTGGAAATATGCTCAGAAATTCTATCACAATTTCTGTTTAGACTTAGTTTCATTCCTTTCAGATCCTTCCCGAATATATTCACTGTCCTTTTTAACCCAACAGTCCTGTTTGTTTGTCAGATGAGACCCTTATCCCCTCGTCACATCATCAAACTCTCCAGCCAGGTGATGTGGCACCACTTTTGATCTGGCTATTCACTTTTTTTGTGTTTATTGCTTTCACTGTCTTATCCATGGCATGTCCCAGGAAGACCTATCCAACTCCCAGCGACTCTTGAAAATCCCAGCATGACTGCCTGACGCATATACAGTACACTGTTAATTCTCTAGGCCCAGCTTTGATCAGGTTCCTCCAGGAAGGCATTAATTCCTGGAACTAAAATAACAAGCAGCACAGAACTGAAATAGTAAACTAGGTCGTAGGTGACAGTTAATGGAATCACTCATGGTTTCCACAGTCAGCATTGCAGAAGCCACTGTGGCAAACAAATGAAGGCAAAGAGCCAAAATTCTTTTTTTCCCCAGGACAGGGCAACTCCTACGTGTCTCCATTTGAGTCAAAGCACATTTTCCTTTTAGAACACAAGTCTTATCTGCACTGGAGTGTGATGGAGACATGCTGTCCCTGTCTGCTTTTTGTACAGGTAGAACACATTAGACCACAGATTTTCTAAGACATCATTCTTTAGGGGATAGGGGTCTGGAAGACAAATACAAGAAAAAGGTATGTGAAATACCTTCTGGCAAATAATTACTCTGATTTTGAGACTCTACATGTAAAACAAGGTCTAATATTCAAGTGATGACAGTGCATTTTCATTGACCATTTCCTGCTTCCAGATATTTTTGTACCTCAAGTAATTGCCCCTCCCACCAGACTCTACTCCCTTTTAAGTTACTGAGGGCCTCTTGAATTAATCCTTTTACTGCTTCTGAAACAGAAACTAGGGCTGCGCTCCTCAAGAATAAAAACCAACAATGACTATGTCAAACAAGCTTCTTACTTGTAGCTGATGCATTGTTGAGATATTTTTGCTGCTGCTGAGAGAAGCATCAGATTTGGCACTTAGGAGATGTTGGGTCCGAGCATCTTCCACCTCCCCATCATGCAGACAGGGTGGATGCTGTTCTCTCCTCGCAAGTGATGAGTGACAGAATGAGAGGGAACAGCCATAAGTTGCACCAGGGCAGGTTTAGACTGCACATTAGGAAGACTTTCTTCCCTGAGAGAGTGGTCAGGGATTGGAACAGGTTACCCAGGGAGGTGGTGGAGGCTCCATCCCTGGAGGTGTTTAAAAGATGGGTTGATGAGTTTCTTAGGGATATGGTTTAGCAGGGAGACAGGCACGTTTGGACTCGATGATCTCAAAGGTCTCTTCCAACCTTATGATTCTATGATTCTATACTCCAAAGTCTTAGGTTCTGCTTTCTGGAAGTCGTCTCTGATAGCCTGGTTCGATTTTTTCAAACATGGATGATCTCAGTCCATGACCTAAAAAGCTTCCTGTGAACCCTTGGGCCTGTTCTCCCCTAGTTTTTTTTCTGACTGCCTGTAGGAATGTAATTGATGAACTTGCCCACATTTCCTGGGTCAGTGCTCCCACGTAGACAAAGACGGAGCATTTTCACAGGACTCATGCAATGCAGTGCTGACATGTTTGGCCTAAGAAAACAAGGTCAATCCTAGTATTGCAACTTCACACAGGAACAGAGAAATCAAAGAGTGAGAGTGAGTTGAAAATTAGAAGCCAGGGCTTGTGATTCTGACTGCCAATAGAAGCAACAGTTACCAGGATAGCCAGAGAACAAGGATGATGCTAGTGAAGCAAGTAAGTCAAAAGAAGCTCTTCTGACTTATGGACTTCTGACTTACACTTCAGATCAAATCACACACATAGCCCTTGGGGCTCTGCCAACTCCTCCACCCATGACAGCAGCTCTCAGAGGTAACTTCACTTGCCAGATGCAACCTTCAGCAGCCTTACTGACTTTCCTCAGCTTCCTTCCTCTCTTTCCATTCCCCTTCCTATTATTAGATTAACGGGAAATAATTACCATTTTTTCTTGTTGTAAAATACAATGCTTATTTTAGTTTACACTTTTATTTATCTACATTTATGCAGTATATGATTTTGAAGTGTGAAATTCACTCTACTTATTTATGCTAAAGGTTTTCTTTTCACTGTTTATTCTTTTTTTTTATTATGCTGTCAAAGTAAAGAAGGAAACAAACCCCAAATACGAGGAGTTTTGTTGTATGAGTTGAAAAGGGGACTTAAAGCAGCAGAAACTGCTAGCAATACAACCTAACATTTGTCTAGGGTACTGTCAACGAACACTCATCTTGACATTGACTCAAAAAAATTTGTAATGGAAACAAAAGCTTTGAAGATGACTCCTTCTATGATAGACAACAACCAATTGAGGACCAGTGTTGAAGCAGAAGCACACAAAAAAACTTGAGAGGTCGCATAAGAACTAAATGTTGACCTTTCCAGAGTTTTTCAACTTTTCACCAAAATGGAAAATTAAAAAACCTCGACAAATGGATGCTGCATGAGCTGAATGAGAATTAAAAAAATCACCTTTACAAAGTCTGCTCTGCACTTCTTTTGCCCAGCAGAAATGATCCATTTCTTGGTCACATTGTGGAATGTGACAAAAAATGGATTTTGTACAACTGACTATGTTCCACACATTGAATGGATCAAGGTGAATCATCAAAAGTCCTCCCCAAACCAAGTTGCATCAAAAGACAATCAGGGTCAATTTTGCTGGTTGGCAAGTGAAATCTTGCATGAGAGCCTCTTGAATTCTAGCAAAACCATCACAGCAGTGAAGTATTGCCAGGAAATTGACAAAATGCACCAAGAACTGCAACATTTATGCTCAGCATTGGTCACTCGAAAAGGACCAATTCTTCTCCACAACAAAGCCAATGACAAATCTCACAAATGACTATGCACAAGCTGCATGAACTAGTCTACAAAACTCTACCTCATCCAACTGACAGACTAGACTTCTCTCCCTACTATTACCACATTTTTAAGTTTATTGAAAACTTCCTGCAAGAGAAGGTTTTCCACAAGTACGCATCAGCTCAAAATACCTTAGAAAAATCAATCATTTCCATGATACTTGAAAAAATAGATTTATTTCTTGTTGACAAAATAGCTTAGCATCTAATAGTTCTTATTTTCATTCATAAATATTATTCTAAGCCAAGATATGCTGTTTTAAGACTTATGGTTTAAAGTGGCAGTTTTTGTTCCACCAACCGAATATTTCAGAAATGGTGTAAACCAGGTCTTTGTTCACCACATAGTTTAACAAAGTAAATGGTCTCAGTTTATTTCTTCATTCATCTACAACCTGAACAAACAACAGCCTGTGAGTAACTTCCTTATAATGTTATTTACTCAGTTGTGGCCTTGGTAACAGGTTCCACAAAACACACTGGAAAACAGCAGAGATTATCTCTTGTTTTGCAGCAATGTTCCCTGAGTCTGCTTCGAAAGGATGGGATAAAGGGAAAAATAACACTTTTATAGAAAACAGTGAGTCCCATCACTCCTTGAAAATTCAGCTTTGTCAACTTGATCCAGTGCAGCCTCTGGTTCTGTCAAAAGAACCTGATTCCTTGTTGTAATATGCTGCGAAGTGCTTTTAATGTACTTTTTGGGCCTATCTTCTACCCATGCACAAAGCTTACAGCATTAATCCTCAAGGGCTCCTGGCATTCTTAAAATTCATGCTCTTGTGCAATCACTTCAAAAATTGTCACTTATTGGCCTTTCCTCTTATCACCATGGCTTTGCATGTCCTAGCCTTCTTTATGAATTACAGGAAAGCCATGGAGGAGAGAAAAAAAGCAAAGAATGCAAGAGGTCTGCATGTATGAGCAAGGAGTTCCTATCTGAAAGCAGACATGAAAAGGAAGAGTACAAGAGGTGGAAGCAGGAGCAGATGACCTATCAGTATAAAGCTGAAAAAGAAATTTGGTCTTTCAGGGACAGTGTTAGAAGACTCAAGGCCAAACTGCAGTTGAGTCTGTTAAGGGGTATGAAAGGCAATAAGAAAGGATCTACAAGTATATAAACAGTAAAATGAAGACTAAGGAAAACATAGACCTGATGCTGAATAAGGCAGGGAATGTGGTGACAAATGGTACAGAAAACACTGAGGTACTCAATGCCTTCTTTGCTTCAGCCTTTACTAGCCAGACCAGCTTTCAGAAATCCCAGTCCCTTGAGACCAGAGGAGAGTTCAAAACAAACAAAACTCAGAGAAGAACTATGTTAGTGAGCATTGGATGTATATAAATCCATTGGGCCTCATAGGATGAGCGCTGATGGAGCCCCACATGGGGGAGATACGTAAGAACTGGAAGAAAGAAAATATCACTCCACCTTTCAAAAAGAGAAAGAAGGAGGATCAGGGAGCTAAAGACTGATCAGTTTCCCTTAGTCCCTGGGAAGGTGACGGAACAACTACACTTGGAAACTATTTCTAAATACATTAAATCATACTCAACAAGTCTGATAGCATTATACACCAAGGACACTCTCTTGGTGGATGAGGAAAAGCAGTGAATACTGTTTACTTTGACTTTGGTAAGGCCTTTGGCATTGTCTCCCCCAACATCCTTACAGATAAGTAGACAACGTGCAGTTTAGGTAAGAGTTGAAGTGGATTGGAGACTTCCTGAACTATCAGGCCTGAGGTGTTGTGATTCATGGCATGAAGTCCAGTTGGAGCCCAGCAACCAGCAGCTTACCCATGAGGTCGATACTGTGGCCAAAAGAGACCACCTTCATTACAAACTTCTGGGACAAATTGCACTTTCAGCAAACTCACATGTGATAAAAAACCTGTGAGGAGTGGCTAATACATGAGATGATTGTGCAGCTGCTCAGAAGTACATTAACAGGCTGGAGATTTGGGCAGAGAGGAACTTCATGAAACTCAACAAGAGGAAATACTATGTCCTGTAACATGGGAGGTGAAATGCTGGGCCCCAGTACATGCTGAGGGTTGACACGCTGGAAAGCAGCTCTGCAGAAAAGGACCCTTTTGTCTCAATGTCCAACAAAATGAACATGAGGCTGTAACGCGCTTTAGCAGCAAAGAAGGTCAACAGCCTCATGGGCTGCATTAGGCAAAGTGTTGCCAACAAGTCAAAGGAAGTGAGTCTTCCTCCCTACTCAGACCTGATGAGACACATCTAGGGTGCTGGGTCCAGTGATGGGCTCCCCAATACAAGAAAGATGTAGAATGTGTCCAGTATATATAAATATAACTGAGAGATTAGAGCATCTTTCGTACAAGAAGAGGATGACAGCGTGAAAAGCCTGAATATTATCTGTGTGTATAAATAGAACTGAATAAAGATAATGAAGTCAGACTCTTCTGAGTGATGTCCACTGACAGGAAAAGAGGCAATGGGCAGAAATTAAAGGAGATTAAACTCAATATGAACACAATAATGTACTTTTTACTGTGAGGGTGACTGAGCACTGGTACAAGTTGCTCAGGGAAGCTGTCAAGTCTCCATCTGTAGAGATACTCAAAATCCAACTGTACACAGTCCTGGGCAACTGGCTCTCTTTGATCCTGCTCCATCATAGGTGTTAGACTAAATGATTTTGAGAGGTGCTTTCCAACCTTAACCATACTCTGTTGTGAAAATACAGGAAGTACCACTTTACATTTACACATCTGAAGCATTGGAATTTTGGTACCTCACTATTCCCCATTTTCCAAGGACATGTAGAGTTAGAAAAAAAGAGAAAAGAGCTGCAAAGGCAACCAAAGGCATGAAGCAATATTTGTAAGAGGTAAAAATGGATTGTGCTTTGCGACTTAGAATAAAAATGAGTGAGTGTATAATTGTTAAAGTCTAGAAGTTCATTAATAATGAGATGATAACTAAGGAATGATTGTTTACCTTTTCTCACAATATGGGCCTTCCTGACTTCATAAGTGAAGTTACAAGGCAGCAAGATTAGAACAAACAGCAAATAATGCTATTTCTGAAAATATATCTTCAAATAGTTGAGTGTGCTCTATAGTTGCATCTTGGCAACTGATTCTATAGTTTTGGTAGGTCTAGGAATATTGATACAGCCCACATCAGTAAGTAAGAAATAAGAGAAAGCAGATAGTAGGTGAATGAGGAAAGAGAGAAAAATATCACTTGTCTATCCACAAGAAATAGAACTTAACATGATCAGAGGAGGCATGCTCTGAAACCTGAGATTTTAATCAACATGGATAAGAAAGAGAAAAAAATTGCAGAAAGTAGGACCTAGTTGTAGATTTTAATACCGGATTATGATCAAGAAATTTGTCTTCTTAGGTATGAAAAAACCAGCCCTTTTCATCTCGTAAATACTGCACTGGCCATGTGAGCATATTCAGTGTCTAAAACCCAACATTCACATACTTCTTTCTCTGGATGGATCTGCAAGAGTTATATCCAAGAAATTTGTACAGAGAGTCAAATTAAAATCTGACTACCTTAAACTGGTAGGCAGATCTGTCTGTTGCAGGAATTTACCCTGCAGTAGGAAAGCAGAGTTATTCTAGATGAAGCAACGATTAACTTGTGTGTGTGTGTGAACAAGAGCATTGCCTTTCTAGCTTCACAATGCAAGTAAGCTTAATCACAGATCCCTTACGTGATTTCACATTTAGTTTTATCTCTAAAGAGGACTGAAAGTTTCCTGCTACTTTGTACTTGTTTGCATGATATCATTAAAATCTGCCCAACAATACTTATTTACTGAGCTAACTGGAAACTTTGAGCTTTCATTCATTCTCAGACATTTAAGGTTAGTCCAGATGATAAGGTTAAACAAAATGATCCTTGAGGTCCTTTCCAGCCTAATGTTCTATGATTCTATGGTTGCCTGTTAGCTGGTAGCCACAATAAAGAAGTATTCAAAGCTGAACACTTACCAAAAACACTGCAGAAAGTATTATGTAAAATCCTGATCTGCAGCCATTTGTACCAATGTTATTCTCTTTCAGAATAAGCATGCTTGGCCATTACAGAAAAATTGTATTAGCAGAAATATTTCAATGTCAGCAAACAAAAAGACATTTAGTCATTCAAGAATAGAATAGAATAGAATAGAATAGAATAGAATAGAATAGAATAGAATAGAATAGAATAGAATAGAATAGAATAGAATAGAATAGAATATTTCAGTTGGAAGACAGCTACAATGTTCATCTAGTTCAACTGCTTGACTTCGGGGCTGACCAAAAGTTAAAGGACGTTGTTAAGAGTATTGTCCAAATGTCTCTTAAACAGTGACAGATTGTGGCTATCAACCACCTCGCTAGAGAGCCAGTTCCTGTGTTTGACTACCTTTTCTGTAAATAAATGTTTCCTACTGTCAAGTCTGAACGTCAAAAAAAAAAAAAGGAAAAAAATATTTTGGCTGAAGTTAAGCATCTTTTTAAAAAATTGGACGCAAACAAGCACATAACATAACATAACATAACATAAAATAACATAACATAAAATAACATAACATAACATAACATAACATAACATAACATAACATAACATAACACAACACAACATAACAATGATGAATGAACAGTTCAAATTATAAAGTATTGAAAAATCAAAAGAAAACACTTTTAATGGGTAGTATACAATTAGAGTATTATAAGGCATTACCTGTTTCATTTAGTATATATCTTATCATTATTCCCGTCAACAGTGCATTTTTAATTTTTGTAACATATCACTTTATTAAATTTAATCCTTACCCTGTGTATCCTTAAAAACCACTTGTAATAAGTATTACAACTTTGTTATCAGTATTATGCTTTTATTTCCTGGGGTAGAAAATAACAGAATTATATTCAGGAAAGCCCTGAATTTTTGGAGTATTTTCATCAAATGGACACCTGACACTCAGTTACATTTCTATGCTCTCTTTCCTGCCTATTTATGTTAACATCATGTATAGGGTCCTTCAACTACGACTCAAAATATTGCCTTAGTTCCACATATAAGTTGAAAATATTGCAAAGCAAATTTTACCATATGATCTATAAAACAATCTATACAATGTGGAGTAGTTATATAGAACTACGTTAGTGATGATTTTTTGACTATTTAATTCTTAAGATTATATGGAGTTAAGATCTTTAAGGTTCTAATAATATACGTTAATAATAATAATTAATAAGACTATAATTATGTGATTACAGCATTACAATTACAGCCTAAAAATAATTTATGTGACTTTCACCTATACTTCTTTGAAGAAATCTACTTTTCTATCACCCATCTTTGAATTTCCAGTCCTTTGGCACATTCTTTTCCAAAATACCCAGCACAGCTTCCATTTCTCTTTCCCAGTAAAAGGCAGAGCTCCTGTCATTGTGAAAAAAATTTGTGTTGCAGACAAGGATCTTTTATTCCTCTTTCTTAAAACCTCAAAGAAACTGAGAGGAAAGCAACCTGAGATGGTCCTCAACATATATTTGGGACAAAGGTTTGACTTACTGAAAAATACATAAGCAATAACAGGTAGGAAATTATAGCAGATTACATGGGAGAGGAAACCTAAATAATTATTTGTAACCTGGAAAAAAAAATGTTTTGCTAAAGTGAGTATATTCTTCTCTGTGTTTACCTTTCCCACTTTTAAAAACCAAAACAAATCAAAAGAGAGCCAAAAATAAGCATCCTCAAACCAGCCACCAGTGTTCCACTGCTAAAAGGAGCGAGTAATAGAGACAATTCCAAATCAGTGATCTTTTCCTCCCCTGCTGAACAGCTGTTTCATCCCATCTATCTCATTTCTTCCTGACTCCTCACTTCATGCATGCAGTGGGCAGGAGTCCATGCCAGGAACATATCAGGGTACTATTTCACCTTTCAGAATTTTAACCATTTTGGAATACATCAAACAAAACTTGCAAACAAAGTGCTGAAATGCCTCTTAGAAGTTATAGTATGAACGGAGAGGACCTGGAGTTCAAACAACTCTTTCAAGACTGTTTCATAGCTACTTACTGACTGAGACTGCTCTTCTGAAATCCTGACCTGCCTTTCAAACCATGAGAGAAATACCTTTGTTTCTGGAAATGAACTTCTGTGTCTCACAGATGAGGAAGTTGTGCACCGACTTATCTATTTCAGAAAGTCGCAACTGTCACTGTCATTGGTTCAGCTTCTGGAGGCCATAATGGTAGTCAGTTTTCATTTAGCAAGGTTGTGTGAAAATTAACCTTAATGGAAGTTAAGTTGTTAACAAGGGTAAGAGAGGGAAGAAATAAGATTTGGTCTTGATTTGCCTCTGCGTTTGTAGAGAATAGATAATCATCCCCAAGGGTGCTCTGTGAGGAGTGAGCCTGCTAGGAAAGTGGGCAAGTGAGTTGGCAGCCGAGAGGATTTTGCCTCCAATGTGCAGATGATCGCAGTCATGAAGCAGAAGGACATAAGGCAGGTTTTGGACAGGCTCTGATTTCATACTGCTGTTCTTGTAAGGCATTTCAGGCTTCTGTGCATGATGATTAGTCCCAAATGGCTGGGAAACTCCATCAAATGCACTCCGGAATTTCCAGGAAGCTTCTCTCCCCCTCCTCCCTCCACTTCTGAAGACATTGATGGGGAGGAGATAAGGTCACAGTTTAAGAGCTTTTCCGGAGAGGCATCTGCACACGGGAAATAGCAAAACTAAGATAAGAACATTGAGAATTATTTTTTCCATGCTGCTTCTAACTTCTTATGAATGCAATAGTTTTCACATGTCATGACAAAATGTAGTTGTTGGATTTTTCTACTGTTCTGAATCAAATTAGATTAATGAAATAGATCTGTTTTGTTATTTGTAGTTGTTTTTCCTTGTAAAAGGCCAAATGACAGATGGTTTATGCTGCATCTTCTATGGCTTCAATGGTACAAGCTACAGCAATAGCAAAACCAATGCTCATAACCTTCCAGTTAGCCGTTCATTTCAAGAAATTGGGCTCAAGTTACAACATTCACTGATTCACCCTAGAAAAAAGAAACCCCATCAGATCCACCTGATGTTGATATGAAATACTTTTGATTTCTCAGCAACTTACCAGTGGACAGCATTTTGAAACAAGCTAAATGCTTTCTACACTTTCTATGTTCAACTGTTAAGAGTAAACTTTCGTGGTACATGGAAATAAGTTAAAAATCAACTGATCAATGTGAAATAAAGCTAGACTGAGTAGTCAGTAATCTCAGGACATACTGAGATGACTGCAGATTCTTATCTTTGAAAGCATTTGAATCCTTCTCTCAGGTATTTGTTTTGAAAGGTGCAGGCACCACACTCATTTCATTCATCAGGCAGTTTACTGCATTCGTTTCTACCCTTTTTTAGATAAGATTAACTCTTCACAGGAATAAACTATTCAAAAATTACAACTTAGTAACAATTTAATTCTTCTGAAACTACTGAACAAGGACTTCCAAGAACCTAGGATTTCATTTTCAGAAGTGGATCTGATCTCTGCTCATACTTCCTTTTTGAGAATTTGTATTTGCTTTCTCAAATCATTACATTTTTTCCCATGTGGAGTTTGACTAAGAATTAGCATTTTTTGCCTCTAACATGCCTAAATTCAATCACAGATAGATCTTCAAAGCTGATGCTTGGAACTGAGCCCTGTGGACCTGTGATGTACTGAATGGTTCATTCTAGTATTCATAATAGATTAGATCTCTCACAAACCAACAGAACCTGCTACTCCTGTAAACTCCCACATTCCAACATTGTTGTTGACACCATCCAAATATTTCCAGACTGCAGTTATTGTTTGAACATATCTTAGTGCTCTTGAGTTTAAATCTTGCCCAAAATCTGATATAAAAGATATTTTGAACAGTTTTCCCTTGACCTTGAAGTCAGGTATTCAGTTAATTTAAATTAAGTAAAATCAACACAAATTTAGGTCAGTTACAGGGCAGTATAGAAATCGGAATACTAGAGCAGAGTATTATGAAGGGGAAACATGTAGGGAACGAATCTCCTTATGTTGATATTGCTACCTGGATGTTTTTGACGTTGCTTGCATCTCAGTCACAATGGTGGATCAGTAGCCCTTACTGAGTCAAGGAAACATGAACAGATCCTTTCATGCAAATAGCACCTGCACTTCACTAGTAGAGTTTGCTACAGATAGCAACAGTCCTTAATTATCCAGGACTTGGAACACTAGTGAGTTTTGCTAGAGAAGAAGCTTTTGGAAGAGGATTGATTCATACTTTAGCTTTGGAGCACCCTGAACAGAGCTAGAGATAAGCTGTAAAAGTTAAGTTGTTTTATCAGGAAAAGGTTCACTCCGAAGATTGTTATCTGCAACAAGCAGGAAGCAGCAAGCAGAGATCCCTGATCTCACAGGCCAGGAAGTCACCTACAGAAAATTACCTGAATGTTACCTGAAAAAAAAAAAAAGAGAAACAAGGGCTTTAAGATGTTTGCCTGCTCTAGGAAGATTGTATTTTTTATTTTCATAGAATTGTAGAATCATTTAGGTTTGAAAAGATCTTTAAAATCACTACTAAACGATGCTTGTAAGAAACACATCTGCATGTCTTTTAAATAACTCCTGGGATGGTGACTCTACCACTTCCCTGGACAGGGATTCAATTTCTTCACTAGTTCTCCCCATTCTTTTATAAGCATCAGCTATTTTGAAGGTACACTCCAGAACAGATATATTTCAACTTTAGCTTAACCTGTATTTAATGAATAGTGGTTTCAATCTGACTAACAGCAAGTGCTAACGATTGGACTTAATGATCTCACCGATCTTTTCCAACGTTTATGATTCAATGATACTTTCCACACGAGCCTGCTGTGAGTCTTAAAAAGTGAAGATGAGGCACCATAAGTGCCCAGTTCTCTGAAGCATTGCTTGAGGTTGTCCAAGGAGGGGTAGAGGCTCTTCTATAGAAGCAGGCTGATGGGAAAGCTGTCATTGCAGGAATAAAGAGAAGTTGTATCTTACAGTGACGAGCAATAACCAGGCAAGCCTCCAGCATCTGGCAAGCTAAATGGAAAAAGTCTGTGCTCTGATGGGGTTTTAATAAATGAGAATTTATTTGAAAAATAAATTTGGTTCACAAGCCATCCAGGTTTGATCTAAACTAATCAAAACATCAGGAGTAAGATTTGCTATTTTTCCCAAAAGAAATATGTAAATTGACTATGTTTTATAACTTAACCCAAGGAATTACATCCCTCATATGCTAAAAATGGGCTGATCTAAGGCAAACCACACACACATCTTTCTACATTGTGTCTGGGTCAAGGCAGTTTTTCAATTGCAGATACACAGACTAAACTTACTTGTGTCTTGTAGTCAGCATAAGATGAAGGACAAGCAAATGGTGTCCTCTGGCTTTAGTTTATATTCCCGTTCATCCTGCCACTTGGTTTTTTAGAGTTGCTCTTCCACAGATACCTGTAGCTGTGCAGTAACAAACACGACTAAAGATGGGTGTCAGGTGACCTAAAAACACGAAACTAAGGACAGAGTGTGAGAATTTAAACTTTCTTCTGTGTTTTTCACCTTATTATCTTGTCATGGTACACCAGAAAATAAATTGCCAGGGTGTCAGCAGCAGCTGGTGAGCACTGCTGGCATTTTCTCACGCACATTGGAACTGCTCTATTTTTTTTGCCATATAGTCACCAATAAGATCAACTATGTTTAGAGAGAACTTTTTTTTTCAGAAGGTAAGCATGCCTAGATGAAAACATTTCAATTTTTGCTCACTGAACATTTAAATCTCTTTGAACACACAAGGAAGAGCATAAGTACCATTTAGCTGACACAGGTGGCCACAGGAGCTCTATCCCTTTCATGGGATGAGTTGCTCACAATATTCTACAGATCTGAATTACAGGACAGTGAGCTAAGGAAAGTAAAAATAAATAAATAACACAAGTCAATACACAAAAATGAAGAATAGCACTGTAGAAGTAAAATATTTTTAAAGGGAGAGGAAAAGATTACTGATTTAGAAATGTATGTTGTGCCTCTGTTTTGCATTTGGGTTTCAAATGTCTTTCAAAATACACTCATGTTTCCATGCATAAACAGTGTGACATGAAATTACAGTGACTGCTGATGTAAATGAAGTAATTGTGCATGCCAATTATGTGTTACATGCCTGTTGCATTGTTTGAATAAGCAATTACTGAATTTATAGAGACAAGCATGTTAACTAGGAATGCACATTAGGCACGTAATTACCACCACTTAATTCAGAAAATCAGGCAAAATAGAATTTAGCTGGGGGAATGGTTATGAATCTTGGCATTTGTCCTAGGCATAAAATTCTAGTTTCATTATATGAATTTCTTGCATTTATACCAGCTTATGCCCCAAAGTGATTTAGAAAATTAAATAAGCTAAGTAAAATCAGACACGTGCCTAGCTAAGCATATGAATGGACATTTTGACTACTTTTGCACTTCTCAAGTTTTGTGCACAAATGTTTTGGAAGCAGAGTTATCTGCGGAGAGGTCCTAATTTTCTACTGAACTTTTGTTGCCCCACTGGCAGATTGAGCAGACCCACATAGTGTAGGGCAGAGGAGGGAGTGAAAAGCCAACATACTGAAACTGAAGTTTTAGCAAGAGCCATGTCAGATGCTTTCTGCCTTTAAATGCTTGGCAGCCTTAGGTTGCCAGGCTGCATTTTCATTCCCAATCTGAGAAGTGCTCTCAGCTGGTGCCAAGACACCACCTATGCAATGGGTAACTCTGGCATCATTCAGATTTAAATATAAAGAGAAGATATAGAACATCATATTTTATACCTTTATAAAATATTTATATGTCACATTTTATAAAATAGTTATTTTAGAATTATATCAAATTATCAATTAAGTTTTATAAATGTTTTATAAATATTTATGACTATTCGAAATTATAAATCAGTAACTAAATACTCTTTAAAGAACTTTCAAATGAAGGCCACTGAACTGGCAAGACCTAATCCCACAAATTACTTTTTTACCCTCTTATTTTGTATCATGTTTTTCAAAGGAACTACTTGCATGTGTCAGGCTATGTGTGCAAAGCATGAGGATAAGTCATGTATTTAGGAAATTGCCTGGAGGTCCTGATTATAGTTGAATTATTTGGGATATTACAAGTTTATGTTTTTCATGTTTGTAAAACCAAGACAATATGTTGGCAAAACTAACTCTTTGGACTATCTAACAAGGTTGAAGGATTTGAGATGAATCCTTTAGCCCCCATGGAAACCTCAGCAGAGGCTGAAGCGTGTTGCCTTAGCTGTCCTCCTTTATGCCCCAGGTGTTGACAGCATATGCTGCAGCACTCGAGAATATATGAGAATATATGTTCCGTAATTATATTTGGAATGCTGTTGGGCTCCCCAAGATGTGGAAACAATCTAGTTCTCTCCTTAAAACAAAAAAAAACCCCACTCTCCCTAGACATTCTGCCTTTCCCTCTTTTTTCTACCCCTCTTCCCTCCACTGCCCCCAAAGGAAAACACATTGGATCTGATTAGATGAAATCCTATTTCATCTGTTTGCAAATTAAAGGAAACAACAAGTCACAGTCATGTATTTTGAGTTTTTTCAATGGTTAATCTGTTTTATTCTTTCAAGTTCCTACTTGACATCCGTTCCCTTCCTTTATGACAGGGTTTAAGACCTTATCACTTCCTCCTGTGGTACATCCCTTTTCACAACACCTTTCTGATGAATGTACTTATGTTAAACCCATAGCAGTTGCTTGCCTCCTCTGTGCAGTGTCAGGATTGCTGTGTCTGCTTCAGACTTATAAAAGGTTTGCTTGCATAAAACTTCTCCATGTTTTTTCCAGGTCTTTGAGTTGCTTTCAGAAAAGACAATGTCTTTCCTAACAAACATTTAGATGTGCATAGAGCTAATGAAGCATTTTTAATATTGAAATGTTCCTATTAAGAATGGAAGTTTCACAGATATTTTTTCCCACAGATAACTGCCATTTTACTTACTTTACTTGTAGAAAAATGACGGAGGAAATAAAAAAAGTGTTTTCCTCTCTTTCTCACAACATACTTCATTGGTGTGTTTCTCACACAGACATATTTGTTTCAAGTGTGAAAGATATAATTTCAGGTAAATATTCTGAACACTTGTAAAGTTCCTCTCTGGTAAGTGTGTACATACAATATACAGTTCTTGGTTTTGTCATTTGGTAGTTTTCCAGGCAGGGTTTTGGTTGGAGAAGTTCAGGCATCTATGTTTATCCATGTTGCCTTCATAAAAATATGCAGAGATTACACGTAAACATGTCTCTTGCTTGATGAAGATCTCTGGTTCGTGCTGTGTATTTACTTATAGTAATACATTTTAATTATATCTAAATTGTTAAAAAGTACTTGTTAAAAGTAACAGAGAAACTAGCAAAAATTGAAATGCTTTGTGCAGCTTAACTTTTTTCAGTGTCTTGAGGTTTCGCTACCTAGACTTCTCCTTTATATACTAGTTTGGTGCAAAATTATATTGATTCGTGCCAGTCTTGTGGTGTTTTACAACTTTCATCTGTTCTCAGGTGAACCCATACATGTAAAAGTTTATGAACATAAAATTGCCAAGGAAAGTTAACTTCATTCAGGCTTTCTTTGAGTTTTGACCAAAAAACCCCCAATGAACTGTAAACTGAACTATATTTGCCTGTTTGGTTTAGCCCATGAGAACAAAATTCATCTTTTTCTGAAGACTGAAAATGTGATGGCAATTCAACACAAGATTTTTTTTGTCATACATATTTTTCTTTCTGTTGTCATAAAAATTTATAGTAATCCTCATGTTTTTTTGTAAGTCTACTCTGGAATTCAATAATTGTATTTAATGTCTGTTTGTAAATCTTTTTTTCCACGTACTTTATCTAATGAGATTTCATTTCTTTGTTTTCTTTCCCAGGTTGATTAGAGGTGAATTTCTAGTACAGTGGAAACTCCTCACATCTACCCACCATGCCTTATTAAGAACTCCCATGTCAGGTTCATCTACCTGAAATTCTGAAGTCTCTCTAAAAGAGATGCTGTTTCAATACTCAACAGATAGTTCTGGGCACTCAGTGAGAGTTTTCTATCCTGCCTGACATTAGTTTGATCTGGTATACCGGAATGGGATATCAAAGAGCTTGGGCTCTTTGCCACTGTGGAAGACTTGTTAATGGCAAAGAAAGCAGGGAGATAAATGGACAGCTGATGATACTCCCTTGCATTGACCAAATGGCTGCCCATCATACAACTGTTTACAGAGGTTTCTGCTTCCTCTGGCCCCAACTCACCTATATTTTTGGAAAATTGTATCACAATCTCAAATTTCAGGAGGTAGTAGTTCTGTTACTGTTATTTGTGCTTCAAGTAGTACTGAAGCTTTACAGCAGGTCTTGAGGGAAAAGTTCAGCTGGGGAGTGTTAAGAGAGAGTAAAGGGAACAGAGGTGTAGTACTAGACTCTAGAGGTCTGGTAATCCTCTGGCCTCAAGGGAGAGAATTTTATATCAGGGCATGTGGTTCACATTGTTCCTCTTTTGCTACCTGTTTTTAACAACGAGATGTTCTTGTGCCTTTTAATGACCTTAATTGCACTGAAGATTTCCGGTATCTAGAAGGGCAATCACACAAATAGGACTGCATGACCAAAGCAGTGTGGTATCCTAGGGCACTGTGTCTAGGAAGAGTGTGAATCTTCCTCTATTTTTCACAAATATAATTTAATTTTTGGTTGAGGTTGGACTCTTCAGCCAGAATGTCTTCTTGCTTTGTTACTACACGATCCAGCTTCAGTTACTAACTGCTAAGAGAACTCTTCAGTACAAGACTAACTGAAAGTGAACTATGCAGAAGAAAATATTCTTAAATAGATAAATCTACTTAAAGGAGGAAGGAGAAAGCCAGATTCTAGAGACAATCTCTTGCACCAGCTGCAGCTTTATCTTTTTTTTAGCAGTCCTCATTTTGTTTTCTCTTGTGATATTTTTAAAAAAGGAAGCCAGGGTCCTTCTCAGAATTGCAGTTAATGAAATTGAATTTCAAATGTTCTTTTCAAGCAAACAAACCATAGAAAAGTTGAGAATGAGGAAATCAAAGCAAAGTTTTCTAAAATGTTGCTGTATTTGCTGCACAGGCAAACACATGATTTGAGTTAAGTTAAGCTCATTTCTGGCAACAGTATTAACTTTCGGGATGGTCATGACCAGCAGGCATATGGGTAATGAAGGATGGCAGTTGTTATCAAATTAGATCTAAAGAGTAAGAATGTGTATTTAGGGTCTTTTTTTTTTTAGTGCACTTTAGAAGACAATCTGGGAAGACCAAGGGAGGTCTCATGGAAAGATCATATTGTTTTGGGGCTGGAAAAGAGGGTTCTACTTTTGTTAACAGACCATCTTTTCAAGATGTCATTTTCTCTGTATTTCAGTTTAAAATGTGGTACTGATGTGGAAAAAAGATACTGAAAATTTACATCTGCTTTTTCTGACAATATTTGGTGTTGTCTTGGTGTTTGGATATGACAGAGCCCCTGTGCATATGAATGCAAATAAATTTTGTGCTACGTTGACCTTTCATAGCTAGATAGTATATACTTGTAGCAAATACATTAAATAATAGACAGTAGTAAATAGAAAATATTCCATATTTTTAGTTTCTGAAATCTGTTCAGCTACAGAGAATTTCAGCAATCCATGGATAACTACAGGGAATAATGTTTAACCTACCCCCTTGCCCAATCTCAGTTACCTCCAACACGAGAAGGTTTCAGTGGTAGTCATAAAATCTACCCTTGGGAAGTTTAAGAAAAAGGGGTTATTGGGATCTTTCTTACACACAAAAGAGGTTGGTATGTCACATATCTATCAATTTGTGTTGCTGATGAAAAGCACTTCTAAAGGGAAGAAAATTCTATCTTTAAGGGATTTTGAAAAATTAAAAAACTCTGCTGCTCCTCCTTTGCACTGTCCCTCTCCCATATATACCCAGTTACGTAGTTTTAACTGAGCAGATTTCAGAGCAGGTGGTTTCTTTGTTCTTCTATGTGAAAGGAGGACCAAACTGGGACACCTTCACTCATAGCTAAGGAAGGGACAGCCTGAACACTCAATTGCCCTGTAATACATGCACTGATTCACAGCTCTTCTTCATGAGTGTAAAACAACACCATAACAGAAGGCTTCAGGTTTCTCTTGTTTTCCCCTAGTGTAAATTGCTGCCTTTAGTGCAGGTCTGCAAAATGGAAATTTTCAGTTTTTCTCCCCATCTATCAGTTATCAACCATGAAACTATGAAAGACAAGATTTTCCTTGCTCTTTCACTGAAGGAAGAAGCCTCTCTTTATCCTTTAAGGAGAGCTGTGGGCTGGTAACTGTGCCAGTGGAGCCAGCACATGCTGCAGCCCATTTCTGCCTTGCCTCTCACATGGGAAGCAAATTAGGCGTCAATCAGGCTCACACTCTGTCCCAATTCCATGTTGAAATGCAAGCTTAAATTAAGGATGAATAAATTCAGATTAGTAGTGATGAAAACTGAACAAATTGCAAAATTAACTAATAATTTCTGCTGAAGTCAATCTTTCATTAAGGAAAAGAAAAATTTAGTGACATCTAACACACAGTACTTACAAGGAAAAAAACCCAAACACATCAAGATAGGCCTTTTTCTCTTTTCTCTTATCTCCAATTTCATTATCTCCTGTATCAAATAGCAAAGCAGAGATAGTAGAAGACACTGAGCAAGTTTAAAATTTTGTTTCGAACAAAATGGATTGTCTCTACTTCAAATCCACGCTCAGGCAGCGTTTTTGGACAAGCAATTTTTTTTCCAAGAAGACAGGCAAAAGATGGGGAGAGGAGTGAAAACAGAGATGGTACCTGTGTACCCAGGGCTGTGCCTGCACCCACAACCCAATGGTAATAGCCCTGCCAGTATGGCCATTAAAAAAGGGCCCCCAGGAAGTCGTGTGCCCCTGCCCAAAAATTATGGATGGCTGTTCTTTAGGACATGGTTACTGTGCCAGGTTATATTCTAACCTTGTTCAGCATTTTTAGGAACTTTCTACAGCCTTTTAGTGAACAGATACCAGGAAGAAGAAATGTGCCACACCTGCTTATGCCACTATCAACTGATGAGTTTTTCTACACTTCAAAGACTACTTATTTCCTTCCTCTTGCCAAGAGGTGCATAAGAAAGAAGAGGCTGGAGCTGAGCTCTAAATCTCCTTTGTGTTCTCTCCCAGGGAGGGCATGGCTTGGTCTCCCAAAAGCCCACTCCTCCCCAGACAGACAGGGTAGATCCTTAGCCCCTCCATATCCAGTCTGGAGGACTTGATGACAAGGATGAGGTTGCAGGGCAGGTGAGGAGGACATCTGGCACTGTCAACCCAACCACTCCTCCAGCTGGCATACCACAGGAGGCCAAAGGAGAATTTATGAAGGGAACGAGTGTAGCATGCAGCCTCTCTCTGGCTGGCTGGTTGTAGCTCACTGACTTCCTGACTGACAGAAGTGGGCTTAATAGTTCTTGGTGAACCAAAGATTACTCTATGTGATTTTTTAAACTACATTCTGAATCCACGTTGACCATCAGCATCCACAGAACTCCTTGGCAAAGATTTTTACAGCTTAACAATGCATATTGTTGGAAGAGATATATCCGATCTGTTTAGTTTAGAGCTAGTTGCTTAATTTATAGCAAGCATAACCATCCTTCCCTTTTATTACCTCTGTTGCAGGCTGAAGCATCCTAGACCACTTAGTTCCTTCTCAGGTGCAAATAATTTCATATCTTTCACCACTGTTGTCTTTTGCTTCCTAGATTTAGTGTACTCTTTTTAGGTTGGACAATCAGACCTGCATGTAGGTTTTGAGCCACAAATACACCCTAAAATTTTACAATGTCATTATAATATCTTCTGATTTGCTCTTTATTGCATTCTTGTTAATTACAAACATTCTCAAAACCAATAAGTAAATAGAAAAAAAAAGCATACCCACACCCTGCATCGGAAAAAACTAGACAGGCTATCAGTTTGTCTTGACAGGATGTTTGTGTTACGATACAACAGACCAAATTGCTGCTTTATATCAAGTATCATCTGGCTCTGGCAAAAAATAAAAAAAAGGGAACTCAAACCAGAAACCAAAACTAAAATCTTTTATCTTGTCTCCTGTGTGATTTTTGTCATATTGAAATAACTTTTGTTTCAGAAACTTCAAATTTGTTACGAAATAGTTCCTGTTTGAATAATTATACCGGCTTTTTAGGCCAAGGAAAATATATCTTCATCTTGATGTGATACTCAGGTGGCATTTAGCTGTCACTCCTCTGTGAATGACAGTGCACACTGAAATCAGACTCAGTTTTGCTGTGCAACACTGTACAAGAATTGTACATACTTTCTAGTGTTCTAATAGAACTTACTTTGTGAGAATTTTGCTATTAATTTCTTTGGGAAGAAAGATTAGTGGGAGCAAGATCTGGGAGCAAGATTAGTGTGCTTTCATAAAGTTTACAAGACAGTTTAAATCCAATTCACCACAAGTGCAAAAAATATATTTTAATGACAAAGTTTAACATATCTTAAGGATACGTGTCGCCACAACAATTAAATTTTTGCTTTTTAATTTTAAACCCATATAATTTCCAAACAGCTCAGTGTTTATCTTACTTGGTTTCTTTGACAAGTAATATTATGCTTTTATATGTATTGAAAAACTATATGTATTGAGAACATTTTCACTCAGATTCACTTAAGTAAAGATCGTTTACGGAGGCCAAAAAGAACTGGAGTTTTGAGTCTGGGAATTCTTTTACTCCTTATTGATTAGAAAAATAAAAATTAGTCTTCAAAGTTATTATTAAATATGAACCATACCAACCAGCTCATTTTCTGAAGTTTTCTAAATATGTGTGAGACTAATTTAATTGAGTTCTGACCTCCATTCTGAGTGAGGTAAAGACAGTGCTCACAACACCAGGTCAATCTTAGGCTTCGAGCATATAATGAGTCCAAAATTCATCTCGCTTTTCTGAACTGTTTTTAGATGAAGTCATAAATAGTTATTTCAAATAATCAGAAGGACATGTTTTGTGTTAGTTATCACTCTTGCATCTGCTCGAAAGAGTTATGGAAGTGACAGGACTTTCTAATTAGCAGGTATATATGGTCAAGACAGGGCACCTTCTGATAATAGTTATGAGGACACAGGGCACCTGAAAGATATTCCCTTATTCACCACTACTGTACTCTCCCTATCTTTCCATTTTCTACCTTTTAATTGTGTTTTCTGTTTGTGCTGCTGCATCTTTGATGTACATAATATTTTTCCCTTACTTCTTTCAACTTATTTTACGTGTTGAACTACAGGTCTTATAGTAAGAGGGAGATTAAGAGGGAGCTCTTGCAATTCCAGGTCGCACCTTGAGTACTGTGTCCAGTTCTGGGCCCCTCAGTTCAAGAGAGGTGCTGAGACGCTGGTCCAGAGGAGAACAACGAAGATGGTGAAGGGGCTGGAGTACAAGACCTATGAAGAGCGACTGAGGGAGCTGGGGTTGTTTACCCTGGAGAAGAGGAGGCTCAGGGGAGACCTTGTTGCTCTCTATAACTACCTAAAAGGAGATTGTAGGCAGGCAGGTCTTGGTCTCTTTTCTCAGGCGACCAGTGACAGAGCAAGAGGACATGGTCTCAAGCTTCATCGGGGGAGTTTTAGGCATGATATTAGGAAAAAAAAATTCACTGAAAGGGTGATTGACCATTGGAATGTGCTGCCCAGGGAGGTGGTGGAGTCATCATCCCTGGAGGTGTTTAAAACCAGATTGGATGAGAAACTTAGTGTCATGGTTTAGACAACGAGGAGGTGGGTCATAGGTTGGACTAGATGATCTCAGAGGTCTTTTCCAACCTTGTGATACTGTGATAACTGATACTGTGATACTGTGAAAAGTAAAATTAGGGGTAATAAACCATCCTTTGGAGCTGTGGGTTTTTTTCTGTGGGCTATATAAAGGTTCTGGTTTTCTAACAGAGGCACTTCACTTAAGTGGGATGAATCTAGGTATAGGTGCTTACACATTGCTCCACAGAAGGTGGCCTTCATCTTGGTAGAAGTCTTGCTATACCAATATGTCTAGTTTTTAGTGAATTGAGGAGGTGTCATGGCCATTACAATGATGCACAGGTGCAAAATCTGAAGTAGAGGGAACAAGAAAGGATGGCCAAGTAATCACAGCAGGCAGACAGGTACATAGATGAGGAACTAATTCACTGCTGTTTACTCCCATCACCAGGAAAAAAATACTAAAGCCCTGATATGATATCAAAAAACTAAATAATACAAAAAAGACCTACGCACAGTGATGATCTACACATCAAAGGGACTGGCTTACAGTCCCCTCGCCTTCTGTAGTGACCTATGCTCAGGCAGGATGAGTGAAGCGTGGGTGGAAATGCAACTTCTGTCATAGGGTAGCCCTGCACATGGCTGTTTTCTGCCTCACAAAGCACAGAGCCATGAAAAATCTGGCTCTGTTCTTTCAACCTGAAAGCTGTTACCTGCTTCCTCTGATGACAGGTCCTCAGCAATCTTTCCTCCTGTGGACTGACACATGGAGAGGCTGCACTAACCCAGCCTCTGGTACTCCATGATCAGCTATTTGAGAGCAGAGTAAGGCTAGTATACAGGGATCTCATAGGTTGGATGAAAAAAATAATGTGTATTGTGGAGTCAGCTGTCATAAAAGATATTTCTCCTCAGAGTCTCACAGCAGAAATGTTGTAATTTTAAAGGTATGTGCAAAAGAGTAGATATTGGAATTGTAAAATATTTTTCTTCATACATTCTAAATTTCCATTCGAGCTACATAGTGGTATTGTCTTGAAAGTAGTTGAAATGATAGTGCTTGAAATGATACACATGTGAAGTTCCAGGAAAGAAAGACTGTCTGAACATGTTTCAAAAATGAGATTTTTGGAGTATTATTGAGATTTCTGAATCAAAATGTAGCTGAAGAGAAAAAAAAACTCTGTAACTACACAGCCAAATTTCAGTCACTGGTTAGTGACCCAGAAGGTGGATGTTCTCACAGTGGAGATATGAGCATTTGAAACAGGTCCACAATGCAATTCAAAGGGAAAGCTGGATACTCAAGCTACATAGCAAAGAGGCTGCAAGATTCCATCTGACATTTCCATGCTGGGAGCTGAGTCAAGATATATCAGTTTGGGTCCTGAGGCAGTATGTCTGTACTCATGCAGCTTAATAAAACAGTTCCTCTTCTACATGATTATTATATGGAGACTACTCAGGTATATCAGCATCTCTTGTCATATGAGATCACTATAAACCAACCCCACAAAACTGAAGATCTGCAATGCCTCTGTGCTGGAGAACTGGCAAAAGAAGCAAGCATTTTTACTTAAACAGACCTCAGTTGTCACAACAGCTTGGCTGAAGGCATAATTTTCTGCCTGCCAATGATGCCCTGTGGTGAGCAACCTCCAAAGGTCAGGAAAACAAGAGGAGATCATAACTTCTTGAAGTGTGTTAGCATAACCTCTTGCCAAGTGTCATAATTTAGCTAGGAGGAAATGCAGAATAGAGGAGTGCTGCCCGAAATCCTGGCTTTTTTCAACATAACTGTTGGTTGTCCTTTCTTTTACAAATGCTTCAGAAGCTGGAGTAGCATGGCTAGTTTACCAGAAGGATTTACCAGTCACTTGTAACATTAGACAACAAATTAACAATGATTTTACAGAAACGGTGTGAGTACTCACAATAATGTGAGCAAGAGCCTTCTCCACATTCCCTGGCTCTGGAATCTTTGTGGCTGTTAAACAGTCCTATGGAATAATTGTTAAAATTGGCTATGGCATTACTGCACTTAATTAATTACTTAGTGTGTACATTATTGCACATGCTCCCTTTAAAAGTCTTTTTCTGCCGAAGACATCTGTGCTATGGCTTGAGAGTTTGCATTTGTGAGGTGACTGACTGACACCTAGTGTTTAAAATCTATTCACATAAAAAAGAATGTACATAAAACAATCAAAATGGGTTATTTTCAGTGAGAAGAGCTCACTGTTGTTTCAAATTAACATCCTATCAACAATGCTTCAAGTCAAGGGTTGAGGTGTCCTGGAAAAGTAGCATTTACAGAGAACACAGGCTTACTAAATCATAAATCACCGTGGTCTGATAATTGCCATGTTTTCACTAATTTAACTGCATGAAGTATGCTGCTTCTACCTCAAAACTGTCCTGTGCCTTTACAACTAATCCAAGGCGCTAGAGCTAGGAGGTAAGTGACCTGCCACTAACTAGGGGAGCGGCCCTGGCATTTCTGTGCTCCCACAAAGGTCAGCAGTGCCCCAGTTTCTACTGCTAGGAAATTGCTTTCCTCACTACTTATAGTACAAGTCTATGTGCTAGAAATATGACAGGAGGGGAACAACACAAAGTCCCCAAACAAGCTAACTTGAAGACTCAAATTACCAAAATTTCAAATTACGGAGATTAACAACTACTCACTGCAAACCCTTTTCCTTTAACATACACTGTCCTCAATCCAAAGAAATCCATAATATATGCTGCATATGGGACAGGTATTCTGTTATTCTATTCTTTGTTGGTTTTCATGAAGAAAGAAATTGAGAGACGTAAGGATGAAAATAATTCACGGGTTTTTTTATAACCCTGAATACCTCATACTCCACGGGCGCTTCAATCAAGAGTAGGGCAGGTTTATAGTGTATCAAAACTGACTGCATTCACAATATAATGAATACATGTGACTGTAAATTCTCCTCAGTCTGCTGAAAGTAGGCACAATTTTGCTTATGTCTATCTCTTTCTATCATTGCCAGATGTTGGAATAGTCTGTGGTGTTTGCATCACTATTTATTTTTATTAAATGTCAAAAAGGGATCAGGGATAAAGCTTTCACATCCTGTATGTTTAAATAAAATGTTGTTCTGTAGAAAAAAACACCCTGTGATACAAGATGCTACTAAAATGATATAAGTGGATAAATTTCCTCTTCATTCTATCACTGGAAGCCCAAGCTAATAAAATTTCCCCACATTAACACAATGAAGATGAACTGGGTGATTTTATGAAGCCACAGAGTTCTGAGATTTTCTTGGTTTAGATGTTAGCTGAGCAGCACGCCCTAGTGTTCCCCTGAAGACAGAGATCATACACTTGGTTTCAACATTAGCAGTGAACCCTAGTTCCTCAGCTGGGAAGCACATATCTCAGTGGTTTCTCCAGCCGCTATAAAAATATAAGCATAGCTGATTAGCCAAAAGGCTGACTGAAACCAGTGAATCACAGAATCATTTAGGTTGGAAAAGACAGCTTTAAGATCATCAAGCAGTTCCAGTGCTTGACTACCATTTCTGTGAAGAGATATTTCCTAATATGTAGTTTAAACCTCTCCTGATGCAACTTGAGGCCATTTCCTCTCGTCCTATCACTTATTACTTGGGAGAAGAGACCAATATCTGCCTCGCTACAACCTTCTTTCAGGTAGGGTCTCCTCTCAGCCTTCTCTTCTCCAGACTGAACACCCCAATTCCCTCAGCTGCTCCTCATAATGTTTGTGCTCCTGACCCTTCACCAGCCTCACTGTCCTTCTTTGTACATGCTCCAGCACCTCAGTGTCAGATTAAGTTCTAGTTGGGCTTTGCCCCTCTTATTTTCTCACTGCATAACCTCAAACCATCCTTGTAGTGGTCCATTTTCTTTCTAACCATGCCAGTAGCAGGGGACTAGGGGAGAAAGTAGGAAGAGGGCAGTTGCTTTCTCTCTGTCTTACGATTTAGGAGTGGAGCCTTTATATCTAGCAAGCCTTTGACAGATATTTTTGCATGGTTTTGTCCAGTTTCTTTTTGAACTCATGTGCATTTTCAACATCCTACGGCAAGCAGCTCTATAGTTTAAAAAACAGAAAAAGGTTTCCCCATGTAGTAGTGTTTTGCACAAGATGGAAGACAAAATGAGCATCTGTTAGCTATTGTGGTCTAGAATATTTACACAATCACAGCATTTCTCATTTTCTCCATTGGTCAAAAACCCAAATGACAGCAGAAACCAAAACAAGCTTTAAAATACAACTATTTTCCTTCTATATGAATGCAAAGTGGAAGCTTGCTGAATCCAGACTATTTTTGAGGTAATGAAAACATCATAATATTATTGTATGGTCTGGAATACTAAATCTTTCATTCATACCCTCCATTTCCATCTCTTCTTTTCTTCTTGAATAATGTCCTGCTTTGCCATGGTATTGTACATGTGGTTTCTTGTGCTTACATGTTTTGGATTTACCATGGCTAGATAAGTATGACTGTGGGGTTTTAGAAGCTTTTGCTTCATATAGGAAAACTGAGTAAAGCTATGGTAGCTTTGACTCAAAGGTGTGGACTGCTTCAGTGGGTCTGTGTCACTCCAGATGTTTTCCTGAACTAAATGTTAAAATTGTATTATCTAACAATTTTAATCACCTGCAAAATTTCAGGACAACCAGAAGCGTGGTGAGAAGCTTTATATGAAACTAGTGCTCAAAGCTGTGACTTGGATGCTTTCTGTGATTACCAAAAATATGTTGACATATTCTGATGAGATGCAATAATACAATTGAGAGCAACCCAGTGCTGCACCAGCCACAAAAGCGTTCTCTTCTCAAAGTCATCTTTGTTTTTAGAATTACTTCTTAGGCACCATCTGGTTCCTTTAGATGTAAGTAGATCAAGTTTTACCAACAGGGTATTCAGATACCAAAAGATAACGTGCACAGCTGTAGCAGGGAAATACAGATAGTATGCTAAGAATACAAAATGCACTCTACACTTGACCCTGATGAATATTGGTGCCTTTTTCCATGCAGACAGCCTTCTCTTGACTGAGTTACTTCCTTATGTATACATCATACATATATACATCTTCTTTCTCTGTTTGATACATTTCACTTTGGTGAAACTTGTAATAGTGTACAATTATGTGTAAGTCAGATGCTTACATCCTACAGCTGCTCCACTTGATAGTGAAGAAGAATAAAATTGTGAACTCAGACTTTGGCCAAAATATTGCAGCCCAAGTTTCTCTGCCCTTGATCTTGATCAAGGCTGTTTCTGATCAAAACTGCTCTTGCAGGTTTAATAATGTTGGTGTGAAATACGATGATCTATAAACTGTGACATCTTTAACTGTGTCAGAAAAATTCCCTAGGGCTACACCTGCCAAGTTTTTCTTTGACCAAAGTATCTTCTTTCACCTGTGTAGGGAGAGCCAGAACAACTTAGTCAAAAAAAAGCATGTTTTGCCAGAGTAGGTAATCTAATCATTAGGGTCTGATGGACATCTCCAGATAGGACAGTCCCCTTGTCTTGGACGTATTCACCGTTGCTCTTTTCTCAATATCCCAGAACTGTGGCCATCTCTATTTGATTAGACAACCAATTTTGAGAAGGCTATAATTAAGGGAGATTGATCCCATCCCTAATAAAGGTGAGCTCTTCATGATAGAGAGGACAGTGGAAGTCTTTAATTATGAGTGCAATTAAAGCAGCAGACCTGTCCTTACTTAAACCTGTTTGAAAACTTGAGGAATAATTCTCATCAAAAGCATCCTGGTTGTACTGTAGGTGGCAGCAACGGACAGCCTGACCATCCTCAAGGCACATGTCAAGTCTGAGGGTTGCTTTGCTGATTCCCTTCGTCCTCTTGCAATTAACTTCCTTTCAAAGCAAAGGGAACGGGCTGTGTGCCTTCAGAAGCTACAGTAAGGTGCACCTTGTATCTACATAATCACTGGTGAGCAGGAACAAACACAAACATTGGATAACACTGCTAGTTCTAAGTCCCTGTATAGAATAATTACTTGAAATCAAAAGCATAAAAATTGCTAGTCATAATATATCACAGGGTTTTGTGATCTAGACAAAGTGATTTTGACTCCAGAGCCCCTCTGCATATGTGTAAGTGGGCAGGAGGAACAGTCTCTCTATGTGCAAGACACTGCCCTGTGTCTTATCAGGTTGTGCCTCTTGAATACCAGAAGGTGAAATCTTATTCAGGGGAGTTTCATTCAGAGATAAGGTGAAGACAAGCACTTAATTTACAGAGCAAGCGAGGTGATCTGAGTTAGATTTTGTATTTAATTGTGTTAATTGCCATACTGAGGGTAGTACAGTTTTGCTTTCAGATTATTATATTTTATCATGTGTATATGTTGCACATTAATCCACTACTGCAGTATAAGTCTATGATAGGTTTAGAATACTATATTTATTTTAAGGAAAAGTTATACTATTTTGTAAAAAAAAGTTGGACAATTTTTTTCTCATGAAGATCCAAATACTGATTTTTTAATTCAAAATTTGCAGTTTAGGGTTCATTTTTCATACAATTTATCCTATAGTATTTTCAATTTATGTGCCTCTGGATGTTAGCGAATTATGTGTATTGACAGAAACTGAAGCCTCTTGAAAGTAAAGTAATTTTATCTAAAAGAATTCTATTTTCAGGTAAAATAGTAAAATTACTTTCATCTATAGGTTCTCTGTCTTCTTTTAAATCCTGGCACCGGTCATGAGCTTCAAGTGCTGCAAGTCACTATTTTATACATAAAATATAAGTATATGAAATATATTTAAATGACTGATATAGTATTTACTGGGCCTGATTTCATTATATGAAGTCTGGATTCCAGATGTGTTTGGACAACGTGTGGTGCTTCTTTACCCCATTTAGCTCACATATGTTCTGATTCTTTCATTATAAGTGTTCTATATCCTTACCACAAAAGGAATCTGTGAGTTCATGACACTTGTTTTCTAAATGCCTCCTGTAATGATTTCTAACTGAAGTAGCAAACCTTCCCCCCCTGCTCGAGAAAATGTCTGGACCTTGGCTGATGGGATAAATTGCCTTGTCTACATATAGAGTTGATGTCTGAACATCCAAGAGAAAAATGGTTGTGTTGATTGATGGTTTTCCCATCTGCTCTCAAGACAGAGAAGGAGATATTACAGCAGTTGTCATTACTGAAACTTGATTCATTACCTGGTATCTACCATTTGTCCTCTCCCTGAGGATTATGCATAGCCATCAGGCTGAGAAGTATAAGAAGATATTCAAAGGTAAGGCCATCCTTTCCTTCTGTCAAAACAAACAATGCAAAAAGAAAGGTGACACTACCTAGTAAAGCTGATTTTTTTTCCTGAGGTCATGAACTTGATCTTATTGCAAACAAAGTCAACGATAGTCCTTTTGTTGTTCCATCTTTTCCAGCTTGGCCTTTTGAGATATTATCAGAGTCTTCTCCACCATGGTGAGGGAAATATTTTACCAAAAAAAAAGAATATTCAGGTGAATAAAACTCTGCACAGAAAAATATCTTATAAACTGAATGTTTCAAAAAACCAAAAAACTTTCATATAGTCCCATACAATAATACAATAATACAATAATACAACAATACAACAATACAATAATACAATAATACAATAATACAATAATACAATAATACAATAATACAATAATAAAAAAGACGTTATTTCAAGTGTAATCAGATGCTTCCTTCAACAAATACTATTTTGATCATGGAGAAATTTTACCAGAAATGAAAGCAAGAGCTTTTTAGGTAGCTTCCAAGACTTCCAGAAAAATCTGGTCTGGTAAAATGTATTTACCGCCAACCAAAAAAAGTGTGCAGAAAAGTCTTCTTTTCAAAATTAAGGACCTCTACACCTTCATACATAGTGAAATAAATACTATCTCAATTAAAAGCTAAAATAGTCTGCCCTGGTTGTGAACCTCAAAATAAACTGGCATGGTTCACCATTTCAAGGAAACAGAAAGAAAGATATCTTTAAAAGGACAGGACACAATGAAAAGTAAATAGCAATAGTTGGTCAGTTCTGAGCTTTAACTTCTCTGAGTTATACTTACCTAGACAGTCACAGTACAGCTGAAAACTTGGTTTTCTCTGTGTTATCTAAAGTTTTCTCCTTTTACTAACTTCAAAGGAACAAGTCCATCACATGAAAAGTCCTTATATCTTCACAGATGACTCTTCTTTCTGGTAGATGTCTGATTACAGTGCCTCAGAAAGTGATTTTTTCTGAGCTTTAGAGAACCCTTGTGACTGCCTGCTGCAAGTATGAGATTTGGATGAACAGTCAGTCTTCAAAGGCATTGATCTATCAGACAGTACTTGGAAGATTTTGCAGCATTTCAAAACACTAACTCTATTTCTATTTGAACCTAGATGAAGCTTAATACTAGATCATATTGTCTGAGGTGCTGTAATTTTACTGGTCTGAAGATCAGCAGCAGTTTAAGACAAACTGCAAGGTACTGCTTTGCCTTTGTGATCCAAAGCTCATCTTAAGAGTTGCATAATGACAAAGCTCGAAATATTTAACATTATTGTACTCAGACAAACTCCAGTATCAGTTGTTCTATGACCTGGCAGAATATTTTCCACTTCACAGAAAGGTAACTCTTGCATGCAGATAAAGAAAGTGTACTGTCCCTACAGGTCTTCAAATGCACATTGCTTCAAACATCTCTACTGTTGAACATTGTCATCTCTGTTCTCTTCCAGTATTCCCATAGTGACTTCTGAATGCATCTCCATTTGCATTGGCATTTGTTCCTGTTAGATAAAAATTACATTATACATCTGCATTCAATGATATTACAATTTTTTTTACAAATATTGTTACAAACATGCTACTTATTTGGTGTATCTGGGGTTAGTACAGTTTACTTAGTCTGTCATGTAACTGGAATAGAGAAATTATATGAGTTACTCTCTCACTCTAAAAGTTGCTCACTTTTGCAGTTGCTCACAGGCAGTTCTGAGCTCTAATTTTGTTGCTTGTCACTCTTCAGGATGACCTGACTATGTACCTAAGGTTTATGTCAAAGTCACTGTTTAGCTTTTTTTATGTGTTTCTTCTATAAAACAAATCATCTCAGCACCATTCTCCACAGTCATCTGAACTCTTACACTATGTCCAAAGTTAATGTCTTTGCTCTTTCAGTAATATTTGAAATACTGATATGTTCCATAAGATTTATTTCATTTCTCTTTCCTAGAAGTGTCATCAACATTCATTTCAGCCACTTGTTTTAGTCATGTAGACAGCAATTACACAGCTATGCTGAGGGCTTTGTGTCTAAGTTTAGTGATTCTCTTTTGGTTCTCTGTTAGTGATATTAAACACTTTTTTGTGGTGATCATTAATTGCTGTGATTTTTGTATTTATATGTTGAATGCAAAGGTCTTTAAACAGCAGTGTATGTAGTTCCAGGGTAGAGAGAGATACACAGAATATGTCTGATGATTTTATCTTTACACAAGGTGTATTATTAATTAATTTGCACACCATTACTGGTGAAAAAGAGCTTTGCACAGAAAAGGTGATAAATATCACAGTATCACAGTATCACAGTATGACAAGGTTGGAAAGGACCTCTGAGATCACCAAGTCCAACCTATAACCCAACACTAACACCAACCATCATCTAAACCATGGCACTCAGTGCCACATCCAATCTCCCCTTAAACACCTCCAGGGTCGGTGACTCCACCACCTCCCTGGGCAGCGCATTCCAATGGCCAATCACCCTTTCAGTAAAGAACTTCTTCCTCACATCAAGCCTAATATGGGACCTTTTGGGTCAAATTTGGTTGAATAATTTTGAACAGAATTGTCACAGAAATAACTTTGAATTTTGAGTATAAGACTGGTTTCAATCCAGTTCTGGAGCTCTTGGGCTTCTCTGAGAAAACACCTGTAAAGAAAAGGAGCACAGACTGCACTTGGGAGCCAGCCCAGGGCTTGTAGAATGAACTCCAAGTGCAAGTTCAAAACACTTCAATCTTGTCATTTATAACATAGTATGTAATACATAGCACATATTTGTCTATGATTTTGTCTTTGGGAAGATAAAACAAAACAACCCGTGCATTGTGCCTCGCAATTCAAATTGTGATTCATTAATTGGGATGGCCCATGGATTCTAGATAGAGTTTGCAATTACGCAAATATTATTTATACAAAAAATAAAACACAGTGTTGTAAGGCATACATTTATCCCTCTGGAGAGAAGATGTCATAACCACTCACATTGACAACTGTTACATTGCTGAATGCGCTGCTAGGAGACATTTCAATGTGGCAATGTAAGTGCAATAATAAAGTAGGTAGAGTAAAATTAATAGAAATCCAGCAGAGACTCTGAACAAAGTCCACAAAATCTTTCCCTTTGAATAACTTGCCAACATGCTTATATGTGTAATACCTCATAACTGACTTCTGCAGAGGGTCAGAGTGATCATTCCTTAGAATGTTGCCCCTTTGAGTGTGGACATGCTGAAGCATTTTATCTTTGAGGCACTCTTAAGATAATACCCCCTGAGGATTTTTTACCTGCTGAGATCATTGCCCTGTGATGTCCACAAGCTTTCTGTTCTCTTCTGGCTTCACTACAAACACTCTGCATACCTTTTCCCCAGCTTGTCTTAAAACTGACCTGCTGCTCCAAGTGTAACTTTGTACCGTTACCGCATGCAGTATCACACATGTCAATGCAGTGAGAGAAAAAAGACAGACACACTCTACCTGGTGGTGAGTCTCATCTGCAGCTAACCAAGTTCTGATATTATCTGAAGGATGTGGAACAGGCATGGTTATAATTTCCAGGCATCTATACCTAGGAGAGAGTGACACAGACACGTGATTCTTAAATATCTGCATGAATAGATCATTCAAGAATTCTTTGTAACGCATACACCAATTAGACAGGCATGTACCATTTTCAAAGTCATTATACCCTTTTTTGCTTCACTGTAGACATTTTTCTCAACAGTTTTTCCAGCTCTTCTTCAGACTAACTGGTTTTTAACCTGCTAGAGATTTAAAAATACTGTATGGATAGCAACCACATCTGATTTCCAAGTAAAGCAAGAGCTTATAACATGCCTGTAGCTAAAAAATTATTCCTAATTGTTCTCTTCATAATTAAAAGTATTGCCTATAAATTACAATAACCAAAGAGAGACACATTGGATGACAGGGAGGGGGCATAGCATCAAAAATAACTTTTCACTTGTTTGCTGAGGTTTAGCAGAATTCTGGTTTGAAAGTGAGTGGCATCTACACAGAACCTTGAAATAATTTTGTACCACGATAAAGGATTATCAGTTAATTTTGAAAACTATATAAATTTTCCCCTGAAAAGATCTGCTGGTTCAATTGCTCTCCTGAGGCCAGAGTGACTCCTCATTATTTGACCAGAATACTGTTTTATGTTTAGATGCAGATGGCTTTCAATAAAATGTTTTCATTGCCCTAGGGAATTTTTTTTATTCTGTATTTTATATTAACTCTTCCATATGTATATCCCTTAAGCCTTTGCTTACTGAAAGAAGACAGAGCATATGATAACTTCTTCAATCCTAGTCAGGAATCATATTTAGTCATTAATTAAATAATCAATTTAATATTAACAGGGGTTCTAGTCACATAATTCACCTTCCAAATGTTAAGACATCTTGAGTTACCATCTTATTCTGATTTTTTTTTTTCAGTTCAAGAAAACCTTCTCAACCATGTCAATAGGAAAGCTATGTAGTCAGGCAGAAAAGTAGTGTCATGAAGGAAGTTGGCTGCATTAATTGTTGGTGGGTGCAGAACAACTACTATTTGATGTACTGATAGTACACCAAAGCAAATTCCTTCTGTCGACCTGACTTTGTTCTTTTACTTATTTCTTATAAAGTATTCATTTTAAAGCAAAAGACTGCTTTTAGTAATTCTGATGAGTTATGAAATTAAATTGGCAGGTGTGGCAAATGCCCATCTTTGGCACAATTAATGTTGGTAGCCCTGAATGCAGAACCCATGAAAGCATACTCCAAAGCCACACTAAGGGTGGAGAGCCAGCAGTCATATTGAGGTGAAAAAGTTCATTTATAGTGGCAGAAAGACAGTTCAGAGTAAGATGTGAGACTGGAGCTCTAAGGATTGTGATGGGAGCTGTGAGATAACAGTGACAATGTTCAGTAGCTTTGTCTTCCATCCATTACTCCTTTGTGAGAACAATAGTTGGAAATGCATAATTAACTGTTTCTTGTAAACATGATTTATCTGAGAAGATCTCTGTTTAACTTTAATCCATTGTATTATTTGTTTACTCTAATCCCCATCTCTCTTCCTGCCAAACGTCTCTCAAACAAGGAATTTATATAACCTTCAAGAAATTTACATAACCTTTGAGAAATTTACATTACCTTCTACATGTACATATCAGCAAACCTCCAAGGAAAGTCAGGAGACAAAATGATGTGAGGCTTAGCAGCATGACATCTACTGTCTTTTCTTAAAAAGAAGAGGTAGATGTAGTGTTAATAATGTGGGAAAGGGTAGCTCATAAGTGGCTGAATTTTATATTGACCCATAAATATTGCACCATTCTTGAGCTGCTACAGATTAAATAAACATTTCCTGGATTTTTCAGGGGAAATAGGGGCTTCTGACTCCTGTTAAAACTCTTAGCTTTGCTGCTGCATTGATCCAGCACTTCCCCTGGCTGCCTCTGCTCCAGTGAACTCCATCTCCTCTTTTCTCTGGATTTCTGCCATCAAATGCTGGACATCGCCTGGTCTGCCACTGGACAATTCTTCCCAGTCTTGATTCCTCTGGAAAGCTCAGAAAGCCAAGTGTATCCTGGGTTGCATCAAAACTGTAACCAGCTGGTCAAGGGAGGTGATTTTGCCCCTCTACTCTGTTCTTGTGAGACCTCATCTGGAGTCCTGCATTCAGTTCCAGAATCCTCTGCACAGGAAGACCATGGATCTCTTAGAGCAATTCCAGAGGAGGACCACAAAGATGATCAGAGAGCTGGAGCACCTCCCATATGAGACCAGGCTGAGAGAGTTGGGTTTGTTTAGCCTGGAGAAGAGAAAGCTTCACAGAGACCTTCTAGTAGCCTTTCAGTACTTAAAGAGGGCCTGCAGGAAAGCTGGGAAGGGACACTTTATCAGGGAGCGTAATGATGGGACAACAGGTAATGGTTTTAAGCTGACAGAGGGAGATTTACATTAGATATTAGGAAGAGACTTTTTACTATGGGGATGGTAAGGCACTGGAATAGGTTTGTCCAGGGAAGTCTTGGATGCCCCTTGCCTAAAGGTGCTGAAGTCCCAGTTGGATGAGGCTTTGAGCAACCCGATCCAGTGAGAGGTGTCCCTGCCCATGGCAGGGGGGATGGAGATAGATGATCTCTAAGATTTCTTCTAACCCAAACCGTTCTATGATTCTATATATTATTATTATTCTCTCTTTCCTTGCTGTCCGGTTTGAACTGTCTTTATCTCAATCCACGGGTTTTACTTTTCTTTGGATTCTCTTTTTCATCCCACTAGAGGGAGAGGGAAGTGAGCAAGCAGCTGCAAGTTGCCTAGTTGCCATTTGGGGTTAAGCCACAACACATCAAGTACCATGAGCCTCCTGCTGCTGCTTCCTCACCCCTTCACAGCTGTTACTGGTTTAAGGCAAAATGAAAATAAAAGCTTTTTTTTGAAAAGCAGAATATTCTCTTTGACTCAAGAAGCAACATTTGGTTTTCATTCTCTTTACCTTTTTTGACCCTGCCAGGCATAGTCCTAAAGAAGTGCCAGCAATACATATTTATACTGTTCAACAAATATTACTGCTCTGTATCTTGCATTCATTCCTCCAAAATACCCCAAATATCAAAAAGCAATGTCTTTGGTTGACTCAAAAATGTATTTTTGACAAATTTTGTTTTTTGTTTAATAGTAGCTTTAAAAACAGAACTAGTTTTAAATGCTTTGAACTTAATATTTTGAAGAAAAACAGGCAGGAAGAGCTCTTAAAATGTTAATAATCTGATGCTGGTTTTACACGATGTTTTTAAGGTCAATCTAGATCAAATTCAAAGAACAAAAGAATTGTACAAAAGTTTGAGATTATCTGTAATTTAAACCAAGGTTACTATGAACTTCCACAGATTTTATATGAAACCAAGAACTACAAATACATTCTTATATGTAATTCTCTTCAGAGGTTTGTGAGTCTCTGGACAGAACTATGTACAAGAATCTTTATGTGCTACTAAAATACAAAATAATTCTTTATTCACTTTAAGATGCAAAGAAAGTTTTTCTCTTCTTATCTTTTGAGATGAGGGCTCAGAAAATATATTCTGAATAATCTCTGGACTATGTAGTAGAAATTATTTTGTTTGGGGTAATTATTTTGCATCATTCTGGTAACCCTGTGTCATGCACGCACCTGAGAAAAGAGGAAGTGGTGACCTTAACATCAGCCAAACCACAAAGAGATTTGGTTCTTTTACTTTCTTATCTCATGTGTTTTGAAAAAGAGGAAGAAAAAAAAGCACATACGTTCTTTAAGGCAGACTATTTTATGGTGGATTTTTTTTCAGATGCAAATGTTTAAACTTAGGCACAAATAACAGTACTTTGAAACCAAAACAAGTGGCTTGGGTTGCAAAAATGCAAAACACCTCTGAATTGCTATTAACTTCAAAGAGATCAATGAATGCTCAGCACCTCTAAAAATTAGCCCAATTATTTCAAGTTTCTATATCTGAATAAAGATGATCAAAGATTTCTTTTTTAGCAGAAAGTTTCTATACTCAACAACTCAATTCAGTTTAAATTGTGGGCTTTTCTTCAAGGGCATATGCTAATTCCAATGGAAAATGAATGTGATTCCCTCGAGAAAATTAACAAATTCTTTTCATGTCAAAGGAACATTTCAGAACAAATATTTTAGTTATGTTTTGAATTATGTTATTTCATTTTGATGTTGAAGCTTTTTTAAATAGAGGCTGAAATGCTTCTTAGAAATGCATTCTTAAAGAAATGTAGTGCATTTCCTAGATGAAACATTAGAATGTCAAGTAGAAGTAAACAAAAAGCAGGTCATTGCATGCTCCTTCAAGGCTTTCAGCAGAAAAAATGACACATTCCAAAATAAAAATACCAAATGGATATGTTTTCCTTTCAGGTTACACCATAGAAAGATTCAATTGTTTTAGTTCACTGCGTCTATAAAATTAGGTATGTGACTTTCATGGGCTTATCATGAATTATACTAGGGTTTTTTTAAATCTAGGCAGCATTAAAATGCACTTCATAATGTCTGCTTATAAATGTCCCCAGAATCAGACAAAATAGTTTCAACAAAATATAAAGTAAAATGGGCAGAAAATTTTCTCTAGGGATCAAAGGAGACCCCTTCCAAGTAATGTACTCATAGATTATTTTTATAAAGCCCTGATCCTCTCTGAGTAGAGGAAGGAAGAAGGGAAATGGCCACGTCACATGAAGTTGTTCATATGTGCAATAAGCTCTAAGGGGAATCACCAGGCTTCACTGAATACACGCAGATATTACAGCTTATACGCAATGGCAGTCTTGTCCACCGTAAACTTCTGAAGTGGAGCAGACATACTGTGATTTTTCAGCCTCAACAACAGCTGTAGCAGAAACTGGGAAAGCACTGGTGCTGAAAGCTCTTGAAGGAGAGCTGCAGCTGCTGAGGGTAAGGTTTGGCAGTCTGGAATGAGGACAAGTGACTGTTCCTTCTTCTAGTGACAGGCCGGCAAGGAATGAGTAAATCTACACTCCCCACTGGGAAAAGCCCTTCTAATTTCCCCTCCCTCCACTGTTTACATATCAGATGTGTTTGGCTTAACACCAGGCAGACCCCTCTGCTGGCTATGCCACAGCCTTAGGCTCTCTCCATCTTCAGTGAGAAGAATGAAGCATCTCCTAAAGGCAATTAAAGTCTGTGATAGCCCAAAACATGTTCTTTCCTTCATCACACTGAGCGTGTGGAGCAACTAGATTTCTCTCTCCAAGCATTTCACAAGCAAAATGCTTTTGAAATGAAAAGAAATGAACAAATATGGGCCAAAAAAGATGGCAGCTGAGAGGTGCCAGCAGACCAGTGGGATGTGATAAGGCATCTGATAGTGTAGACAGGCATCATCCTATAAATGCTGTAACTGATTTACTCCATTGCAAAAATAACAATGTTTGGCCTTGTGTTTCCTGTGTCTTAAGATAAATATGTACTTAATGCTCAATAGATAAAACCCCCATATTCCTAAATACACAGTCTATTTTATTAAATATATTTATCTTGTTTTGTTTTACTACCAATGCAAGTACCATAGTATTGCACTTCCTTTTTTTTGCCTGTTAACATACAGAATCAAGGCTATGTGCCAGTTTCTCTCCATAAATATAGAGTCACTCCATTAGACTACTTCCCTTTTACCTAACCTGATATCAAGAAGCTGCTGTGTGCATTTTTCTCATCACGGAAAGCACGAGTTTCTGTTGTTAGCACATATATGTTAAAATCTAGTCTTAGGAGGTGGAGGAAAAGTATTACAAGGCTCTTGTTCTCTTGTTTAATTTGTGCTGAAGTAAGCTGTAAGGATTAGAGTACATATATTTAAATGAGAGATAAACCATACCCTACTTCTGTCAGATAAGAAAGTATTCTCCTGATGTAGGAAAAAAAAAAGTCATATTTAGTTCTTAAAGACTATGTGGTTTGATGAATGTTATGGCTTTAGTGGGTTTCTTGGCTCAATAATTGCAGCTGAAAGCATTCATAGAGATGCTTTAGTTGTTCATTGCAGGGCAGGCAGTGCAGTGTTTTGTGATTTTTGAATGTTGACCATTATGGTTTTCTAAAGGCTATCATGAGTTAGATAATTTACCTCAGAAGAACAGCTCTGTGCAAGACTGCCTTAGGATCAAGGAAGTATAACTCATTAGGTCAGAGACTGTCTTTCCCCACAGCACCTAGAGCTGTAGGAGCCTGGTCCACGTCATTGCTGTCTAGGAACTGTCATGGTACAGTAACACAGCAAGGAGAAGAAAGGTGCAATGATGAAGTAAATACGTTGAATGACAATAATAAGGGTTATGAATAGTAAATACATGATAACTTACCATTTTGAATAAATACTGGTTCACTCCATTCACTCCAAAGCTTGTTCCTTATGCACAGCTCTTTCTTTACCCTCACTTGTGCTGCACATTTTTTTGCTGGCTTATGAAATGGGTACTCATATTTCTCTGCAGTGACATCTACAATCTATTGAGATAGGTTTAGAGTGTTATTTTAGGTGATTTCACACTGCAATTCAAACTGATATAGTAGGAATAGCATTTCTGTAGAACCAGTTTTTCTGTCTGTACACAATCTGATTCTTTACCTGGCATATGTTAAAACCTGGGACTGAAAATGAGGGAGACCCTGGAACTGATAAGATGATGGGAGGTATCATTTTTAGTATGACTGTAAGAATTTGAAACCCTGACTTCCCTTTAATTTTGTGTCACATCAAGTGTAGGATAAATACAGTAACTATCAAACTGCAAGTTTCAAGGGTTTGGTGTGGTAGTGTGCTACTCTTAGTTATCTGGTGCAATAAAAGGTTGCATTTTTCAGCTGACTAGTGGTGAGGAATGCCTGTTATTTTAGAGACTAGCTCAAAACGTCTTTAATATTGCCTATAAAAAACCCCACCTATCTGCCTACTCACAAGTTGGCACGGGTAAGTATAATACCTATGATCTTTTATTTATCAGAAGATTGTTAACATCAGTTACACTCCTCTACTTTAGACCATGTCCCTCAATCTTCCACTCTAAGAGCACATTTTCAAAGCTTATGATCATTTTGATAACTTTGTTCTCTAAACTTTTTTGCACCATGTTTATAATTTTTGGTGGTGCCCAAACCAGTTTCTAATTTCAGGTGAAACTCAGTAGCTAGAAGGGTAAATTAATCACAATCTACATGTGACATGCCTGTCATATATACTTGAATAACATTTGACCTTTGTGTAGTTGCATGGAATTACTGACTCACTTTGTGGTTCAGTGTAATCCACAGGCCTTTTTTCTCCTGTATTTCTGCCTAAACAATAATTCCTATTTCGTGTTGACATATTTGTCCTGTACTTCCTAATCATAGGATTTTCCTTATTACTGAATTTTGGCTGGTTGATCTCAGGCCTACCCAATCTCTCAAATTCTAATCTTTCTTTTCTGTAGTACATGCCAACACTTCACATCTTCTCGTTAGCTGCAGAATCAACTCCTTGTTGCCAAGCTTTATCAATCTGCATTACAGTATTATTATTTTTGTGCATAAGTATTCAACAAATTACATCTTCAGGTATGCAGAATAAATAAATATAGGCTTCTATATTTAAATCATTATACTCTTACATGTTCTTCAGTAAATATCTACAAATCTGCTTAAGGATGCTCTAATACATCAACTCATTAAGTCTGTGTGACTGAAGTTATGATCTTGCTTTGACCAGGAAACAGAATTCCAGGCTTGCTCCATTCTTCTCTCTCCTGTGTCTCCTGTAATACTGCTTTAGTTTTCTTCTTCAAATTTGCACACACAACCCCATTTTTTCCTCCTTGACTAGGTAACTACCATTTTAAAAAAACTAGTTACTTTGCCACCAGTTTTCCTCAAATCTACCTTAAATCCCTCTCACTTATCTCATTCTCTCATATGACTTTTTTGTTGTTATTTCAGCTCTGTCTCTCCTGTACTCCCGAACTATGACAGCTGTGGAATAAAACAAAATCTGTGATTTTCCACTACTGTAGGTGTTTATTCACTTCTATGCCCAAATGTTTTTTCTTTGCTTTCATCTCCTATGTTTATGTCCTGCAGATAAGTACAAAGAAGAGGAACAGCTGTATGAGACAGGGCATATAAAATAGACCTGTTCCATTCAAGTCATGATGTGGGATTATCTTGTGTATTTGACTTTTCCTTTTAGAGAGTGGAAGGTCTTAGAAAGCTGGAAACAGAGACTTCATTGGTCACACGAATTCTGTATTGCAGCATCCCCCTGCTCACCCTGGGCATATTCCAACCCTGCTGGACACCTTACTTCTGGCCCTCCCCACTTCTACCTCCTTACTCTGAGTCTTGAAACAGGGAGGAAATCTGCATGCATGGACAGGAAGAGATAAGAAGGACCCCAGTAGATGTCTAAATAGGATACCAAGGATCCAGCATGAACCTTGTTTTCTCCCTCTGCTCTGAGGGCTTGATGATTAGGAGGTTTATGAATGGACAGGAACAAGCCCCTGGATGTCTCTCACGGGGGTTTTGAGGTATTAGATTTGGGATGGTTAAGGGGACAATAACAATTTGCAGAAGTAGTTAGATGGAGGTGACCTGTCATTCTTCTGGAAAAAAACCCAAAAGAGTACTGGGAAGCTTTATCATGTCCATGTACAGACCTGAGAACCTTTTTCCACATGCTGCAATAAGAGAATGTGGGAAGTTTCAACCCTTTTCTGGAAGCTACCTAGCAGTATCAGCACTGAATTAATTAACTCTGCTGAAATTTGTGAAGGTGACACGTGCTCAATAACCTACCTCATTGCTCTTCTCCTTTCCACTGTGTCTAACAAAGAATGAAGGAACATCAATTTAGTCATACATTCTTTCAGGCTCCAAATGTCTCCTTAAATGTTTGCACCCAGCTTAGATAAGCTTTTTACTGTTAGAGTACCACTGATTGAGATGCATGTTAGCTAAATTTTAGATTCTTAAAGAAAAACACAGTTTCAAAGACAGCTTGAGTGAAAACATCAAAGACTCAGAAAAGTCACATTCCTCTACATATCTGAATTTCATATCTATTGTATTCTGAATTAAGTGCTTGGCTTTCTACTTTTTGGGACTTAAAATAAGAATCTGAATAAAAATGTTTCAGCTCTTATTTCCAGATAATTTTAAAATGCCACTGCCAATTGCAAGTGTCATTTACTCTCCATACAGCATAACCTAAAATATAACATTGCTCTATTTCTTTCTGGTAAGATTAAGAGAAGCTGCTGATACACCATTTAAGATTTTAATATATACATATAATGTATGCAAACAAGTGTTGTATGCAAAAATAAGAATAACGTATTATTTTTCTTTAAAATAGTCAAAATAGCTGCTAAACTTATCTTTTTAGCAATCCTCATTTTTCTATAAAAAAAAGGCAATAATCTATGTGATATTAATGTACAATTCAAATTCCAGATGAAAAAGAAAAAGTCCACTTCAGTGCAAGCATGACTCTGAAAGCCTTCGTGAAATATGTTGATTTCCTGGTTTTGACCAGAAAGATAAGAAAATATGGGTTCTTTGCAAACAAACTTGGGATTTCTGTAGATTTTGTTTGAGTTTTAATTCTGTTAAATTCAAGGGTTGCCTAGTTGTTATGCTATATGGATTAAGTATAGTATCAAAAAAGTTATTACCTTATTATCTGTTATTTTCACTTGATACAAAAAGCACTTTTTGCTTGCAGAACCAATAGTAGGCGGGGGTTTCCAGTGAATTTCAACACTTCTGTTTTCCAGGGAAACAGAGACATTGATTGGTGGGTTCAGTTTCTCTGGAAACAAGAGCACACAGAGACCTTCTGTACCTCATGCTCTTTCTCATATTTAGGCTGATGCAAAGCAAACGCAGTGCGTTAGTCCCTAAAATACACAGCTAACTATTCTGGAATTTATCATAGCCAAAGAAAGCTTTCAGTGAGTAACATATTTGCTCTGAAAGTGGTGCTTACTAAGTAGCATCCTTTTCTGTATCACAACAGAGAAAGGGAGTCTTCTTTTTCACCTGTCATTCCATGGAATGTTATGAGGGTGGTCAGGAGGAGCAGGCTTCTTGAATTCACCCTCCATAGTCTGTGTGGGTGTCTAGGAGACCTCTGAGCTACTACAGGCTCCCTGCCATGTCAGAATATTTTCACTGTGTCTTGTGGGATACCCCAAGTCTGCCCATGGACCTGGTAGTATAAGTGACAAAAAAGGACATTCATCTCTCTCTGAGGCATTACTGACAGGGTACCAGCTCCTGGCAGGCCTTACACAATATATGAAGGTTTCTACATACGCTTTAGAAACTTTTCTATCTTTTTTTGTAAGTTAGCCAGTGAGCACTTGCTACAGAGAAAGAAAGATGTGCCTAGGAGATGTGAACAAGCAAAAAAATACCCTTTCTGCCACTGTGCTCCAGTCACAAAGTGCAAGGAGCATGACAGTAATGTCTTTTTTTTCAAAGAGGAATGGGATACAGAGCTGGAAACAAGGGACATTTGGGTTTCCAGGATTTTAGCCTTTGGTTTAAATAAGCAAGTCTACAGTTTCTTTCTAGTTTGATGGATGTTAGGGAACTGGTCCCACATTTGTGTTGGAGTTCTCAAGCAGTCTGAGCCCTCTCCTGCTGCTGTTGAATTACTGCAAAAGGAGGAATTGCAGCTGGAATATTAAAAGAACCCTCTCCCAGCAGAGGCAGAATTGCACAACAAGTATCTGTGGACAGGAACAGAGTGGTCTGGCGCTGACATAGATGAAAGAATGTGCAACACTGTGCTGGAGAGAAAAGACTGAAAGAGAGAGGGTGAGTAGCCACATCACTAGTCCTTAAAGCCATTGTGCGTGCCCTAGCAGCTGCATTTGCACATCCTTATGTCTCTCCACAGGCATATATGTCACATTGGGTTTTCCTTTTTGGCTTTTCTTCTTCCTTCCCCACTTAGAGAAGTCTCCTCTCTTTGAGTAACGGTCCCGTAAAGTTAGCAAAATCCACTTCTCCCAGAGTTACATTGGGCCTGTAAAATTTTTCACTTCTGCTCATCCTCGAAGCTGTTGACAGTGACCAACACCTTTGAGGGTGAAAGCACTCCGTGAGTCATGCAAAGTGAGAGGAGTAAAGCAGCAGCTTTTTTTTATTTAATCTCTGTAGTAGGAAAGACGTAATTTTCACCTCTGAAATACTATTCCCAGAGCTTCTCCCCCTTCTTTGAGCATACTAAGAGGAGAAAACAAGTTTTTTTCACTTTTTTGTCACCTGTCATCTGCAAATTTCTTCAATCCCCACACACTGACAGCCAGGACTGAATTATTTTAGGCTGTCTGAATCATAGGGTGTGCGTGAATTCTTTTTTATCAGACTGTACGTCATATTGCTAGAAGGAAGCTTGGATCACAGGGGCCTTTTTGGTGCCTCTTAAACAGAAACATACAACTTCCCTGTTGGGAGAAGACAGCCATGATGATGTTGGAGCCTTGCAAAAGTAGATCTACTACTTATAATGTAACATCCCTTGGAAGCTCGCTTAAGTTTTTCTGTGCCCTACTGAGGGCTGGCAATGGGTTTTAGAGGTAAGGCGAGCTAACAGGATTTGTGCCTGGTGCTGAGACAGAGGAAGAAGCTGTTTGTTGAACCAGCTGTGACTGGCACACACCCTGCACATGGCTAAAAATGGCTAAAATAGAAAGGGAAGAAGAGGAGGAAAGAAACATTGTAAACCTGGCTTCTGCAATTACAATATGATCAATGCGTTCATAATCTGAAAGTTATTTTAATCTTCAGTCTGTACGAAAACTCAAGTGAATTTCTTACCCATGAGATTAATTGAAACTTCCCAGAGAAGTAAAGAAAATAATTTTATATGAATATTCAAAACTGTCAGTAATTAAAAATAACCATCAAAGTATTTTTAACTGAAAAATAGTGTCATATGTAAACAAATCTTACTAATGTTTGAGAACACTCGTATTCTTAGAGTCAGTTATGAATGAGTTTTGTGTCTATTTTTGTTCCTTTTTTGTCACAAAAAGAAGAAGAAAAGGATAGGAAAGAGAATAAAATAAGAAAATAAGGGTATAATGCTTTTCAAATTGTATTTTCTCACCCTAACCTATCATTTTTTTAAAAATGTCAGAGATAAACCATGATATTACATCAAAGAAAATAAACAAAACAAAACCTTTGAGCAATAATGCATTTTATTTAATCTTCGTGTAAAATTCCTAGAGGGATAAATGTACAAAAGGTTGGAATTAATATTCTGACTTGATCATTTTACTCTTTCCTTTCTTTGCTTTCCAGACTAGTGAAATATCCAATAAATGAATGTTCATAATAGATAATAACAGACAATTCTTACCTATTTTCTGAGGTATAAAAGCTTTGTAATAAGACAGTACTCTTGAATTATTTCTCATATCGCTTACAGTTATATTTAAATTGATTTTTCTTGATGGTTGGAAAAATATTTCTTTCATGTGGCATCCGATATTTTTTTTCCTTGTACTTGTTATGTATTGCTGGCATTCAAAATATTTTCCTGTATGTCTGTGAGAAGGAAATACAAGTCTTTAATGACCTGGGTACAATAATGTGGTTACATACTTATTTTGCACAAGAACCTTACCTGAATGAGAAAAAGATCTGGATATCTTTAGGAGCTTCTGCTTTAATACACCAAGTGCAATTGAAAAAAGAGATGTTATATATGATGCATGAAAGATTCTGAATATATACTGCAGCAAAGAGAGGAAAAAAGAAAGAGTTAAATTTGTTTTACACGGACTTTCTAATAACTTGTTGATTGCCTTTACAAACCCATGATTTATGTCATTTCTGTAAGTGAAAATAAGTGGTAGATGAGAACAAATGGGGTTTTAGGCTTTTTGGCCAATGACACTGAGAAGTACATTTGCTACTACCAGCAAAAATTTACACACTCAGAGGAAAAAATGTCCAGAGTAGTAGTTGAAAAGCTCTGCTCTTTTAACATTTCCTGAAAGCAAGTGATACAGAACACAATCTTCGAGAGACATGAGTTGCCAGGGAAAATTGAGGGAGTGATAGGGTTGTTCTGACATCTTTCTCAGTAGAGCTGGACTTTGCTGAACGTGAACGTGTCTAGTAACAGAATTAATTCTGCAATATTCCAAGGTGTTATGCGTCAACTTAACAAATCTGAGCTTTCAGAAATTATATATCTGCAAACAGAACATTGCTGACCTGGATGTGCCTTGTAAATAAATTCTGTCCAGTCACTCTCCTTAATTACGTTTTCTGTTTCTTTTGCAAAAACTTGTGTTTTAACTTTAGCCTTAAAACCAGAATGCAACTGAAGTCGTATTATCTTTTTCTTCTCCTGAAGTCTTTCCTAAGAGGAGGAAGAAAGAATTGCGTGAAGGTAGATGGTGGTAAGCATTGAAAGGGAAATCATGCAAATTTATCTACTGAATGAAGTAAGATATGATTTCACTTTAAACTATGTGTAATCATTGAAACACTTACTTCCATTTCTTCGGTGATATTGAAGAATTTATAACTCAAAATATACTTCACAGTGTACTTCTCAGTATCCTCTTTTGTCAGGTTGTTGTTCCAGGACAGAATAATTCTTGACTCGTGCTTGGTAATCTGCAGAACATTATGTAGCCTAAGAGCATCTGCAATTACAATAAGATTACACAGAGGAAGAGAGGGCCCACCACTGTGTACACAAAGACTTTAACTCTCAATATGACTTGAATATCCAGTAGCTTTCCCAGGGGCTATGTTATTATGTGCAGCAGGCAGTTGTTGAGCTCTGTTGGATATGTCTGATTTTAGCAGTGAGATTCATATGTACCTACCTGCAGTTCCCAAAATGTTAGTTTATCCACTTTATCTTGAACACCTCTCCTAGCGCAGGTCTCTGATTCTCCCTACGGTCTGTAGAAAGCACCTTGACAACAAGTCAGACTAGGTAACTACGATGGTTAGCGACTCACCGACTGCGTGTGGTTGTCCACTTGCCAGGCCACTGGAAAATACGGTCTTACACCGGAAAAAACTTAATATCAGCATGACAGGAATGACCGTAACACGTGCCATGACAAATGCCTTAAGCTGCAGGTCTGCAGAAGTTGTTCCAAGTTTGGTTGAAAAAACGCTTAGAACATGATATTTTCATTTTGCATCTGTGAAACAATATGAAACAGTTACTTAACCACTGAAGTGGTGTCTGAAGTATAAGAAGCAAATATGAAATGATATGTGTTTAATAGGTCTTGTTTACTAGTACCTTCTATTCCAAGGATATTTGTGTTTGGTACACTCTTTAACTGTGTGCCAGGACCAAACAAGACAGGTGTGCCATACTGAGCTGATTTTGAACAGCAGTACTGCTGAGATTGCAAGGCAAAGGCAACAGATGTGACACTACTAACGCCAAAAGCGAGCCCACAGAAAAGACGCTACCAATACTGAAAGGAGACGGTTTGGGCAGCAACATAACCTGACTTTGGCCTGATACAAAACCAGCATGTATAACTGTGTGATTTACCCAAGCTCTAGTGCCAGTGGAGCAACTGTCACTTCTAGGTTGTGATTTATGTTAACTGGTTTAGGCATCTGCTTCAGGAGGATATGAACTATGACTGTCTGAGGAGAGATGAATCTTGCCATGTGCAGAAGTTGGCTATCAACAAGAGTGTATCAGTTACTTGCTAAATTTGGGATACAGTGAGAAAACAGATTCTGCACTAGTCAGAGTCAGTTTTAGAAAGACATAATTGCTGAGTATCCATTCAAAGGTTGCTTTAATGTAAAACAGCCTCTGAGACATTACCAGTTCTCCACAGAATTAATACGCTTTCGTTTGGGATATTCCACTCACAGAGTAACAGATTTATCTTGACGCTAGTTGTTTTCAATACTAAATCCTCAAAGACACTCTATGTGCGTTATCCAGGGATCAGCAAAAGAACCCAGGAGCTGTATGAAAACATTAACGAGAGGCATGAGTGATGTAGAGGAAAATAGTGCAGCACATCCAAAAAATCTGTAATGAGGCTACCTGAAAAAAAAAACCATATGCATACAGTTTCATTTATAATGCTATTTTGGTACAATGCAGTGAACAAGTCATTTAATGAATGCTGTCAATGTTTATGAAGTGCTATGAAAAATCATAAAAAAGTGTTTTAAGGCAGTGATTCCCTCACCGGCTTCATTCTGGTACTCATCTGATATGTAGCTGCATCAACAGCTGTAGTATGTGTACCACACCATGCTCACAGTAAACAAAAAAAGTAAATAAATTCTACTTGGTGTGCCTGGGAAAGAAGTCAATGTAGGTTGCCTGGAGAGGGAAGGGTTGAGCTGTTCTTATGCTCACTTCTTATAATGAGACCCCTGGAATCATAGTGGGTGTGGCCAAAGTCAGGCAAAATGTGAAATGAAAACAAGAAGCTTTCAAGGCTTTATAATTCAACATGGAGTGCCTGTAAAGGGCTCATCCATTTCCAAAAGTAGTCCTAGGAATATGTATATACTTTATTTAAACTTGCAGAAAGGAAAGAAAATGAGGATGGAAAACCCTAAGCAAATTAAAATATTTCTAGCTGCTAGTAACATGATTATTTTAGTGGAAAACATGAGTCAAAAGGGGACCTGAAACAGGAAAAGGAACAAAATAAAACTTAAAGTAGCAACAATTTTTGGTGCTAGAAACAAAACCAGAATTTACCTGTGAGGTAATAAAAATGCATTCAGTTGGAGAAAGGAAACACAGAGGCAGAGAAGGAAGATTTTTAAAGTAAGTCTGAACAAACTCAGAAAAAAACAATGAACCTGAGTCAAAGAAAGACATTTCGGGAGAGATCACTGAAGGTGACTTCCTCCTAGGAGCACCTTTCATATAGCACTGAGAGACTTCTCCATTCAGTGTGTAATGAACTTCTGCACCTCTCTCCCACAGGCGCCGTGGTGGCAGACAGCGTCAGCAAGATGAGAGTAGGACGAGAGAAATTTGAGGAAAGCAGGTCTATGGAAAGCTAAGAGTTAATTCATAATATCTAGTCTAAATCTATCTTCTTTTAGTTTTGAACACCTATCCCTTGTCTCACCGCAACAGGGCCTCATAAAATGTTTATCCTAGTCTTTCTTACAAGCATCCTTTAAGTACTGAGAGACTGCAGTAAGGTCGCCACAGAGCCTGCTCTTCTCCAGGCTGAACAACCCTAACTCTTTAAGCCTTTATTCACAGCAGAAGTGTTCCAGTCCTCTGAAAATTTTTGTGTCCCTTCTCTGGACCCGTTCCAGCAGGTACGTGTCTTTCCTGTGCTGAAAGCTCCAAAGCTGGATGCAGCAATGTAAGCACAATCTCACCAGAGGGGAGTAGAGGGGGGAGTCATCTCCTTTGACTTGCTGGACACACTTCTTTTGATGTAGCTGAGGATACAATTGGTTTTCTGGGCTGCAAGCACACGTTGCCAGCTCGTGTCCAACTTTTCATCTACCAGTACCCCCAAGCCCTTCTCCACAGGGCTGATCTTAATCCCTTAATTCCCTAGTCTGCACTAAAATTGAGGGGTTCCCCAACGCAGGTGCAGGACCTTGCACTTGGCCTTGTGGACTTTCATGAGGTTGACATGGGTCCACTCCTTAAGCCTGTCCAGGTCCCTCTGGATGGCATCTCCTCCCTCTAACACATCAAGTGCCCCAGATTGTTGTTATCTGCAAATTTGCTGAGGGTGCACTCAATCTCACTGTCTGTGTGTTGATGGATGTATTAAACTGTGCTGGTCTCAATACGGACCACTGAAGAATACCACATGTCACCATTCTCCATCTGGACAACAGCATTTGTAATATTTAAAAACAGTATTACACTTATATTTTATTATTTGTTTTGGTACTTCATTTATCCTCTTGCTTCCATGGCAGAGCTTCAACTACAACCAGTGCCAGCAATATCTGTTTTCACAATAGTGGGCTCATGGAGTAAGAGAAAGGAGAAGTAACATAAGAGGAGCTACCAGCCCAGGCAAGACAGCAGCTGCAGAGATTGTAAGGGCCTGTGAAAAACCCACCTGGTGAATTTGGGAAGCAGAGCATCAGAAAAACTAAAGTAGTGAAACCAGTCCACCAGCTTAGAGCAGTTACTTTGAGTGTCGGGAAAATGAACAGTTTAATTTTAAAAATTCAAGAGATCTGAGAGTTTCCTGAAGTGTAGATATGTTCACAGTCCATGTGTCTGAATAAAGTAATTTATGAAAATTTTGTAAGGCTGAATATTGTATCTGCCTAGACACAAAAGTTAACATTTCAAGAAACAGCATTTTTTAATATTTGTTTGAAAAAATAGTAAAACTGTCCAAAAAGACTATTTCAAGTGCTCTTGAAAAATACTTTACAAATAAAGTAGAGGTTAAGTTCAACAACTAAGCAATGAAAACTTTTATTCATGGCTCTAATTTTAGATAAAATATATCACTAGGAATGTTTGTCTGATTAAGACTACCTAAGCTTATGCTTCATTTAAGGCTGTCGATTCAAGTTTTTCAAAGTTCCCATATTTGATAGCAGAAAATGTTGAAATTGATTAATGAACAATAAAATAAACAATATAGGCAAAATACATTTTAAAGGTCTGGCTACCTGAGGAGTCAAAACAGCAGTACCATTTACATTCTTTTCTTTCAAAACTTACCTTTATTTTAGTGCATGTTAAACCGTGGACACCTATGCATCGTTTGGGCTGAGAAGCAGGCGAGGTCAGTACTGGAATGTCTTTTTTTAAGACTACGATGAGAAACTCATTTGAGAGACTTCCCTTTTCGTAAGACACCACCTCAGAAAAGCCCAGCTGCCAATGCCACTCCCTGCTGTGAGACCTCTGAATACGAAAAAAATAACTCTAGTTAACTTAGGTGATATCTTCAAAATGGATTAGAAGAGTAACATCTCTGGATGAGTAACTCAGTTGACAGAGCCATTACTTTTTTTTCTCTCTTTACATATAGAAGAGAAGGATATAAAAATATTTTACATATTGTAATAACCTCTTATCTTTTAAGAAAAAAGACAGTTTATAAAGGAAATTAAGTCATTTAGTGCAAGTGAAGTCTATTAAATTAAGAACAAACCCTACCTGCCATTGTTCTTCTGTTTTGGTTTATTTTTATGGTGGCTAATACACATCTGTCACTGCTCACCAAGCTGAAAAAAACCTGACCAATCAAACAAAAAACCCAACAACCAAAAAAAAAACCCAACCCCCCCCCCAAACTAGACAGATTAAAAAAATCCCAGAACTAAGAGAGGAAACACATTTTGGACAGGTATCACTGCCTGCTTTACTCTCCATATCTGAAGTTTTGCCCAGTCTAACCTCTGAAATAGTCCTATTTTTACCTTGTCTGCTTTGTAAAAGGGGTTAGCTTGCAGTAATCACATATGTGATTACTGTTATGAGTGGCATTCTGAGAGATTTGACTGCTTTGATAATAAGTGGGTTGAAATCCACTTATCACTTGCTTGATAAAAGCTCATAGTTTGCATTCCACATTTGCACCTTAAGCTGTATTTGGAGGCAGAATAATGGATAAAATTGTTCATTTTTTTTCTGGGAATGTGGTTTTGAACAGATATGCCTTTTCATTCATATTAAAAAGTATATTCACTGAGAATCTAACCCCAAGTTTTGGTACAAAAAGGAGCCTAAAGTTTCAAGAATGCTTTATTCACTGTCTTCTAAAACATTTCAAAATTTATACAAGTTTTTTATCCTTTTAAAAAATCTCATTTCACAAGCACTACTACGAAGGCCTGAAGTGATAAATGGATATATTTTCTTTCATTTACTTACAGGTCTTTCCTCTCCAGAGCGTAGAATCTGACTCCTCTGCTTTGTTTTTCTAACAAAGAATGGATCACATTTCCCGCTCTTGGTTTAATGGTTTGTTAGGCAAAGTATTAGGTTGTTACAATTAAGTATAGAAACATTTTTATTTTTTCAGTATGTATGCTAAAAACAAATGTTAAAAAACCCCAACAAAGAACAAAACCAACCCTAAACAAAAAGATTTCATACAAAAGCCCAATGGAATATTCAAACTTCTTACTATGACAGCCTTAAAACTTGCTGCTTTGCACCTTGGATATAAACCATGTGCCTCTTTCTTTTAATAATAGATTTTTTCTGTGATTACTGCAACTGCTTTGTGTCTAGATTTGCCTTATACACAGTTCCAATAAGTTAATCTTGATTTTAGATTAGAAAAGAATATATTTATATCCATGTGTTTTATTGTTAGCGCTAGGTAATGCAATTATACAACCAAAGGCCAAACCAACAGCTTTTACATTTATTTTCAAGTTGATCAGACATGAGCTTAAGGTGGCTGTGTACAAAACCCCCAAATTTTCTAACAATGGACTAGGGAGGCAATTTTTTCTTGAGAACTTTGACTGTATTTAGAAGTATGTTGTATTTCAGTGAGAAGAGTGTGTCTTAGAATCTCAAATCCAAGCTAATCGTAGCAAATGTAACCACAGGTCCAGTACTTCATTTTTAAGCTGTAGAAAACACTTTCTCATTGTATTTCCTGCCCATTACGAAAACAAATCTTATCTGATTTAAATGTCGTTGGTACATTGAACAGATGGTAGCACAGTAGTAATTGTAGCATGCTTCTAGTTTTCTTACATCAATAAAATACTACCATTGCTGACTTCAGAAAAAAAAAGCCATCCATTGCCTAGTGTTATGTTTTCTGGAGTTTTCTTATAATTTATAATAATTAAATTTGAAAAGAAAGAAAGATATGCCTCAATGATATTATTATTATTATTACACATTGTTAATTTATTCAGAAAAGTAAAGATAGTAGGAATTCAGCACTTTTTTCCCATCCTTAGTAGACTCTCACACTAAACTGAATAGTAGATCCAGTTCATCTAAGTGCTGGTTGGAACAACATATTGAATTGGGTTGATCAAAATGCCATGTCATATAATTAAAATATGCATAAAACCAGTGCAGTGTGCAATAACTCACCCAGGTTTTGTTGCCTTTAACAGGAAATGACTGTTAATAATCCCTAAGCTGGTGCTCTAAGCAAAGCTCAGTACCTAGCAGTCATTTCTCTCACAGGCATTTGAACCCTGTGTTGAGCTATTTCCAGTGAAGTCCCATGTGTGTGACTAAAGGATATGGGTTTTCCCTTCTCACATTCCCTTGAAATCTAGGTTGTTGTGGTGCCACAACTAGTGTTTGTAATCGAGTACTGGGGTATTTGGGATTCTTTTTACTTCCACCTTGTTTACATCAAGAGAAGAAGAGGGGAAAACCTCAACTTTTGCTTTGCACTGATGTGAAAATGAAGTTTCAGAAAATTAATCTGTTGAAAATGAAATGTTTCACTGCAAAGGGGTAGTGAGGCAGGCTAGAAGGATATCAGTAAGGTAAAGGGAGTGTCCTGAAAGTGCTGGTTAGCAGAAGGGAGTTTCGACACCATAGGTTTTTTACTACAATGACTCCATGTTTTGAAGCTGATCTTAAGTTTCCCTTTCACATAATAGAGAAGGCAGCCATCCATGTGGCTTTCCACTCTGCATCTGCAGTCTCAGACTGTAACTTTTCTTTTGTTGTGGATTACTTTTCAACTAAATAGGTGCATATGTACATATAAAAACACAAAGTTTGCCAAAGAAAGCCAGTTCTTGGAGAAGACTTCCTTTTGCCTTCCAAAAATTATCAGCTACAGCAAATAGCCACTTGTTGACAGCAAGAGTAAACTTCAGATACAATGCCTCTGTTCTAGTTTCTCTGGTTTTCTACATCTGTAGAGCTTAATATCAATTGCAGTCAAAATCTACATGGAGGGATTTATGAGACAGCAAAGTGCACCCATCGAGCACCCATTGAGGTGGTAGTATTGTGATTAGTAATCCATCAGAATAAATGAGACCCATTTAACACCTACCAGTGCTTATGTTGTGTTCACTGAAGATAGGCATGTCCATGTGTTTTACAATTCAGTAGGGAAAAATGTCTATCCGCCTGCTATAGCTATCATTTTTGGAAGAAATTTCTCACCCTTATGGCACTCCTCCCCTACCAAATTCTAGTTGCCCAAGATGACAATACTGAAGAGCAGCATTTACCACTCAGTTGAAAGAAAATTGACTCATTGTCAAATAGTCTGATGATATTAAATTCCCTAAAGAGAGGGAGAGGGAAAATGTCTATTCATCTGCCAAAGTCAATTAAATAAATTACTTGTTTGTGAAACAGCTTTTACTAATCTCCATTCCAAAACATGTCAAACTTTTTACAATTGAACTGTCTAATAAAATCATTGTCATTTGCCACTTCACCTGGAGAGATTTGCAAAAATTCATTCTGCACCAGTGAAAGATACATGCCTAGGTGCTCTGCATGCTTAACATGGTTAACATTGATAATTGTGCTTGTTAAGACTTCTATCTCCTTATTACAAGGAGATACATACAAAAATTCTTCCTTTGCATTCTTGTGGTCTCTCTTTCTCCTATCAGTGAGAATACACTGAGCGAGAAATCACATTGATAGACAACAAGCTATGTTCATTTGTCACAACAATTCTGAAGCATTTCCAAGTTTGGAGCAAGCATTACACACGCTCCTCGAAGCAACTGTTTTCATCCAAAAGATTGACTTATCTACAGGTACTGCTATTTTTATAAATTCTTAGAATGTTAGATATTTAAGAAACCTGATTTATTGTAAATTTTAGAAAGTTTGGTAAGAATGGCCTTCTGAAATCTACAACTTTACCTGAATATAATTTGAGTGTTCAGGAGGTTTTTTTCCAATTTCCCAGTGAAGAATACTTGATTTTTCTGACTAAGCAATAAGGTTTTTTTCTTACTTGATAGAAAATGAAGGAGGTGGAGGAGAAGGTGAGTCAGAATCTGTCAGACAGAGGAGGGATGCTCTGGCCCAGGCCTGACTTCCTTGACAGAGGAAAAGGTTAAGGTTTCTGCCTCTGGGAAGAATTCGAGAGAAGGGAATGATCTTGGCCTGAAGTTTAACAAAAAGGGATTATAATAGGACCTACCTTTGGCAGAGGTTCTCAGCTGTTGCAGTCCATCCATGACTCAGTCTTTCAGTCTTGCTTGAAGCGCACACACTTTTCTGATGGAGAGGATAAGATGATACAGCCCTCTATGATGCCATCGCAAACTGTGAAGCTTAGGTAATTCCCCATTTAGGTTGCTGGACAGTCCCAATGAGGAGTGTTAAGGTGCTCCCTGTGTTAGGACGTCACATTAATTTGGCCACTTTCATTTTGTTTCATCTGACAAGTGCATGTGGCTAAATGGTTTTCTTCGTTTTAAGCAGTTGTTCCTTATTTTAACAAAGGTTTATTTCTGAAGAATCATCATAAGTGTTCCAAAACCTGGAAACACGTAAGGCAAAGATAGAGTAAACACTGTGCAAACATGATAAAGCTGGCTAATTTGTAATAGGTAACCTCACCACTGAAACTGCCAGTACTGGTAATAACAGAGGAGCCATTTGTGGCACTGTGCAATGATCTATATCAGGAAGACAAGATTCATCTGCCATTACTTAGGTATCTGTCAAAGAACCTTAAGTTCGGTCTTGTAACCTTGGGTTCTCCTGACAGACAATAAGGATTAATGAACTTGTCATGACTTAAATTTAATCTCATCCCATAAGGCAGAACAAATGAATTATCCCCTGAATAATTAAGAGTCTCACCATAGTGAGTGAGACTCTGGATAAACTTGGATATAATTTTTAGATGATTAACATTAGATATAAATCCTACCCTATGGATTTAGAATTACTTTTCTAGTAACAACAGTTCTGTAGATATCTATTAGGATCTCAGCTTTGGGCAAATAGCCCCATATTTAAACCAAAGACTCTTTAGGGTACATCATGAGAAGACTAGTTAACATTTCATATTCTCCTGAAATTGCTAGCAACTCATCTTTGTTGGGTCATTATTTCTAGTAAGCATAGTAATTAAGCCAAGAAGGAATAAACATCCCTGCATATTCTGACCTGTAACAATTTTGCTTGTCACAATGACGGTACATGGGTGAAATCCCAGAGAAAGTGATGTTGAGCCCTTGATGAATTTTAACTCACCATTCTGTTTATTTTAGGAAGAAAAAGTAAATTACTAGAAATTTATTTTAAGATGCATTGGGTGTAGGTGGCCAGCTGCTTTGATAAGTGTGGCCAGGATTGCAGGGGCGGCCCCTTTGTGAAGACAGCAGGATGCCTGACAGTCCCACCTTGCTGAGCCCAGCAGCCAAGGTGGTGGCACACCTGGGAAAACATATTTAAGAAAGGAGGAAAAGCATTGGATAGAGAAAGGGGGAGAGAGCAAAAAGAGTAAGAAAAAGCAGAGGGAACACCAAGATTGAAGGAGAAGGAGGAGTTGTAAATGCTTCTTCGTGGAGCTGAGATTCACTACAGTCCATGGAGGACCTCTGCTGGATCATGAGGAGGAAGGAGTGGAGATAAACTGTTCATGCATTGAATTTAATTTTCCCCAAGTCAAGTCTGTTTTGCCTACAGTAGTAACTGGTAAGCAATATCCCTGTCCTTTTCTCAACCCTTAAGCTCTCGTTCCTGTTTTTTTCCTATTCTCTCCCCCTGTCACACTAAAGAGGGGGAATGAGAAAGCTAATGGGTGGGAGTTTGCCTCTTAGCCAAAGTTAAGCACCACAATATTGCACCAAAATATGATTTTTAACTGATTAGACCATACATATTTTTACCTTATCTCATCTACAGTAACTGATATCTGCAGGAGAAATTGCTGAAGAGGTGCTTTTCTTCCAAACCCAGCCATTCTGCTGGGTGGAAGACTAACATTAGTCATCTCTTAGATCAGACCTTTGACCACGTGGCTGGTTTTTTGACATGTCCTGTTTAAACAGAAAGAACATTAGCTAAATAAAAAAAAAAATGAGATCAACTGGTCAGCAGGGAAGGCCACTAAATCTATGGGGCCGGATGGGATCCATCCTAGGGTGTTGAGAGAGCTGGCGGATGAGCTTGCTAAGCCGCTCTCCATCATCTTTCAGCAGTCCTGGCTCACTGGAGAGGTCCCAGAAGACTGGAAGTTGGCCAATGTGACGCCCATCCACAAGAAGGGCCGTAAGGATGATCCAGGTAATTACAGACCTGTCAGCCTGACCTCGGTCCCAGGTAAAATCATGGAGCAGATAATCCTGGGTGAAATCATGCGGCACCTGCAGAACGGTCAGGAGATCAGGCCCAGCCAGCATGGGTTTAGGAGGGGCAGGTCCTGCCTGACCAACCTGATCTCCTTTTATGACCATGTGACTCGCCTGGTGGATGAGAGGAAGGCTGTGGATGTGGTATACCTGGACTTTAGCAAGGCCTTTGACACTGTCTCCCATAGTAGAATCCTAGGGAAGCTGTCAGCCCGTGGCTTAGATGCGAGCACTCTGTGCTGGGTTAGGAATTGGCTGGATGGCCGAGCCCAGAGAGTGGTGGTGAATGGTGTCTCATCCAGTTGGCGGCCGGTCACCAGTGGTGTCCCCCAGGGATCGGTGTTGGGTCCGGTCCTGTTTAATATCTTTATAGATGATCTGGATGAGGGGATTGAGTCCATCATCAGCAAGTTTGCTGATGATACCAAACTGGGAAGAAGGGTTGATCTGTTAGAGGGTAGGATGGCCCTACAGAGGGACCTGGACAGACTGGAGAGATGGGCTGATTCTAATGGGATGATGTTTAATAAGTCCAAATGTCGGGTACTTCATTTTGGACACAACAATCCCATGCAGAGCTACAGACTGGGGACAGAGTGGCTGGAGAGTAGTGAGGCAGAAAGGGACCTGGGAGTGCTGGTTGACAGGAAGCTCAACATGAGCCAGCAGTGTGCCCAGGTGGCCAAGAAGGCCAATGGCATTCTGGCCTGCATCAGGAATAGTGTGGTGAGCAGAACCAGAGAAGTTATCGTCCCCCTGTACTCGGCACTAGTCAGACCTCATCTGGAATACTGTGTACAGTTCTGGGCCCCCCAGTTTGGGAAAGATGTCAGGATACTGGAATGTGTTCAGAGGAGGGCAACGAAGATGGTAAAGGGGCTGGAGCATAAGCCCTATGAGGAGCGACTGAGGGAGTTGGGGCTGTTTAGTCTAAAGAAGAGGAGGCTCAGGGGAGACCTCATTGCTCTCTACAGCTACCTGAAAGGAGGTTGTAGTCGGGCAGGGGTTGGTCTCTTCTCTCAGGTGACCAGTGACAGAACTAGAGGGCATGGACTCAAGCTACGTCAGGGAAAGTTTAGGCTTGATGTGAGGAAGAAGTTCTTTACTGAAAGGGTGATTGGCCATTGGAATGCGTTGCCCAGGGAGGTTGTGGAGTCGCCGACCCTGGAGGTGTTTAAGGGGAGATTGGATGTGGCACTGAGTGCCATGGTTTAGATGATGGTTGGTGTTAGTGTTGGGTTATAGGTTGGACTTGATGATCTCAGAGGTCCTTTCCAACCTTGTCATACTGTGATACTGTGATACTGTGATACTGTAATCTGAGAAAGATATGTCATTATGATGAAGGTGGACTGCAAGATGGCCTGGAATCTCTTCTATTAAAAAATAGTCCCGGAATGTTCAACACTGTAGATGTTATGGGAGGCTTTATGGATTTATTAATGAAGACCTTAGTGCGGTAAGGTTTAATCCTAATCTTTGGAGGAGACTTGTTGTCCTCATTCATCATGTGACTTTGGTCATTGCTTACCCTTTACAACTTTGCTATACAAGTATTATATTCAGACACACCTCTTGTGGACACTACTGCCAGATGTGTTCAGGGTATCTGAGTCTGTCAAAGACTATCAAGGCCTTTCCAGTTGGTCTTTACATGTGGTTTGGTCTAAATAAGCATTACTACTAAAACAAAGGCTTTTTGGTAAGAGAGGATTGTCAGAGTTTGAAGCACTGGAGAGTCACTGAGCAATCATGTCTTGGTGAGCACTATAGGTATCCTGACACTGCTGAGTACAGCACCACCAACAGGAGTCATATTAGAGATGCTCATGCAGTCCAGAAGAGGTCCCAACACGTGAACTGAGTACCATAGAAACAAACAAGGTTTCCTTCAAGGGCTTACTATCTGCACTGCACCCAATTACGTCTTGATAATATAGAAAAGTGCATGTTAGAGATGTTGTGGGTATTTGAGAGTCTGAGGCAGTCTTAGAGGGACAACAGCTCTGTATGTATTGCTTCACTGCTAAAACCGGAGTTGCTGTAACAGAGAGACTACAGACTACCCCCATGTAAACTGCAAGGGTACTAAAAACTATCCAGTATTTAGCTTTTAAAACTACTGTAATTTTTCTGAATATCTCAAAGGGAAAAAACACAACATGAAAAATATAGGGTAAATAGTTGTTAAAAAAGGCTTGAAAGGAAAATGAAAAGCAGAACTAGATTGCACAGTGTATCTCACAATCTTGAACAACATATTAATGAACCAGATACTTCTAGAACAAAATTGCTGTAACACAAAATCCTGCTAGAAAGTATCAGTTAGATCATGAGAAGCCAAAGTTTACTAAGAATTATGGAAAGACAGAGGAAGAACGTCATTAATTTACTTCCTTAATGGTTTCTCACACAATAGGCAGCATAGCTTAAACTGGAAATGACTGAAGAACAGGAGCACAGTTCTCTGTGAGTCAGATTATGATAGTAATTGCATGGGAAAGAAATAAAAGTACTTACATTACTGCTGTGTAACCACAATTTCAGACTGATGCATATCAACTTTCTGGGAATAATCAGATGATTGTCATTATAACTTAAAAGGCAAAGGAATACTGAAGTGAAGAAATGCATTTTCAATGGAGATTTTCATATCTGCACAAATCAGGCTCAGCTGTCATTAGTGGCAATGAACAGGAATGCACCCTAACAAAATAAAATTCCCCTCACGCTGTTCATTTTCACCCCGGAAATATCCATTTCTCTTCACAAGACTGAATTGAGCAAAGAGACATGAAACTCAATTACAGATGACCACAACATGCACTTTTACTCTACACTTCAGAAATTAATCATATCCTTGAAATCTTGTTTAATATTAGTTGTAAGGAGCTATAATATATAACATGACTAAACAAGAGCATAATTTAGTCTGGTCAGTCAGCCTCCCTGCAAATTCAGCATTGATTTACTCCTTGTCTGTGTTTAAACTATGTTAACAGAACTTATGCTTTGGTAAAAAGTATGCTTTGGTAAAAAGTTTAAAGAGCTTTAATTCTGGCAAAAAAATAATAAAATAAAATAAAATAAAATAAAATAAAATAAAATAAAATAAAATAAAATAAAATAAAATAAAATAAAATAAAATAAAATAAAATAAAATAAAATAAAATAAAATAAAATAAAATAAAATAAATAATAAAATACGGGGAATTTTCAATGTCTGTGTGGCTCGTGGACAGAGTCCCCTGGAAGGCAGCCCTGAAGGCAAAGAAGTCCAGGAATGGTTTACATTCTTCAAGGAGGAAGACTTAAATGTGCCCTTGTATGCAGCAAGATAAACTGGTGGGGAAGAAGACCAGCCTGGCAGAGAGCTCTGGCTGGAACTCACTAAAAAAATGGAGAGTTTATGACCTTTGGAGAAAGGGGTCGTTAACTCAGGAGGACTACCAAGATGTTGTGAGATCATGCAGGGTGAAAATAAGAAGGCCAAAGCCCAGTTAAAAATTAATCTGGCTGCCGAGGTAAAGAACAATTAAAAATGTTTCTATAAACATATCAGCAAAAAAAGGAGGGCTAAGGACAATCTCTATCCTTTGTTAGATGTGGGAGGAAAACGTGAGAAAAATGCTGAGGTACTTAATGACTTCTTTGCCTGTCTTTAATAGCAAGAGCAGTTGTTCTCCAGGTACCCAGACTCCTGAGCTGGAAGACAGGGATGGAAAGTAGAATAGAGCCCCTGTAATCCAAGAAGAGACGGTTAGTGACCTCTTAATCCACCTAGACGCGTACAAGTCTACGGGCTCAGATGAGGTCCACCTGAGAATACTGAAGGAACTACTGGAAGTGCTCAGCAAGCTACTTTCAGTCATTTATCAGTAGTCCTGGCTAATTGAGGAGGTTCCACTTGTCTGGAGATTAGCAAATGTGGCACTCATTTAACAAGAACAGCTGGAAGGAGGATCCTGGGAACTCCAGGTCTGTCAACCTGACCTCAGTGCTGGGGAATGTTGTGGAGGAGATCATATTGAATGCCATCGTGCAGCACTTACAGGATAACCAGGTGATCAGGCCCAGTCAGCGTTGGTTTAGGAAAGGCAGGCCCTGCTTCCCTAAACTGATCTCCTTCTACGACAAGGTGACCCACTTAGTAGATGAGAGAAAGCCCGTGGACGTCGTCTGCCTACACATTAGTAAAGCCTTTGACTTCATTTCCCACAGCGTTCTCCTGCAGAAACTGGATGTTCCTGGCTTGGATGGACATACTCTTCACTGGGTTAAAAAGCTGGCTGGCTGAGCCTGAAGAGTTGTAGTGAATGGAGTTAAATACAATTGGCAGCCAGTCACGAGTGCTGTTGGCCAGGGTTCAGTGTTGGGGCTGGTTCTGTTTAATATCTTTATCAATGATCTGGATGAGGGGATCCAGTCCACCCTCAGTAAATTTGCGGATGACACTAAACTGTGTGAGAATGTTGATCTTTACAGAGGGATCAGGACAGACTGATCTCTAACTACATGGCATTCAACAAGGTTAAGTGTCGAGTCCTGCAGTTGGACCTCAACAACCCCATGCAACGCCACAGACCTGGGAAAGAGTGACTGGAAAGCTCTCTGATGGAAAAGGGTCTGGGAGTTTTGGTCAATACTCAGCTGAATATGAGCCAGTGGTGTACCCAGGTGGCCAAGGATGCTTGTAACATCAACAGTGTTGTCAGTAGGATTAGAAAAGTACCTTCCAGGCTGAGTAATCACTTACCGTTGCCTGGGGAGATTCTCAAAATGACCACATGATGGTAGCCTAAGATCAGAGACAAGCAAGTTCAATCATGAAAGTAAAGGAAATGGGATGAAAAATTTCTTCTTGTAAACTGAAATCAAAACAAACATCGGGCACTACTGCACAGTCAGGAGCTGAACTATATTTTAGCTTTCAAGTAGTGCAATATGCAGAGCCATATGTGTCTGGAGCTCTGCACTGTTATGGACAACAAATCAGCCTCTAGCAAATTCTGCTTACAATTCCCTTACCATGCGAGGTCAGCATATCATTGGATGTAGTTACCTGCAATTTTCCCTTTTCTTCTAAAGTGCAAAACAGAAGGAGTAAAAAGTTTAAGGAAATCTCCTTTACAGTCTCAGATTGTCTTATTTATTAGACAAAATTAATAGCTTTGACTGCATACCACAAATAAAGGAAAAGGAGGGGTTTGGACAAAATCAGCTAATTCTGTAGTTTGAGGAGACCTGGCGGTATTTGCAGATTTGAACCAAATTCTGTCAAGAGATTTTTTGTCTGTTTCTCAGAAACGTGTAAAACTCTGCATGTATGTTTTGAAGCATACCTTGGACATGCAAAAAGGCAAAGACAGTGTTTGTGTTTTATAGAAAATGCCACTGGCCCTGAAGCCAGCTCAGGGCTTAGATAATTCTACTACAAAGATGTGTATATTTGTTGGTGGAATTAAGAAAAAAAGTTAAAAATGCTAAAAGTAGTGCTAAGCCATATCCAAGCTGCTAATATTATTTGCTCTCTACATCTCATACCTCCCATAAAAGGTGACAAATCTAAAATAGATTAAACCATAGGAAAAGAAATAAAAAATGAACAAAAAGTTCTCTTTTGATTATCATCTTTGTGTTGACTGTGACAGCAAGACACTCTTTCTTAGCATTAGCAATGAAAACAATTAGTCTGGTTTTAAGAAGAATCCAGACTGACTCAAAGAGTCTCTGGTAAAATGTGCTGGTTTAGTAAAGGATGTTTTTAGACTACTCTGGCATGCAATTCCTCTTCCTTTTATTGAGCAAATGAAATCATCCTTCAAACTACACAGCAGCTAAGTGGAACTTCATTTTTAAGTTGACAGATTTGGTGAAAATATGCATGTCTAGGTCAAATAGTGATTATGGGACTCAGAATGACAAGACCAGGATGTATATGTAGTACCTAAAATCCTCTGCAGGGGTGGTTTTGGGCATTTTGTGAATTTTCATGAAGTCATGTATTCCATAGAGTTAGTTAAATTACCTATAGTGAAATTAACAGCATATTGTTTACTCTGTTTAAATATTGAAGGCTTTAACTTTTCCAACCTCTTTAAAAATATCATAATTAAGGAAATTCAACTGACAATAAAGTAAGGCTTTTATACCAGCTCAGTTTCCTTTATCTTAATTCACTGTAACTGTTACATCATGACCCAGCTTCTCCAGTTCTGGGACTTTGGGTTTCCAGGAATAATTCTGTTCTGAGAATCTGCAGGGTCCAGTTTCAAGACTTACAGAAGCTGAATAGATGCCAAAGTCTCAGCTCTGTTTTTATTCTCTAGCAGGTTTATTTTCAATTCCTCAACAAAGCAGCAATCAAAACAACTAAGTTTTTCTTCTCTCTCATTTCTTGTTTTATGAAGAAAATACTTGTACTGAATAAATGCAGTGGCCCATAATTGATGTCTCTCAGCATTCCAGACATTGCCATAATGCAATTTGTCAAAATAAACTTTTGGCATAATTGTGGATTTCTGTTCACCTGCTGTTTAGGGGCATGCTTGATGCAAATATTGTTTTAAGAACTAGAAATGGCCACAACATAGCTCTTCTCAGATCACTGCCACTATCGTTCCACATGCTCTGGCATGTATGTCCTTCAGCCCCTCACTTGTTCTAGGAAGGTGTTTTTCTTGCTGAAGAGACTCCATCAAGAAGCAGCATCAGCTTTGGAAGACTGAGAGAACTAGATTTTCATACTGACTGCCCTTGGCTTTCTCAGCAGTTTGCTCATTCTACCAGGCTCAAAGAGGCTCTCTCGATTTCAATTTGAATCTATAACTTTAACCTTGGTACATTATCATGTGAAAATCCTTATGCAACCATGTTCAGTTCTCACATGAAACTACTGCTAAAGGAGAAACAAAACCTAAGCCATGAAATTCTCTTTGTATCATCCTCATGCTGGTAATATCTATGCTTCTCAGAGGAAGCCTTTTATGCAAAAGGCAAACAGGGACTCTAATGAAGAGCAAGATTCTTTGGGGGGTTCACATTAAGTCTCACAGAAATGTATCTTCTAAATGATCTGCAGTTCTTCACACAGCTGAAAGTGAAGTTGAGCATTTGTTTTCTTTTCTTTGGACTCTTTCAGTTGCTATATTTTCCACATTAATTCTATGTATCTTTTTGCATGTTTCCACAAGCCTCTGATTAAAAGTCCCTTGTAGAGTATTTTATGCAAAGTTTTACTCTTTAGAAGGAAGGGAAAAAACAAGGTGTAACAGTTCCTCTTAATTAAGAAGAAATGACTGCCTTCACTCATACTGCATTATTTCTTCTACTGTTAACCACAAGAGGTACGTGAACACTATCCATCTGACTGTATTTTCTGTTTGTTATACAGGAAGCACGCCAGAAAAGATAAAAAAAGGAAAATAATTGCAGCTTAAGTATATTTTCATTCTTCCATAACTGCATAAAAGTAGCTATTGATTAAACAAGTCACTCTATTTCCTTTATTTTTTTCAGTACCTATTGTAAAACTTGATCTTTTGCCACCAAGCTGTCCCTTTAAAGTACAGCTTTACAGTGAACTTTCACCTTTTTGCCATTCATTATTTCATGGAAAGCATCCCAGCCAGGGCAATTGCACAATCAATATGCAGTGGAAAAACTTGTTTTAAAAGTTTTTTTCTATCTTTGAGAGCTTACCAAGGAGAGATTTCTACCACTTCATTTGGAAATGAGTTGCATACCTAAACAGAGCTTGAAAGTTAGTTCTTCCCTGAAGTAAGAATAGCCTGGCGTTCACAGAAGGTCTCTGAAAGGCAGACAGGTACAATCAATTCTGTGTGCTGAGCTCAAGGTGGAAAACACAAGTAAGCATATCCTAAGCCTTTCCTCAACTCCTGGAAGAAACAATAGTAACGTGAAACATACCTATAGTAGCTGCATCCATCAAGAAAGGGTATTTGGTGGACTGTTGCAGAGGCTTGAAGTCATTCAGAGGACTTTTACTTGCCAAAGCAAGCCCTTCCCACACAGACACTCAGGATGCAAAAATGCTGATACAAAAGAGAAAGTTGTTAAAATTGCTACTTTTTCTTCCAGCAGTAGACTACTGCTTGATGCTTGTTTTTTTTCTTTGGGTCATCAGTAAGCAGAGCATGAGATCTTTCACACCGAATTGTCACGAGAGCGCTTGTCTTACAAAGTATAATGGCTCATCTAGTGCCAACTTCACATCTTGCCTCAGGTGCTACAGAGAAATTGTTCCTTTAACTAAGCTTTCTGTAGTCATTGCAAGATGTCATAACATATTGTTTAAGCAAAAACACAGTGAGTGCAACTTGCATACAAGTTCTCCAGGTACCACATCTTGGAATTTAATTAAGTACTACAGTCTGAAACAAATGCAAGGACAAGTTCTTCTTCTGTCACTGCTGACAAAGAAAACATATTTTTTTCTGCATGATCCCAGTCTACTATTTTCATGAATGGCTTCACCTGAAGGCTCATGTGTTCACCTAGTGATACCTGAAATTCTGGGTCGGGTCTCATAGTTTTCCTCTTGGTTGTCATGTAGAGACTACAAATCAAGTGTCTGATGGTTAAGTTGTATGTACCACTGATGGAATTTGGTCTCTTTCCTGTTCTGGCCTTTCTCAATCCTTTAATTTCTTTAACCTCCTTTTTTTTTTCTAGGCAATCTGCCCTTAACAGGTACAAGGACACTGTAGTAATGTCCTTTGTTGATAGTTCATTACAAGTATGTAGAATTAAGTGAGACAGGAAAGCAGCAATCCTACAAATGGACAAAAGAATATAGCCAAAAAAATTCCAAGAAATCACTGAACAATTACAGTTGTTTTCCTGGATGATTCACCCCTCTAGCAATGTTAAATGTTCTGAAAATTTCTCATTTTCCAAACTAGAAAAAAATAGTAACAGGGTTGCACATTATGTTCACTACACAACTAGTATTTCCTTTCATACTGAAAAGCTTTAATTCAGTGTGATTGCATACTTACATCCTTTCCACTGAAGGCCTGTTTCATTCTGTCCACCTTATGGATGCATAGGAGAATCAGTTGTTTATCTTCTAACCTACATAGCATTACTGTCAGCTAGCTGGGCAGGTTGTACACACCTTACAGAAAAGGAGGTTTCAGGTTCACTGATACAAATATATGCCAAAACCATAACTCACTCCAATTTTACAGAATGTCCACAATAGAAAGTGAGAAAGAGAACCAAAGGTCTTACTTCTGCAGCTCCTGAAATGAAGTGTCGTAGGAGGGAAGATGCTAGTGTCCTGTTGTCTACTCTGTGAATAAAATTGAGGAATTGAGACCTGAAGAAGAGGAAATATCTTCTCAAGAAAATCCCTGATTCCTTCTTTGTCCACAAGAATGACAAAACTAGAAGCTAATGAGAAAGAGTTGTACGAGATACAGGCAAAGAGAAGCAGGACAGATCTGATTTAATTTACCATGTGAGATATATCAGATATAGTAAGGTGGGTACACTCAGTGAATATTCTAAGTGATCTGATTTAAATATTGCTGTTTTCTTTAATAAGTTCATTTTCCTTTTCAAATGATTTAATGGTGAAAAAGACAGAGGGATCTATAATCAGACTGTACTATGAGGTACATGGAAAGGCATGTGCTGCAATTCTCAGTCCACAGAAAGAGGCTTTGTTGAAAAAAATATCTTTCAGGACCCAGGCATAGTCTTCCAGAGCACTAGGCTTATTCTCCTGTGCAAGGCAGTGACCCTAAGTTGTAAGCAGAAAACAGTGGCTTGGCTTGAAACAATAGTGCTTGGACTACACCTGAGCCAGAAGACAGAATCATATATTCACCTACCTTTGAGGCTGTGCTCTATACAAACACTTACAGGAAAACTGTGTGAAGAAATGAGTGAAAATTGTGGGAATGAAGTGGTAAAGAGAATGTCTTTCTATTCTATTCTATTTTCTCCCTGTATAAAAAAAATGGCAGTAATTGTGCTTTTCTCTGTAGCATTACGGAAGTACAGGGTAAGGGAAATGAGTAAGACATAGGCGGGATTTTTATTCCCCTGTTGCATTAGTGGTTCAGAAGAACTTAATAATGAAATCACATTGTCAAAGCACACAGAAATATGCCAGCAAGGCATATTCACACCTTCTGTCCTTTTTGTGCCCAATTACTGTAACTGTCACAGGGAAACGAGTTTACAAGGAGGAGGTAGGTTTAATTTTGTCTTTTTCTGTGGTTTGCTTTTACTCTAAAGAAGCTGGGCAAAGAAATACTGCAGTTTGTTATTTTTGCTAGTTTTGATTTTGTTAAAATAACTATGAGGGATGGATAGACACCACCTGCAAATGCATGCTTTTGCTTTGTAAATGCCTTAGCTGAAATTTTGATGCTGTATTTTTTTCTACAGTATGAAAATAGTTAGATAAAAATATTTTAAAATTAGCAGTGTTTCTAATATCAAAACTGCCTCATCCACATAGTAGTATTTTGCTTGTTAAAACCTGCATTACAGCATTGAAGAGTGTCTATGTCACTTTCTCTTGAAAATGCATTTGAACTGAAATTAGATTTAAATAAATAGTCTTTAAATCTGTAGAGCAAAACTACTATGCAAAGTGAATCCATCCCTTTTAGGAGTACTGCATTTAGGCACCAGTAGAAAGGAAGTATGTCAGTGTCTTTCCACTTCGGTCTTTGTACTGAAGTAGATGATTTCACATACACACAGTTCTCTGAAAACGTTGCAGGAAGGAAAGCACATTTTTATTCTCACACTACGTGTAATACGTAAGCAGTAATTCCATCTCAGATACTCCCTCTGAAAAAAATAACCTTCCAAGTATTTCAGAGGCAAAGCAGGAAAGACTCAGAAATCTAGTCTTAAGTACTATATCCAGCAGAGATATTTTCCTCAATAAAAAATAGTGATATAAAAAAAAAAGTGTAAAGCTCTGGGTTTTCTTCCAGTTATACACCTTCCATTTAATTGATTATGAATATTATAGCAGTATGGAAATATGATAAGCTGGATTGTTATGATACAGTTGATTGGATTATTTTTATTCTCATTTAATCAGCTCTCTAATCAACCTGGACAAGAATAGCCACTGCAGCAGGAATTCAACTTTGCTGATATTTCCAAATTCTTAACATGACCATCTCTTTTGGACACGTATCAGGATTTAGCATTCTCTAAGAGGTTACTGAGAGTGGCTTGTGCTGTAGCACAAAGTCTACCAGTAGCCAATTTTCACAGAAAGTTTATAAACTACAGTGCAGAAATGGAACAACTTCACACAGAAATGCGTTAAGTTTACTTAAGATTTTGATCAATAACCTGCACAGGAATTAATGGAGATATAAAAGAAAGTTTGGACCATCTCTGGGGAAAACAGTACTGTTGTTCTACTGCAACTGTTTACCTAAAGAGGAGCAGCATATGGTACCAGTACAGGTATAAGAAAGAGGAGGAAAAAGAATTTTCAAAAAGAAATTTGCATTTTTGCACGGGAAAAGAATAGTGGCGGCATTTCTGTTAAGTAATGGTGTGTAGCTTCCAGACAATTTAAGAAGGGAAAGGAATGAATCCTCCTGGATTCACCTGACCGAGGTGGATATCTTAGTCTTAAAGGTATCCCTCTGGGCTGGTCACCCTTTTCAGTGACTGGCAGTAAATAAAAATGGTAAAACCTTCATTTGTCTTGTGCTAGACTAGGTTGCATAAACTGTCTCTATAGTAGCTGTTTCTTTCCAGACACTATTAAGGCAGTGTGTAATTATTAGTTACCCCATGGGCACATCTATACAGCACTCAGGTAAGTTTAGGTAAGACAAATTCCACCCCACAATTGACAGCATCTTCAGAGTTAGGTTAAAAGGTTGAAGCAATTTAATTTCCTTTTATTCATTACCAATAGCAAGTATATTCTTCACAATCTTTTACAAATCATCTGATCCATCGTGTCCAAGAGTCAAGGGCAGTTTATGCATTTTCTATTCCACAAAGACCAAAGAAACCCGAAAGCTGTCTTGGGTTCAAGGGCCAGAGATGACATCCTGTCCTGTCCTTCCTTGATAATAATCCTGATTACTACAAAGTATTGCAAAGCCAAATTTTCTTTTCTCAAATACTTTTCTGAAGTTACTACTCCTACACATTTTCTAACATCTGTCCAAGAGCTGGAGACAGTCTAAGTTGACACAAGAAAAGTAAATTAATAAATAGAAGAAATCACTGTGTGTGCTTAAAACTGTGGGTTGTTATGCAGTCAGCTCAATCAAATCATCACATCTGTCTCAGTCAGTTAAATACCTTATGTATTTCATGAAAAGATATAAAAAATGTCAAGAAAGATTCCAAATGTATCTAACAATACTAAAATACTGTAAAATAAATTATTCATGCATTAAACAAAGGATACTTGTGAGGATACTTGCGAGGATACTTGCATATGTGTTTGATTATAGCTTTGAAAGAGTAGAGGAGGTAGTTCAGAAGGAAGAGTTCACTACAGCGAACCTAAATTGTTCTTTGTATTACAGCTTACAGAAAAGGATCATAAGAGTATAGTTCCACTTCTTTTTCAATGAAATAATGATAAAGAAGCGACAAAGGAAGGGCAGTCACACTTATCTACTCTGCTATATTTTCTTTGACATATCCACAGAAAGGTGAATAAAGAGTAAATGTAAAATAAATCCCCTCAAAACCTGGGAAAAAAGTCATCTCAGCAAGGGGAATTGAGTAACTCGCACATATCTAAATGATCTTCCCAGCAGGTCCTTGTTTGTATGAACATGACACTGTATCTGATCACAGCTCTTTGTAAGCAAAGTAATGTTCTGGTTGTAGAACTGAGGCTAATTAAAGAGGATGTGAGAATATATGCTTCTCTTGGATATAAAAAAAATGAGGCCATTGCTGAAGACGTCAAGGATGTGGTTTCATTTGGTTCTTCCTTGACCACAATGCCATTTTAGGAGCTCCTTTCACCAACTTTGTCACCAAACAACTCCACTACTTGTCAGGCCACATTGTGATCAGATTTCAAATCAGAAACCCTTCTTTCTTTTGATTTGCAGGTTTCCAAAGGCTTTACAAAGTCTGCCCCTCTAAGACCCTTGCACAAGACTCGTAATCATACTTCAGGCTGCTGCATTTACCTCAATTTCTTGACGGGAAGTAAACTTCTCTATTTCTTTTGTAAATGTGGAAGTGAAGTAAAGAGATTTGATTTATAAAGTGAACCTTTGACAGAGTAGAGAGCAGAGCAAAGCTCTCTATCACCTCAGTACAGTAACCACTGGAGTGAGTGGTTTGTTATACGTATATATATTCATAAACATACATATACATTGAATATAAGCAACTCTGTGATGAGAGCTTAGGTGCCTCCTGTGACTAGATAGGGGTCAACATTTCTCGCAGCAGAAATAGCTTAGACAGCTCTACTCTGTGTTTTTATTGCTAATGCATGCTGTCATCTCAGATGAGCTTGTTCCGCTGTTCATGGTAAGGGATGCTAAATCAGATGAAAAGAACAAGAGAAAACAAAACCTGCTGGAGTAGAAGGAGTATTATTCGTTTCAGTGATGATCACTTCTTCAGAACTACTTACTACAAAGCCCCACAAGTGACACTAGCACAGCCAGGAAGGCAGGACGGACTCAGGAAGGAGACATAGAGGATGGGGAGGACAAGGGATATTTAGGCCAACCTTGTTGTCAAAAGAAATGTTGCTGAACCAAGCTCTTGAAACAGCTTCGTATTTGCTCTTGGAAAAGATGAAGTTTTCCAGAAATCCAGGAGCATTGTGACAAATGTGTTGTCTCTTGAATAATTTCTCTTTATTTCCAAAGGTGTAAGAACCAAATGGTTGTTACTCTTCAGATTCTTCTGCAAGGTCTTGCCCATGACAAGATTTCTCCGAGCACATGCTGACTCTCAGTGTCATAAGCATGAAGTGAAGGCTTTCTGAGGGATGAGATTTTCATCTGTCTCTATTTGTAGCCAAGCTACACAACATCATATTAGGTCAGGTCTCCTTTCCCTCTGCAAACTGTGATCCTGGCCATCTTGGTTGTGTGCCTACGTTTGCAGTACACCAAAATGAAAGAAACTTTGTTTTGTAGAGTAGTCCCGAAAGCCTCTATACAGCACATACATACTTGCTCTATGGAGCAAGCCATAAAAATATATTAGGTACAAGAGTGTGTTTGAGCTCCTTCTTTTCTGAAGAATTGCATTTTCTCACATGACAGTTGAAGGTGACAGAAGGAAAGGAGGCAGTAGGGAAAAAGACCCGTTGCTTATTGTATGGCAGGGGATGAGATAGAGGCCAAAAAAAAAATTGGATTCAAATGGGAGGAAAGAAATTAATGTGGGATCAGGCCTTCTTGGACTGCTAAGCTTTTAACTTCGTGAGTCTATACGGCACTGCTTTCTGGTAGATGAGATCATACAGCAAAGGCTTTCTCAGTGTTCTCTCTCTTCTTAGATTTTTCTCCTTGAGCATCCACTGATATCAGAAGTTTTGATTTACTCAATAACAGCATTTCGTTTGAAATCAGTGCTGTCAGCTACATGATCAGATGCTTGTGGAAATATAAGGAAAAAGAGGTGTCCAGCTTGGAGTGCAGTGAAGCTTAGACAGGAAGCAGTCGCTTGGTCTCATAATAAGGTGGCTTCTGAGCCTTGTTTGGGAACCTCTGTTAGACACATAGGGAGCTGTAAGGCTAATTGGGGATTTACAAGTAAAGGTGGTACATATGACACTTAAGTTCACCGAATCACTTTCTTGGAAAGCTGTGACCCAGTCGTTCAATTGATGTTGATAGCAGTTAAGAAGAGATACTGAATGATTTTTATTTCCTATTGGAGATCTCACCTTTTTATAGGGAGGAAACACACAAGGGATTCATTCCTCATGTAAATACACAGCCCAAACAGTCTTGTAACTTAAAGAAGCTATGAACTTCTGCTTCAATTATGTTTTGATCTTGCACTAATGACATGGATATTCAGGCCTGCTTCTGTCGAGTTCAGTGCAAACAAAATTCCTACCCTACTTGAATTCAAAATGCCAGAAGAGATTAGCAACCATTTTCAATTCAAGATAGAAAAATGCACCATTCCTTATTCAAAATCATGACACTTTTGCAGGATTAGCTCCAGGAAGCAGTGACAGGGTTAGGTTGTAATCACCTGGCTGTTACACAGAAGAACAACGTGGACATGCTTCGTCTTAGATGAAGCACGTAAGTACAAGACCTAAACAGTATGCAGATGGATTTACTAATCAGATGGCTAAAAATTAGTAAATATGCTTGCAAAGATCTGCATGATTTGAAGTTACACAGTTTTTCTGCAGAGTAGACATGGGATATTCTTCCTGTGTTTACAGGCATGAATCGGACAGCCATTGAAAATTTTGCCTGTGTCATTTTTAATGTATCCTTCATGAACTGCACTTGGCATGTGGACAGGACTTCTTCGGGAGATACCCAATATTTCCTGTACTGGAAGACCTCAAAGTAAGTAGGTCTGCTGGAACTTAGGGAATTTTATTGACATGTGATATTGTCGGTATTTAACCGATGCAATATGTTATGTAAAGGAAAGAAGATTTCACAGGATGCCAAAATTACATCAAAGATGATTGTGGAAGGCACACAGGATGTAGATTCCAGAATGTGACAATTGAAAATAAGAGAGCTTATTTCCTGCTAAATGTGTCTAGAAGTGGACAAAACATTCAGTCCTACAAGAAGACAATTATTCTGTATGAAATCGGTAAGGATTTTCTTTTCTTTCACTTTTATTTCCAGTTTTATGCTAAGTGAGTGAAAACTTATCTCTGGAAAACAGATATCCTTAAAATACTGATCCTCAGAACATTTTTTTTCTTTTTACCCAGTCTCGATGGATGAAAATCAAAATAATAAAAATGAACAAAAAAACCACCAATGTAGAGACAATTTGAAATCTTAGGTTGGAGAACTGTGAACATTTCAGTCAAATATTTATTCTCCAAAACAAAGGTGTTATCCTTTGTGATTAAGCAGCTAAGAATGCCTGAGTGAGACTCAGATGTTGGTCTTATATCATTATCTTGTAATTCCGTTCATCCGCATAATACAAAAGAACCAATTACCCTAAGACCCCGAGTAAAAACTTTCATTTTCTTTAATGGAAAAAGGTAGCTAACAAAAAGTAACTAAATAAAAAAGAAGAAATTACCTTGCAGAGTTTATATGCCAAATACAGTAAAAACTAACAAATGGCTCCACAACTGGAATAATAAATCAGGAAGTCCGGCTTCAGAATATGGGATGAATATAATAATTTTGGTAAAGCCACATTACATATTTTTAGATCAGTTGTTTGAACACCTACCTGTATTTTAAAAAGGCAGAGTGAAGGGAGCTGATTACTAAACAATAGCATTTCTGATTATATTATTGTAGAAAAACTCACTCCTCCATTAAATGTAACTGTGAACTGTACAGAAGCTTCACATAATTGTAAAATTCAGTGGCAACCACCTCGCACGAGTCATGTGAAGAAACATACTTGTTTCAAATACGAAGTTGTCATAGAAAACAAGGTAAGAATAATTATGACAATAGTATTTTGTATGCTTGTAATTCCACACATATTGCTATACAACCAATTCCCATTCTCTTTCCCTACTTAACTGATCTCTAGGTTTTTCCAAGTAGCGTCCCTTTTGAACATGAGCTGAGGTCTGCTGCCACTCACAAATAGTGGCAACAAATTGAGGAAATAATATAAGTCCACTGTACAGCTGATCCTTAAGGAAACTGGTCAAGGGATTCCCCACACTGAGGGTGAATAGCTATTCTAGCACATATAGGGGAATGGACCATATTACCTGATGATGTTTTTAAGAACATGAGTTTGTAGGATATGTGAGTATCTTGCGTATCCTATGAGTTATAGGATACGTCAAATTAACTCTGGAACACTACAAAAAAGCAAAGATAGTGTTAAATTAGATACAATCAATTTTATGTGTTCCTATAATGAAGTTTGGGTTCTGGTGTAGTCTTTCAATCCTACTGCTGTTTTTTGATGAATTTAGGTCAGGACCTGCTGTTGTATGATTTACCTCTCTGTGATCTCCTATCCTGCCACTTTTTAACATGTGTTTCACAAACTCACTTTAAATTTGTTTCTACTTCTTGGAGTCATCATTATTGTTCAATCAGGTTTATGGTATTACTAAATTGGGCCCAAAGAAATAACATGTTTTATTACAAATTGTGCCTATAAGTTAGGATATGCTGCAAGAGCTCATATGTATCTCCACCTGGACCACTTCTTTCCATCCTGTCCTTTGTGTATACTACTTGCCTTTTTCTCTTATTGCCTCCACTGACTGATAACAGTGAGGCGTTGCTGAAGGAATTTAGATTTATGTAAAATAAGTCTGCAGCATACACAATCAAGATGTTTGCACAACAGCTGTCACAATCACATATAAGAGTCAGCAATATAGCATCTATTCATTGTGGAGTTTTATTAAGTTCTGTATCCTTTCTTTTTAACTTAAAGAGGAAAAAGCTATCCACATCTTTGAATAAAAATAAATATTCTGTCAGGTTATTGGAACAGAATATCCAAGTTTTCCAGGTCTTGACTGCACCTGTTTGTTACTAGAGATTTCAGTAGCTGCAAGTATTTTGAAGACTTGGGTGAGTATGGAAAGTAGTAGTACATCCATCAAAACCAAAATCTGAAATATTTGTGGAAATATTTGTAAGTCTGTTGTTCCAACAGTAAATAATAATAATAATAGTAATAATAATGAGACACAACATAGCTAAATTAAATGCTTAAGAATGTAAAACCTACAGAGATAAATGTTTTACTGGAAAAATCATTGTCCAAGTTCACTAGTATATTTTAGCTACTTTTTTCTCGGACATATAAAACATAAAATTTTAATCGGTGGGCAACTTGAGCCTTTTTTTGTTTAGCTCTTTGATACTCAGTTCTGCAGTCTAGTTTAAATGATACAGTATTACAGAGTATTACAGAGTGAGGGAAAAAACTTTCAGTACAGGAACAGCTTAGTTTCAGAGTCTTTAAAAGAAATTATTTAAAACATTAGATGTATTTATTTTCCTGAAAATTCAAAATTCATAAGACAGGACCCTTTATTATATAGTAAGAAAAAGAATAATCTTAAAATTTAAAATTTTCTCTTGTTGCTAGGTTGATCCTGAACAAAACTTCAAAACTACATCTAAAAGAGTAAGTTTTTATTACTGTATTAATCTAATGTTTATGCTGGATTGAAATTTCATCTATATCAGAGCATCCTACACCCAAATTATTTTGGTTTCACATTACCATTTTCAATATACTACATATGCTCTTTTTTCACAAGCTTCCTAAACTCAAAGCTTTAAAATGTTATTTATAAAACATGGTACAAAAAAAGCCCTGCACATTTGAAACTTTATATTAGTTCTATGCAAGTCATAAAATCTTCTGGTTTACAAACTTATGTACTTTCCACCAAATTCACATATATTTAGAAATATGTATCATAATTCCGCATTATACTTAGACACACAAAACGTAGAGAATTATCTATTTATTTAAGGTCTCTGAAAGGGGTTGAGATGAAAGAGGCAAGAAAATACCAGTAAGTCAGTGAAAAGAAGGAAGGAAACAGAAAAATCAAGTTTTCAAGAAGACTCGATATTTCTCTGAGACAGTTTTCAATATAAGTCAAATTTTTCACTTCTGCATGATCTGATTGTTAAGCTTTACATCATTTTTTAAAACATCCACAGCAAGCGAATGCAAAATCTTTAAAGAATTTCCTTCTAAAAAAATTAATCATTTACAGAGTGAAAATAAACTTTAATGATTTTTTTTTCTCCAAAGTCTTATTGTTTAGAGGAGGCTAAGGAGTAAATGGCAAATTTCATCTTCATATCACCAATAACAGAAATGTTCAAACAAATGGAATTATGATGGAACAAGCTGATTCATTAAAGGAATAATTTTCTATTTGTTGGTTCACTCTGCTCTGTTCACAGAAGTATGTGTAAAATTTTGGTTTGTGTTTGTTTGCATTATTGAATTAAGATGATGAATTCTTGACATCTGTATATCTCGGGAATAAAAAGTTCTCAGTGTAGTTGTTTTGTATTTAGGAAAGAAGCATCACAGGAAACTCCTACATATTTGGGAGCTTCAGTGCAGTAAAAAGGTACAGAGTAAAAATCAGAGCAACAGACAACGGCTGTTTAGTGAGCACAAGCTGGGGAGAGTGGAGTACACCCATAGAGTTTGGTAAGAATGCAAATCATTTCCTTGATCCATTTTCCCTCAGTGATTACTTGTCTACCTCATTTATTACTTCATACTTACAAATGAAAATACATTGATATTCACACATTAATTTGCTAGGATGGAAAGGAGTGATGAATTAGCATATCTCTTAATATGAGCAAGGTTCCCAAACATTCTGGAGTGACAGTGGGTGCTTCTTACAAGAAACAGTGAATAAAATAAACTTTTTTGAGGTCTGTTGCCAGATCTTTTCCTTCTTCCATCTCTACTTATAGCTTTATAAACTTGTCTTTTTGCCTCACAAAATGCTTGGTAAAGTTATGGCAGACAGTCTACACAGTGTCAGCCATCCCGGTGCTTCACATCACAGGCAATGAGGTGTTAAGCTAAAGAAGCTACTTCATACTGGTGCTTGACACAATCATGCAAAGAAGATGGCACTAACTACACAGTCATTCTGGTTCTGTGATACTAATCAACACTTTAATGATTACTTGCCTTGCAGGAAAAGAACAATTTATGTCTACTACATCATATATGATGCTTCTGATATCACTGCTGACAGCAAGTCTCGCACTTTTTCTCTGCACAGTGTAAGCCCTATTTCTTGTGCAAAATTTTTATTCTGTACTTGAACTAACACTTCTTCCCTCAAAAGAAAATTTCTGGCCTCCTTTTAAAGAAGAGGAGGGAGAGGGAAAATCGACACTGAAATATAGCAGGAGTCATGACTTGCTGGATGTTACTCAAGTGGGCTCCGAATTCCTGATTCTCAACTTTCTTATCTACTTGATCAATATAAAACAATGCTTTCCAGTACTGGAACAAGGCCTTACATTATTGCCACTTTCCTGCCATCAGATCCTGCAATGAACATGGATTTCCTTGTTTTGAGGATATTTTCCTTTCAAATACTTAAATAAGCAACTTCCTATGATAATTTCATAAGTCATAAAATAAATTATTATTATCCAAATTCTGAAAAAAGAAATGACACCTCTGTTTTCAGCCTACGTAATTTTAAAATAATACTACAGGAATATTATTATACAGTGCAAGTTCATAAGTTTGCATATTAAGTCTTTTCTTCACCAACCCTTTTTGTCACTGTAGAAGCATTTCCTTGAAACAAACTTCTGCTACAGTACCACAGCCAAAAGACCTATTCCATGAACTCCTTCCAGAGGATTTCCAGGTTTGTTTTCTTTCCATTTGGTGGAAATTTGCTTTAAATAAGTATCTATCGCCATCTCAAAAGTATGATCCAAGTGTCAGAAAGACACACAGAAGCAAAGATAATTTTTCTTTTTTTTTTTGTCTTGGGGTATTGAAAGAGAAGATCCCTATGCAAATAATTCTTCTGGTTTTCCTTTGCCATTCTGAAAAATTTGTCATCTGTCTACTTGGAGCACTGGAAAAAATGCAGTTTCACCCTGCTCTTGCTATAAGCCATATGCTATCACTAGAATAAGTGCTGAGCCTAAGCTATTCAGCACAATAATAATGCAGAATTGACTGTTGGTTAGCTATGGTAAGAGGCTAAGAAATCTACTGCTGACCAAAAATAGTTGTGCCATAGCAGATGTTGGCAATGATGTTGAAGGAGGAAAAGCTTCTCGGGTATGGTAAGCAAGAAAGTGTAGTAGAGAGTCGAGAGATTATAGTTCATGTCAAGAGCTGGAGAGACTCGTGGGAAGAAGAAGGAACAGGCAGATAGACATTGAAATCAACAATGGAACTGCCCATCCAGACATCATGTTGCAAAGTTTGCTGTAAATTGCAATTTGTCAAGTCTTTAAGTTGGCTACAGCCTAGTCTTGAAGCAAGAATGTGTCTGCAAGGACACACTGGATCACTGGTGAGCCTTAATAAATGTTTTTACTTTCTGTTCCTTGGTCATGTTAACTTTTTCATGTTTAAAAAGATGAGATATCTGGCTTTTGAGTTGAAAGGTCTTTTGTTCCTCTTTGGGAAGCTTGTCATGGAGGGAAGACCTAGACATGTCTACTTCAGTCCCCCCATTGACAGAGTCCCATTGCAGGTTCTATATAATAAATAACAGCTCTCTGAATGACAGAAGATTCATAAATCGTAAACTCATGGCTAATCTCATGCATGAAACACTAATGAAAACTTTTATTCCTCCTTTAACAGGCAGAACACAGGGATCAATTAATAAAGCATGAAACTGAAGAAATAACAATTATTGAAGAAGTGACATAATGGCATGCAAGTGAAATGAGCAACTTCATTTTTTTCAGTCAAATATATCTCGTTGGCAGTAATTTACAGGTTTTCATATTCTTTTCCCCTTGCAAGCACAGACAATAGTGTTGCTTGTAGGCAATTCCCCAAGAGCCTATCTTAAAAACCTCTTTGTATTAGATTGCATTTTCCATAAATAATTTAAATTGTTTCAAATACTTTTGTTTCTTCTTGTGATAAGTGTTCTTGCAACTTTTCAGCAAAAATATTTCAGTAGTGCTCTAGAAGTTATGATACTACTTTTCAACACCATTCAAAACCATAAAATAAGAACAACCAAACTCAAGGAGTTTATTCAAGGCATCCAGTGGTCCAGTGCCTTGGAAAAAGTACAACCATATTGAGATTGTGATCACGAATAAAAAATTGTCATCTATATGAAAACCCATGGAAAACCAGCCAAGATTAGACCTATTAAAAATTATCATTTGCTCATACAAATTAAAGGGTTCAGGAGTCAATTCTCTCATAATATCTGCTATTTGTTGCCTTCAAACTATGTTACTATATTCTTCAGCACATCATGTCCTAGAAGTTGCTCATAACTGTTTATAAAACCACAAATTTCCTCCCACTTTACATCACTTCATATCTGTGGTAGATGAAAAAAATATCTTAAAATACGGTTGCTAACAGGTAGCAGATAATTATATGTATATGTGAGGGGTAGGAAATTTTGGAAATTGAACTTACGAGTTCTCTAGCAGAAGCCTGCCCCTTGCTAGGTGCAAATGGTAAAGGCTGGTTGTGTGGTTTGATAACACCTGGACAAAACAGAAGCAGTACATCCTGAACTCTCCAATTAGTAAGGAGACAAATAATAATAATAAGACAAAACCATCAATTTGGTGTCTAATCCCACATTGTACTTCTGTAGATGGGTTATTTAGACTGGGAAAAACAGAGGTTAGAAGCCATTTATAGCCACACACAGTGCTATGCCTGTGTCCTGTTTCTTACACACCTCCATGACTCCTCATCTCTATGCCCCATTGCTCTTTTCCACTCCTGAAGGCCTCTGCTGTCATGCAGATCTACACTGCATCAGTTGTAATGCCTTGGTGGTACCATACTAAGATAAACAAAAGTAAAAAATTAGCTATGCACCTGGCCAAACAAAACTACAAACAGGTCAAGAACAGCAAGCCTGACAATCATTACAAAGCTTATGGCCTGATACTAGCAATGACATCATATTGCAGGGCTATATGGTTACCACAATAAAGTTCACTAATACTGCTCTTACAAATTATTTGGGTTTTTTCCTAACATCAGCATTACTGCAAGAGTACCTCTACAGAATAAACACCAAAGGTCATCTGTGTCTACTGGGCAATTCTTCCTGAGTAGCTTTTCCAAAGATTTACCTGAGGCTGCTAAAATTACTTCTTCTGCAATTACTTTGATCTTTGTTTCTTCATTTCTGACAGAAAAGAAGAAAATATAAGAGACACTCCTGCAGAGGAGAATGTCTGAAGCGTTTTGCACATTCTGGTAAACTGAATCTCTGAAAAATAGAAGAGGTGCTGCCAAGGTTAAGAAAAGTCTGTGTCAGGTGAAAAATTTCAGTGTGGTGGCCCTTAAACTGAGTAGATGGAATTTGTTTTCTTCATCAAACCATAGCTTCCTATGGGAACTTCATTTCTGTCTGGAGCAGAACCTTGGCAGGAGGAAGGCATTCCTTCAATCATCCTGTACTGCCCACTGAACTCTAGCAGACATGCACCAAGGAAGGTTCTGCAGCACAGGAGATGATATAGAGAATAGAATAGAATAGAATAGAATAGAATAGAATAGAATAGAATAGAATAGAATAGAATAGAATAGAATAGAATAGAATAGAATAGAATAGAATAGAATAGAATAGAATAGAATAGAATAGAATAGAATAGAATAATTTCAGTTGGAAGAGACCCACAATGATCATCCAGTCCAACTGCCTGACCAAGTCACAGCTGACCAAAAGTTAAATAATTGTATTAAGGGCATTGTCCAAATGCTTCTTGAGCACTGACAGGCTTGGGGCTTCAATCATCTCCCTAAGAAACTTATTCCAGTGTTTGACCACCCTCTCAGTAAGGAAATGTGTCCTAAATGTCTAATCTAACCATCCCCTGAGAAAGCTTTGAGTCATTCCCACACATCCTATCACTGGATACATGGGAGAAGAGCCCAGCAGTTCTCTCTCCACTTCCCATCCTCAGGAAGCTGGAGAGAGCCATGAGGTCATCTTTCAGCCTCCTTTTCTCCAAACTAGACAAACCCAAAGTCCTTGTCCACTCCTCACAGTGCATGCCTTCCAGCCCTTTCACCAGATTTGTTGCCCTCCTCTGGACACATTCAGGGACATTCACTGCCTTCTTAAATTGTGGAGTCCAGAACTGCACACAGGCCTCAAGATGAGGCCACACCAATGCTAAATATGGTAGGATAATCACCTCTTTTGACCAGCTGGTTATACTGTGTTTGATGCCCCCCAGGATGTAGTTTGCCCTCCGCTGACTCCTATTGAATCTGCTGTCAACCAGCACCATCAGATTCTTTTCTCCAGGGCTACTCTCTAGCCAATTCTCTCCCACTTTATACTTGTGTCCAGTGTTACTCATCCTAAGTACAGAATCTGGCATTTGGAATTGTTAAATTTCATCTCATTTTTAATTGCCAATGCTCTAATCTATCTAGATCACTCTGCAAAGCATCTTGTCCCTCAAGAGAGTCAACAGCATCTCCCAGTTCGGTATCGTTAACAGCCTTACTAATGGTACGTTCAGCTCCTGCATCCACATTGTTGATAAATACATCAAACCGGCCTTAGAATTGAACCCTGAGGAACACTGCTGGTGACCAGTTACCAACCACATGTAGCCATATTCAATACTAACCTTAGAGCTCTGCCTTTCAGACAGATCCACATGGTCACGAGGAAGTAAGTGGTGGCAGAAGGCACAGAGACCTGAGCCTGTGAGGTGTGCAAGGACGTCTCTGGCACAGTAGATTGTGTTATTATTTTGAATAACTTTTAAAAATACAACCAGAACAGGAGCGTCCTGTTTAACTTATAACTGTCTAAAGATAAGAGCACCTGCATCAGAAGTTGTCAACTAAAGCCAAAGCCTACTTTAATCTACAAGGAGTTAAATATGTAAGGTCTACTGGATCATCTCCATCCTGCTTCACTCACAGCATTGATCATGGACATTTGTGCACCTCTTACATTCCCAATGCTTTCACTAAGAAAGCTGCTGAGAATGCAAAGCCATTCAGAAAATTTGTTCACTACCAGCACTATGATAAGAACAGAAAAAAATCCTATTCATGAAATAGTGGAGATGGGAGTAGGCATAGGATTAAGATACCCCTTACCATCCATGGGCAAAGACCTAATATAACACTCACTGGGAAAATACGGTCAGACTAGATAACATTCTAACCAAGTGCCTCTTAAACTCACACAGAAACACCTTTATTCTGATGTCCCACTGCAGTTCCTTCTCTCTGTGGGGTCTCATCTCCCATTCGTTATTTTTGCAATGCATAAGCTGTAACACACTTGTATAGCAAAATGCCCAGGCAGTTCTTGTGAGCACTCTTACTTTTGTTGGAGCAATATATTATTCTTCAAGATTCTGGAGATTCTGGCACACAAAAGTTGGGTTTAATCTTGTTCCTGTAATTACTCTACTCCTTGTAGAACCAGAAGTCTGTAAACAGCCCTGTCCATCTTTCTTCTTTCTCTTCCTGTTCTTTCGCTTCTTCTCTTTCTCTTCTTCTTCTCATTTCTCTTCCAGCTCCTGCACCACAGCAACATCACTCAACACTAGTTTTCTGGCCTCTAAAACATAACAGACTTAAGTAGCACTACCAAAACCACCAGTTTTGTATGAGGGTTTTTAATTTTTTTCATATTTGAAAGCCTCAGGTGAGGACTTGACATAAACATAGGCAAGCAAAGAAATCCCCTGGGTAGGACAGTTCCTTTGCCTGTGGTAACACTGCTGTCTTTGTGGGTTGTTTGGGTTATTCTGCTGCAGTATATTCCAGTTTAAAAACAAAAGGTACTCAAAACCCAAAACCTCAAAACCCAGAGTTCCTCATTATGTTACAGACATGCATGATCTGAGAGAGTACCAGAGACCACACTGCTCCTCTGCTGCTTGTTCTAAAGGCTCAGGAGATCTTCAGAGCCAGAGCATGGGGATTTGCTTTGGGTGCACAAGTAGCCTCATAGTTGAGAGTTAAACTGGAGAAAGAGAACTCAGCTCATGCGTTTGTCCTTGTCCACCCATTGCAAGATGTGTAACTGTGATCACTCAAAGTTGACAGCGCTTCCTGGAAACAGATTTAGGCACAGAAGAAACCCACAGTTGCCCAGGGCAGTCAACATTCCACTGCACCAACACTAAACAGTGTAATGAAAGGCAGTCTCAGATACAAACACTGCCCGGCAATCCACCTATAGCCATCAGTGAGCACAGCCTTGTGGTCCAACTGCTCCTGTCAAGAAATCTCCATAAAAGTGTGCAGATACAGCTCAACCACAGCAACAGCTGCCCTTAAAAACCATCCCAAAACTGGTGTAGGATCAATTCTTAGAACTGGTGCAAATGATCGTAGCTGCCGTTCTCCCCAGCCCAGTCTCTGGGCTGCATGGTTTACCTCAGCTCCCTCTTTCTCTGTTCCTGTAGTAGAAGGTGCCAGAGCATGAGTGGAGCTCCTGGTTTGGATGTGTCTACTGATAGATTAGGTGGGAGACTGCTTAACATTCTGGGAACTGACCTATGAGATGATGGAGACCAAGGGACATGAAAGATTTGGAGAAAGGTGGGAGAAAGGTGAGAGAAAGGCAGATGCATGGAAACTCTGTCTTCCTTCATTTTCCAAAACCCTATTTGATCCCTCATGAAATTTCCTGCGACTCTGATTTTATTACCCTGGGCACTTTCCCCCTTCCTTTTCCATGAAATGCACTCTGTCATCACCACAAAATTGAGTGCTTTTCTTCCAAAGATGAGAAAACAACTAAGTGTAGGGTTTTTCATTCATTGTGGTCAGAAACACTTTCTTCTACCTTTGAGGCACAATAAGTGTTAAAAAAATACCTACATGGGTAAGTAAGGAAAGTCTTTAATCTGGAAGAACAACGCAACTTTTGACAATGGACTACGTTTTCCTCTGAATGACAATCACGGGCCCAGATCTGAAGTCTAAAGTTTCAGTTGCTTTCTCTGTTGACAGTTTTAATGTGATAGGGATAGTCATAGTGATTCTTATCAGAAAGAACTACTTCTATGATTAAAACTGGTGGGGTTTTGGTAGAATATCCACCCTTTCTTATTTGCTCCTCATTTCCACTATTTGCTTCATAACTATGCTCCAGAAAAACTGCATCACGTTTTTATCTTCCCCAGCATATGAAGAAAGTGAACTGCCATGAATTTATCCTTATAAAGACAGCATCACCTTAGACCTTTCCCTCCGAAAGCACAGAACACCAGGCTAGGTTCTGTTGATTCTCTCATGATTACTGATTCTAGGTACTTTTTTAAGTTCCATATGCTCAAGGTGAGTTGTTCCTCTCCTCAACCAATTCTGATTTACTGACAGACAGGGTGTTGGCTGTTCTCAGTGAAAACTCAGTATCATTCATGTTTACAAGCAATACAAGACACTGAACCTAGAAAATTACAGTCCAATAATAGCTCATCAGTCATCAATCTCACACTCTAGCAGGAATCTAAGAAACAGAAATACTCATGAGCCCCATCATTTCAGAGTCTCAAGAAAGTAATCTTTCTTTGTCCCCAAAGACAGTTAGCATTGCACTATCTTTGGCTGTATCTTCTGGAAATATCTATGTCTTAGTTATGTATGATATATGAACTACTGCTGATATGGTTATATAACTCCATATGAAAATAAAGGAGCAGTAGGATAGAAACGACCTCTGGATTTTGATAGTGGTGAACCCTGGAGCCTCCTAGAAGGGTGCTGGGTGGGACGATATTTTTTCTAATATGATAAGAAAGAAATAGGAGTGAAAGAGAAGCACATGCACAGCTTGCTCTCCTACAAGTTTTTAACTCCAGCAGAATGGATCAGCCTGTTTTTAAGAGAAAAATGTTGAGATACCTTGATGTTTGAAAAATCGTATTTTCTAGCGATGCTTCAATTTCAACATGTGAAGAAATGAAATTATTTTACACAGCTTATAAACCTCTACATTAAGTAAATTACATTGTCTTCCATGAAGGAAAGCCTTTCAGGGTATAAAGGAGCTTTTGATGTTTTATACTCTTTATAACAACCTTCTCCTTTATAAAATGTATATCTATGACCTGAGAAAGGAACAGATGCTCAGCAGCAGGCCATGGAGCAGTTTTTTGTAGTTGGAGGCTTACCACTTGCAATTTTTGGCCTGTTTTTGCTATGGTTTGGGTTTTATGACACTGAGAGAAATGGACTGAGAACAAACCCAGAGCAAAACTTTTGATAGTGATATATCTTATTTGAAGGCTTTCTATTCAAGATTTTAAATCCTCTTTCTCCACAGGCTTCGGGGACTTTTATAATTCATATTATCAGCTCACTGGGTGTCATCATACTCTATCCCTGCCTAGGACCTTGGGGCTTCCCCTACCATGCCCAGAGTTCAGGACCCCGTGACATCCCCTCAATCCATCAACCCCTGCCTCAGCAATGGCACAGCAGGGTCAGTGTCTAGGTCCCCACAGCCCTGCCTTGCCCACCCATGGTCTCCCTGCGCCCACCCATGGGCCAATGTCGCAGCCAGGCTCAAGCCATCCCCATCCCCAAAGAGGTGCCCAATGCCCAGGTCTGGGGCTGCTCCATTGCCCCCAGTTGTCCTGCTCTCACCTGTGGCTGGAAAAGACCCTGGCTGCCAGGCCATCCCCTGACCCACCACGGAGAGCCCCCACTGTTCAAAGCCCCCAGACGTGGTTCGTATTGAGAGATGCTTTTTCACTACTCTGTGTTATTTAGACCTAAAGAGAAATATCTGTAAAAGAAAAGATTTTTATGCACTTATCAGATTCCCAAGCACCAGTGGACTCTGTACAACAGACAGGAAAATGTAACCATGCTTGTTCATGTTATATGAAATCCTCAGTTGTGCAATGACATGAATTTGGTAAGAATCAGGAGGGAAGTGATGAACATTGCAACTTGCAACACTTCCGACGGTACAACAGTTCCCCAAAACACAAGCAGCAAGGGAGACAGCCCTATTTATAGCTATACAAGCATTTAAAATACGAGTCTTTCCATCTTCTCTGAGCCTGGCGACTATGATATAAAGATAATTGAGATAAAGACATTTTGAAATAGAAGGTAGGTCCATCTTTGTCTTTCTGACTATTTTGCTTGCTTAGGTATTCATTGACACTCAAGGAATTCCAGGGCTGGAAGGGTGATATTTCGGGCAAAATCTAAAAATGCTGTCAGAGGAATACATGGAGCTAAGTTGAATGAAGTTTTTGGCAAACATACTACTTACTGCCTGCTAAGAAAGATCCCAGTCACAATTCTAATTTTCTTATTGGATGTGTTACTGAATTCGTAGAAGCTAGACACTGATTCTAGACCCACTTTAAAGCTCATACTTAAAAACATCCTTAAAAGATGAATTAATGCCCTCACCAAACTTACCATATTCACCATTGGGTAACTTAAGATGATTGTTATTGCTGTGATGCATTTTGATATTTTCTGTTTGCTTGATGACTATTCATCCTAACCTTTGTATACAGCAGATAGACAAATAATCTTTAGACCCTAGGATAGCAGTCATCAAATGTATGTATGTAACATTTATACAGTGCCCTGAGATCACCAGCTTCCCAAACCACCACATAAACTTTTTGCTACAGACAAGGACAACTTCTTTACCTTTGTATCTGTTTATTTAAACATTATCTGACTGCTTGGGAAGTCTATCTAATCTTTCCTTCAACCAGAATTTAGAGATGGTCAAATGGTGTAGAAACAGGCATATGAGTCGGTCAGACTAGACAAATTCAGAGGAGAGTGCTTCATAGTGGCATCTTTCACCTTGACTGAGTTTCACTGTTCTCTTTCTCCAAGGAAGAAGAGATGGTTGCTCCTCTTGCATTAATCTTCATGATCCAGTGGATGCTGCTGACCACCCAGCTGTGTGTGGGCTGGCACTGCACAGACTGTGAGTAGAATACTTACATGGAGCAATTATCTGAGGTGGAATGTAAGATGCTTCATACTATGAGTAGTTGTACGTAAGTTACCTTCCGTCTAAGACGTGCTAGGTAGTAACCTCTGGACCCAAATATCTGTCTTGCACCTTCCTGATTCTAGTATGTGACTTTGCAGCGGAGTTGCAAGACTCAACTATTAGAAATTTGATTTTGAACCGGTGGAAAATGGAACTGAGTCAGATGAGTAGCATGAATTTCACTGAGGACTGATGTTTAGTGAGTTCAGGAGATTTTACAGAGACTATAATGGTAAATTTGCTATGTAAACGTTTAATGGAGATAAATCATTACACTTCCTTACACTTCCTTCTTTTCCTTTTATATCCCTAAGTGTCTGGATAAAAGTATCCTTGGTAGGAACAAGATTTTAGCTGTCCTTTCTAGTTATTGTCGAGATCATCTTGGTATTGAGGCTTATCTATCCTCTGTGGCCATTCTTACGAAATTCTTACCTTCAAAGAATTCTTGTGGAATCAGGACTTTGATGGGACTGAAGTGTAAGATTGTTTCTTTTCCTAGTTTCAGTGGAACTTTGGTGAGAGGCATCTCATGTTACAGAGATGAGAATTTTTAAGTACAAAGGACAGAGTGAATTATGTACATGGATCCTTGCTGACTTACCTAAAGACGAGACATAAACCTTCAGAGGAACTGGAGATGAAGTGATGTGCTTGCTCAGGGCTCATTGTTGTGACACAGAAGCCTGTGAAGACACAATATTTCTGGAGTGACTCTTGAGGGACAAGAACTTCATACAATTACAGAATTATTTGGGTTGGAAGGGGACAATTAAAGATCATCTAGTTCAACCTGTGCCATAAGCAGGGACACCTTCCACTAGATTAGATTTCTCAAAGACTCATCCAATTTGATCTTGAACACATCCAATGACACCCACAACTTCTCTGGGCAATCTGTTTCTGTGTCCCACTATCCTCATTGTAAAAACTTTCTTCCTCATGTCCAATCTAAGCTACCCTTAGTTTAAAACCATTGCTCCTTATTCTGCCACTATAGGTCCCTTTATATATTGAAAGGCCACAATAAGGTCTCCCTGGAAACTACTCTTCTCCAGGCTGAATAATTCCTACTCCATTCCCTTTGCTTCAGAGGAGAGGTGTCTCAGCACTCTGATCATTCCTGTGGTCCTCCACCGGACCCCCCAGGTGATGTCTCACTAGAGTGGAGTATAGGGAGACAATCACCCCCTTCAACTGCTGTTCATGCTGCTTTTGATGCAGCCTAGAATATGATTTGCTTTCTGGGCTGCAAACAAACATTGCCAGCTCATGACCAATTTTTCATCCACCGATATCCTCAAGTCCTTCTCTGCAGGGCTGCTTTCAATCCATTCACCCCCCAGTCTGATACTGGGGATTGCCCCAGGCGCAGGACCTCACACTTGTCCTTGTTGACCTTCATCAGGTTCACATGGGTCCGCTCCTGAAGCCTGTAAAGAACCCTCTGGATGGCATCCCTTCCCTGTAGCACATGAACTGCCCCACTCAGCTCGGTGTCATCCACAAACTTGTTGAATGTGACAATCTCTGTGTTATTAATGAATATATTAAACCATATATGCCTCTTGAGGGACACCACTCGTTACTGGTTCTACTTGGAGCCATTGACTACTGTGGGTCTTTGGATGCACCCACCCAGCCAATTCCTTATCATATAACAGTCTGTCCTGGTTTCAGCTGGGTTAGAATTAACTTTCTTCTCAGAAAGTTACATTTCTAAGTAGCTGCAGTATTTCATGTTCAGTGAGAATGAAGTTAAGACCTTCTGTTTTAGTTTTGTGGTCAGCCATAGAATGCCATTTCCATGGAAGCCAAGGACTTGTGCAGTTTCCAAATAGCCAATTGCATAATCCTGGGAGGAGGGGATCTTCTTCAGCTGACTAAGACTGACCAATGAAAGTGTTCCATAACATTAACGTCACGCTCCTTACACAAGTGAGAAACTTTTTCAGGACAGCCCTTATTCTCAGGGCTGCCATCCCTCGAGGACCCGCCTGCTGTGATGCTTCAAGTCCAGCTGCTACTCTAAATCTAGTTCTGGTTTTCGTGATCACTCCACCACGGCTGTGACTTTCTCCTCGCTGGAGCTGCTGTGGTTGCAGTATGCACCATCTGGCGGCCATTGCTTTTAGCACACCTTCTGTGATTTGGTTTGTGTATTTTATTATTATTAGTCGTGGTAGTAGTAGCAGTAGTAGTGTTAGTATTAGGTTTTATTAAATTATTAAAACTATTTTATATTTCAACCTTCTGGTCTCCTTTTCTGATTCCCCTTTCCAATTGTGGAGCTGGGAGAAGGCAGGGAAAGAACTACTGCACATTGTGTATCGGCCAGTTGGGGGTGGGGGGGGCTAAACTGGGACCCAGTCCATTTGGCAAACTCTCCGTTTTAGAGGAAATAATGTTGTGGGTGAACATGCCAAAGGCTTACAGAAATCCAGGTAGATGACACCCGTTGCTCTTTCCTTATTGACTGATGCAGTCAGTCCATTGTAGAGATTACGATTCACAGCAGTGAATATAAATGGCACATATTCAAGCACATGCAGATATATTCCTCAAGGTAACATGTTACACTTTGGGAAAGGTTTTGCCTGATTCTAATGGCCTGGGGGTAAAAGAAAAACTGAAACCTTGCTTTCCCTAATTCATTTTTTTCCTGTAGGATGAACAGGTTCTTGTTCACAGCCTTATGACAATGTTTCTGTGAAAAGGAAATTCCTACAGCTAATTAAAAAAATATTTAGTCCTCAGTTGCCACCTGGTTTTGTGCCATCTTTTAATTGCCTATCCTCTTCTAATTGTTTGTGCTAATATGTTATTGACTGTGATTGAATGTCTTTAAACTGTTATTAAAAATCCAAGTGAAACTGGTTTGTGTCACGTTGAACTTCGTTACAGCACAACTCATGGTGTAATATCCAGCACTTTGCAGCGTCCTATCTACAAAAATGAATGGTATGACAGTATTAATCTTCTTTCTGTGAGGGGGGTAATATATATGAGGATGTTAGGAGAATTAAGTACAGGATCTGTTCATTTAAGCAACATGGAGTTGGCATGTGCAAAAGACACTATTCACTCATCAAGCTCAAAGTATTTCTTGATTCTTTACAAAGGATCGATAAATTGCCCTTCTTTTTAAAATGTATCTTTAGTTCCCTTATTGGGTTTCGTTGAGGATAAATTTTAAGGAGCATATCAATATGATTGTGATCAGAAGACTGATTGTGTTAATCCCAGGTGGAAGGAGGTATTGCTGCAGAGCACAAACACCTCACAAGTTTAGATCTACACCTCCACAAAGTCTTGAAAAAATTCAGAGCTCTTCATTTGGGTTTCTCTCCCTCTCTGGAGTCCACAGGGAAGCTCTTTATGCTCTCCACTCATTTGATAGGGCAAAGAAGAACATCCTTGAAATAGAAATACTACAGGAGGGTACTGAAGGATGACAGGGAAATGTTTCAGTTTCTGCCATTGTGGCACCAGTGTCTCATTTTGAACAGGAGGAATTTAAAGCACAGAGGTTACCACTTTAGGTGTCCACCTGTACTAGAGCAGTGTAGACTCCCCTGAAACTTATTCCATCAGATGCAGCTATAATCATGTCTTTGAAGGATTTACCTATGACAAATTCTTAATGGAAACTGTCAATGTAAGTATCTTCCAGTGTTACTACCAAAAATGAATCAAGTAGTTCCTAATCCATACAATAACCAGCTGGAGCTGCAGGTGTCTAACTTATCTAAGCATATGCCTAGATCATCCCAATTGTAGAAGTCACGGGATTTTTCCTCATCACAGATATTCCTGTGCTTGCAGGTTTGAATGGATCAGCCATTGAAAACTTCTCCTGTGTGATTTATAATACTTCCTTCATGAATTGCACTTGGCAGGCAGGCAGGAATGCTCCAGGAGATACCCAGTATTTTCTCTACTGGCAGAACTCAAGGTAAGTAGGTCTGCTTGGATATAGGGAAGCCTGAATTCTCATTTGACACTTCACACTACACGTGTTTAACTAAAATACCTTGCTACATACAGATATGACAATGTGATGGAATGTGAGCTTTACATTAAAGATGAAAATGGCAGAAACATGGGATGTAGATTCCAAAATGTGAGGATAGATATTGAAAAAGCTTACTTCCTGGTGAATGGTTCTAGCAAAGACTCCCTGATCCAGTTCTATAATGAGTCCATTCAATTATATAAAATTGGTAAGTAAATAATTTCTTTCTGTTTATTTTCACTATTGCATGAGGGTAGTAAAGCATTTATCCTTGAGAAGGAATTAAGTACCTCATCTGACCTAGAGCTGAAAGTAAGAGACTGTGGCTTACTCAAGAAAACCTATTCCCCAAGAAAAAGAGTAATAAAATAAATTAAGCAAGAAAGTTCCACAGCCGCAGCCTGCCTCAGATTCTCTAGCAATCTGCTTTTATTGTTTTTAGGTTTTTCTCCAGCTAGGTCCACAGGATTTAAGAGATTGTACTTGCTGTCCTTTCAGTGATTCCCAAAGACCTTTAAACAGATGAGACTTTTCAGCAGAATTTTTTGTGAGCACTGATTTCTGCTTTTAATTTCTGGTGGGAATGGAATACACCAACACCATATCCTGGATTAAAGAAATTTATATGTGTACAAAATAGCATAAGTTTTCACATGCTGTTTCACATGTCGTGCTCTACTTGGAAACATCCTGTGCAATTATTTTTACTGCAGCAAAGCCTTTTGGACAAAGTCCTGCTCTTTTTGCTATTGTCTAAAAGTATGGACAAACAAGGCTCCATTCTATAAGGAGAAAGAATTAAGGTGTATTATCACTCACGGCAGATGAAACAAGACTGTTCTGTGATGAAACAGCCCATCACAAACAGAGCAGGGCTGTCTCTCAAGATTGATGTAAAGTTACTACTTCTGAGGTTTCCCCTATCAGCCTTTTGTGATATTTTCTGTCATGAGTGACTGTCTTGCTATTACAATAACCAAGTGATGATCAAAGTATAAGGATCCTCAGAATTTTGCTCACATCTGTGAAATTAGAGGAAATACGTGAATAAGTTGGCTAGATTCTTAAAACTGAAGCATCTGTCTTAAATTTGTGTGGCTAATTTTTTTTGGAAGGGGTAAATAGACTGCACAGTTGACACCACCTAGTAAGCAACACCTTCATGACACAGAAGCATTACGTGAAGAGGTTTGAAGCAAGAAATTACCTTTGGATTTCTCACATTAGAGTTATCGTCAGCTTGTTCTTCTGCTGTAGAAAATATTCTTATAAAAAAACCACAAGACTCTGCCTCCATCACCCAGAAAATAAATGGAGGGGGCTTGTACCTTTGTATGCTCCTAAGTCATGTTCCCTGGCTTAGTTCTCATTTTTTCTGATCCTTGGGACAGGACTTAAAGAAATTTGTTCTTTCAACTATTTCTAAAAGAGTTCCTATGAAAAAGAGATACAAATGGGTAACTTTTTTTTTGTAGAGGTGTTATTTGAAATTAAACTCTTTTTTTATCAAAGAAAAATGACCAAGTGATTTTAATTATTTTAGTGCTTGGTTATATCATTTCAGAAAAGCTCATGCCTCCATCAAATATTTCTGTCAACTGTGAAGAAATTAAAAATAATTGCATAATTCAATGGCAACGACCCCGAATAAATCATTCTAACAAAGACAAGTGTTTTAAATATGAAATCAACATCAAGTATAAGGTAAGAGGAATTTCTTCACCTTCATTTAACATGAATACATTTGTTGCCATTTACCAATTGAAAAAGAAAAATCAGTCTCTCTTGTATGGAGTAGTCTTCCTCATACATAGCACCATACTGCTTTATGGTGTCTCCTCTCACGTGCTCTGTCATGCCCTACTGCCCCATTTTTCATCCCTGTTCCTTGGTGTGGAATATTGCTGGAAATACACTGAATGATTGTGACTATGTGGGACTAAGAGAAGAAGCATAGTTAATCAAGACTTGGACATATTATAGCTTTGACTATGACAAAACTCAGAAAAGGCATTTCTTTTACTAAGACCTGTTGGAGTTGTCCTGGATTGAAGCCCTCCCACTGGTGACAGTATCTCTATGAGAGGATGGAGCTGAGCTGTAAGTGCTGGACAGAGAAATGTGCATCCACTTAGCAACTATGAGTTGATGCAGGTGAATGAAATTTCTCTATACATGAAATGTAAACAGCTTATCCAGATATCATATATAAGTAACACACCTCTTGGTCCAGGAGTTGAAGGTGTATAATGTTAAATAAAAGGAAAATATATGTGAGAGAAAGCAGAAAGACAGTGTTAATAAGCACAGGTTACTGAGGGAATCATTTAAGCTACTGCAGGAGTAGGGAAGGAGTAAGATTGCTGTGTTCTGGCAAGCAAGAGATCTCCATCTGGTCAAGTCACTAGATTACTGCCACCATCCCCTGCAGAAAGGAGTCTCTTTTAACTATAATACACATCTTTTCCTTCTTTTTTTTAAACACAATGCCCTTCAGTACATCTCATCTTCCAAAATTTTGTAATCTGGAATTGTAAATCTGGAACACTACTTTCTGGAGTCTTCCATGATATAATTGTTATATATTGTAAAATATAAACCCTAAATGTAAACTAAAAAGTTTATTTCACAGATTGTGGGGATTTTTGAGGGGGAGAGTTAAACTGGTGTGTGTGAAAATAAAGTTTTCATTCAGGCCTGGTTTGTTTGTGTTTTAGTTTAATCAGTAATTTGAAATAAAATCTATTTCTTAACTCTGGTGGCAAGGAAAAGAAATACTTTTCCATAGAAGAATTAGTCACTATACAAACTTGACATTGTAGATTAATTATATATTTGATAGTAAATGTTAGATAAATTACTAGTTCTTATAAACAAGCTGCCAAGTACATAAGTAAGAGTAATGTAGAAAAAGAGGGCAGAAAATTCAAATTACTTATCTAAATAAGAAACAAGCAATCATAAAAATAAAGTATATTTCTCATTTACAGGACAATACTGAAGGAAAACCCATATATGCTCCTATAAAAGTAAGTCTTCTCCTGTTGATCAGCAATATATGTTAGTTTGATAGTCATTTGTGAAAAGTAAACAGTATGCAAATGCCTTTAAATCAGTATGTGTTCGATATCCTATGCTTTATGTGATCCTTATTTATAAATTTCATGAATGTGTCAAACTGCTAAATCATCATGCAATATGCCATTTATTATATATTCTAATATATATTATATATTTAATATATATTCATGGGCAGAACTTTATTATTATTATATAGGTATTTTGCAAAGCCTTCCATTTTACATTATATTGTCCACTTTCGACCTCAAATATTTTAAACAGTATTTGGAGTTACACACCAGTGACAGCAGAGAAGAGAGACACAGTGAAAAAATCTCCTAGGAATTTAATTTTCTTTTTGAAAAACTAAGATCACAAAAGTACTTAGGGATGGAGGTTCCTCCTAATCAGTGCAGCTTGCATATCTCGCCTCTGTCCTGAAAGTCTCCAAGAGCAATTGTGTTTCAGTAAATTCTAGAAACACTAAATATTGCAGTCTTCTGATTATTTTAGAGATTTGGCTGAAAAATTGTGCTTTTTCTGAAAAATGATAATGCAACAACTGAGGAAAATGGGGTGCACACAGAGAGTTTATTCCTGAAATCACTACATTGTATCACTATTGAATTAAGACAGTCAGACTCTGTCAATGCACCAAAGGAAATTATCAATAAATCATAGAATCATAGAATTATCTGGGTTGGAAGAGACCTCCAAGATCATCAAGTCCAACTCTTAATCCAACACTATCATGATCACTAGATCATGGCACTAAGTGCCACATCCAGCCTTATTTTAAAAACCTCCAGGGATGGTGAATCCACCCCCTCTCTGGGCAGGCCATTCCAATGCCTGATTACTCAGATTATATTATAAGGATTTACAGGATATAGTGTAAAAGACAAAAAGCTTCTAAACTTAAAAAGTTTACTGAGTGACAGGTTATTTTTGAGATACACAGATGGGTACACATTACATACATAATAAACACGAAGGTGGGGTTTTTTTTGCCCTGTCTACTGTAAAAAGTAATACTTTCATAGCCTTATAAGATCTTCACTGGTAAATGGCATTTGCATGTTATATCAACATCTAGACATGCAACAAAGGCAAACAGCTCAGTTTTGCTCTGTTTTTTAGGAAGGGGAAAATAGTCACACATTTCAAAGATCAAGTACAACAAAGAAATACCACCTGAGAATGAGAGCAGCTGGCAGTGCCTGCCTCGTGAGCCCAGCCTGGGGAGAGTGGAGTGCACCTATTGAGTTTGGTAAGAACAAATCCCTGCCTTCAGCTACCCTGTCCTGTCTACCTCACATGTTTCTGAGCACCTATGGAGACACACAGATACATAAAGGACTGGCAAACATTTTGTTTCACTCCACACTACACAGAAGAGAAGGAAGAGGCTTAATAATTCTTTTAACTCCCTAGCATTGGAAATAAATATAAAAAGTTACACATTTGCAGCTGAAGTGCATACCTGTTTACTGCAGGGAATAAACAGACTCAGTGTTAATCCCTCCCAGCAAACATTACTACTAAGGTGCTAAATAAAGAGTTGATTTTATACCAAGCGAAACCTTTCAGACTGACAATCACCAGTCAGTCACCAGAGTAAATGTTTGCCACAGCTGTGCATCTGTTCCTCTTTATTAACAATAATACTTTATGACTGTTGCTTTTTCAGGAAATGAAGACATTATTTCTTCTTTGATATGGGTTTTACTTGTGATATCAGTTGTGACACTCTTAGTGGCAATTGTCACGATTTTGTTCTGCAAAAGGTAAACGTGATTTATGCATCTATTTTGTTTTGTGTGGGTGTGTGAAACATCTGCAGTTCTTAAACAAATAAGGTAGAGGTATCTCTGTAGCATAGATAAAACTTTTTCACTCATGCTGTAGTAGAAATCAATTCAAACAATTGATCGTGAGGGAAGTGCTGTAGCTGGGATGCCCAAAGAGCCTCCCCAGCTGAACCACACAACGTTTTTCCAGGGTATTTTCTGTCAACACAGCAAGGAGAGCAATTATATGCAATTATTTTATTAACAGTACAGCTGCTATGAATACTTGCAATGCAAACTGTCTACACAATATGTTTTCTAATTTCTTGAATTGTTGAACTTACTGTAAACACATGGGTTGATTGTACTTACCAGTAAAGATTCTGCAGCGTTCTTTAGAATTGTCCTGTCAAAATGAATGCATCTGAAAGCACATATACGAAGTAGCTTGCTTCTGGAAATAAATCATGAAAGTGAAACAGAAAGAAAAAAAGGATATTCTGCCATATCATGAATTTTATATAGAAATAGACAGTAAATTATACTGTTCTTCCAAGTTGTTAAAATTTTTACACCCTCTTTTCACCAGTTGTAGTGACTTAAAGAGTAGGACAAATTCCTTTTCCTTTCAAAGAAGAGAATAAATCCTAGTGAGTCTTTGAGCAAAAATGAAACTATTACCATTCAAATACTTAGTGTTTTCGTAATATGTGTTCATTCTGTGCTGAGATGATGTGTACTTTTCATTTCTGTGCTGAAAGAAGAAGAGGTAGTTCAAGGTTGCAATGTTTTTTGACACATGATGGTTACTTAATTTAACTTTTCTATTCCATTTTTTTTATTTCCAGGACTGGCTATTGGAAAGCAGCATTTCCACAAATACCAGAGCCAAAAAAATCATTTTGTACACTACCTGATAATAACGCAGAGGTTTGTTCTCTTTCTGCTTTAAATGTTTGAAATACACATAAGACCCTATTGCAGACATTTTTTTAAATGATAGGGTACTTAATATAGAGAATAAGTCTTCTCTTTGCCATATTTTGAGGAACTACAAGAGCAAAAGAGCAGGCAAGTTTGTTAAAGCAAGTCAAACGCAATGTTCTTCCAGAGTCAGGGGGTTTGTCCTGTTTAAAAGTTACAGGGGCTGAAGCTTCCGTGGGTAGGTTCAGACAGCGGCAAGGGTTGTACATTTTCCCAACACAAGGCACACAGATGCACACATTCACAAACACATATGCAGAGGACACTAACACAACCAGCCAGAAAGACCAGCACTGGCAGAACATCAACACCAAGAGCAGTCGCATAAGTAGGGTCACAGACATCCTGCTGCTCCTCTCTGGCTGAGCGTGGCTTGAGTTTGCCAATGAGATGTGCAAACACCCTCAATCTCTTAGTTCACAATAACCATAAACTCACAAATTCCTCACATCTGATCTCTCTATCCAGGCCCTGGCTTCCCTCACCAGGTCACCAGCTCTCAGATTGGGTTTCTCCAGGTACAGGTCTTCTGCTCACCCACTAGTCCAGCTTCAATGATGTTTGCTAGCAAGTTACACACGCAAGATAGAAAGTGAGGTGACATGTAGAAGAGATCAAAACAGGATTTTGTAAGGTAACAGAACAGATTGTGGTGGTCAGACCCAGAGTTTGATCAGATTTGCATACTGACTAACAGCTCAACTGCACCCTTTTCTTGTCCAGCAGTTTCTCATGTTATGTCCTGTAGTTTCTCATAGCCTATTCAATTAGCCAATGAGTGCTTATCTACTGTCACCCTTAGCAAAGTTAATCCTTTTATATGAAGTTGTTTGAGATGATTTGTGGTAATCTGTGTGGTGCAGCTGAGAAAACTATGCATTCTCCTTGACCGCTTCCATACCAGTCAAAAATCTTGTGTCAGCATTACAAAGTGGATAAAATTTCACTGTTATGTCCAGCTAAGCAAAGTTTATCAGCTAAAAACCAAAGTAAAATATTTCTATAAAATAAGTTGCATAATTTTAAATACTCTCTGAATTCTGTATAAGTAGGTAGAGGCTAACCTAACCTTATTTATAAAACTCATGGAAGTTTTTATTTTCCTTTCAGCTGATGGAGAGAAAAATTCAGTCAGTAACATTTGAAAATGAAGAGATTATATTAATTGCTGATGCAGTGAAATAACCAAGAAAAACTGAGGAATTTGAAAGTGCATTTCTTAGCACTGGCAACTGTATATTCCTTGGAGAGTCTGCAGTAATATATAGGCCTTCTTCATTTTCTTCCTTTTCTTGGCAAAACCAGCAGTGTATCCAGGAGAGAATGATACGTCACATGTAATTTTAAATGCCATTGTATTTGGTTTTGATTTTGGCTAACTTTAACTGTTTGGGTAATTTATGCTTCCTGGATATCTTCCGTTTTATTGCTTGATTGAAATATTTGAGTCAAGAAGTTTTAGTTACATTTTAATTTGTTTAAGGGAAAATGAGTTTGTCTCATATACAAAATAATAAGAATTAATTTATTGAGACAAATAATACTTGAAAAAAAAAGAATTCTGGTGCCTGAATTGTCCTACTGTAAAGAATGGGCCTATTCATACTTGAAGTTTCCTCAGATCTCTCGGAGTACGCATGGGAAACTGGAAAATGGAGAATTGAAAACGGGCTAACACATTGAGTGACAGCCTGTAATCAACAAGAATCTCAAAGGACAGGAGTATGTCTAAAACCCTAACAAATCCTAGAACTTAAGTGTTACTTAGAAGTTAAATGGTCAGCCATCGTTAACTTTTTATTGGCCCAGAATTCACTTCTGTAAGTATCCAGCTCTCTATGTTCTTTTTGCTCTCTTGCCTTTTTACTACTTTCATTCCTCTTTAACTTCTTAGTATTTTAAAATATTGAGTCCTTTTGTTCAGACAGAGGCCTTTACTACTCAGCTGGACAATGACCGTTCAGAGCCATAGGGTTAGGACAAGGTATTGAGAAAATAGACCAGGCTGGTGTTGAATACAGTGACTGGTTATGAGTGACAGTCTTCAAGTATCAATGCTGAGACTCATAGTGTTTAGTATCAACAGTAACTTGGACAAAGGAATGAAATGTAGCCTTAGCAAGACTGCAGATGACAGCAATTTTGGGGCACTGCCTGATATACTAGAGGGTAGACTTGCTGTCCAGGCTGAAGAAATGGGTTGATAGGAACCTCCTGAAGCAAATGCAAAGACAAGCACTTGGGAAAAACTAACTGTGTGTAGCCTAGAGAATGAGTGACTGACAAGTCTGCAGAAAAGGATCTGAGGTCCTGGTGGGCAACAAACTGAACACAAATCAGAAGCGTTTCCTTATGGTAAAGAAAACTATTCACATACTAGGAGGAGTGGACCCAGCAGGTCAAGGACCTACGAGTCTGCACGTGCAGTTCCATGTCGAGATTTCAGCCTACCAGTACTAGAAAGACATTGAGAAATGGGTGTTTGAAAGAAGTGAGCTTTTCCAGCCTGGAGGCAATCTGCCGAACAGACAGAACAGACTTGTCAGGAAGTTGCACGGTGTGAGGATGAGAACAAACAGTCACAAGCTGCAGCAAGAGAAAGTCCAATTTGATATAAGGGAAAAGAATGATTTACTGGTGAGACTGGATGGATGGTCTCTGGAACTGGTGTCTGGAGAGGCTGTGAAGTCTCCATCCTTGGATATATTCAAAATGCAACTGATATTGAAGTTGGTCCTGCTGTAAGCGGGAGGCTGGATTCAATAATTTTCAGAGGTACATTCTAACCTAAATATTTCTCTAAATGACTCTTGTTAAAGCTAGTCAGCCTTTCTAAGGCCCTGTTCTAAAAGAATGTTACCCATTTGTACACTTCAAGCAACTGGGGGAGCTACTAGTCTTTGCAGTCAGAAAGCATCATAAATTGTGATTCTTATTCAAAGGAGAAAGAGCCAAGGTGTAGTAGCAAAAAAGGGGTGCTTAGGTCTTCTTATTGTGGAGGAATGTAACCTATTTGAAAAACATATTCATTTTATATAGACGTAGAAATGTGTTTCTCACCTTCTGATCCAATGATCCTGCAGACCAAGGAATTTGAGAATTATGCAGATCATTATAAGACGGGGAAAGGGACTAGTCTGTGAGAACTTTTGTCTTTTTTTAGGGTTTGGACATATCCTATAGCATTTACAGTTCCCAGTATGAGCTGAGATACAGCTGCAGAAAGCAGCCTGAGGAGGCCTACATTATGCTGAAATTGGAGAGTTCTCAAACTAATGAAGAAGTATGAAATCTGCACAAGACAACAGCTACATATATTGCCTGGAAAGTGCTATACCTAAATGCTGAGACTTTGAGGAAAGCAAGACTTACATTTCTGCTTGAGAGAGATGAGGGCCTTGTGTACAGAGAGAGTTCCTTTAGGAGCATGGGTACCATTTGGACCAACTGTTTTTTCCTCTTTCATTTTCTATAGGAAGTGTATACGAAACCTCTGCTCTTGCGGGTTCACTCCTAGAAAATATGTAAGATCCATTAAAGGCTTACAGAAAAATAATTCTATTTCTGTTGTTCATCACGGTTATTTGACGTATCCTTACCTTGTCATAAATTCATATGTGTGGGTGGAGCATTTTTGTGGGACTAAGCAACAGCTTTTTCAGATAAGTAAAAAATACAAAGAAACCATTTCTAGAGAGATGCGAATAGGGATATCTTCTGGGATAGGCCTTTATCATAGAAGCCTGGGACACCTGAGTTTTACTTTGCCACATTTCACATTTGAGATGTGTTCTGCAGGAGAGGCCCTGCTTTAGTGTGGTTGTGTAGCATACTGGAAAAGCCCTATTGCCTGTTTTCCTTGCTTAGAGCAGCAGTATCTAAATGTTGCAGTTTTCACTGCTGAAGATTAGATTTAGCTGACCATTGTAGCCAGTCTCTCTAAGCAAACCTTAGAAAACTGTTATCATTTCAGCCAGGCTGTGCTATCACTTTTATTAACGCACAAATGGTTACTCTTTTCAGTGCCAGACTGCTGGGCTTCTTTACCCTCCTGATTTGCTGGATCCCTACACTGAACTGCTCATGCAATGTATCAGCATAAGAGGATGTTGAACATACTCTGTCCTGCTAGTGGTGTCTTCCCTGTTCCAGAGGATAGATGGAGTTCAGTCATGCTCAGATGATGCAGCCTCCCAAGTCAAGCAATTTTAGACCAGACAGAAAAATCTTTGGAAATGTATCATATAACAACAGCAATATAGAGGGGCATAAAGGCCATACTATCTCAGAGTAAAACGTCCAGCCAACCAATCCAGCATGTTAGCATGTTAGGATTTTTCTTCTTCATGGGTGTAACTTCACATTTCTGTACATTGTACATGAAACTGGCATTTCATCTGCCAATTTATCATTCAGTCACTCACTGTTATCAGGTTATTGAGCTTCCTCACAGTCATTTTTGGTTTCTGTTATCCCAGACTGCTTGTAACTATTTATGCATTTGAGGATCCTCTTATCTCAGAGCAGCTTAGATGTTTCTCTTGGTCTAACAGTGTGTTGCTGATTTTTAATCTAACTCCTTTGACTGACACTTCATTTTAAGCCTGGTCTTCCCTTACATTACTCTTGTAAAGTCCCAGCATGACAACATCCTTGCTGTTCCTTTTGGTCGCTGAGATTCAAATTTTGGGGGTCTTACAGTGTTTTTTGTAATTAGGTAAGGAATCACTGACACATCAGTTTTGGTGTAAAATTGCTTTTCACTTTGAGACATAAAGGCTCAGATCTCTATACTAGACACTTGAACATAGCTGTGTGATTATTAGACTAGTTTTATAATGATACTGGACATTTGATTATTAGACTAGATATTTCCAAGACTGATTTCCTGCGCTGAAGCCAACTGCCATGTAAGAGCCTAGATACTTTTTATTAAACCTCTAAATAACATGGACACATGCAAACTACCTTTATAAATTAGCCCTGACCTGAGTTAATCTCTGGACTTTGTCCAGGAGTTGTTCAGGACATTGCTTGCAAATCCTGGCCAACTCAGTGCTGGGAACAGTTGTTTCTGGACGTGTTCCAGCACTGGGGAGCCTTCCAGTTACCAGTGCAGCCAGGGGCAATTCCTCACATTGTCCAATTTTTACTGTAGCTGGATGCAAGGAGCTCTTGGCACATCTATTGCCTTTGGCAAAGTTAATGATTGCCTTTTGGTCAAAGCTTTTTGTAGCAGATCAAAACAACAAAGTCAATTTCTTAACGAGGCTGAGTTCGTGTTGGACACACATGCAAAGCTTCTTTGTATTTCCCTTACCACACAGCAGTGGCTAGAGTATAAATGACCACAATTGCCTCCAAAAAGAATGATGGGATTGTACTACACTAGTTTATACTGCCTTTCACAATATCTTTCACCTTGGGCAAAACAGCCAGAGTGAAGCATAGTTTGGCTCCAATCCACCAAAACCTAGCTGTGAACCATTCAATGGCTGTCTGTAGGGAAGGGAGAAGGAAAGTATAATAAAGACAATATCAAAACATGCAAGAGGTGGCATTATGGTCTTGTTAAATAGATACTAAAAACATCCTTCTTTGTTCCCTGTTTTCTCCTGGAAAGGCATAACATATTTCAACTTACTCAGGAAACGTGTTACACTTCTGTTCAAAAAAAGGCCAGAAGTTCAACCCCGAGAACTGCAAGCCTAGCAGCTCAGGAAATGCATGGTGTGAGTCATCTTGGAGAACATTTCTGGGCACATTAAGGTGAAGAAGGCCACTGGGAACAGTCCTGGGACATATCCCGTTTAACATCTTTGTCAATGGTGTGGAGGAGGTGTTGGAGCGCATTATCACCACGTTTGCAGCTGACGCCAAATCGGGGTGATCAGATGATTTGCTCAAGATGAGGGCTGCCATCCAGAGAGACTCAGACAGGCTGAAAAAATAGTCCAAAAGGAACCCTGAAATCATCCGCTACTGACTTGAATTTTCATTGTCCAAAACAGTGTTTTGAAAAAATGTGCTGTACATTTCCTAGAACTGTATATTACATCAGCCCTAGTTAATCTGTTACGAAAGAGTTTCATACAACATTTGGCAACTTCTTGAAGAATATGAAAAGAATTCTTCCATCAACTCTTTTCTTGTGAAAGGCTGGTAATATTTCTGAAGCTTTTATTAGTCTGGGGTTTTTCTTAGAGCTCCACTTAATGCTGCTAAACTAAGACATTATTATTAAAAAATTTTCAGACCATGTAGAATGAATTTTCTCTCATTTTTGACAAGTTATTCATGAATTGGCTAACAACAGCTCCATCAACAGCATGGAACACCACCTGCAAGAGATCTCAGCAGACCACCCTACACTTGTGGACCAAGAGCTCTGGTGCTGGAAGGGGTTCTCTTGGGAGAAGGGGATATGTCTCTTTCCACCCTTGATTACTCTTGGGAGGGTCTCAGCCGCTCACATTGCCGATGTTAAACCAGAATAAACCACAGAAAAGCACATTACACAAAATCAAAATGGTTATTGGCTTATCATAAAATGGTTATTGGCTTATCATAAACATCAGGCTGTAGACTATGGCAGTTTACCAGCTGTTGAGATGACTGTTCTCAAAAGAAGGTGGGGCTTATTGAAGGAAGATACAAAAGATTTCATATGTACTAATGAAAGCTGTCCACCTGGTCTTGTCCAGGACATGAGTGCAGACACAGGGCAGCAGAGTCATGTTCTCTCCAACCAAAGTCCATCCCACTCCACTCAGTGAGGAAGAATAGACAGCCAGACCCTGAAAAGAGGGGCAAGGTGACTGCACTTGTTGGTGAACACAGAGCTCTAATGAATTAATCCAGAATAGAGTTTAATATGGATCAATCAAAACTAAGTCAGCCACTGTTTGAGTAGCCTGAAGATAGTGGCCAAGTAAGACTGTAAGACCAGCGTCACATTACCAAGAACCTGACCAAACACACTACCACAAAGATGCAAATCCCTTCATCAAAATTAATCAGTCATCCAAATTAATCAGACATACTCACACACACTTTGCGTCACAAATACGAGCTGTATCGGAGGAAGGTGCTATAGAGAAGATAAGTAAGGTGATAGGGGTCACTGCTAGTACCCAAGCAGAGTACATTTGATGTACTATCTGTGTTCTTTGTTCTTTTTAGGCTACACAAAATAAACAAATTAAATGCTTTAGCAAGTAGAAGATCTGAAACACACCAGTCCTGTTCCCAAGGCTAAAAAGCTGGCAAGGACTGAGTCAATGCTAGGTATGTCATTATGGACACCAAATTCTGCAGCTGAGCCACTGGCTCACATGTGCTCTGTCTTCAGTGTCACATGCTTAGCTGATCTCTAGGGTTTTTTCCTCCATAACCTTAAGGTTTTAAAACAAAATGTTATTAACATGCCCTTCTGGTGGGAATCACTGGGCAAAGGTGAGCAGGACTGACCAATGTGGATTGAAAAGACAATACATTTAAAATTTGAAATGTCTGTGAAGTAATTTGCTATTAGTGGATCTGAGCACATACCTAAGCAGAAAAAAACAATTGGTTCAAAGAAAGCAGGTTTAAGAATAGTTCTTCCTCTACCAGGCTACTAAGAATCCTTCCTTACTCCTACCAAGCTTGTGGAATTCTTCACCTTCATGCTATTGTGCCTGTGTTGGGAATGAAAGGTAGTGGGTAATTCAAATCACTCTTGCCACAAGCACTTCAGAACAGCAAGAAGTAAAAATAATCTATTACATGAAGATTACCTACTGCATGCCAGATATCTTGTAAAACAAACCGGGAAGTGGATAACTCTGAGCATGACCCAGAGCTGCATCTAAAATTGCTGAGAGTTACAGCAAACATTGTGGTTTAGACTCTCATATTTATCTGACTGCAAAGTCATTTGCAAACTTGACATTATTGAATGCAGCAAATGCTTTGAAAATTTTCTTTTAATTTGAAAATTCAGACACTTTTGCACCTAACCCATGATATTGTAGCCTAAGATGAACCAAACAAAACCAACCCAAAGTCAGGCAGTCAAAAAGTTCAGGAATTTGGATCTAATAGTTTCCTTGTCATTTTGACTACAAATATGCAAGACAGGATTTTCTTGGGTGTTTGCAAATGCATTCCAAGGACTAATCTTCCTCGAAGGATAACCTGGGTTGGCACAGAGGTCATAAAAGTCATATGCAGCCATTCTAGTTCTGACAGAATTAAATGGCTGTGTTGTAAGTTTAAACATGGATTAGACAGCAACACCAACATTATTTCCAGAATATATTATTATAAGAGTATGTTTATTTGTAGGAGAAGTAGTTCTATGAGCATAGTCATATATTATTTATGAGCATAGTCACGGTATATATTTTTGTTTAATGAGTTTGCATATTATGACAATTAGTGCTTATTTTATTCAACATAACAGGAAAGGTTAGTTACATAATCAGCTCATGTAAAATTACTAACATCTGCACACTAGGAAATTTAAGGAAGTTCAAAAGCAGTAAGGGAAATGATAAAACTGAGTCACTTTCTGAGTTGCAGCGTCTGCTACTTTGTAGTGGTATGTGTTAAAAAAAGTTAACTGGCAGAGAAAAACACTTGCTAGTGTCTGCATGACACAACTATAGGTTCAAGGGTCCTGGCTGTTCGATCCAAACCCAAAGATAAATGAAGAGGGCTTTTTCGAAAGAAGGTATGTCTCTCTATGTTGTCTGTTGTTTTTCCTTGTGTGACAGGAGATTTTGTGCAGAATACAAATGTTTGCCAAGGTAAAAGGTTTGCCAAAGTGTAAATTAGGTACAGTTATACTAGCACATGTACAAAATATGGATTATTTTACTGCTTAAGAAAGCAAAATTTTGGTGATGCTTAAGACTTTGATTAAAAATGTAAATCTGTGTATGTATAAAATTCCTAAAGCTTTCTGCAATTTTCAAAGAAGACTATGAAATTCCTATATCTCTTACGCTATTTGATATTTGTTATCTGATGCTTATTTTGCAACAACTGAAAGAAATGCTACTTTCTGTACCCATTCTATAAGTTAATCTAACTAGAAATATGTTGATTTCCATTTCTTGCAAAAAAGTGAATCACAGAATCTTGGAACAGTTGTGACTGGAAGGCACTTTTGGAGATCGTCCTGTCCCACTCCTTGCTCAGTGTGGGGTCAGCTACAGCTAGTTGCTCAGAACTTTGTCCAGTCAGGTTTGAGGATCTCCAGCATTGCAGACTGCAAATCACTGGCAAATCACTGGCAAATCACTTCCAGTGGCTGACTACCCTCACAATAAGAAGTGTTTTCTTGTGTTTAAACTGAATTTACATTATTTCAGGTTTTTCCATTGCCTCTTGTGCAGTCACTGGGCACCACTGAGTAGATTCTGGCTTCATCTTCCTCACTGCCCATGGCTGGGTATTTATACACATGGATAAGACCTTCCTGAGACTTCATCTCTCCAGGCTTAACATGCCCACCTTTCACAGCTTCTTCTTCTATGTCAGAGCCCTTAAATGTCTTTGTGGTTCTCTTGGTTAGCACTGTATCTTTCTTGTACAGAGCATCCCACAAATGGACCCAGCGCTCCAGGTCTGGCTCCACCAGTGCTGAGTTGAGGGGAAGGATCACCTCCCTCGACCTGCTAGCAATGCTCTACCTGAAGCAGGCCAGGGTGCCTTCCTTTCTGCATGGGCACATTGCTGGCTTATGGTTAACTTGTTGTACACCAGGTCCCCCAGAGCCTTCTCCCCAAAGCTGCACTCTGGCAGATCATCCTCAGCTGTCCTGGTGCTGGGGATAGTTCCTCCCCAGGTGCAGGACTCGACATTTCCCTTTGCTGATTTTCATGAGATTCTTGTCAGCAAAATTCACTAGCCCCTCCAGGTCTATCTGAAGCAAAATAGTGATATATCAACCAATTCTCCCAGTTTTGTATAACTGCCAGTAATCAAAATACAGATATAAAGCCTGAACTCATTCTGTGAAAGTTGCATTTAGGCAGCAATTTAAGAGTAATTCATTGCCTGGTAAGGTTTTCTTTCCTATTTCTGTGTCTCCTGGTACATTTAGCAAGTTTATGGTACTCTCCACATTTCTGCAAATTATAAGCATCAGTTTGTTTGCAATGTATAAGAGTCAGTTTATCCTCACATCACCCTGTGAGAAAAATTCAAGATTAATTTCTGGAAGTGTGACATGGTAAGGAACAATTTTCCCAAAACCACTCAAGAAAATAAAGTCACTGGCAAAGCCGGGCTTTAGAACCAAGAAACCTTGGTCTTAGGTCACATATTCTGGTAGTGTCCTGCACTAACAGTCTAAGAGTGAAGACAATAGATAAACCTAAGAGGGCAAAAACTGAAAGTGATTTACTGGATGTTTTCCATAAAAACTACTATAGGCACACCAGAACTTTTAAAAGTGACTATATTTTCCTACTGACGCATCCCTCCTGAAATCATTCCACAGCAGACTAAGTCTGAATATGCCTTGCTACAAAACACCATACAGACTCATGTTTGCCAACATCCAGCTTAACAGGGGTATGATCACTACTGTCAAATAAGACACATGATACATCTGGTAACATGAGATAAGAAGTTTAGCAACGTTTTCCCTGATAAGATTTTACTAGTGAAAAAACATACTGGCTATGCACAATACTTCTAAATAAAAGAAAGCTCCAAGGCCAAGCATCACTGGTTGGCTTATATAAGATTAGGTTAATAGCAAACTTGTCTTGGAGAGAGATAGGGAATGAGCTGAGAATTTAGGACTATGGAAACAAGGTGATTGAGTCCCCTCTGGGGCACTCCTTATGTAAAAAGATACTCACATGCTGAGAAGTCAAGACACTTGTGGGGCTGGCCAGGAGAGAAAAAGGAAAGAAGCAAAGCAGAAAAAACCATGGAGTTAAGGATGAAAGGTTTCATCCTAATAGATTATATGTTATCTCTTATACTAATGGAATATGAGGAAATACCACTTACTCAAGAATATGTGTATTTCTTCTGGTCTGGTCTACCAAACAACACTCCCTATGGGTTTGACACAAGCATGTGCTCCTTCCAACACCTTCAATACAGATATCTGTTCAATCAGTGAGTTTTACCACACCTGTCTACAAAAGACTGGCCTGGGAGAGGCACAAAGCTCCTACAGATGTGGTGCTGCAGCCATTCTCTTGACCACTGGGCAGATGGTGTGGAAAGGTCAGGGAAACAGCTTAGGGGGCACCACAGCTTATCTCTTATCTTGCCTTTAAGCCAGAGAAAAGGTATGGGACCTGGCTATGTGTTAGTACCTTCAGTTGGGGCGATAGAGAGAACAATCCAACACTGATCCTTTCTTGTGTAATTTGTCATAAAAGTCAATCAACTGTGAAATATAAATCCTTTGGGAAGCAAACCCTTGACTGCTGTGGGCAACAGAAATGGCAATTTCTTATAAGGAACACAGGCCTTACAGTTCCCACTGCTATCTCAATGACATGTCAAGAGCCTGGAAGCAACTGTGCCAGCAAGCACTCCTCTTAGCAAGCAGGGCTATAGATGACCTCTTCAGCAGTGCTCCAGACAAAAATTTCCATGACAGAACGTGAAGAGCGCTTGTAGTATGGGGCTGCTGTCATGTGTAGGAAACCTGAGGGAGATTTCACAAGCTGAGGAGTTGTGAGAGCAGAGGGACATGACAAGAAGAATGAAGCAGACTATAAATGAAAGTTCGGCAGACAGTTGTTAGATATTAGGAAAATGAACACCTAAAAAGGAATGTAGGATGTGAAAAGGAGGAGAAAAGATCAATAGTGACTGAACGCATAGCACAAAATGGAGAAATATATAGTTATATGAAAAGGGCTAGACTAGCAGGGCAAGAGGTCTTGAGGGTCCTATGTGCATTACTGGGGAGATCACTGAGAGCATGGGAAAATGGAAATAACATATAATAACATGGAAATAACATGGAAAGACCAATATCTCACATAACGTTTCATGGCCAGTGCTCCATAGTATCTGTACATAAGATTCTCCAGTACCACTTCTGAGAAGCTCTGGCCACATCCTTATTGTAGCATGATGATTTACAAATTAAAAATTGATGCTGCAAGAGATAAGCAGAGAAGAACCAGGCTACAGTGAAGAGTCTGACTGTGTTGTAACCCCAGCATGGTGTCCTATCCTATAGGCCTACATGTGGTCTATACATGCTTCACCAGAGACAATATTCACGCACTCTGAGAGAGAGAAGGAAACATAAAAGTAGGCAAAAGAAACCTGATGGAGTGTAAGATTTGATTGCTGCTTTAAGAATACCTCTAGAAAAAAGACTTCCAAACAGGAAAGACTCAGCAGAAGAAAACAGAAAACCAGATATGTGAAAAAAAAGAAGATACTAAAAAAGGTTAATAAGGCTTCTACACAGCAATAGTCAAAAGCTTTAAAATAAATAGTGGGAAATTACTGGAAGCAGTGAATGGAATTCCTATAGATCTCCATTGACTATAACAGGAGCTTAAAAAAATTTTGCTTACATAAATATTTACTTGCAGATACTTTTCCATGTCTTAATATCAAAATTCATCCCACATAGGATATCCACGGTATGTTAATAGATCTGTTTCATTATCAAGATATAATGGAGGCAAGTCAAGAGGGGAAAGAAATGCTGATAAGTGTCGTCTTTTGTTGCGTTCCTTGTTGAAAATTATCTTTAGCATATACTATCTTATATTGGGAAATTGGACTGAAAAAACAGACAAAGATAGAATTAGATTCTAAAAAATGTTGACAACTTACAGAAAGAAAGTTGCAGGTGCAGTGAACCAGAAATACCAAGAATGAAGGTAAGAACTGTTTGTAATTACGTAACTCTTTGTTCAAATGAACTGTACATGAATACTTGAGTGTTGCATTCTGTAAAATAGCTCTAATAGGTTCAGATTTTTCTCCCTAAGGTTCCCATGTATATTTGTAGCCCAAGTTCAATTGTGTATAATTATATTATTTTAAAAGCATTATGGTCATATTGTATGAAATATTATATTTTGATTACAGACCAGGCATCTTAAAAGTTTAATAATGTCCACAGTAAGATTCAAGAATTTCTGGATGCAAAACAACAACAAAAAATTGTAGAAAAAAGGTATTTTGTTTAATAGTAAGATACAGTAAACTACATCCAGCAACTGGCATTCTTTAGTATATTTAGTTTTCTTGAAAATGTGGTGAGAAGCCGGGGACCACATATAAAAATGAAACATTCTTTCAGGTTAAGCTGAAAGTGTCTTCAAGTTTATGATAAATGCTGCTATTTGGGATATTCAAGACAATGGAAAAGCAGTTGAATCCAGGGCTATCCAGTGCAAAATGGCTTTGGGAAAGACCCAGGAAAATTCCCTCTCCTAAGGTACTTTTCTGAATGGAAAGATGTTCTTAGCTGATCCATGGTCAGAAAAGAAAAGAAGAAAAGATGATAGAAAATAGCGCTGAGATGCATAAATAACGTATAAAAACACAATGGTATGTCTGCAGTCAGCTTTGATATTTGCCTCCAGGGAAAGAATGAGAAAGTGGCTCAGATCATTTTTATAAACATTATTTTAAGGGCTATTAAGGTCTTACTGCATGAAATCTTGAAATCAGCCTCCAAAGCCTTTCAAGCAAGACTGTAGATTTGCCATTGTCAACAAAAGGCCAGCTGGTCACCATTTAATTCCTGCTAAAACCTGATGGAGATGGAGAACTTTCTCTTCTTGTTTTGCTTAGACAGCTCAGATCTCATGGATGTTTCCTAAAGACGTGCTGGGGGGAGCAGGTACAGTCTCTGAACACGCCTGGTGGCGATGCTGGCTTTAACGGAGCACTCACAGAGAACTGAGTCATCCACACCCTGACACAATCAAAAGCCAAACCATCCACTTCCCAGAAGGTGCCTTCAATGAATGATTGAAAGCCAGCCTAAATGCTTAACTTTGCAGCCAAATCTGGAGCAGTGAGTAGGAAAATCTGCAGTGATGTTCACAGAATCAGAAAGGAAGGAAACCTGGCTTTCTGATGGTACGGTTAGGACAGATATGTGGGACAACAGTAATCCTAAATCATGATGTCTATCAAACACAGGGAGTTTATGTATCATAACAAGAGTCTGTGGCTTCTCTATCTCAAACTGCTGTGTTCTAACAGGCAATAGTGAGCCTATTCAGTTCTTTCAAAGAAGAGATGCCTGCCAGACATTCTGAAGCACGCTCTTCTTGGATTTTCTAAAGAATATTTTCTAGGAGTGAATCAGACAGCATCTTTGACTCTTCCTATGTAAAACAAAAACCTTTGCAGAAAACATAGTACACTTTGACATAATTTTTATAATATTCTTTTTTCTTTCTTTTTTTTTTTGAAGGCTTGATTGTCTCTTTCCAGAGAAGAAAAGATGTTCAGTACTCTTGGACTCATTTTCATGATTTGGTGGTGTATGATGCTATTTCATCTCCTGCACGCTGACTTCCAGTGTATGGGGTGTAAGTTAATTTTTGCAGATATAATCTGAGAAACAGGGTTTAATTTTTCATTTATGAGAGATATAATTAATCTGGCAATTGTCATCTTGAGCCTGACAGATACTATCCTCTGCATTCAACACAAACAATAGCATATCCTTATTGAATTTATTCTGTAACACTTTCAGCAGAGGCACAAGAATCACCTATTACAAACGTGAAAATGAATTGGAGAAAAATGGAACTGTCCTGGGAATCCAGCAAGAATTTCTCTGAGTACACATGTACAATCATGGACAAGATGGAAAGCATAGAGGAAGAGGTAAACTTGCAATTTGTTGAGATAAACGATTCCACCTTTTCCTTACCTTTTACTTAGTTCACATGCTTTGAAAAAAATAATCAGTTACAGGTAAAATCTGATCAGTGATTGTTTGCAGTCTATAGCTTGATCTGTCAGGGGCCATGGAAAGCCATCAACAATGCCAGGGTGCATTTGCTGCAGGAAGAGTATCCCATGCATACCACAGAACCAAAGCTCTGTCATCAAAGTGGAAAGGAGGCAATAGCTTGAACTGAAGATAAGCTGAGTCATGAATAAGGGTGTAGTTGCTGAAACAAAAGGGCTGTGAGATCAGGTGAGAATCCTGGAGAATTTAAAGAAATAGAGCAAGAGACCTTGCAAATAAAAAGTGAATTCCCCGAACACTGCCATGGATTTTAATTATCTCAACTTCTCACTTGCCAGGTAAAGGGATCGTGCCTGTAGCACAGGTTATATTATAAGTCCACATTTTCCAAAGAGGAAAATAGGAAGCTTGACAGAAAGAGAGATAGAGATGGCTTGTTTAGCCTAGAAAAGCAGTTGCCTTAATTAGAAATACATATTACAAACCCACATCACTTCTGTGTAATGTGTAATGCCATAGATGTAATGTCATAGATGCCTTTCTGACCCCTGTGGACGTCAGATGAGGACTTCTATTTTGCTTAATCGTTTGATTAAATTCCATTGCAATTCCCTATTTATTAACTATCTTCTGTTATGTCATTGGGATATTATTAACCTTCTCTAACTCCTGGGTTACAAAGCTTTTTGTGTAGTTATGCTTTTGATCACTCAGCTCCATTCTACATCACCCTCAAGTGGTAAAGGAGAGAGTTAGCTCTTGAACCTAAAGCACATACATAAACACAGAAGATTTTGGCCCCACTAATTGAGTTTCTGAGTTGCACTTCCATAGCCAGCATCACCTACCACCAGCAAAGAAAAAAACCAGAAAAATAAAACACCACCGTGTTCTTTTTCAGGTGAACACTACACTATGCAGGTTTGCAGTGGAACAATACCTGCCTCTGCATGAAGGAGTATATTTTACCATTGAAGTGCCAAACACAAATATCTCAAAAAGCTGCACCTTTATTCCTGGAGGTAACAGCTATGGTCTGGGTGAGGTTTTCTCTACTTGCACTCTTTTAAGAGTAAATATTAACTTAGAAAACAATTCCTTACATGGTAGGTAACTGCTTTATTTTCTACTAAAAATAATCTTCTGCAGATCTGCTAAAGTTATTTGTTCTATAATGAATGTTTACACAATTCTACAAGAGATGCATTGCTAGAAATCTATCAGCAATTGTATTATTGTCTTTCATACTAGAGCTCCAAAATTCCACTAAATTACAGTGGTTTAAGAGTGGGTTAAAGTGTTCTGGCTCTTACAAATTAAGATGTTAGCACCCATTTCTTTATTAAAAGCTTTTCTGCTGGGCTGTTGGTGAGTCTGTCAGGAGCCAGACCACAGAGCTAGCTAAAGGCATAGCCTGGGGATCAGTGAAACCTATAAAATGAGAGGAGGAGAGGAAAGCAAGTACTGGTGATAAGCATCTAAAGTCAAACTGAATGCAGCAATCTCTTAATCTGGCCCTGGCATGCACATGTGCGCAGACACACACACACACACAATATCTCTCTGAGCTGAAGCAACTGTTTACAAAGATATTCTGAGCCTTCCCTGTGTGGGAGTTAATCAAAGTGGGATTTAAGTGGATCCTAGGTTCATAATTCCAAACCTGAAATTTTTATGGCCCGTTTTCCCCTTCCTTCTGAACTCAGCATCCTCCACCAAAATTGCCCAGTCGCCAATGCTCCTGCAGCCGTGCATAACTCAAGCATTTCAGACTTGACAGAGGTGATAAGATTAGCAGCTTATATCTGAACAGTGAAAGCACTCTCTTCCTGGGGACTTGACAGAGCAAACACACCCATGGTGACCTTCCAAATACGAGCCAGGATACGCTGCCCCCTTTAAACCTCTTGTGGTGTTCTTCCCCAGCTGGCCCTAGCCTCCAAGCATGCCGGTTCCCCAGGGGATTCCCACCTAGTCCCACAACGGTTCACTTAATACTCTGCACTGGAGGGCGCTGGAGGCAGAAATAGAGGAAGCCTCAACCCTTTCACTGAAGTTGGAGCACACCGCAGAAAGGAGCAGAAAATTGGCTGAAAGTGAAGAATGAAGGAGGCTGAGTATGCCTGCACAGACCAGCCATAAGGGAGACTCCAAAGAAGCAAAGTTCCCACGTCAATGTGCTCCAGAATAGGAAGAGATCGTGTCTGTGTCACCCACGTCAGGGTGGAAAGCCAGGACGCTGTTTGATCAGAGTGCCTCGCCTCACTTTTAAACGCCGCAGCTTTTGAAATGCTATGTGGAGTAGATTCCTGAGTATTAATTTTAAAAGGAGAAATATTTCTCTCTGTAGCACCAAAGATGGTGTTTAAAGGCAATGTGCCTTCCAATAGCTGTGTGAGTGCTCTACTCCCAGGTTTCACAGTTCAGAAGCAGTCAAAATAGAGTGAGTTCAGCTTTCTCTCAGTTGTCTTGCCTAACCCAAGCAATAACCAGCTGGAGTTGCAGGTGTCTAACGTGTCTAAGTGTGTGCCAAGATCATCCAAATTGGAGCAGTGACAGGATTTTTCCTCATCACAGATATTCCTGTGCTTGCAGGTTTGAATGGATCAGCCATTGAAAACTTCTCCTGTGTGATTTATAACATTTCCTTCATGAATTGCACTTGGGAGGCAGGCAGGAATGCTCCAGGAGATACCCAGTATTTTCTCTACTGGCAGAACTCAAGGTAAGTAGGTCTACTTGGACCTAGAGAAGTCTGAATTCTCATTTAACACATCACAATACATGTTTAGTAAAATATCTTACTATATACAGATATGATGATGCAATGGAATGTGAGCTTTACATTAAAGATGAAAATGGCAGAAACATAGGATGTAGATTCCAGAATGTCAGGATAAAGACTCAAAAAGCTTACTTCCTGGTGAATGGTTCTAGCAAAGACTCCGTGATCCAATTCTATGATGAGTACATTGAACTCTATAAAATTGGTAAGTAAGTGAATACTTTTTATTTTATTACTGTTTTATAAAATAAGGAAATTCAATCTTTTTTTTCTGAAGAGAAAAAAAGAATAAAACAAATTTGTAGCCATCACAGGATCCTGCACTGCAAGACAGACTTTGCTACTGATAGCTGACAGAATACAGATCCAAAAATTAACTGAAACAAGCAAAGGTAGAGACAGCCTGAAATAATGATTCAGAGAAGTGATGTGATGAAACACAATGGTTGGACTTTCAAGGCGACCTTTCTGATGGGCTCATTTTTCCATTCCTTAATTCCACACCTCTCTGAGAGCCATTAATGCTGTGTGTCCTGAATCCAGAGTGAGAGTTGAACTTGCACATTAAGATTGTATTAGTTAAATACACGGGTACCTATGTGTGAGCTAGTGTGGTTAAGCTCTGATAGAGATCTGAGACAGAATTCATTCACCTAAAAACTTGCCTCTCAAACCATTTGAGCCACCCCCAGTCACTTGAGGCATCCACAAGGCTTACAGATGTGGCCCAGGATCAGTGACAGATCACAATCCTCCTGCATATCCTATGTGGTCTGAAATGCACAGTGTGAGACCTGCAGCCAATGTAGGCTGTAAAGCCCTGAGCTGTTCAGCTGAGGACGTCTGCTCCATGGTGCACTGAACAGCTTTGCAGACATCTTGGGCACTATTGAGGAGGCCTCTGCTGATTATAGTGGTTAGACACTGAGGTTACACCTGGTCAACTATGCTGTAGATACTCAAATTCAAATGACATGAATATTACCACAAACACAAAAATTTCCTCCTTTTTTCCTATGGACACAAGCATTGTCAATATGAAATCTAGATCTAGAAGAAAACAGCACTCTGTTCATTGCACTACTGAATTACACAAGATTATTCATATTTTTTTACGTGAATTTCAGATATCCAAAAACTGAAGAGAGACATTCCCAAGTTTTGCTATTGTATTTTACTCCTGTTTACTAGATAACATTTGTTAACATCAGTAGCACACCGCTGTACATCAGTTGCCTCAACTTCCAATGTATTTTGCAAAGAATATGATTTGTAGCTGATTACTAAACATATTTACATTAATTATTTAATTTCTTTTCCAGAAATACTCACTCCACCATTAAACATCACTGTTGATTGCAGGGGAAATTCAGTGAGTTGCATAGTTACATGGCAACCACCCCTTACAAGTCATGGGGAAAAAAAAAGGTGTTTTCAGTATGAAATTGCCATACAAAATAAGGTAAAAATTTCTTGGTTTGTATTTGGTACTGTACCTACAGATATGCATATGTATAACATGCAAAATTCTATTTCCTTTATTTATTAACTTCTCTCTCATAAGTTGTGGTGTCCTCCTGCTCCAGCCCTACTGGTCTACCATCTCTCCTCTTAAGACCTTATTTAAAACCAATTAACGGTGCAAATTACAAAAGCAGAGAACAGGGAAACATGAGAGGTCACTGTCTAAGGACTGGGAGAGCACCTGACTCTATCCTTCATGAGCACATCTCACAGGACTTGACTGCATGGTCACAGAATCACAGAATCACAGAATGGTTGGGGTTGGAAGGGACCTCTGGGGATGATCTAGTCCAACTTCCCTGCAAAAGCAGGTTCCCAAGACCAGGTTGCAAAGGAACATGTGCAGACAGGTTTTGAATGTCTCCACAGAGGCAGACTCCACAGCTTCTCCAGGCAAGCTGTTACAGTGCTCTGTCACCTTCAAAGCAAAGAATTTTTTCCTCGTGTTCAGCTGGAACTTCCTGTGTTCCAGTTTGTGCCTGTTGCCCCTTGTATTGTCGCTGGGGACCACTGAAAAGTGTCCTCCTGCTCTTGACACCAGTCCTTTAGATATTTATAAGCATCTATAAGATCCCCTCTCAGTCTTCTCCTCTCCAGGCTAATCAGACTCAGGTGTCTCAGCCTTTCTGTGTAAGAGAGATGCTCCAGTCCCTTGACCATCTATGTGGCCCTCTGCTGGACTCTTTCCAGTAGTTCCTTGCCTTTCTAGAACTGAGAAGCTGAGAACTGAACACTGTACTCCAGATGAGGACTCACTAGGGCAGAGTAGATGGGAGGATAATCTACCTTGCCCTGCTAGTCATACTCTTAATGCACCCCAGGATAACACTGGCCTTCTTGGCCACGAGGGCACATTGCTGGCTCATAGTTAACTTGTCTACCAGGACTCCCAGGTCCTTCTCCGTAGAGCAGCTCAGCCCATAACTTGTCCTGGTGCAGAGGGTTATTCCTCCCTAGGTGCAGGACTCCACACTTGCCTTTGTTGAGTGTTATTAGGTTCCTCTCTGCTCAACTCTCTAGCCAGTCCAGGTCTTGCCAATTAGCAGCACAGCCTTCTTGTGTATCAGCCACTCCTCCCATTTTTTTGCATCCAGTAAATATGCTGAGGGTACATTTTGTGCTCTTATCCAGGTCATTGATGAGTAAATTGAAGAAGATTGGGCCCAGTACTGACACCACTGGGCCCAATACTGGGGAACACCACCAGCTACAGGCTTGCAACTAGATTTTGCACTACTCATCACAACCCTCTGAGCTCTGCCATCCAGCCAGTTCTTAATCCATCTCACTGTCCGCTCATCTAACACACATTTCCCAAGCTTACCCATATGGATGTTATGGGAGACAATATTAAAAGCCTTGTTTAAGTCAAGGTAGACAACATCCACTGCTCTCCCTTCATCAACCCAGCCAGTCATGCCATCACAGAAGGATATACCATAGGTATATAGGTGAATCCATGCTGACCACTCCAGATAACTTTCTTTTCCTCCAGATGCTTGGAGGTGACATCCTGGATGAGTTATTCTATCACCTTTCCAAAGATGGAGGTGAGGCTGACTGGTCTATAGTTTCATGGTCTTCCTTGCCCTTTTTGAAGACAAGAGTGACATTGTCTTTTCTCCAGTCCTCAGGTACATCTCCTGTTCTCATGATCTTCCAAAGATGACGCCAACTCCCTCAGCACTTGTGGGTGCATCCCATCAAGGCCCATTGATTTATGGGTGTTGAGTTTGCCTCAATGATCCCTAAACTGATCCTCCTCAACCACGGGAAAGTCTACTTTTCTCCAAACTTTCTTTCTTTCCTACAGGGGCTGGAATTCCTGAGAGTCATCCTTAGCAGTAAAGACTGAAGCAAAGAAGGCATTCAGTAACTCTGTCTTTTCTGTATCCTCTGTCACCAGGGCACTCACTTCATTCATCAGTGGGGCCACATTTTCCCTAGTCTTCCTTTTGTTACTTTAACGAAACAGTGATGGTAACCTGTGATCTGCAGCGAGGGCACTGCCTTGGTTGTAGCCTCCAGCCTAGGCCAGGACCCCTCATGCTCACCCTGCTTCCCTGGGTACCTTGGCTTAAGCCACGCTGACGGCATTCTGCAGATACTGGAAGGCTCAAAGCTGTCCCTTTTTTTCAACATATGGAACTGTTTTACCACCCTCCCTCCCACAGAGTCTCCAAACCTCTCCTCCACTATCTCTCCCACTATCTGTTGCCCTTTAGCAGCCTTCCATCAGGCTCTGTCCGTCTTCCCCTGAAGTCTGGTTGAGCTAACCAAGCTGAGCTCCCACCTGTCTACACAATATCTGCCAAAACCTCTGTTTTGAAACCAGTGCTGGAACAGAAGCCACTCTTCTGAAAAAAACAGATACCAGGAACTCATGGAAAAGTTCCCACAGGCTCAAGGTAGAAATCCACAATGGATATGTTTTCTTTTCAGTGAGTTACCCTCTACTCTTTCTGCAGCAGATGTGGTATTACTCATCCCATTCCAAGGCAGATGACAGATAAATCGAGTCCTTAAAGTGCTTCCTTCTTTCCCTTGGCTATAAGAGAAAACAAAGATGACTAACTCAGATGTAAACACCTGTGCACTAAAAGTGAGCCTGGATTTCTCCTCTGCTATAGGCAGATCACTAAGAATTTACGGTAGTCACCACAAGAAAAGTTCAGGACAACATGAACTGTGCCACTTCACCATAGTTGAAGCATGCCTGGTTTCTATTAAGCACAAAAGCAGAGAGGCTGAGGTATGAAATTATCCTCCACAAATCTCAGTGCCTACAGGACCTAATTTTTACACCCATAAGGGCAAAAGGCAGGAAAATTCTTTGAGTCTGTGAGTTTGAAAAGGAGGAAAGAAATAGCTCTCTTCCCATCCTTGGGGTATCTGTTTTACCACTACGTGATTTCCGATCATGGACAACACTTGTGCCAGGACAAATTAAGGCTCACTACCCACCCCTTTTCCCAACCACAGCTCAGAAGTTTGTAGTACTGGCAGTTCCTCAGGCTCGTTACAGAAAATCTCAACTAAGAGTTAAACATAAACATACAACTGCAATAAAGCAATACACCATTCACACTCATTAATTAATTCAAAAAAAGGCTGGCAGCTTGCATGCTGTTCAGATTTTGTATCTTGTATGCATTAATGGTATCTATCTTGTAGCTATTTCAAGGAGTAGTTGCTTTCAATAGCTGACATATAATTTGACAGTAAGAGCTTGTATAAAATACTTAGGGTTTTTAGATAAAGATATAGGTTACAATATATAACAAGAATTATTATCAAAATGTTTCTTTTATAGAAATATGTTCCCTCTTCTGCTGCAGTCAGAATGGGTAGGGTTCAGTATAATCCTACATTTGGACATGAAATTCATCTCACAGACTGAGATGTAGCGGTCTGTAAAGGAGCACAAATATTCTATGACAGTTAATGCTCTGTTCTGCTGAGCAGTAGGTTCCTCGTGTCCGTTAAGGTACTGAAGGTATCAGAGGTAGCTACATGGAGATGGCAGATATACCTTTCAGGAGGGGCTGTCAAAAGTAAGGCAGGATACCTCAGAGGTTTTCAGCATTTTCTGGGATCTTTGCTAAAATCACTGCTGTTGATTTTGTTCACTCCTTTTTGAACCTATCCTCTTTTTCAAAATTTTTATGTTCTTTGATACAGGTCAATGTTTAATTCTAGTTAATTAAATTTTGATCCCACGGGATGTGTAAGTAGCTCCTCGCAGTACTTTGGGGAAAGCCCCTGAGTATGGATCATTAAAATGTCTAACAGAGACTTTAACTGGAAGGAGGGGAGATTTGCTGTTCACATCCATATTCTACCCCATATTATCAAACTATTGTGAAATTACAACATCGAGATCTGCTGTGTTTGCAGAATGATTTGATTGCTTGTATAATTTGGATATACTTCCGCTGGATAAGAATGTTCAGTTTAAATATGCCCTTAGATGCAAGTACAGCTTCTCACAACTACTGATAAATTGTGTTTCCTTCCTCTTTTAAAATGAAAGGGAGGTAGCCAAAACCATGAATAAAGTATTATATTCTAGAATATTACTGGAGCAGAATATCCAATTTATTTTTCAGTTTAAAATTACCTGTGGTCTTTATAAGCAAGAAAATTAGAACAAAACAGGGAAAAATATTTGATTGTATTATAAGAAAGTAATAGATTTGGTTTTGATTTGCAGGATGAGCCCAAAGAAGAGAAAAATGATCCTCCTGTAAGAGTAAGTATTCCTGTCCTATACAAATTTGTGGGTTTGACCACTTAAGAATAAAATATCATTATATAGAATATAGTTACTGCTAGAAGTATAGTTTTTGTATCAACATAGCAATGAGAACCCATAAAAATATGTTCCCGTCATATCTTTATGTGTAAACTTAATATATCCCTTTTGGATGGAGTAGCTTGCACTAGGCAGAATTTTCCATGCATTTCTCAAAACTTAGTACCTTCCCTTTACTGGACAAACAGATTGTGATATTGATTAAGACAGATGTGACGTGTTGCTTAATACAAACTGAAAATATTCACTTTTTCATATCTGTTTGTGGAAAAATACCACTGTAGTTCAGGCCAACTAGACAAAGGGAAAACTAAGATCTTCAAAACCTGTGGAAGTTAATACACACAGTCAGTCTTCCCCTTTCAACTTGATGGTCCTTTCAGTCCTCGAAGCACCTTAGGTTTGGCAGATTCCAAGAGGCCAGATGATACATATGTTATAAGATTTATTAAAAAAAAATTTCTGTTTTCAGATGGACATTGTCCAGGGAATACTCTTTGCACGATTAATCCCTGTAGAGGTTGCAAGGTGAATTTAAAGAGTACTTCTCTAGTTTCAGCTTTCCATCCTTCTGTGTTTTATAAGATCCATAAAAAAGGACAGAAAAAGTGTCCTTAAACTATAATAAACTTAAGACCAAATAAATTTCAAAATCCAACATCAAACCTCAAAACCCAGAAAGATTTTGTGGCAGGATGAACTAATTTATCACAGGCCTAAATTTGGGGAGAAGAACATTTAACTACTACATACTTACAAAGTCATACAAATCAAATAGAAACTGTAACAGGAAATGAAAACTAAAATTTCATTAATATTTGCCAATGGGGTGACATGCACCATCTGATTGCTTTGAGTTTAGGTAACAACTGAGAGATACGAATTCCAAAATTACAATGAGAAAAAAAAATTCATTCTGAAAATCAGAGCAAGTGGAAACAATTGTCTCGTAAGCTCAAGTTGGGGGGAATGGAGTCAGCCCATCGAGTTTGGTAAGACTGTGAAATATTATTTTAATACAGATTTTTTTCAGTATTACTATGTTTGTCTCCAAATCTCCCTCACACTCACAGATATGAATAAAATCTCAGTTCTTACTGAATGACATTGAAGGAACCCACTGGAAACTATACGGTGACAGAGGCCGATAGCAGCCTTTGCTCAGTTGGGATTATGAAGGCGGAAGTTTATCAGATGCCAGCACTACAGAACAGGCTGAGACAGACCCAGTCATATCTTCAGTCCAGAGTGCAGATGCTGCCTTTCAATTCTTTAAGTTTTTGCAAGGAAAATTATCCCCATCCTTCCACATCTTCCTTTTCACCATTTCCTCAAGGCTCTACAGTTCCACCACTTTCGCTGTTATCCATTCCGTGACACTGTTTCTCCTTCTTTTCTGTGGTTTTTTTTTGTCTACATTTTAAATGTTTGAAATTGTTTAAAATGCATCAAGTGTGCCTGAACTTTTTGACAAGTTTCTGTAAGATGTAAAGTTGAAGTTCCTCAGGTTACTAAAAAAACTTGGTGAAATTTCCATTCAATACTGACAGTCACAAAGGCAGCTTTTGGGGATGCTGAGGTAATTCTCTCTCTTGGATGTTTCAGGTCAAGGGAACAACTACTTCATTTCTGTGATTTTTTTTCTGATAGCACTTGGAACAATCTCAGTGACACTGCTCCAATACTATCTTTTCAAAAGGTAAATCAACCTCATTGATGCAGAAATTATTGACATATTATTTCTATGAAACACATTCCTCCTATCTCTTACCATCCTACATACAAATTTAAATAATCTGATTATTACAAGTATTGTTGTGAAAAGCACTTTGGCACGCAAAATCACTACCAGTGAAAAAATGGGGAAGGACGTTAAAGTCAGTGAGTGACTGATTCTCCCAGATCCTGAAAAACTTTTCTGTTATTACTTTTAAGGATTTATCATCCACATAACTTTGAATTCATTGGCTTCATACAGTCCCAAGCAAGAGGGAATCGGGACAAACGAACACGTCATTATTTTGAAAAAAACTTTTCAGTGGTGGAAGAAAGTTATGTCATGTGATTTACTGAAATTTGTTGTTTAATAAAGCATTTACTGCGACTCTCATTACAAAATAAATTTCAGCTACCCAAGTGATAAGTGTAATACTTATCCACCAGTTTACACTCAAACTATTTTCCTTCTCAGTGATTTTTTAGAGCGATAGTTATTCAATCTTGAAAGTAAAAAATGTCCTTAGGGTACAACAAAAAATGTTTGCGTTGTAAGTTTGTTGTAAGTTATATTATCAGCATTTTTAATTTCTTAACAATTCCATTTTCTACCCAAAGGTACTGCAGTTTCAAAAGCATATTTTCTCCCATTCCACAACCAAGAGATAAACTTAATGCGACTGATGACGATATCCAGGTATGTTTTCTATGCATTTCAATTCATTAACTATAAACCACAATAGGCCAAACACTAGAATGACTGGCATATAAAGATGAGCAATGAATTTTGTCCATTAAAAAGTAATTTTCTCCCATGCAAAGTATGCTGTTTTGAAACCAGAAATGCCAGTGTTGAGACAAGTGATTATTCTGTACGTATTTGCAGCCATATTTCAAGACCAGAGTTGTCACTTTGAGATCAGCAATTTCCGTGTGTACCAATTTTTCTAGGTTTCTCTCTGTAGTTTGGAAATGACCTAAGCAAGAACACATTCACCATTAGTGTTTTCAAATATCAATGATCGTAATATAATGTGAATATATATTTTATCTCTGACATATCCATATGAAAAAACCCTGTTGTATTGAATCATGAAAAGCAGGGCTAGAAAGTCTCATCAGCTTAACAAGCCTTTCCCTTTGCTTCAGCATAGGATTAGTTATGACAGTTTTGATGTTCTGTGCAAAGCATATTTGGCTGATATTGTCTAGCATCTCAATGCAAGTCTTTTCCAATGTTTTAATTAACCTTACTTTTAGAAAGGTTTTTTTATATTAGCTATTTTACTGCATTTAAAATCCATTATATCTTATTTTTATTCCTTTTATGTTTACACCGTCTTGTACATTCGCACACTGTCACCAGCAACTAACCGTTACAGCCTTTCTTTGCATCTCATAACCATCAGGCTTCAAACAATTCATGCTTCTTTTTTAATTTTTCCATCTGAACAATGGTTTGTATAGTATCTGTATAGTAGGGGAATGCCTTGTATCAGCTGGCTAAAACAAAGACATACTTTAAGTCAATAAATCAGTCTAGCTGTTTATTGCCTACAACATCTGGGCCAGCAACAACACCTTTTCAAGGAGGCTTTCAAAAGTGACTGAAAAATTTTCCTTCAATTCTTTATAAAGAATCCTCAAAGCTATTACTTACTAAAACTCTATAGTTTTGGTAACTATACACCGGCACATTGTTCTATTTTATTTGTCTTTGGTCCTTCCATCTTTGGCTTTAATAGGGGAGAGCAGTGATACAAGGTATTGATGTAACTTGGATGAGTTTCCTCATACACCTTAGCTCATAAAAACCCAATTATCTCACTTCATATCAGGCTGTCAGAGCTAAGGCTACAGAGCAGCAGCAGTCCATAGTTCATCATATTATTAATAGTAAGTGGTAGTACAGCAGCAACCAGTCCTTCAAAAAATTGAAGACTCTCCAGATTGCTTGCTTTTAATAAACTTGAGGGGCTTCCAAAACCTTCTGGATTACTTACAGAATTTCTCAAATCACTACAACCCAGAAGCCTTTGTGGACGTGGTTTTGGAAACAGTGACACAGGCACTTTCACGCAGGCAGCAACTATCAGCAGTAACTGCCCCAGAGCACAAATAGCTTATCTGAGGAGAGTTCTCCTTCCCCACTGAATACCAGAACTACCTCTTCCTGGCATTTAGTGCTGTAATGTCCTTTGCTGATAACACCTTTTTAAAGCTTGCATTTCCTCACTTTGTCTCCACTTACTCAACGACCTTTCACATTTTCTCATTATTTGTCCTTTTTCGTAATACAACTTTTCCTTACATCACTGAAAAACTTCATGATTCACAACCCTTTCTGAATTGAATTTGCACTTGTATTCTTAACATTTGTGTTAAAGAACTGCCCATTTCCCTATTTACGCTGGATTAAACCCTACCAAACAATTCACTCACTGCATGTGACACCTTGCATTCCTCTAATCCATTTTATTTCCTCATACTCCTTCACATTTTGGTCATTCTCACCCCAAATGCTTTCCTCACCCTCACTCAGAACTCTAGTTTAATACTTTGTCTTCCTCTTTTCCTGAATTAAGTACATACTTGCAAGTCACACTCTGTATGCAGATGCAGTTTTCCTCAGAGAAAAGTACAGTAGCATAAAACACAACCACAAAGCTCTGCAGTGTTCACCAGTCCCAGATTTCCGACACACAAGTCCCCAAGACACGCTTGCTTGATGTTCTGTAACATGTAAATAAAGTACCTTTGCTTTTCTTCCCTCCCCCACTCCCCACTGCCCTTCTAGAACTATTCCTCCTTTTTTAAAAAAATCAGTTATATCCCTCAATATGTAAGCCCCAAGTCCTGTATCACTACGATCTTACCTAGCAACTTGCATTTGTTCAGCACTCCAGGTTAACCAAGGTAAAACCGTGATAACAATGAAAATATTTGCTTCTAATGCCTACATAAAGAAAACTCATGCAATACTCACTGAATATATTTCTTCTATTGTCTCACTTCAGGTTGTCCAGCATTTAAATCAACTTTTATTCTTTGACAAATAGTTCTGCTGACAAATAGTACTGATCATACATATGAACAGTCAAACAATCCTTAACTGTCCTTAAAATTGTTTTCTCCTGCTTTGCAAGCATTTCTTGTGTATCAAAATGGCAACATGAAGTGTCTTTAGTACTGATGTATCTTAATATTTAAATGCTCTATCATAATGAACAGTGACTGTAGCTTATTGTATTGCATGTTACAGAATTTTGTTTCTCTTTAGACAGAAATTGTTGATCTGCCAAAAAAAAGTTGTACCGAGGAAGTAACTATGGTTGAAGAGATAGAGATTACCTAACTTTTAAAAAAAACCCCAAAACATCTCTTTTGGATTCTCGAACATGAAAAAATCCTCCTGACAACTAAGGAGTTCACAGCACAAATAAATAGTTACCTTAAAATGGAGCAGGTGAAGAAAAGAAAGTGGAGAAAATTGGTAACACTTGTTCTTTTCCATTTATTCTAAAACAACGCCTGGCAGCTAAGCCTTTCTGAAAAGAACTGCTGTGAAGGCTCACCAAACTTCGCCCAGATTTTCTTTACAATTCAAAATAAGGCCTCTCATCCACAACACAGAAGAAACTTGTTATTTCCAGTCCTCACTGCTATGACTTCTTCCCTCTGAACGTAACATCCCATATGATGACAGGACTGCTTAAGAATGTCACAGTAGTTAATTTTACCACCTTTCAAGTTTTGTATGCCCAGAATATTTTCTTAAGTGGAAACTAGCTAATTAAAATGTGTTTAAAACTGCCCTTCAATGTTGCCAATAGGAAATAAAATTACACTTGTCCAAAGTAACCAATAATACTAGCCTACCAGTCAGCTACTTCATGAGCTTGGTACTTCCAATGCAAACGTGAACCCCTGCAATATTAATGTGAACTTAATTCATACAGATAGCATTTAAGTCTTTAAAAAATCCAGCGTAGTTATGCGAATTGGAAAAAAATCTGTAATAACCGGATTTTAGATGTAATGATTTCCTCACAATAAGTCGTATTTATTCACTTTGAAGAGTGCAAGCCCTATTTCCAATGCCTTTTAAAAATAGTATAGTCTTTAGATGACAATATCTTCTACAAATTCCAGATATTTTCCTGTTAAGACTATTTTTAAAGACATTAAGAATATTTTAAAAATAAATACATTTAAAAATAAATAAACTTTATTGTTTCAATAAGGCAGAAAACAAATGCTTTTTTTAAAAGTCTCATTTATTGTTTGCCTCATGTTCTCACACTGCATAATCACACATTGAAAACTGCTGCTGCATGACTAAGGGAAACCATATACTAAAAAATGAACCCAATTAGTATATGCTGAACGCACAGCATAAGCAAATTGCAGTTCCACTTCAAAAAACCCAAACCACCCACACTTTCCTTCTTTTCCTATTTTTTCTGGTTAAAACCCAGTTCTGGAAGGGAGGGGGGGCTGCTCAACCAATTGTCACATTTGGTTCTTTCTCACAAAGGCCACCATACACTCATGGTGAGGCTAAGGGAGGTATTCTATCATTAGCTCTAACATTCAAGCCACTGATATAGAAAATAAACGTAAGCAATGTATTTATAGAGACAAAACCTCTTCCTGTGTCCCCCAAAATCAATATAACTGAAACATCAGATTGGCAAGCTAAACATCAAGATCTGCCCTCAACATGAGCGAAGTATCGCTACCGAACAGGAGAAAACCACCTGCAGTAGGTACATAAAGTTTGCCATTAGTCATGAATAAAGTAGTTGTGTAATGTACTTACATTCAGTTACAGATGTTGAAAGCAGTGCTTCTGCAACAGTGAAAGGAAAAGGTAAATTATGTTTGAGAGGAAAGAAATAATCAGCCAAAGCCAAGTAGTTAATTTAAATACTTCATCTTGAACAGTAACCTCAGAAGGCACACAGAGAACTCAAGACAGCTCAGTCAGCCTTCCATGACTCATATAATGACATAGTTTTTCCTTCTCAAGATATAGGGAGAGCTCTTAAAAGCATGACTGGAAGATGAACAGCTTCTTTTCCTTTACTGGTTCCCCCACCATGTCTTTGTAGATTATGAAGTACAAAAGTAAGATTATATACATATGAAGAACGGCACATAGGTATTACAGTATTTTAAACAGCAGTATGAGAAATCAAGCAATCCGATTTGGTCTTCATACAATCCTCAGAACTAGACACTGATCAGTTAATATTGAAGGCTGACCTATCGTGATTTATATTTTACAGCTACACAGAAGCACACATATTCCTCCTCACATATCCCATCAACTTCACCTCTTAGAATGAACCTTATTTCAGATTAAATTCAGCTTTTACAGAGGTACTCATCACTGCTACAGATCAGGCCAAACAGTATCTTGAGTGGCACAACCAGCATTTCCAATTAGCAGCAACAATACAATACACAGCTTACTCAGAATTGAAGGCATTTACTAGGTTCCTGGGTTTTTGCATGAATGCCATGTTGCTTTCTATATTAACTTTAAAAAAAACCCATAATTTACTTTAAGCTGATTTACCAAGGGCTACAGTATTACTTTTTGGGTTCTCCTAGTGCTACAAAAGAAACCCCCCCCCCCCCCAATTTTAAATTACATGTAAAGTTGCAAATCAATTTCTAAGAATCATGCAAAAAGCCACTTGCAGCAGCCTGTCATACACTATCAGGCACAAAGAATAGGAGTGGTTTCTATTAGTAAAACCCATGCTTCCCCCCTCCCTCAAAGTTCTCACATTCAATTATTTTTTTTTTAAAAAAAATAAGGTTATTCTGTTACAGAGTACAGCGTTAAGTGTATCAGAAGAACCATCATTTGAAACAAGTTTTCAAACAAAAGAGGTTTTCCCAAAGCTTTTATGTAATAATTTCAACACAGACAGAGTAAGTATGTTTATTGTTTTACAGCAGAAATGCCCCAATTGAAGAACAAAATTGCTAGATGTTCAGCTGTGCAAAATGGTACATAGTGCTTCAGTACAAGTGGAAAAAAACATGATTTGTTAGCAAGAACTTTCAAATACAATTTATGGTCCTAAAAGACAGGACTTGAAACCGGGGACTGATCCATAGGCAAACAACTTTTTCTGCCTAATTGGACCCAGCCACTTTGGACCCAGAACCAATGCCACTGATGCCTCATTTCTGAAAAAAAAGAAAAAATCACCACACTGAACTGCCAGATTCAGCGTCTTCATGCATGTTACTGAGAAATGGATCAGTCCTCTACGTCAGTTTCGAGTCCCATCTACAAATGTCACCTGACTCCGATAAATAAGACTCACAGGAATTTCTTGAAGGTCAATGGTCCGTAATGGTAGTTATTCTACATGATCTGCTCAACTTGATTTCCAATTCTAGTTAGGCTGTTTAAATGATTTTCTTGAATTCATCGTACAGCACAAGAACAAAAGCACCCCCCATGCCTCTGAGAACATTAGACCATGCGCCCTTGAAGAAGGCCTTTCCTCCCTCATCCCTTGCAATCTTCCGCCAGCAGTCAATTGTTCCAGAGTACATGATATCAGCTGTAGAAAAAGAGCAAACAGTCATTTTTAATTTCCATAATTGTATCTAAGATGCTTTTAACAACTTCCCTCTTTCATGTCTATAGCTACTTTGTGATGTCCCAAACCACATGTTAAGACTATAAGACAATACTTAGTTCAGGCAATAGAAAAGCTTCCTATCTGTTTGCCTAGTTATTAAAACCTAAATTCAAAATAAATGTTAAGCTTTCTTTCTGGCAATTATACCATCAACATAATTGCCTTTAATATGTGACTGCAAACTGGCAGTCCATTGGCTCATTTCATAAGGAAAGTCCTCAGCATAACTGTTGACAAACACCGAAAAGTTACAAGCCCTACTGGATTTCCTCATATTATTTAAATGTAACGTAACTTAAATCACGTTTGTTGAACAAGGAACTGTAAGTGCTGAGGGATGATTGCTAAGAAAAAAAGAACTTTATCCTGTTAATGCTGTTTAAAGAACAGCACAAATCAACAGCCTACCTCCTTTGCGTCCTGACTGCATCATCATTCTACGCCGCACTGTATCAAAAGGATAAGAGACCACACCAGCCACAGCAGTCACTGTCTGGGCAATCATCCAACTGATAACAATATGAGTATTTCTGGGATCAGGCAGCATGCCTGCAATAAAAAAAAGCAATTAGCTTTTTATCTTGTTCATGCTCCTCCAGGTCACTCTCTGCATGACAGCTACTTTATTAGAACTATTATGAAACATTGTATGGCCACCTCTGAAGCTTCACAGAATACATTTTATGAAAAAATAAGGCAATTCAGAAGATTTACTTCTCAGTAACCAAACCAAGTAACAACCACTAGGTTTCTTTTCAGACAGGCATGAGAAGAGATTTATTTCCTACTCTTTTTAGAAATAAATGAAACTAAAAAAGTCTGTCCCCATGAATTACATTAAACTATAAGCGAGTATCAACCACCTCTACATGCAAAAGTCACGCTTAGCAAACAAGTGCTTTGAAAATGCATTGCTGAGACCCATCCTGCTCAACACACTTCAGTTGGTCCAGAGTAACATACTGAACACAAAAAGAATCTGTAATTGTGTATGATTACCAGTATGCCTTGATGCAATTAGAAAGAACTCCTTTCAGGGCAAGCAGAAAACCAGGAGTTCCTGAAAGTAACCTGTGGCCATCAGTACATGCTTGAGTTTTGCCTTGAACACTGCAGAGTCAATGATGCTGGCACGAATATCCCCTTCCACCTCCATACTCCCATAAATTGTGATTACTACAGACACACACAGAGCCACATCCAAGAACAGACATAAAGTGACAATACAATTCTGAAAACAGGGTTACCAGATCCCCTCTGATATTGTACCTTTTGCTGTATCATAGATCCCAAAGTAGGCAGCTCTATAGATGATGATGCCTTGGACGGACACATTGAACCCTTGGTACAAGCCACGCAGACCATCAGACTTAGTAATTTTGATTAGACAGTCCCCTAGACCAGTGAATTCTCTGTCTGCACCAGCTTTTCCGACATCAGCAGCCAAACGGGTTCTTGCAAAATCCAAGGGGTAGACAAAGCAGAGGGAAGTGGCTCCAGCTGCACCACCAGAAGCCAGGTTACCAGCAAAATACCTCCAGAATTGAGTGTGCTTGTCTACACCTCCCAAGAACACCTGCTTATACTTATCCTTGAAGGCAAAGTTGAGAGCTTGAGTTGGGAAGTATCTGATGACATTTGCCAAGTTTCCTCGCCAGAAAGACAGCACTCCTTGTTCCTTTGGAATACGCACTACACAATCGATGATACCCTTGTACTGCTTATCAGCAGCAATTTGTTTACTTGCATGTTGCACCTGCAAATAAACACATACATTTTAACGGTATGCCTTGTCAGGCCTGCACTACAGCTAGGCTTAAGTCTGCTTAAACTATGAAACAAAGAGCCGTTAAGTCTGAATACCTGATGGCAGCTGCACACAGAGATGAAGTCTCTGTCAACCATGATACACCAGCTGTGACAGCAACTTCCAAGCAGAAGCTCCTAGGTCTGTCTGAATCTTAAAACTAAGAAGAACTTAGAATCTCAAATACTGTGGTTCACTTACGGGCCACTCACTAGAAGGGCACTGAGGTGCTCAAACATGTCCAGAGAAAGACAATGAAGCTGGTGAAGGGTCTGGAGCGCAAGTCTTAAGAGAAGCAGCGGAGGTAACTGGGATTGTTTAGTGTGGAAAAAAGGAGGCTGAGGGGAGACCTTATCACTCTTTAAAACTACCTGAAAGAAGACTGTAGTGAGGTGGATGCTGGTCTCTTCTCCCAAGTAACAAGTGACAGGATGAGAGAGAGGAAATAGCCTCAAATGTTGCCAGAGAAGGTTTAGATTGGATACATGTAAAAAAGTCTTCACTGAAAGCGTTAACAAGCATTAGAACAGGCTGCCCAGTGAAACAATTGAGTCACCATCCCTGAAGTATTAAAAAGATGGGTAGGGACATGGTTTAGTGGTGGATTTGGCAGTGTTAGGTTTACGGTTGGAGCTGATTATCTTAAATGTCTTTTCCAAAGTAAATGATTCCGTGATTCTGTGAACTGCCATTTATTCGTATTTATAGCGGAAAACACAAGAACTGGAGCATTAACTTAATTCTCAAGAATTAAAAGCCTAAGCTTTACAAAAACCCAGAAGAACGCATCTGAAAGAACGGTAGTACGGGAGGTCCTGTACAATCCTATGAACCAGAAAAAGGCTTAACACTGCTTCCCGAGTTCTTTTGAGTCCAGGACTTGCCGAAATGGGAACGGCCAGGCATAAGGAACAAGGGCAAGCACACCAGTATGCGAAGACTGAAACCACCCGGAGAGAAGAGCCCTCACAGGCAAAGGCCTGCGGGAGTAGAGGCACACTGGACACCGGAGGTGTCACCGCAGGGTGAAAGCGGGATGGGGGAGAAGCGGGGAAGGTGGCAGCGGAGGCAGCCCCAGGGCCCGGTGTGGCCGGCGCTGTCTCCACCACCAAGGTCAGGGGAGTCACCTTGGGGTGCCGCACGCCCCGCCCCGCCCGCAGGGGTCACGCTAGGGCCCGCGCGCCCGGCCCCGCCCCGCGGAGCCAATGCGCTCGGCGCCCGCGCCCTCACGTGAAGGTCGCCAAGATGGCGGCACGCTGCCTCCCACCCCCCTACGCTCGGCGCCAGGAAGTGACACCGCGAGCCGCTTTCCCCCACAACCCCCTCCCCTCCCTCCCGCGCGTCCCCGCCGCGCCCCGCATAGCGGAACCGGCTTCCACGGCCGCCCACGTGACCTCTCCGCCAACCGCCCCCGCCCCGCGCGCGCGCTTTGTTCCGCGCTCCTCCCTCCCTTCGCTTCCTTCTCTTCCCGTTCAGCGTGGGGAAGGCGGCGGGCTGGCCCCGCTCCCCGCTCCCGATGGGCTCGGCTGCGCCGCTGACCTGAAGCAAAAGCTTGACCCGCTCGATGGGCGCCACCGCAGTCTTGCTGATGGCGGCGGCGATTCCGCCGGCAAGAAAGTCCTTGAGGAAGGAGATGGCCTGGTCCGCCATGTTCGCGCCGCGCCGGAGCTGCCTAGGAAAAGAAGCGCCGCTGCCGCTCGGGCTGAAAAGGGGGGGGACCGCCCCCGCGCATGGGCTAAATGCCGGTCCCCTCCAGCCACGCCCTCCGGCGTCCCATTGGCCGCGCCGCCGCGGGAGGGCGGGGCCTCGCCGAAACGGGTCGCTTCAGGGCGACAGTGATGGCGGGGGTGGGCCTGACGCCTCCCTCCCTCGCGCGCCGGCCGGGGCGGCGCGGTTCCCGCCTCTGCGGCGCCACGGAATCACAGGGTGACCCGGGGTGGAGGGGACCCAACAGGATCACAGAATGACCCGAGTTGGACGGGCCCCACAAAGATCGTCGAGTCCAACTCCTGTCCCTGCACAGGACAACCCCAACACTCACACCCTATGTCTGAGGGCATTGTCCAAATGCCTCATGAATACCGTCAGGCTTGGCCCCGTGGCCGCTTCCCTGCCGAGCCAGTGGCGCAGCGCCGCGTCCCACAGGGCGGATCCCGCGCCTGCCGGCCCCTCCCCGCCCGCCCCCGCCCCAGCCCGGCCCCAGCGGGGCGGGACGGCATAACCGGCACCGCGGCGGAGTCCGCCCGGCTTCGCCTGGTTTCGCCCGGGACGCCGCACAGTGTGGGGATCAGCCAGCATGGCGTTGCTGGGCGGCCGAGGAGGGAGATGTTCCCACTCTACTGGTACGGCCCCACCTCGAGTGCTGATATCCTTTTTATACTGGGCGCCGCAGTATAAAAAGAACATCGAGCTACTGGAGAATGTTCAGAGGAGGCCACAAAACTGGTGAAGGGTCTTAGAAGGGAAGGGGTATGAGGAGGGGCTGAAGCCACTTGGTCTGTTCAGCCTGGAGGAGATTGAGGGGGGCTTCATCCATTGGCTGCTTCCTCACAAGGGGAGGAGCAGGCACTGATATCTTCTCTCCGGTCACTACGATAAGACTCTAGGGAATGTCTGAAAGATGGAACAGGGGAGGTTTAGTTTGGATATTATGAAAAAGTTCTTCACCCAGAGGGTGGTGGAGCACTGGAACAGCTCCCCAGGGAAGCAGTCACGGCGCCAGGCCTGAAAATACTCAAGAAGCATTTTGGACAACACGCTCAGACCCATGGTGTGAATGTTGGGATTATCCTATGCAAGGGTAGGAGCTGGACTTTGATCCTTGTGGGTCCCTTCCATAGGACATTCTATGATTCTGTGTGTGAATCATGGTTGCTCACACAACTTTTTTCCACAACAGTTGCTTTCTGGAGTGTTTCCTGGTCGCTTTGCGCCATCCTCAGCAGAGCGCACGGGAACCATACAATGTAATGTGTGCGCCCCACACAGCTGGGCATGAAGCAGAGAGTGAGATGGGGGAGCACAGGGTTTGGCATTTATAAGCCAAACCGATCCGCGAGCAGGGCAGCCAAGCAGGGTGGGAGGCTCAGCTGGGGGTAGCTTGGAAGCCAGTGCAGGGTGGAGGCCCTGGGCAGTGGCAGCAGAAGGGGAAAGAATTAAAGAAGACATTAGGAAGAAATTCTTCACAATGAGAGTGGTGAGACACTGGAAGAGGTTGCCCAGGGAAGTTGTGGATGCCCCCCTCCTTGGAAAGGCCAGGTTGGATGGGGCCTTGAGCAGCCGGGTCTGGTGGGAGGTGTCCGGGCCCATGGCAGAAGTCTTGGAACTGGATGATCTTTCAGGTCCCTTCCAACACAAACTATTCTATGATTCTACGATGAGGCAGAAGGGAGCAGATTTGAGAAACCGTCTGGGCACCAGTGAGTTTTGCTTTGTGCTTGCAACAGTCATGGTAATACTGATCAAAGGCATCCCCTCGCATCCAGGTGCTGTTCTCACCTGTTCTTCCTCGCCACTGCAGTGCTAGGTGTCATGTCACCAGGCTTTCCTGTCAGTCACTGAAATGACGCAAGACAATGAAAAGCCAAAGAACTTAACTGTGGTTTCCCAGAGGGACACTGGAGAAGTGTGGTCCCGGCTTCCTGTCTGGGTGCTCAAAATTAGATGCTGTGAAAAGCAGTTCTGCAGGTTGCCCGAGCAGGCATATATGGCAGGTCCTCTGGCTCTACAGACAGGCCCTCTAATTCCTGCTAGTTATATTGTATGCTGAAAGCGAAATTTTACTCCTAATGGCCAAACTTCTGCCTGAAATTATACCTGTTCGTTCTAAAAGTCAGTCTTTAAATTGTTCTAGCTAGAGGGCTATAACACATTGGAAGGAATTCACACACACCTTTTGTTATTGCTTTCAGTTCTAATGGATGCTTCCAACAAAAGTAAATAAAGCCAAACATATTTTTAAACAGATGACTGGTTAACCACAGAGTTTTAGTAGCTGACGTGTCTGAAACCACTGGTTACACATGTATGTACTCACCAGGATTTCAAAATGAGAACATCTTTTCAGGGTGTCGTGAGAACAGCATGTGCCAGGCATAGCCTTTGTCTCTACTGTGGTACAACACAGCGTGTACAATACATCTCTCTATACCAATTGTTTGCACATCAAAAGATACAAAGTAAATTGTGTGCTATTTTATATTCTAAACCATAAAACAGATATAGTGAAGTGACTCCTGTGCCCACACAGGGTTAGGCACATGACAGTGTGAAAGGACCTTATTTTGGGTGTAATTAATGAAAGGCTGTGGTGCCTAGGCTCAGGCAGCCACACACAGCTTTCTGCGGTATTTTTCTCATAACTGAATGTTAATACTCTCATGGCACAAGGCAATGCATGCAAGGCTCATACTTTTTTCCCCATAAAATATTCTATTGGTTAAAAAAGAACTTCACACTCTTGGACTTTGAATTATTGTCAGTTTGCAAAATGAAAGTAAAACGTATGTAACTTTTGTGACATGAAACTGTTAAGTCAATAGTTGTCCTGTCCTGTTCACCTTGGGAGCTCAGATGCATCTAACTGGGGTAAATCCTCTTCTCTTAAGCACCATGCTTTTCCTTCTGTTTCTGCACATTTTTCCCTTTTCTGTTCTTTATCTTATCACATACTCTGCTATCCACTTCTCTAAGAGCTCATAAAGTAGGGCTAAAAAGGAGGAGGATGTTTTTGAAGCAAATGTGGTACCCCCACATTTCATCTCCAGTTACAATCACAGACGGAACTTGTGCTTTTATACAGCTGCCTTTTTCCAGAAGCCTGAGAGAAGGCAGTCTGTTTTGACTCTCTTGAGAAGCTGCTGCTCCAGTTCTTCTGTTCCAATCTTGACTATGCCATTGCAGTAGCATTTCAAGACTTCATTAGACAATGTTTTTTTATTTACAGTAGAGTGTGTAACATAAAATTATATTAAAACAGATAGCAATGGGGTATTGAAATAATACCTGCTTTAACATCCTGAAATATGGATAAAGCAATGTATGCTAGTCTAAAAACTGGACTATTCTAATTGCACCAAGTATGAAGGAATCATGATTTCTCAGCAATGTGAATATGGCTGCAGGGTTGCTGACACCATTTAGAGACTCACTTCTGAGGATACAGTTGTGCAGCCAGAGCACCACTGCCATCACGTGATGCCAGAATCTTCTGGCATCATTTTACTTAAGCTCAAAATAAATGCAATCAATCTCTCCCCCTTTTAAAAGTAACTTCAGAAAGCTGACATAACATTTCTTGTTTATAATATTTATGGAAAACTAAAAATGTATTTGCATAATTACAAAACATCAAACATGACTAAAGTCATCCAGATTTTAATATTAAATCCATTTTTTTCTAGGTCTTAATGCAGAGAATGACGTCTAACAAATTTCCTGTCAATCTGATTTTGACATTAGTGAATCCATGTTGTTCCAGTAAGCTTCGATATTCAGAGCCACTTCTTTCCTTTCCCTCTGTCTGCACAAGCATGTTCAAAGACTGCAGCAGGGCTGCACTCCTCCTCTTCTTCTCATCATCCAATACCATTTCAGCCAGCAAAATCCCACAGCCTAATTTAAAAACAAATGCATGCAACAGTACTAAACCATTATCCGGCATGAGAACTTCTGCTACCCTATATAAAGGTGCAAACTACAAGTCACAGGTTATTAAATGATTAATCCACTATTAAATGTATAATCCATTACTCTCACCAACCCCCCCCCAAATTCCCTTCCACACTCTGGAGGGATCAAAGTCTCACAGATCAAGTCACCTCTCTTTTTTCAGGGGCAAAGGGGATGATTTCAGTAGACTTGGCATGCAGGTTATGGAAAACAGCAAGACAGGAAGAGTAGTTATATCTCTTTGGGATATATTGCTGCTTCACATTCACACTGAAATGGTACAAAGCAGACATGACAGATGGTGAGCATTATAGAAGCAAAGAAGTCATCGATGTTGTACATTATTTCTATAGGAACTGAGGTCTTTGTGGGGACCTAGGGATGCAAGCAGAACTTAAATGAATTCTGTTTCACATACAGCATCTTCCACAATCTTCAGACTCATGAGAGGAAAGGGAAGACAAGTGTAGGCTACTGACAAAACAAGCATTGTTTTACTCATTGGTTTTTGGCCTTGCTTCTTATGTGGTGGTGTCTCTTGGCACAGTACAGGGCACCAACTCAGATGAGAATAGCAGCATTTTACAGTGATTTTAGTGCTACAGAGCCATTCCTACCCCTACAGCTCAGATATTTAACAACTGATAGAAAGTAAATTAAACATCACACTGCAATTTCTTAGAGGAGAGACTGAAATCTCTGCATAAAATTGCTGGCTGAGACCTCGATGTTAATTATCAGGAGTCATGGAAGCCCATCTAAAAGCTTATTGATAAATTCCATTTCTTCCCTGTATCATCAGCTACCTTACTAACTACAAGTAGAAGTCACTTATCCTGTGATGAACCAAGGACCCAGGTTTGCTTAATGAAGAAAAAGGATTAGCCAAGCATGTGTGAGGTGAGCCTGAACATACATTATCTCTCCAGTGGGATTCTTCTGCCCTAATTCAGTCATCCACACATGAGAGAGCTGTATTTCAGCTAGCACTCTTAAATACGCTGTACCCACTATTAAATGTATAATCAGTTTCTTTAGGAAAATCAGGACCTTTCCTTTCACAGATAGGTGAGATGAATCATTCTCTGAAAAGGTTATTTTTTCTACTGATTGGAGAGCTCAAGGTGACTAAATGATGTGAAAGCCTAATATTTAAATATCTAAAGTTAGGCTGATGAAGCCCATTTGTTAAGATTCAGTGGTTTCTATTCCCTCCCCCCTCTTCCCATGCAATTCTCCTTTGTGTTCAAAAGAGAGGCCTGGGAGACGCTGTTCCTGGTTACACAGCAAGCACTGCTAGGTAGAGCAATGGAGAATTATCATTTCAAAGTCACCATTGTATTACAGCTTTGGAAGACAGTGTCCAATTTTTGCACACTCTGAAAGGAGGATGCAAATAATATTAATTATAATTTGCCATGGAAAGTTATTTGGGACATTCAATTAACATCAGAATAATCTAGAAAAATATACCCAGAAAGCATAACCAATGTGGGAAGAACACCTTCCAAAATTAGACACAGTAAATTAAGTGGAAAAGGAAACAGAAAAGGAAATGGAAAAAGAAGAAACGTTCTAATACAAGTAAAATTTCTTCATGAGAGGGACTGAAACAGAGCTAACTTGCAACCCCTTCAGGAAGTATACTCTGATGAAGAAATTTTAGGCATGGTTTCATAGAAGATAAAGATTAACAGTCATAGCAGTCTTTTCTGAATTAGAAAGTCATTTTATGCAGATTATCATTGTTTTAGCAAGGACGTAACTTCCAGCCAAAAGATAGAGGCAGAACTAAAGTGCCAGGCCCCAGGAAACTTTTTTAAAATACAAAACAAACCACATTAAATCCTTTCACAATCCAGGAGTCAGCTAACATATCCAAACGATTTGAGAGAGCTCACACAAAAAGGCTTAGCCAATGAATAGATCTTCCTAAGCTTCTGTGCTGCATGACTCAGATGACATACTACCCTTTCCCTCTGTCCCACTACTTTTGCAGGCACAAGAACTTGTTAATAGCTGTAACAAGGTCAAAAATGGATATAAAAAATGATTGAGCTAGGACAGCTGACCAAGTCATGTCTCTTCCTTCTTCCAAACTTCTGTCTTCCTCAAGGATTCTCACCTCTGCATTCAGTGAGCAAGTGGTGAAGCTCTTGTTTCTATTATTCACCTATCGTTAACCCCCATGATTCTCCACCTTAAATTGTTTTCTATGTATCACATTTTCTCTAAACTGTTCTGAGGGCAGAATGTGGGTAAAAGACAGTATCCTCAAGCAGGCATAGCGGGATGCCACTTCCTGAAGAGCAAAACAAAACCTCCAGGCTTTATTGGTAAAGGTACATTTGGATTTTAAAACCTTAGTCCCCTCATTCTTTACATGTTGATTGGTGAACCATGCCCAAATTTTCCTGCTATGCCTACTACTTAAGAAGTCTTTCCAGCCTAACACCATTAAATCCACTTCTAACAGTCACCAAAAGATACCAGCTTTCTCCACAGCAACTAAAAGTAATTTGGATGTTAATGAGAGAAGAAGAATTTATCATTTCTCAGGTGACTGGGATACATCAAATGTTTATAGAACAGCTGAGGCTGAAGTGGACCACAGGAGATCTCTCGTGCAAGCTCCTGCTTGAAGCCAGGCAGCTCTACAGTCAGCTCAGCTTGTTCAGAGCTTTGTTCTCAGATCTTGAAACCTCCAAAGGCACAGATTCCACAACCTCTCTGGCGAACCTGCTCCAATGCTTAATTATCCTGAAAGCAGAAGGAGCTATGATGCATTACCACAGACACAATACCCAAGGGTCTAATGCTTAGGGCGTACAGAGTGTTGTGCTTTAATCACAGAGTACACTGAGGTTGTGTGGTACCCAAGCACATTCTATTCAAATTTTTACAGTCAGATACATAGCACTTAAAGGCACAGTTTTAAAGTCTGTGACAGTTACAGGTGTGCCAACTTTAGGATTTAAATCTTTGACTCAAACAGCTTATAGTGGCTTAACAAACCACATTATGAACCTTATGAATAACTAAGATGAGAAACATCATATTGCTGGAATGAGTATATCTCAAAATACAAACTTGTTAAGCATAATGCCAAGCTTCAGGTCAATATGTAAAAGAAACTTATTTTGAGTTTATTTAGTTGCTGACTATTTTGCTTTAATGTCTGTACAGATGAGATCATTCAAATTTCCATTCATTAAAACTTTCTCCTAAGAATTAGAAAGTACAATCTGGTAGAAGTCTGACATTTCCCTGATTTTGTGCAGCTGAAGTGCTCTGCTGTAAGCATGTTTCTTATGATAAATTCAATTACTGTGCCACTTCTGCTTCACTCAGTGCTGAAAGAGCAAAGTAACTTCTGATTAAGTAACATAAGACAGAGTCTATCAGGTAGATGCAACTCTTGACCTTGCTCATCAGCTCTCTTTAATTTGCTGAGGTTGGCAATTCAGCATAGGCACGGCCTCTTTCACAATGCCTTACTGGGATTATTGCTGTAGAAGCATGACAAGCAAGAAACTCACAACTGATGGAGAAGAAAGCTGGTTTGAAAGTGCAACTTTAATCTCCAGGAAGGCTTCCATTACAAAGTACACTTTAAATAGAAAAAATAGATATCAATGAAGTATCAGGAAAACATAAACATCAGGACAGGTGACATGAGTGACAAATTACTTGAAGAGATGGGATACTGTACGTACTTCTCCAGTTAAAGATCTGAACATAAAAAAGTCCAGTTTTATTTTAGCAAGAGAATTTAAACATAAATCCTAAAATTCATCTCAACTAACGAGACAGAAGGCATATTCAGAAAACCCCAACATTCATAGGAACAGCTCTCAACTGCCGCCTGTGTGGGTACACAGTGTGGCTGGAGGACAGAGGCTGCTGAAGCTTCTCTGTGACACTATTGCTTCTGTAGGAATAGGTTTGTGCTTTGTCCTGTTTTCACTTCTGCCTGCAGAAAAAATGCTCAACAAATGGTACCCTTGAAATGTTGTGTAAAGCCCAACAGAAAAATGAAAAAGAAGACTAGCATCCTCAAATTCAAACAGATGGTACAGTATTCATTCTTATTTTTTCATTTCTGAAAGCTAAGGTATTAATGAAATTTATAAAAGCTTGTAGTTGTAACTTGCCATGCAATACAGCTATGTCAAGTCTAAGCTTAATACAGTCTGCAAACTAGCCAAAAGAACTGGATATGATGACGGTAGTTAATACATAGGAGCTTTGGCTTGCCCCATACGTTTCTTAAATGCACAGAACTCACTCCTGCAGAAGCTGCAGTCCAACATCTTTTCAAGGCCTGCAACAATCGTGCTTCACATAAAGGATCAAAACGATCCTAAATGGAAAATATGTGCTGGTTGATGATGGGTATATTGCACAAGTTTTTAACAAAACTTAGCATCCCAGTTTGTTTCTGGGCACACTACAGTGACAAATTCTTCTTGAAGCACAAAACAGCATCTAATAAGTTTCCTGTGATCTTAATTTGTACATTTGTGAATCCATATTTCTCCAGTAGCTGTTTATATTCTAAGCCACTTCTCTGCTTGCCTTCAGTCATACTGAGGGACTGTAGTACTGCTCTAGGAGGATGCGTCTTCTGTTCGTCAAGCACAATTTCTGCCACTAGCAAGGCACTTCCTGCATTTCCAAAACAATCACAAGTGGTTCAGTAAAGTATTTTCAGCTTCAAGTTTTTAGTATTTTGTTCAGATACAGTTATGTACATACCTCAGACTACTGTCTTAATGGTCTTCAGTGGAAATCAGTGATAAAACTTTACGTCCAGCAATTTCTTCCTAGATACCACCATTAATTGTTAAAAAGAGGGGGAGTTTAGAGCACTGTCTCCACTTCATTTAATTCCAGTTACCTCTTGACTATACTGAGTTTAAGCTCAGTCTTGTTTCAGTTTGAACCAAGCAACTCTTGTAAGCAACTGTCATACCCCAGTCCTTGCACAGGAAGATTAAGCCAGTCACCTATAATTTTCTTTCACAATTTATAAACAGGACTAAGCTTTATGGCCTATATCGAATTTTGAATGTTCTCCTATGAAACAAACTTCATAGCTACAGTGAATCCTGGATTAAGGAATCAGTTGATGTTAGCAGTCAGTCTTTTCTGCTTTTTGTCTTCTTCTTTGATCTTAAATACTGTCCAAATATGAGTCAACAGCATGCCCTGGCAGCCAAAAGGACTAACTGTGTCCTGGGGTGCATCAAGCACAGCATGGCTAGTTGGTCAAGAGAGGTCCCACCCTACACTGCACTGGTATGGCCCCACCTCCAGTACTGTGTGTTGTTTTGGTTGCCTCAACAGAAGGACATCAATGTGTTCAAAGGAGGGTGACCAAAATGGTGAAAAGCCTTGAGGGCAAGATTTATGAGGAGTGGCTGAGGCCACTTAGTTTGCTCAGATTCAAGAAGGCTGAGGGGTGACTTCACTGCTGTCTACAAGTTCCTCAAGGGACGCAGCAAAGGTGGAGGTGCTGATCACTTTCTGGTGACCAGCAATAGGACACTAGGAAAAGGACTGAAGCTGTGTCTGGGGAAGTTCAGGTTGGGCATTAGGAAAACGTTGTTCACTGAGAGGGTGTTTAGCCACTGGAACAGCTCCCCCAAGAATGTGGTCATTTCAACAAGCCTGTCAGAGTTCAAGGAGCTTCTGGATGATGCTTTCAGTCACATAGTTTAGTTTAGTTTTAGGTAGTCCTGTAAGCAGCAGGGAGTTGGACTCGATGACCCTTATGGGTCCCTTTCAACTTCAGATATTCTATGGTTCTAGGTTCCAAATGTAGAAAAAAACAGAAAAGCTTCAAATTTCTCACAAAATTTGTGCATAAAGTAGTGCTGAACTCCAGTTTACTATATTCTGGACACTGACATAGGAAAAATGATAGCAAAGCAAACCACTGCTTCTTGATTAACCTAAAGGAACTTCAGTTAGACTAGCTGTACATACAAGAATAAGCACATCATTAGCTAATTGATGATATTGGGCTTAGTAAAAAAAGACTGAGGATGGGAGAGATAGTGGAGATGATCTATTTGTATGTGAAGTCTGTAACTATATAGTTTTGCTAGAAGCTTTGTTTCTTTTTTGTCTTAGTAGGTATTACCATAATGCAAGCATTGACATTCAAGCAGAGCCTACTATGATTAGACAGAAAAATATGCTTTTTAATATGAATTTCTTATGATTACTCATTATGTTTATGCATTAGCATTCACCTTTAAGCCCACCAGATGAAAAAACTTACCTGGTTTGCAAACAGCTGATATCTTGCTTAACAGCACATGTATCTTTTCATCAGGCCAGTCATGAAGAATGCGTGAAAGGATGTAAAGATCTGTTTCTGGAAGATTATCCTTGAAGAAGTCACCTGTTGGAAAGCAGAGTTAGTACATTCCTACAGAAACCACAGAGTACATTCCTACAAAACAAAATGAAAACATTGTGGAGGAACTAGGAGCTTCAGCAGAGGCAACAAAAACAAGAATGAACAGGTATAGGGTTGCATTGATTTGCAGATAAAGAAAACATAGTTAAAGAGAAGAACAGATCACAGGTAAGAATTCTGTAACATGAAAACAGAGAGAACACCTAAAGCAAAGAAGGTGACCAAGTCCTTTGTAGCCACCATGTTGATCTTCCCAAAAAAAAGAAAAGCCTGAGACAAGGACATGCAGTCTGTTCTCTTTGTGGTACTCAAAAATGAATAATTCATACTTCCTTATCTATCCACATTCTCCCACCATAGCCAGTTTTGGGTTTTTTTTTGGTGGTGTTTTTTCCCCCCCCTCACAGGCTTGGGAAATACAATATCCCCATTTAGCAAGGGTGAGACTACATTTCCTTGTACTAAGACACGCGTTTGGGGCTAAAGCAGAGTAATGCACCAGTTTCTGCAGGAAGAAGGAAGAGAGCCTGCTCTGTGTTCCAGGATAACAGAAAAAAGACAAAAGACCATGTGTTACATTTACCTACTACAAATGTCACTGGAGCTGTATGTTGTCCTGAAGGCTGAAAGGAAGAGGTGTTTTCAATGACTTCTGGAAGGTCAAATACTGTGACTTTGAGATCTGGGTATACTCGTACTAATTCATAAGCCAGAGCTCCAGTGCAACCTGTCGAAAGTTTAAAGAAGTCAAATCAAGTTTTTTCTCCCAGAATTTGTCAACATTTTTAAAGACAAGGCTGTATAGTCATCAAATCAGAATTAGAAGTAGACAGACAACTCCACAGTCAAGAGCACTTCCCAGTGGATACAGCAATGCTTTAAAGCTTGGGGAATGCAGGCATGACTCCTTACTTTCATAGAATTGCTAATATGACCTTTGATACTAGTACCTCACAGTTTTTTGGGGGGATAGAACAACATTAATGAGAGGGCTACAACTTGTAAGTAATTATTTACTACTATTTACCATTTACAAAGCACTTATATCTGAAGTTTGACAAATACTCTCCAGCATGGTGAAGGATAGGGATAGTAAAGTCTTGAAGTTTCTGCACAAACAGCAAAGGTTGCACCAGGATTGTGTCAATTCCTCTGACATGCTGTCCACCTTCCCAGGCACAAAGTAAAGTGTTCTTCCTTCAGTGGATCTTGCCCTAAGTAATAACACCCACTCTGTGCAACTCTTAGCACAGGGTATAAAAGACACTAACAAGAGAAGTTTCTTCAGGTGTATTGGTCTTCCCCATTTTGGGGGTCATCTTAGATATTAATAACTAAAACACCCCCCAAAAAAATACATTCCAAAGGAATCCATCCTTTTTGTTCCAGCAGTGCAGTGTTTCAAGTTTAACACTCCAATACAGAAGGATTCAAAAATAAATCCATTGCTTTTGAAAATCCTGGACACAAAGGACAGCAACAACACAGTTAACAATGGAGCTCCCAGCCCAATATTTTACCAGCTGAGCCACAAACCACCTTCTTTTCTGTGCTGAGCTATGTGTCACTATGTTGTGAGAAATATTCACTTATTTCAAACTACTGAAATACCATATAAATAACACTGCTTTCAGTTATATGCACTCAGTCCTTTTGTTCTGTCATTACAATACCAGAAAAAGAACAGTAAACAGTATTACTGCAGTTCTAGTAAAAAATACATAAATCTAAGTAATAAAATACAGAACTGAAATCAACCTTTTCTCTTTAGTATGTATACCAGTTCAATTACAGGCAATACCTCCTAAATCACAAGCAGACTTGAACTGTGAAAGATCAAATGCTGTGGCCACGTCTTTTGCTGTCAGGCGGGCAATGCTGTGCATGGCAGCCATAAAACGTTGCTTCACCTCCTGGCTGTGATAATAGTCCTAACAAGGGAAATAAGCACAGTAAATGACGTTTATTTTCCTTACTTAACTAAAATGACATATAACCAAGGTACACACAATTAACATCAGAATTGTAAAATGAAGAGATCAGTTAAAAGTGCATTGACTGGTTGCTCCTCCAAATCCTTTGCTGTTTGACTATAGAGATAAGCAGAGTTTTGCATCCATTTCAAAATTCTGATCACAGACATCTTGGGCAGTGCAACTCAAATGATGCAGCTGGCTGGTTTGAACCTGGTCTTGGTGATGTCCTAAAGGCTGTTAAATTCAATACTTCTGCCCACTGAAGATGAGGCAGCATAGCAGGAAGAAGGGATAATCTGGGAAGTGCTTTCTAAAGCAATACTGTGCCTTTGATATAGATTCAGTAACACGTTTGCTCCACAGCAAAATGTCTCCAGATTTTAAACTGTTTGAAAGGACAATTGAGTATTTCAATCTCCTACACCATTCCCTCTTCTTCTTGATATACTCAAATTGCTTTAATTTAATTCCCGCATTTACTCTCCCATGATAGGAAAATAACTAGATGATTGAACCAAAACTTAAACCAGAAACTTTAAAGCTCATACAGGTTTTTATTAGATGAGGAGCAAGTATTCAGTACCAGAACATCATGCCTTTACCTTTGCAATTATACATAAGCACAAATCCCTTTATGTCTCACTTTCATACAGATTTCATCAGTTATGTCTGGCCTTGCAGCTACCACGAAGTGGAAGTATCTCCAGGCTGTAGTATGGATAATGCCATGGCCAGCCCATACATTCCACTTGGACATACTCCTCTGTACACATATGGAGTGCAAGCTGAACTGATAGTGAATCCTTGCCACAAGCACCACCAAGGCAAACTCAAGCTGGCAATCCAGATGTTTAATAAAGGATGAGATCCAGCTCACCGATGTTAAAACACTTAATTTCCACATAAATTTAAGAATCAACTGTAGCAGCTATCATAAAGCAAAGTATCTAAACTCCCTTTAAAATAGCTCTGAAGGACTCCTAAAGGAAATTTCTGTCCACCAACAATCTAGGTACTAACATTAGGCTCACAGGACCTTCTTAAGCCTCCAAACTCCTTTATTTCACTCCATTAACTGTATATAAGGGATGTAGACACCTCCTTTAGGAGACTGGTTTTATCAGCACCTACAAGTTAAGTACAAATTAAGAACCTCTAGGATGTAGTCTGAAGTACACTTTAAGGCAGCTGTCCAAGATAAGTCTTGACATTCTCCTGCTCGCTCTGCTAGTACCCTCCTTAAACAGGCAATATTATTTATGCCACTCAACCTGCTTCACCATATGGATAGTTGACAAGTTAGGCTAGTAATGGCCCTACGTGATTCTCAGATATAACACAACCATCTGGGCTGGCATTGGAAAAGTAATGCTACAGAGATGGAAATGGATGGAAGAAAGGATTACAATTCTTATCAGCAATATGTACCAGCCTGAAGTATATATACAACTACAAACCTTTTCAGAAGAGACTGGATACCTTCTCCACTGCATCAACACAAAGCAACTTCTAAAACAGCTTTGATTACACAGTCAGCTCTGACAGAACTGGATGTACATCAGTATCAAGTGACTGACACACAACAGCAGATTAATATATACCTGGGGTCCAACACAAAAAACCTGACTGTGCCTGTAACTGTTTATTTAACAAATTAACAGAGTCAACTACTATCACCTTCAAAATAGGTCCCTTCTGAGTTGACACACAGCTGTATATGGTGCTGCCAACGTTCAAAGCAATACTGCAGATTGTTTTCTGAAAGGCTGTTGAGGATCTCCATAACTTTTGCTTTCACATCCTCTACTGACAAAAAATGAGTTCTACTGAGAACCAACTTGATCTCTGGGATCTCTTCACTGTAAGCCTCAGTCAATAACTGAAAAGTTTCCATTGTGGATTTCTTGAGTTTTACAAGAAAATTGATGTTAACTCACTGTTCACTATTGCACATCGACATTTTCTGACTGAGGGTAAGGAAATGCCTGTATATGAACACATATCCACTTGTACTGAGTGAAGCAATTGAGCTGAGCCTTGTCTCACAGTGACAGGTTAGAATATGTTCTGTAGCCATCTCTTTGTCTCTCCCCTCACATTCTTGGTTCTTGAGCTACAGGGTTAGTCTTTTTTTTGTGTTGGATCTCTTGTGTGTATATATATGTGTATAATATAAAATTACAGTAAATTCTGTGATTGTCCCAGCACTTTAGAGCCCAATGTCGAAGGGAATGGAAGTCCGAGACTAGCATGTTGCTTTGTGTTTCCACCATTTCTGAGACTGACCAATTTTCTTAGACAGCTCAGTCTCCATTTGCCCCTATATCAGTTCTGGACTCCCAACAGCAAGTTTCGATACTAATAAGAGTTTACATCACCTTAAACAAATCATCCTCCTTCTTTCCAAAGGCTCGATGGTTCTGCCTGCTGCCTTCTTTGACAGCTGACTCCAAGTTTGTGAAGAGAGGCCAAAGGTGGTCATTAGAGTGGATGATGTAGCCATAAAGTGAGTATTCACCATCTGAGGTCAGGTAGGTATTTGCTGAATCTGTATTACTGTAACCTTATGGAAAGAAAACAATTATAACCAGCTCTGTTTCAGTAATTTACTGTTATTTAAAATCTGAAGGCATGTTTTCCTGTGCTTCTGTTAAATACCTAGCAAATCCTGATCTTAGGATCATAATATTTTCTGTGCAAAGACTTCTATGAAATAATTCTAAAGGTCTTCTCATTCTTAAAGAAGCAAATACTTAGTTTCTTCACAGGGCAGCTTTCCAGTCACTCTTCCCCAAGCCTGTGGCACTGCACGGAGCTGAGGTGACCCAAGTGCAGATGTATCCTCCAAGCTGCTCCCTGGGACTGGCTTTGTAAACTTTTTCCTTAGAAATCTGGCCAGTACTATGTCCAGAGAGCAAAAGCAATACAGGGATGTATTGTACTTATTAGATAAATGCACTTATTAGATAAAGCCTGCCTGCAAATAAATAAATTCCAGCTACCAATAATGGAAGCAAAGAAGCAACAATCCATTTCCCTTTCCCCAAATCCAAGTTACCCACAATATCAAGTCACACCCTGTTACTTTCAAAGCACCTCTCCCAGTCCTGCTTGTCCTTCCGTACCATATGCAGTTGCAAGGGAGGAAAAATTAATAACCTTGTGTTGTTTTCTCTAGTAATCCAAGAGAAGCACACGCATCGAGGAGTCTTTCTGTTCCACACACAGAAGTTCCAACTTCATTTGCAATATCCGCAGCATTTAGTGGACCTTTGTCTTTTAGATGATCAAAGATCTTTAGCTTAGAGGCTACAAACAAAGCCTACACATAGGATAAAAATTGTTAGCATGCTGTGTTTAAAAGATTGCAAATCAAGAAACAAAACAACTACACCTTTTGCCTCAAATTATTCTACACAACTACTGTTCTTCAAGAAGTGCAACACAGTTTAACACAACTTATAAAAACTGCTATGATACATTTCCATCCCTCTCAGAGGGTTTCATTATCTTAGACAAGTAAAGGAATTTTGAACACAGGTGTCTGGGAGAGAAGGGAACTAAAAATATTCTGGAACATAGCCTACAGATTTTGTATGAAGACCATCTCTTCATTCAGATATTTAGCATATCATAGTGTATAAGCTTGTTCCATGAGGTCAAAAATCACTGAGTTTCTGAACCCATGCCAGAAGATCAAATTAAATTTTGATTTACCTAGAACATAAGGAACTGAAAAGCTCCACTAATGCAGTGTAACAGCTTCAGTTGCTCTCATACTGGCCTTTGTTTAATAAAAAATAAGGAAAAAGAATGAAACTTCCGACCACAACTGTACTACAGGCACACATTAACAGCATGTGTGTGCATGTAGAATGAGGAAGAGAGATCAGCTACTGCCCGATGAAAAACCTATGGACAATGCAGATGTGTAAGTCGAAAAACTGAAGTGAACTTGTATAGATAAGCTAACCAAACCAGAGAGGAAGGTTAATGATATTTGATGATATGTACCTCTCCATTTAAATTTAATCTGCAATTCTGCAGTTTCAGGAACTTATGTAGAGCATAAAAGTGCAAGCACACACAGCAATCTCAGAACCCATTTCTTTGCAACTGCAGGCAATTCAGGCAGTTGGACTAGATGACTGTTGTAAGTCCCTTACAACTGAAATAATCTAGTCTATTCTATTCTAAAAATCAAAGGCAGTCAAGGAAAAAAAATGGATCGACGTTCTGTTTAACAAAAATCAAACAGAGAAAAAGAAATTAACTTTGAGGAAGGTCTGCAACTGCCTGTATTTTATCTTCCTCTGTTACTCTAACAAGGATGTATAGCTGGAATTTATTATAATCCAGACTTTCACAGTACGGAGCCAAATGCAACTGTTTGGCTTCCAAGACCCACCCAATCTTTGGACTGATACCACCTGGAAATTATAAGAACAGGAAATATCAGGTGAGAAGACAGGGTTAAAAGATTGGCTGATTCAAATGACTCTTCCAGCACTCTGTAATTCTCAGTTTGGAGCCAGGGGAAAATATTGAAGAAAAAACCACAAAGGTCTGATTACGGATCAGTCTATGCAAATTCAGGAACATATTGAGTTTCAGAAGGTATGATTTAACTCTGATTCCCTCCAGTTCTGCAAGAACACCTGTTCAGATTAAACCAGGTGGCAACAACTTCACTTAGAGGAGATTGCACTCTGCGTTACGAAGTTCTTGGAATAACTCAAAGATCAAAATGAAATAGAACAAGAGCTTTTGTACACTAAATGCTTTTGTGCTCATACCCCTATTCTACAAGTGGAGAGATGATGAGTTTTGTCAGATCCTAGGAATTGCTCATGGCAACTGGCAATTAATTTTACAAAGAACCAAGCCCTCAGGAAAAAAAATTCCCACTAATTCAACACAGCACTCAGCACTTCATACTATGATCTTACATTGGATTAGAGTAAAGGAAAGCTTCTGCTTCTATTTGCATCCACCATTTTTCACTGCACAAAACCAAATTGAGCATCACGTTACTGTAAACAACAAAATGCTGACCATTCATAATTTTTCTGCATAAACTGAAGAAATCTCAAGCATCATCTACCCATTCGAGTACATCAAAACTTGCTTCCTATGGATATATAAGGAAGTTCACAAACACAGCAGTCTCAAGACTGCTTTATTCCAAGTCTCTCAATACTACTTTGCATGCCTGCATGCAGCATGCCCCCAGATCTACAGTGACCACACCATGGTTTTCCTTCAGATCCAAGCACAACTTTCTGCTGTTCCAGCAAAACTACAGTCCACTGTCTTGTGTGTTTCCCTCCACTCCCTTTCAAATTTGTTATATCTTTAGTTCCAGGTTTGTCCTTTCATTGCCATGTTAGCAGGTTTTTCACCTGTTCCTAAATCAGAGATCAGAGATCTGTTAGAATAATTGGTGTTCATTTCTCCTTCACCTCCCCTTCACTACTGTCTTCACTACACTGCAGCTGTAAGCAGAAAACTTGGCAGCACTTAGTGTCCAACTACTCATTTCTTGTCATACTTGGCTGCTACACAGAGCATGTGACCTTCTGTTTGCAAGCTATTATTTCCATGTCTCCATCATATACTCCACGGAGATTATCAGCTAAACATTACCTGGGACATGCAACAGGGTATAAAAAGTAATCTCCTTAATAAGGAATTAAAAAAAACTAGGACCTTCCAGAGAATTCTAATGTTAAGCATTAAAAGTCAGAAAGGAAATACAATACATACAATTCTTGTCACAGTTTTAAGTCAGATAAGTTAACCATGTTAAATGTTCTCTTTGCAGACTGTATAAAGGTAACTTCCTGCTTGATCATGCTCTTGTGATCAGTTTAAAAAAAAATTAAATTCAATAATTAGTGATACATTTTGAAGTTTCCTTACAACATTCCACTTTACTTGTGGAGTAAATATTCCACTTATGAAGTGACTCTTATTCTGAAGCCTCCTAATTACACCAGAGCTTGACTCATTGATGTAGCTAATGAAAGATAAATCATGACATTGTATAAACTTCATTTTAAGTAGACAAAATAACAAAAGGCACATATGGGAGGCAAGAGGGTTATCTTTCCAGACACCGTGGAAACACAATTGCACCATTCATATCCAAAGTCAATCATAAAGAACAAAAGTTATGAGGTTCTTCTCAACTCAAGAGAAAACATATTTTTATCAAATGGGTAACTGAAATTTCATGGAACAGATAAAAGCAAATACCAAAAACCAACAGTGTTTGCACCACACCAGAAGTTTCAGTTGTCTTAGATTTCTCTGGTACTTCAGTGGGCCTTTTATATTAATTAGTAATACACTCTTTACCCCATCTCAAGTGTTTCACATTACCTGCTATGTATTGAAATCCAATGAAACAATCATATCAGCCAGCAATGTAATAAGTAGTTTTATTTTTTGTCTTACCTTTGAAGCTCTAAACCCATCCATCAGCTCTAGAATTTGAGATGGTGGTTTTGCTGCACTTTCCAACATTCCATTCTGATTTTCCAAAGGCACCATAAAATCAGTTTTGACACTAGAACTGGTTTTGGAATTGTAAATAGCTCCTGAGGAACACATCCCACTGCTGTCCAACTTAGCAGCTCCTTTATGCTCTGTGAAATTTGAAGATTCACTTTCTCCATCACTTAGATTCTCAAAAGTGTCCACAGAAGGGATAGAGTCATACTTTTTATGTTGTATGTTATGTTTAAGGGGCGGATAGTACAATTCCGCTAGCTTCTTGCAGAAATGATTTAGAGGAAATCCCACCACATTCAAGAAGTCTCCGTGGACATACTCAACTAACATTCCACCTAGGGCCTGGATTCCATATCCACCAGCCTTGTCCCTGGGAGAGAGAAAACAAAACCAAAATATATCATTGAATCATAGAATGGTTTGGGTTGGAAGTGACCATAAAGATCATCCAGTTCCAACCCCCTGCCATATATCTAATTAAGGTTAAGAGTAAATGAAGCACAGAACACAAATAATCCACCAGTACCGCAGAGTTCGGAATAAAGACTAGGGTACTTAAGTTAGTGGTGGAGTAAATTCACTAGTAAGGCTCAAGACTTCAATTTCTAAATCACAAGATAAAGATCAGCATTTCTTCTAAGGGTGAGTGGCCTAAGGTGTCTATGTTTTAGACAGTTCAAGTGCCACAGTCACCCACACAGGAGGTAGCTCAGCTGACTGCAGTCTGACTGTGTTGTCACAGGTTACCCATCATTCTCCAAGTCCTGGCTGCCAAAGAGGTAATAGCAAGCTTCATGGAGATCAACATTGCCACTGGGCTACCTAGCTGCATAGTGACCCTAGCTCCACTCCACAAGAGTGGAGGGCCTTTAGGAACACATTAGCTCCAAAACGTGCTCACAGTGAAGAAGATACTTTAAAACTCAACCGATTCTAGCATATGTCTTGCAGGTCTCAGTCACGGGAGTATCTAAAATGAGGATCAAGAAGACAGGACTTTCTTAGGGAGGAACAACCTATTCAAATACTAAATCCACTACCATCCAATTCAGCCCTATCTAATTCTTGTGTAAACCTCTGAGATACAAGTGGAGCTGTGGATCACGACACTCTGCCCTTAGATGCCATGTTAATACTAGCACTTTGGCACAGGAACGTATTTTCACAGAAAATAATCTTGGAAATGTAATCTGCCTTTAGGTATAATTAAGCAAATTCCACTGCAAGGAATGGAAATGCATACAGGCAGATAAGCTGTGACAGACTCAATTTTACAGTTCAGATTTAAGAACAAAGCAATTAGAAGTATGCTTACTACATGATAGCACCAGAATATGAAAGCCTAAGTCAGCAAGCTTTGAAACCAAAGGTCAGTCTCAGATCTCTTATCTTCAAGTAGTATGGAGTTACGCAAGCTACTTGTGAATGAAGGTTACTACACAAAGAAGATCATAGATTTTTCATCTTAGAATTGATCAGAACCAGCTCTCTACATTTGTAGAACTTACTTCTGGATTCCCTTTCTGATAGTCTCCCCAGAGAAACAGAAGAATCAGTATCCTAGCAAATAGTATTTTGAATTGCTACAAACTAGGGAGTGAGCCTTATCCTTTCATCTTGCATTTTAGGCACCATTGTATAGTTTTGCCATTTTAAAAATTATTGCTTCTTTTATAACACACTTAAGACTTACACCATCTAAATTAGGAATATGCTAAATGAGTAAAAAGTCTTTTCATTTTTAAATGATGTAGCAGTCCAGTAAGATGAAGTCATTCTGGTACATGCTGACAGGGAGGCAAAAACCATTGTGACCATCAAAAGCAATGGTATCATGCTCCCAGCAAAGACATTAACACAATTGACCATGGTAATCACCCCTTTCCCAGAGCGCAGTAGGGTCCTTTGGTTTCATAGTCACTGTTCAGATTAGAGCTACCGAAAACCACATAGGATCTTCAGACTAGAAGTTGTGTCAGACACAGAGGAAGCTGTTCACAAGGGAGAGATTACAGAATAAGACCCTGGGTCAAAGAGGCCAGCAGAAACTGTCTACTCATCACATAAGCCCCAAACAGTTAGGATTACCAAGATCCAGCCCTCTTTTTACATAGCACTAGAAGAGACCATGTCAGCAGGCAAAAATATCCTTGGTTGGAAAGAGGACCAGGAACAGAACTAAAGATCACCTTTCTGCAGCCAAAGATTTTTTTAGGGTTTTTATGGCCTCATTACAATCTATCTTGAGACAATGCTTTTCCCTCCTTATTCATACTTTAAGACAGCTACGTAGTTTTTAGAATTAGTTTCTGTGCCACTAGTGACTGACTTCTATGCCAATTTTGTCCTTGCTATAAAAAGACAATCCAATCCTCAACAGCACAAAAGTGAATTTTCTTTTAATTTTTCACGTGATCATTAAGTCTTTTATGATTTCCAAAGTAAGCTTGCATTGCACTTGAACTGCAAGTGTTTAGAGAAACCTGTATGTGAACAAATGTGTAACCAGTATGGGTGTCCAGAAGAGAGGACACAAAAACAACCAAAGGGAAAAAACCTCAAGAGACTTCCTACTGTTTTGCAAAATGTGTATGACAATATGATACTATATTTAGTAGTTCCTTTGCAAGGCTAGAGCAAATGCTTCCTGTCCTCTTGATTATATCAATGAAGACTGATTGATTTCTGCTCCAGAGAGTAATGAAATATATTTTCTGAACCTTTGGTCCTGAGAAAACTTGCTTTCACACACTCTGCTTAGGAGAACAAACAGAATTAATCATGAGCTGCTTTGCTGCAGCACAGCACTGTTAAAGTGTTATTTTCTTCCAGAGGAAACAATCAGAATATTTCATATTTTTAAACTTGATATTCTTCCTAAAAATCCATAGTCATGTATTTGTCCTTCAAACTGCAACTTTCTGATCAGCTGCATACTACAGATCACTTTCCAAAAACCTAACTAGGAGTTTCTGCTACAAACTGTAGGCTTGCCAAAACATTCTTCTCTGCATAATCCAATTTAGCTTCAGCCTCTTTAATAAACTGGGAAACTTACATGCTCAGAAAAAGTATGTCTCACATACACACAAGTACTTAAATACAAAGCCTACACTGGTTACACTTTCCCCAATAAAACATAACTATATTGTTTTACAGCACAAATGAGTGTAAAAAACCCACCATGACTGATACTCTTACACAATCAGAACTGAAATTACAGAGCCAAAAAAACCCTCACCTTCTGCTTGAGCTAACATGAAGGAAAGGCAAGGTTTGTAAAGTTACAAAAACTCCCTTGGGTCTCCACATAAGTACATTTTTTTTTCTCCTTTAAACAATCTAGTCAGCCTCATCGTGGGAGTAGCTAAGTGTTCTGATATTCTCTGTCTATGGAAACAATGTTGTCTAGAAGTAACTAGTATATTGCTAGCGTATAAGCACGCAAGAATAGGTGCCAATTAAGTTGCCATTTCTTGCATCGGAGCCGTGTGATTTTGATAAAACTAAATAAACCAAGTTCCAGCTTCTTTCAATAAAGTTCTCCAATATGCTTATTACCCAATATTCACTCTATTCACCTGTACTCGGGTATCTGAGCTCCCTGAACGCTTCTGTTAACAGAGAGGTAATTGTATATTGCACGACTGCTTGCTCTAAATCCATGGTATTTCAACAGTCCTCACTTTTCAAATTTGTTAGGGCACTAAAAAGGTAGCTCCTTTCCCTGAAAGAATGATAGTTCTAGATTAGAAGAACAGAACACCCACCTTGCATCACCCATGCAATCATTTATCATATATACACAGCAAAATTTCACAGAACACATAACAAAATGTTTTATGCTGGTGGCTACTAGCATACCCGAAGGGCTGTTCTTAAGTACCGTGCAATAGCTTTAGAGTCTTACTTACATTGGCTCCCCGCTATGAATGTACTCCCATAAGAGCTCTTCAGAGAGGTCAGAAAATTTTACTTTAGTCTCTTCATAGAAATTAGTAACTTCTGTTTCTAGCTGATTATCTACAGAAAGGAATAGGTCTCATTAGAAACAGAAATTGTAGTTTATAGAGCATAACATCTCAGCTTCATTTCAGTTTGTATCCATTTGATGTTTTTGCTTGGGAAAAATTAAAGATCCTACACAGATGCATGAAATGACTAGCAATGCTCTTTCAGAGACAGCGGACTCAACAGTATCACAGTATCACAAGGTTGGAAAGGACCAAGTCCAACCTATAACCCAACACTAACACCATCATCTAAACCATGGCACTCAGTGCCTCATCCAGTCTCCCCTTAAACACCTCCAGGGTCGGCGACTCCACCACCTCCCTGGGCAGCGCATTCCAATGGCCAATCACCCTTTCAGTGAAGAACTTTTTCCTAACATCAAGTCTAAACTTTCCCTGATGAAGCTTGAGTCCATGCCCTCTAGTTCTGTCGCTGGTCACCTGAGAGAAGAAACCAACCCCTGCCCGACTACAACCTCCTTTTAGGTAGTTGTAGAGAGCAATGAGGTCTCCCCTGAGCCTCCTCTTCTTCAGACTAAACAGCCCCAGCTCCCTCAGTCGCTCCTCGTAGGGCTTGTGCTCCAGCCCCTTCACCATCTTCGTTGCCCTCCTCTGGACACACTCCAGTATCCTGACATTCTTCCCAAACTGGGGGGCCCAGAACTGTACACAGTATTCAAGATGAGGCCTGACCAGTGCCGAGTACAGGGGGACGGAAAAGTAAAAGCTTGCATTTTCAATCTCTGCAGTCCTCTTGGGGCTAACAGTTTGCTCTCCCTGGGCAGGATGCACTCTTAATGATGCTTATGCAGCGATATCTATGGACTGCTAGCATACACATCCAGCACTGAGTCTAAAGAAGGTTACAAACACCCTTTATGACTTCCGTCAAAGAACTCTTAACAACACTTTATAGTTAAATCCATAGCTGTTATAAATGCTTAAATGTGACTGTGCAGCTGCATCTATACTGCAGACTCACACATCCAGCAGTCCCATCAGTAAGTGTCATTTGCTTACTTACTATATACTATCTGATAAAGAACATTGATATATTGCTTCCTATTGTTCATTAACAGTCTGAGGCATTAAGCTATTACTTCAGTCATCCCCTAAAAACAGGCTCTGAAGCTGCCCTTATGTACTGAAAAGGGAATTATCTACAGATACAGAAACTGCTTGTATTCATCAGCTGTACACAAACACCGGAATAAAGTTAAATATGAATCCACTTAGTCCCAGTTTGTAATGCCTTACTTGAATTTCATTTAGAATACTCACACAATTTACAGTGGTGATTTAATTTAATTTTCAGAGATAATATTTCTAAAATCTATTGTATTTTGTCTTCCTCCTTCCTGTATGAAAACCAAATACAGTAAGAAAGTTGGCATTTGTGGGAAGTTTTTAATTTAAGAATCATCTTATCAATATATATCTTTATTAGAAAGCCAATTCAGATTATATATGAAATATTTCCATCCTGTTTCTTCACTTGTACAAATCCTTCTGAAAGTATTTTTAATGAAAATACCAGGTTTTAATAAAATGACACATGTACCTTTACTGCTGCAATGTATAATAGCCACTCCTGTGAACACACTGTGCTCTTTCCCGCTCAACCTGTCAGGGAAAAAAATGTGCATTAAGCTTAAGTTCTACAAAATGTGTCATGTGCAAAAATGTTCTACATGTCAACACAGCCTGAGAAACTGACCATCATATTAATAGATCACTTGATGGCTTTGACATTTATCTTAAATAAATTTAATTTCTTTATTCTAATATAAGTGAAAAGACATTGGCAAGACAAAAAAAAATACTATCAAGGGATTCAAATGCTTCAAGTTTCCAAAATTTCACTTACACCGATGTCCAACATTTGAAAAAGTGGCCCATGGTATCAACTTATTTTCAATACATCGGGAGAAGTGACTACTTCAAGTGCATTAAAAAAAGCCAATCAGCATAAATGCTACCATTACAGGCACCTTCACTGAAACCTGGCAATCAATTTCTAGGTGATGCAACTTAGACTAAACAAGTGACAGGCAACTAAAACTTATGTAGGTACTCATATCATCCGGACTGACCCCCCAAGATCCCACGGCAAGCCAGAGTAACAGATGCAGAACGTAGAAAGCTTCTATTCACTTTTACCCCAGACCCATGTGCTCTATCTTATAGTGGCTCCAGAGCGCCACACTGTGGTCCATTAATTTGGGGGCCTTTAAGTTTATTACTACGTTGTGTAAACAACGCAGTATAATAAACATGAGAACTTGAATCTTTGATGAGACTAATTGAGCAACGACCTCCTAGAGATTAGCCAGGCTATTACTTGATATGTTGAGAAGCATCTTGCACTCTTACTATTCCCCACAAGATTCCACATAATTAATTTTAAGATGAAACAATGACAGAAAAATGTAATCTAACAAATATATTTGCAAATACATAGCTTGTCTGCATTTTTTCCTGTCCATATAAAACAAAATTAAGAGAAGTTATTAAAAACTAAATTTTAAGTGCATTGCATACACATGACTAAGACTGACCTACTGAACTTAAAACACAAAGCCAAAACATTTGTGCTGGAAGTAGACTATGCTCTGTCAAAAAAAAAGTACCATATTTGAACTAACCAAACTTGGTAAGATTTCAAACAAAAATAGTTGCAAAATCTCTTGCCAGACCGTATCCTTTCGGAATCTCCTACTAATAACGTATGTTGCTGATGCTGCTGTCACTTTTTTTTTTGGTAAGACTACTGCTTTTAAGTTAGTAACATACCACGAAGGATCAAAAATTCAGCCACTTGTATTCTTTCTTTAGGAGATGCCTGTGCTAGAAAGTGAACTGGCAAAACAAACAGTTCACCTTTGCTGTATTCTTCCCATAACACAAAAGTGTGTCTAGTGGATTCATCACATCTCATCTGTCAGAAAGGAGGTGACTAGAGTTATGTAGTTGGTGTTTCTTAAAAACAAACAAAGGAGGGCTACAAGATAACAGTAACCTTGGAGGGAAAATTCTCCTTTAGGAAAAAAACCCAGAAGTTCCAAAAAAAAAATTAGCCCTCCCTCCATGCTCCTCAAAAAGGAAATTCTGGTGGAGCAAGAGCAGGCCATCTCTGTGTGCTGTCAAATGAATCCGGGGGAAGAAGGCCAGCTTGGCTTAACAGAGAGCTCTGTGTCGGTCTAAGGATAAAGAGGAAAATATATGAGTTTTGTAAGAGGGGACAGGCATATCAGGAGGACTACAAGGAGCAGATGAGATCATGTAGGCAAAAAATTAGAAGGGCTAAAGCCATACTGGAACTTCAACTGGCCAGTTCAGTGAAAGACAATAAGAAATGTTTCTTCAAGTATATTAACAGCAACAGGAGGACCAAGGAGAATCTCCCTCCTTTACTGAATGCAAGAAGAATGGTGGTAACAAAGGATCAGGACAAGGCAGAGGTACTTAACACCTTCTTTGCTTTGGTCTTTAATAGGAAGGTAAGATGTTCTCTGGGCTCCAAGCCTCCTGCACCAGAAGACTGTGAAGGTGAACCCTCAATGGTCCAAGAGGACTTGATTAGAGACCTGCTCGGCCAATTAGACATCCACAAGTCTATGGGGCCAGATGGGATACACCCAAGAATATTAAGGGAGATGGCAGAGGTTCTTGCCAACCCCCTTTCCCTCATCTATCAACAGTCCTGGCTGACAGGGGACGTGCTGCTTGACTGGAGACTGGCAAATGTAACTCCCATTTACAAGAAGAGTCAGAAGGAGGATCTGGGGAATTATAGGCCTGTCAGCTTGACCACAGTACCAGGGAAGGTCATGGAGCAGATCATGTTGAGTGCTATCACACAGCACATGCAGGACAGCCAGGTGATCAGACCCAGTCAACATGGGTTTATGAAAGGCAGGTCCTGCCAGACCAACCTGATCTCCTTCTATGACAAGGTTACCTGGCTAATGGACGAGGGAAAGGCTGTGGATGTGGTGGACCTGGACTTTTGTAAAGCCTTTGACACCATTTCTCACAGCATTCTGCTTAAGAAACTGTCTGCCATTGGCCTGGACAGGCACACCCTCTGTTGGGTGAAAAACTGGCTGGATGGCCAGGCCCAGAGGGTGGTGGTAAATGGAGCCAAATCCAGTTGGAGGCTTGTCAGGAGCCGTGTTCTCCAGGGTTCAGTGCTGGGTCCAGTCCTGTTCAATATCTTTATTAATAACCTGGACAAAGGGATTGAGTGCACCTTTAGCAAGTTTGCAGATGACACCAAGCTGGGTGGCAGTGTTCATCTGCTTGAAGGAAGGGAGGCGCTGCAGAGGGATCTGGACAGGCTGGATTGATGGGCTGAGACCGATGGGATGAGGTTTAACAAGACCAAATGCCAAGTCCTGCACCTGGGACACAACAACCCCATGCAGTGTTACAGGCTCGGGGAAGACTGGCTGGAGAGCTGCCTGGAGGAGAAGGACCTGGGAGTGCTCTTCAACAGCTGGCTGAATATGAGCCAGCAGTGTGCCCAGGTGGCCAAGAGGGCCAATGACACCTTGGCCTGTATCAAAAACAGTGTGGCCAGCAGGACAAGGGAGGTGATTGTGCCCCTGCCCTCAGTACTTGTGAGGCCACAGCTTTAGTACTGGACCCCTCAGTACAAGAGGGACATTGAGGTTTTGGAGCGCGTCCAGAGAAGGGCGACGAGGCTGGTGAAGGGGCTGGAGAACAAGTCCTACAAGGAGTGGCTGAGGGAACTGGGGTTGTTTAGCCTGGGGAAGAGGAGGCTGAGGGGAGACCTCATCACTGTCTACGGCTGCCTGAAAGGCGGCTGTGAGAGAGCAAGTGTTGATCTCTTCTCACAAGTGACAGGTGACAGGACAAGGGGAAATGGCCATAGGTTGCACCAGGGGAGGGTCTGACTGGATATTAGGAAGAATTTCTTTACTGAAGGGGTGGTCAGGCATTGGCACAGCTGCCCAGGGAGGTGGTTGAGTCACCATCCCTGGAGGTGCTTAAAAAACAGGTAGATGAGTTTTTGAAGGACACAGTTTAGCATAAGATGGGTGCAGTTGGACTCAATCTCAGGTCTTTTCCAACCTGACTATTCTATGATTCTATGATTCATGGAGAACATTGATGCAAGAAGTTATTAATTCTTCGGTTAAACTACAGAAGTTAAAGCAATTGTCCATGAACACACATCACCATGTATTTGCTTGCATATGCAATATTCTTCCATCAAATATCAAGCTGCAAACCCCTAGGATGATGGTTCTGTCCTCCTTTCCATCATGACTTCTTCCTGTACCAGCTAAAGTATACATACTGTGATATACTATATATACAGATATACAAAGTGTAAGTCTTGCAGTAAGTGACTCTGAAAGCTAATCCAAGTGAAAACAAAATGGTTCATTATGTCCCCGATCAGCTTCCTAAGGCAAAGGGACAAGAGCAAGCACCTGGTGGGTAACATAAAAGCAGGTCTAACTTTTTCAGTGGTAGAATTGGATTACACTGCTTAAAAAGGACTGAAAAATGTCCATGGAGGTCTGCATATGCATCAAGGAATCTGTACAGCTTATTACATACATTTGGAATCTTACTTAAAACTACATACTTGGACAGCATCCTGTATGCATCTTGCTTATCAATTGGTTTCTCCAGGATCTGCTCATCCACAGTCTAAAACAGAAAGATAGATTAAGTGTGCTTTTCCCTACTTTTCAGAAACTAAGCTTAGAAATGACATTCCAACCATGGTTTCATCCAAGACCTCAAATATGAGTCTACTGAATAGAGCAAAAGGCACAGATACTTTAGAACAGATAATTTAGGGTCAAGCACATAATGAGTGCCACACTGAGTGCAACAGTGTACCCTCCAGTGGCTGCAGCTCTCAAACCAAAGGGTAATTCAACTTCTTCCAATCCTTAAATGTTCACTGTCTCCGTGGAGATGACAGGAGTAAAGTGATGCCTGCTATAAAGCACAGCATAGAAAAGCTGGACTTCCTGACAGTCAACAACTGTCTGATTTGCATCACATACTAGAGAATCCGAGGCAACACTTAGGCAATACCAGTGATTCTTGTGCAAAAAAACAGCAGCAAGGCTTCCAGCACTCAAGATACCAAAAAATCACCTTGTTGGGGGGAAAAAATCTAAAACCTACACACAAAATACTCATCATATTTCAAGTCTAACTTCTCAGCAAGGACAATTTTCAATCTTTAACTTTAAACCTAAAGATACAAGTATTTTCTACACTTCTCATAAATCAAGACAATGTTAAAACTACATGAGACTTCTTACCACAATAGTGTCTGCTCCTATGACAACATCAGGTGTTCTCAGATGTTTCTGCAAAGGCATAGAGAAAGACAATATTTCTCAAAAGAAGTTTTAAAAGGATTTGCTCTTTTTACCTAAGGTAAGAAAATGTAAGTTTGCTAGTTTACAGGCAGGGCTCTATACTGACCTGAAAATAAGACAGTTTCTCCTTTTGCACTGTTTACAAAATAGTAATCATTTACATCACCAGAAAAGCAAGGAAAACAGGAAGCTTGAGCAGATCACTCTCAGGTCAAGATTTCGCCCAAACATATTACTGATGAACAAACGTGTTCAGTAAGGAACTAACTGCATTTTCAAAGGTCAACCTGATCTTCAGAGTGGCAGACAATTCTCTTACACGAAGATCCCTGTGTATGCAAGCCAGAGTACAGTGTTGAAGCCCTCTAGGACCATTTTTCCAAGCCAAGTTTTGCTGAAAATACCCTTTCCTTAGCTACGCTTTGCTTATCTCTCTCAAAAAGGAACACATACAGTCCATTTTGGGGAACTGAGAGATAGGGGTATATAAAGATTCCTTGTAGTCTTTTCTTGGCTTTAAACTATAACCTGTTCTTACAGCTGAATTCTGATTTACTTGCACATTATGAGGTACATTGTTACTATTTAACAGAGGAAGACATGAAACTTGTCTGTAACCGTGATTATTATATTAAAAACCTTGGAGGGAGGTGATTCTTCTATAGAAAGGCTGTTGATGTGCTTTAAATAGTAGAACTAATAAAGCTATCATTAAAAAAGTTCTGTTCAAAGAAGCATTTTGAAATCCACTGAATCAGCTTCACCACCAGCATAGTGTTTTGCAATGAAAGCCCAATGCAAGTCAGTTAGCAAGGTTAGGCTTAAAATCCACTCTCCTAATGTCATAGTTCTCTGAAAAGAAGTAGACAGAAGCCTGGATAACGATTTACATTGGAGATCATGCAATATTTGCTTTGAAGAATGGGGACATCTAGCAACACTGTTGGTTTAACATGTCTGACACTCCTTTTCTGCTATCAGTATAGGTTTGACAAACATACTCCTCTCTTACAGAGTTACATTATTAAGAAATTATTACGGTGCATTTGGTCAAATCTAAACAGCTGGACTTTCTAAGTAGGTTCTGGTAGAGAAAAGCCTTATGGGCTCAAACACAGTGACGCCAGCCAAGGGCACAGGTCAAATATGCCACTGATGGTGTAAGCTGTACCACCTGTTTTGATAATACTTAGGATATAAAATGGATGCCTTGACTACAGAACCTGAAGTCACATCAACTTCTCCCTTCTTAAAATAAAATTTTTCATTTCTCTGCCCACAATGCTTTAAAACACAATGTGCCTTTTTTTTCTGCTTTCCTCCAGCACCTCTATAATCATAAATTCTGAGCTATACTCTTGTCACTACTGTTCAGTGAAACCTATAGCCACGCATTGTATATCACATGAGTATGCCTCTCCATAATCTGCCTCCAGAGTCAACAAATACCCGGAACAAACGACTGTCCAGCCACACACCTGACTGTTTGGAAGGAAAAACCAAGTATATATCCCAAGCAAGAGCTGGTGTGCTGCTGACAAGGGATGCAGGACAATTCTGTTTGAGGAAAGCCCAAACTGCAGGCAGGAGACCTTCTTTTGATTAGACAAATTAATTTCAGAAGCTACCTTTCACAAGTGACAGAAAAACATCCACTTCCCTTCAGCAGGGAAAATGCACTCAGAGATCCAATAGGAAGTAAACGCAAATTAAGTCACAGTAACACAAACACACACCACTTAAAGACAAAAAATCTCATTGCCAAAATAGCTGGTAACTTACTACATGCATTCTGTTTGCTACTTCAAGAGCCTTCTGTTTTGCTGTTTCCATAGCATACTCATAAGGGGCTGCAAAAGATGACTTTTCAAGTGTCTCCTTAAACCAGGATGGAACCACCTCAAACCGCAGGCCCTGCAATAAAGGAAAACAACACACCCAAACTGATCTTATTATTAAAACCAACTCCTGAGACATATTAAGCAAGCAACATATTTAATTTTTGCTCTTTCCACTTTAACAAAGGAAAAAACAGTGCTTCTGTTACAGTGTTTGTTTTATACATACTATTTGCAAGAAATTCAAGCCAAGGGAAAAAAAATGAAAGAACTTTTAAATAGTGTGCTTACTTGATTTTTCCTCTTATTATTTACTAGAAAAAGAATCACATTAGTGATATAAAAATTAGTGCTATAAAAATCTAACAGTATAACACATACACTTCACAGATTATTCTACTACAGGATTTTTTAATTTAATCCATCCACAGCACTTTGCTAGTGCAGAAGTAGCACACATTCTGACAGCAGCTTTACCACCCACATTTTATGTGTTACTTCACATGATAAACAGAAAACGAGAAGAGACAGTTTCTGTATGGTTTTGTCAAAAAAATAAGTCTTCCTACTTCTCACCTCCACGTTAGACCAGTAAATTTACTACTCCTGGCAGGCACGTTATGTTTTCTAATAACTTAGTGCATGCTTGAACCGTGGATCTTCTCCACAACCACATATTTTGGAAAGAATATACTTTTTCCAATTTAAGTTCAGGTTTTCCCATGAAGAACACTACTAACAGGAAATCTAAACGAGATTCATTATAATACTCAAGTGTCATTCAAAAGTCTCCTGCAGCATGTCCAGTGAGGTCAACATGTTCCTCTACAGGGGCTTAATGGTCTGAACAAAGGGTTACAGCTTTCTTTGAGCTCTAGAACTGCTTTACAGAAAGAAAAGACAGTGACCTTATTTCCCCTGCTGCCTCCAAATACTAATCCCATGACATTTTCATACATTTCAGAAATCTAAGTCAAATTTTCAGAAGTTCAGGGATTACATATGTAAATTAAGGGCAATGGAAGTACATTTTTAATTATTTCAGCCCATTGTAAGACCTTCCAAACTTTTATATTATATGCCTGAAGTAATTATACAGACATTTTTAAGTCTGAACAAGTCTTTTATTTGTTTGATTACACCATTTCTCTGTCAGCAGAATACTTTAATACACTCTCATAACAATGGCAGGCTTAGGCTGCATATTAGGAAAAGGTTCCAGAGGGTGGTGGAGCACTGGAACAGGCTTCTCAGGAAAGCAGATATGGTGCCAAGCCTGACAATATTTAAGAAGCATTTGTACAACATGCAGACACAAGGTGTGAATGTTGGCATTGGCCTGTGCAGGGACCGGAGTTGGACTCGATGATCCTTGTGGGTCCCTTCCAAATCAGGATATTGTATTCTAGGACTCATTTGAATAATACGATCATACACAAAACTGACACACACTTCCTTGCTTTCAGAGGAAACCCAACCAAGAATAACTGGGACTAAAAATCAAAAATATTCCTGTGTAAACCAGCATGCGGATGAGGGAGTACAAATGGGATCGTGGCAAGGAATGGTCAATAACTACTTCAGTACCAGCTAGTTCCACAATGATATATAACATTTAGACAGTGTGCTTCCTTGATCTTTCCCTTCTCCTAAAAATTTCAGTTATAAGTACCAAAATTCCATTTTAAAGTTTGCAGCAATGAGTCTGTCTACATTGAACCCAAAAGCATGTTCTAAGGCACAGACCAAGATAAGTTCCTATTTATTAGAAATGAAAATATTGAGTGGCCTTTGAAGCAAGATATAAACAAAGATATATTACTCTACTCTGCTCCCATGAGACCCCACCTGGAGTATTGCGTCCAGTTATGGAATCACCAACATAAGGATAAGGAACTGTTGGAATGGGTCCAGAGGAGGACTACGATGATGATCAGAGGGATGGAGCACCTCTGCTATGAGGACAGGCTGAGAGAGTTGGACTTGTTCAGCCTGGAGAAGAGAAGGCTCCTGGGAGACCTTATAGCAGCCTTCCAGTACCTGAAGGGGGCCTAGGAGAAAGCTGGGGAGGGACTTTTTACAAGGGCCTGTAGTGATAGGACGAGGAGGAATGGCTTTAAATTGGCAGAGGGAAGATTTAGTTTAGACATTAGGAACAAATTCTTCACCATAAGGGTGGTGAGGCACTGGCACAGGTTGCCCAGGGAAGCTGTGGATGCCCGCTCCCTGGAGGTGTTCAGGGCCAGGTTGGATGGGGCCTTGAGCAGTCTGGTCTGATGGGAGATGTCCCTGCCCATTGCGGGTTGGGGGTGGGGGGTGTGGAGATGTGGAACTGGATGGGCTTTAAAGTCCCTTCCAACCCAAAACACTCTATGAGTCTATGATTTATCTGAACAATAAGTTGGAAGATATTTTAGGAAAATTGCCACCATTCATACTTAAAAGTAGCTTTCTATTTAATATCCAAAAGTATAAAAGTAATGTACAATTTTGTAAAACCACAGTATTTTTTAAAGAACAGGGCTCTGAAACTATTAAAAAAATGTACCACCACACGCATTTCAAGGAGCAGGAGAATGAGACAAAAAGCAACTTAACAGCTCATTTTTTTTTAAAAAAGAAATATTACAGCACACCATGAAGAAAACTGAAATAAGCAAATAGTTTTTAGTGTCTTAAGCTTTCTTTTTCCTCTAAATGAGGTCACCAACTGCAACAGTTTATACTTTCATAGTGATACAATACATGAAAACAGGCAATTTCATCAAAAATTGGTCAAAAAAAAAAAATCGTCAAAAGCTTTCCTCCTGATATCACCTGCTAAGCACCCACCTCTACCTTGAGCAAGGCGGCAACGCGTCGCTCGCCCACCCGCACTCACCACGTTGGCGAGGATCTCCTGCCGGCGCGGCGAGGCGCTGGCCAGCACCACCCTCTTGCTCACCAGCTTCCCCAGCACCGGGTTCAGCGCCATGGCGGCCGCGCACACCGCCGCCCCGCTCCACGCAGAACACAGCGGGCGGGGCCGGGGACACCCTTATGCGGCGGCGGCGCCGCGGGGCGGAGCCGGGGCGGGACCGTCCCGTCAGCCGGGGGCGGGGCCACGGTGGCCCGCCCAGTCGCTCGGCCTCCCGAATGGGCTCGGCGGCGTTTGGGCATGCGCAGGGCTGTAGGGGTGGAGTAACCCCGTGGAAAGCTGTAGGTCTACCAGGAATTATAGAAGCATAGAATCGCTTGGTCGGAAAAGACCTTTGAGATCATCGAGTCCAACCGCACCTGCCACTCTAAACCATCTCCCTGAGAAACTCGTCTGCCCGTCTTTTAAACACCCCCAGGGATGGGGACTCAACCACTTCCCTGGGCAGCTGTGCCAGAGCCTGACAAACCTTTCAGTGAATTTTTCCTGGTGTCTAATCCGAACCTTCCCTGGTGCCATTTGAGGCCATTAACTCTCGTCCTATTGCTTGTCACTTGGGAGAAGAGACCAACATCTACCTCGCTACAATCACCTTTCAGAAAGTTGTAGACAGTGATAAAGTCTCCCCTCGGCTGCCGTTTCTCCAGGCTAAACAACCCCAGTTCCCTCAGTTGCTCCTCATAATACTTGTTCTCCAGCCCATTGATCAGTTCCTTGCCCTTCTTTGGACGTGCTCCAGCACCTCAATGTCCTTCCTGTAGTGAGGGGCACAGAACTGAACACAGTACTCGAGGTGCGGCCTCACCAGTGCTGAGTACAGGGGCACAATCATTTCCATGATCCTGATGGCTATGCTGTTTCTGATACAAGTAAAGATGCCATTGTACAGACTGTACAATTAGCTGTACAGGCTAATTACAGCAGACTTAAATGGACTCAACATCATAGAATGGTTTGTGTTGGAATGGACCTTAAAAAGTTCACCTAGTTCCAAGCCTCCTGCCGTGGGCAGGGACACCTCCCGCTAGACGAGGCTGTCCAAGGCCCCATCGCAGGCAGGTTTTGCATCATAGAAGCCATGTTTAGCACGCTCCTCCTCCCGTAGATAATGCTTGAAGTGAGTATTTAGCAAAGAGGTGATATCACTTAGTTTTTTGGGGAAAAGAAAACATTATCATCACCCGATTTGATGCAAATCTTAATAGATGGGAAAACCTCTATTTGCTCTTTTAGGCAGGTAGAGAAAATTTAACACAAAAGCTTGGATTTATTGCCAGTAACTTGTAGATAGCATGTTGCTATATATATGAGAATAGGAGGCTGAGGGGAGACCTTATCACTGTCTGCAGGTACCTGAAAGGAGGTGTAGTGAGGTGGCTGCTGGTCCCTTCTCCCAAGTCCAACCAAGCGCTTCTATGATTTTATGATACCATTCTATGTATTTTCTCAGCTGGTTAATTAGAAGGTGAAATAGGTACTCTACTGCTAAAAAGATATAAATAGCAGTTTGCATTAAATAATCAGCTCTCTTGACATCTGTTTAATGGACTAAATCTCTCACAGATTGTGTTAGGGATTGTCCAATGGAGGCAAGGCTGCTGCAGCTCCATGCCCCCAGGGACCCGCTGCTGAGCATGTATTGCCAGCAGGCACACATACACATGCTGTACAACATGTGTGCATGGATGCATGGGCAGCACACAGAGCAACAGCACTAATGTGGGCACGAGCGGCACTAAAGGTCTCTGTACCTCTCATTGGCTGCTCAGGATGAAGGTCTGTTAGTGGGAAATACATGTGTATATATACACCTGCCTACCTATCTACCTATATAAGTGTGGATCCACCCAGCAGCAGACCTCCCACAGGGCTGCTGTGGCACTAGGAGGGGCTGGGGCAGGGGGCTTTGTTGTCCCTGTGGGGATGCTGGGCCTCCCTGCATCCTTGTCCCCCTGCTCCTGTCACGGTACATGGGGAATAAGCTTTTTGTCACCATGCCTGAACAGGTTATACATCATCCCAAGTATCAGAATTTGAATTTTGAAATTTGATTTTCTTTTATAGATAGCAGTTACTTGAGAGCATGCACAAAAATTTATTTTTAAAGACGTTTTTGCTCGAACAGTTAAAAAATACTAAGAACTGAGGGAAATTTTACTGAATTGAAAATGGAAATAAAATGCTTAGATTAAATACAATTGTGAATGTAGATAGCTGTCTGCAGCAAATCCATAATACCAAAAATAGTTTTAGGATAGCTGGTGAGCTGACTAGAAAGAAAGGGCTTGTGTGAAACAGGGAGAGGAACAGCATGTGCTTGTCATAGAGCTTGTCAGAACAAATTTGTCGCTCTTTTTTCAGGTCTGTGAACTGTGACACAGCTTCTTGCAAACAAGAAGGCTTGAAAGATGCTACAGGAATGGAAACCACAGTATATTTCATATGTTACTAATATAATGTTTGACAGAATAAAAGGACAAAGATCTCATCAAGTCACAGAAACATATGCCTCCTGGCATGCATAGGACAAAGATGTGGAGTTACTACTCTTGGGAAAATATTACATCCCTACTCTTAATGCCTGCATAATTGCAAATCCTAATATACGTACATCTTGAATGTGACAACAATGCTAACCAAAGAAAAGGAAATTTCAATTATGTGGATTCTTCTAGAATGTGGGACACACTTTTTATCCAGAGTCATCTTTCTGTACTGTGCCATGCTTTGTGTGGGACACAAGCAAGCTTGATATACTATATTCAGACACTCCAGAGTAGTAAGATGATAATGCAGAGTTTTCCATCTCAAACCAACAGGCCTGACTTTCTTCTTTTCCTCATTTTATTCAGTCTTTCAGTGTAGTTTCACTGGCATAGAAATGAAGAAATAAAGTTGTGACTCCAACCCAAAGTGTATATACGCTTAAAGAACAGACTTGACAGAAAGGATGTCTTCTGTCAGCTTTTTTTGATAGACAATAACAGGACAATAACGGGACACAGATCTGACTCCAGTAGAGCCTGTGGAGATGCATGCAGCGTAACTCATCTTCCTTACATGTGTCATCCCATTAGCTCCAGAGCAAAACAAGCATGACTTGCTTGGCTGAATTCTGTTTGAGTTCTGTCTTAATGCTGCTCTTCTGATTTGCAGAACAGAAGTTTTGAAGGTTAAATAATTAAATAAATAAATATGAGGAATTTCTATAGATTCTTTTCCATGAAAGTTCAGAGAATGTCCAAAAATGGAGACCACTAGAAAAATTTTGTATGTGAAGGAAATGCAATGTGGCTTTTTGATTACTATTATTTAAGGAGTGGTAATTACTAAGTTTGTTATTCTGATAAACTTAAATGACACATAGTGGTTTAGTTTATTTAAAATACAAACCCATGAAGCTCTTGAAATACATGTTTTCATTTACCTTTATTTTATTTATGCTGGTTTAAATGTCAAGCCAAAGAATACTATCAGAAAAGCTGAACCACATCACATAAACTACCACGGTTCGGAGAGGTTAGATAAGTAGTCATTATTACCTGCTCCATAGCAGCCTTTCAAGAGTCAGGCAGGACAAGTGTGAGGCTGCAGCAAGCTGATCGAGGTGAAGATCAATGACACCAGCAGTTATCAGAGAAGTGTCTGTCTTGGCTGACTATGCTAGTCAAAGATTAGCTTGTCCAAGGTTGGTTATGAAACTGTTGACTTTTTCAAATACCAGGGTGCTTTGAACAAAAGCAAAATAGCAGTTAGAGCTCTGAATTGCAGAGACCCTTCCTCAATATTTTTACTCTGGACTTCTCTGCTTTTCTGCCTACATATTTACACCACAGCCCTCACAGTAATACCTTCAAGCACATAAAGAACACTATGATAATCAAATTCTTGTGCCTACTCCTATGTAGGTATTTCAGCCTAGGTGTATTATTTGTCTGAGTCACCTGTGCAAGCACAAGATCAACTTTTTTGGAGGCACAATGCGTTTCTATTGTGAAGAAGCCGGTGAATCCTAGTGAAGTTGTTATGCAGGGAATGAACATTTCACCTTCCATAACATCATTAACTCTTGAGAGCCCAGACTAATGTTTTTCAAGGAGCCTCTTTCGCCATTGAAATCCTTGCCACAGTACAATGTGTCTGCACAATTTATGAAGTAATTAATATATCTTGTCTCTATTACTATAAGAAAAAGAACATGACTGGTTTAAAGATCAGTGCTATTTCACCAGCTTATCATCAGGGACTCTCCTTTGTTTAAAAACATCACTGTGTCATTTAACATTACCTGTGCAATATTTTATTTTTATCTTTGTACGTACGGCTAGTATTTAGCTAGCAGTTTTCTGAGCAGAGTTAGCTGCTTCCCCTAACATTCTGAGTCCTTGATCTGTTAAAATTGCTTTATGTGTTCAAGTAGATTTGTGGGTTATGAAGAGGTATTTTAGATTTTTTTAAGAAATTGAAATCCTTGCAAGGTGTTTAAAACAAGTACATGTTGGCTCTCAAATTGTTCTGTCATTGCTTCTTGAAGAATACTGCTGAAGTTTTGCTGAAAAACCATATTACTTTCAAGAGCCGTTTTTCCAGACTCAGGGAGTATTTTCGGGATGGGTACTTTAGACATCTTTCATCAGTCTTATCGTTTAGCTCTGTGTTCTCATAGCCCATTTTTAAGAACTCCTATCAATTCAGATTTCTTCAGCTCAGGTCCAAACACTCAGTCATCCTATCCGACTAAGAAGGCCTGCAATAGCCTAGCGTGTCTATGACCACTTCTCATAATTTCCTTTCTGTTTGAAGCACAGTGGTGCTACAAGGATATAGAGGTATTTTGAGGAAACTGCAGGGAGTCAAATTAAGCAAGATTTTCAGTTAAATACATGGGCTATATAGTATGTAATGTCCCTGAAAATGTTTTTAAGTATACTTAACCTGAAGATGTTTATCCCACAGTTATCAAATGACATTGTACCTTGCCTGTGAGGAAATTTGACAACTGCTGAGCAAGTGCAGTGTATCTAGTACCAGAGGAATGTCAGCCTGTCTTTCAGGCACCTCTATATCCAATTCAGGGGCCAAGGAGAAGATCAAACATGTATATAGCAAGGTCCAGGAGGAGAATGTGGTCATTCATAAAGCATTTTTTAGCAACACAGGAATTATTATCCAAGCTTCGGTTAAGTATCCTTGGCTAGCAAGTTTAAACAGTGGGTAGAGTTTCCTTCCAAGAATCATTAAAGCAGGGATGTCACGGATTCAGAATAACTGCTTTGCTTTTGGCCTCTGCTACACAGAAGATATTGTAAGGTGGAGAATCCCAGAGCCTTAAAAAATGTATCACTGTGAACATAACTGAATCCTAGTAAAAGCAGCACAAAATGACAAGTTTTGTCCCCATGTTGTCCAAGAGAACAAGCTGCTTAGTCTACAGCAGCAACACAGGACAGAAGAAAGGAAGGCTCCTTTGCTGCTAGTTTCCACCTGATAGCAAATGTGTGCTGTAGCTTCTTCCCAGATGAAGAAAGTGAGCTGCAAGCACATCTCAATTTACATGATATAATGTGCAGCATCACAGTTACATATGCTTCCAGGTCTGACTTTCCCAACTGTTGCCACAGCCCAGTTGCCTGCCACTGAAGGCCACTTCTGATCTGCAGTGCTGTTAGCTTGAGGCCAGCAATCAGTTTCAGAAGACAGTGCTTAATAACCCTGTAATCACTGGAAAAAGAGGATAAGTGTTTGCTGACAGCATCCCTAGTTACCTGGGGTTTTGGGGGGCAGTGGATTGTATTGAATCCCCCTGCCTCTCTTAAAGTCATATGGCTGGATTGTGCTGCAGGGATAGTTCCACTTCTTATCTCAGTATTGTTCCAGTCCCACTCTGTTAACACTTACATATTCTTTAGAGAAAAATAAATAGTGCATCAGACTATAAAGACCACTATTTCTGAATTGTTTATATTTAAAAAGTATAAACAAGTGTCTTAAAATATTTTCAGAAAATGTGCATGTGTTTACATAACATATATATTATATACATGACATACACATGCTATACATATATGTGTGTGTATTTATATAAAAAACATGTACACATATATAATATAAGATACAAATACCTGTTTGCTTAAGTATGAAAAACAAGTCTTTCTTCTAGTTGTACGGTATAATGAATACTGCAAAGACAACGGTATAAAGTTGGGGAAAATGAAGATAAGATGCAGAGAAGAGAAGGTAAATTGTCTCAACTGGAACCACAGCTCTTCTGGAAAATGACACCGGAGGCTCCAAGGTCAAGAACATTTGTCAAGCTCCCAATAATCTTATGTACGTTATTCAAATCTCCACAAGAGGGCAGTGCATCCCATATATTTTCTATATATTTCCTCCCATACTTCCAATTTCCAAGTAACTGCAGAGAGCTGTAACTTTTGAGGACTAGAGAGCATGCATCACAAGCATTCGAAATCCTAGTTTTAATTATAAGGATTACTTACTATAACTGTGTAAGCATACATGTGTTTGCCTGTAGGGACAAACACAGCTAATGTTCATGACAATAGGCCTAGCAATATCTTGAAAGAAATGCATTGAAATTGGAGCTATAAAGGGACATCATAAACACATTAATAGGTGCTAAGATATGTTTGTAACAGAGCTTAAGGCCCCTCCAGCAAATTTGCATACTTGTAAGAACGGGTGTATTTCCACCCTGCGACCCAAATAAGTTTATCGAGTATGAAACTAAAAACTGGGAGCAAATGTTGTCATATTAAAGGCTTTATTTTTGCCTTCTATCTTCTCAATCTCATCAGGTTTATCAATTGAAGAAAAGTTTTGGCTGTATTTTATCTTACTTTTGCACTCCTTTAAAGGTTTAGTTTTAGCAGCAGTATGAGGGAACACTTTCCTTGTTAAAGAAGCTCAAATATATTGACATTTTAGGTGAAAGTGTACAGAGTGCTTTGCATTATTCATCAGAATGGGGCGAGATACTGGCTCATTCTGCATATACTATGGAAAGGAAAGTGAAATAAGGTGTCCTTGTTTTAACTGGTATAGAATCAGTTTTCTTCTTAGAAAGTAAGTTCTGAGTAGCTCCTCTTTTCAGTAGCTAAACTGCTGCAAGTGCTGTGAGAATAAAGGTGAAAAGACAGTATGTTTTGGTTTTGTGGTAATGTCTTTTCTACAGAAACTAAGGATTTTTGCAACTTCAGAGTACCAGGTGCGTAACGCTGGGAGGAGCAAGTTTTGGACAGCTGACCCAAACTGACCAAAGAAGGTATTCTCTACCATAAATGTCACTGTCTCTATACGAGTGAGAAACTCTCTCGAGACAGCCTTTTTCTCGATGACTGCTGCCCCTCGGGGACCTTCTCCCCATGCTGCTCCATGTGCAGTTCCGCTTTGCGTGACGTCTCCACGACAGTGGTGACAACGCCGCCGGCTTGGGACGGCTGCGCTCGCCGTGCGCGCCCTCTGGTGGCCGCTGCTCGTAGCGCGCTTTTTGGACGCAAGTGTTCTGTTTCTTGTTTCATATGTATTGTTTTAGTATTATTTTAATTATTATTGGCAGTAATGGTATTAGCATTAGTCTCAAATGTTTTTATTAAATCCATTTTATATTTAAGCCTCTAGGTCTTCTTTTTCTTTCCCAATTCCCCTTTCCCTGGAAGGAACTAGGACTACACTGCCCAGTGTTTAGCTGCTGGCCGGGGTGGGACACAGAGAAAGGGAAAATGTCACCCTGTGGGCAAAAATGAGAAACAGAGGAAACAAAACCATCAGTGTTGCAGTGCTGAAACGTTTTGAAGGAGAAAAAGCCATTAAACCTCCATAGAGGGTTTCTAATTGGTACGGTCTATTTGTAAAGGTAAATGATGGGAAGAGGCTTTATTGCCTTTATTTTCTGAAGCCATGTGGGCTTGGGGAGGTGAGAAAGACCTGCAGCCTATTTAAGTGTTTTCTGAAGTCTCCAGGAACATTTATTTCCCAAGTCATAAGCTGACATGGCTTTCCATCAGATGAACAAGCTGCTGTTACAGGTATGAAGATGGCAAAATCCAAAGTGCTGTCAAGGAGAAGGTGGTAAGAGTTCTGGGGTACCAACATTGCTTTTGTGCTGTGGGTGTGTGGTAACGCAGAAGTCTACCAACATGTGAATTATCTGAATACAAACAACAGCCAAAGCAGCTATCATGTAGATTTTGGAAGTGGAGGAAGCAGTCAACATGAATTCTGCCAAGCAATAAGGTGCTTAGTGCAACACAATATCTACTTTTGATCAGATAAGGTGCACCTTTTGTGCCTAGCAAGCCCACATTTCCAGAGATCTGAGCCTCTCTTTGAGATGTTTGCTCAGTATCTAGGCAGTGGTTTATTTGTCTGTTGATTGCATTCCTTACAGCAGATATCTAGAGATTTGCTGCTGCTTCCAGCTTTTGCACAGAAAGGGCTCCATGTTTCTAAAATGAAACTGGCTGTTTGTGAATATAACTATTTACAGACATTCTCCAACTGCAGTTAGCCTCTTGCAAAGACTAACTTCCTGGATCTTTTTCCAACCTTTCACTTACTGTATTTCTCCCCCTGCTGTTGCTGACACAGAGGTTACTTCTTCAGTCTCTCTCTGTATGTTGAATCCGTTTATATCTCCCTTAGGTCCCTTCTCCTTTGACAAGGCTGCTCACGTACAGAACAGAGAAGCCAAACCTTTGATTTTCCTCAGATTTATGGCACTCCATAAAGCACTTCCCCATTTTTCTGGTACCTCACTATATCCAACATCAGCAGTTAAGGGTGTGGAAGATACTGGGGAAAGTTTCAAAGGACAATAAGCCTTGGCAGCTCCCAGGAGGAGATGATGCTCATTTTACTTCTTCATCTGAGTAATTCTGGCATGCCAGTGCCAAGTCATATGGGAAATGGTGTAGAAACTGAGGAAAGAAGATCATCTGTATTCCAGTGCTGAAAATTTCTGCAGAAGGAAAAAAAAGATTGACTGCAGGACATCATCATGAGCTAAGACAGTCAAGCAAGGGTTGAGGTATTTATTTATGCTAAAAGCTAGAAGGGTACTCTGGCAGCTTTGAACTTCTTGTTTTATAATTAAAAAGGCCTGAGAGTCTTCTCATTTGATAACTTTTTTCCAATTGTTTAGACTTTAAGGAAAAATAATAGAAGTCATAAGACTTGCAACCAAGTCATGAAAGATCAGGAGTTCAGTAGGAATCCAGACTTCAGATAGGCAGGGTTTTTTTGTCAATAAAAAAGGAAGCTTAAAAAAATAAAGGTATTTCAGCTAAGCATTATGCTCTACTCTATTATGTGTTACATAATTACCCCTTATAGGTTTGACAAGAGAACACTTGCAAAAAATTAATCCAGAAGCAAGATGAATATTATGACTGAAATTTTGCTCTCAATAACTCCTTTTAAGCCTATGAACTGGAGCATAAGTGAGGAAAGACAGTATAAGATTTATTCCAATAAGTAGGTCCTCTCTTTCTCAGGATGAAATTAATTACTAAGTATGATAACCTAGGCTTATATCCTAATCATCCTTGTGAGAGTTTTATAGAATTTTTATTTGGGGCACTTAAGAGAACTGCTGCTTTACCTAAATCTAAAAAAATTGCTAATAAAACTGATTCTCCTAATGGACTTTGCCAGGACAAGATACTCTCAGAATATCTTAAATCAGCTTCTCTGGAGGAACTTGTCAAGTTATTGAAAAAGAGATTAGTGTTACGTGCACTTTCAGCAAAGTGATGCTAGAGGTCTTGACAAGGTATTTGTGACAATTCAGGCCAAGGAATCATACTTTTGACTGATGCAGCTGTGACAGCTTTTAAGAGTAGACTAGGCTGGTAGTCTAAGAAGTTGAAAGAGAGCCACCAACTGCAAATGGCCCTGCCCCCAGAGGAAAATGAGGTCTGCTTCTGGTCAGCTCCAACAGCAGCAGCCTTCAAGAGATTCAAGTTGGTGGAAAAAAGAGAACAGAGGTGAGAAAAGATGTTAGAAATGGAATTATTAATGATATAGTTTGAAGCAAACTGTTAACTGTTGCCAACAGCCAGAGGGGTTTGTTGAAGGGCCATACATGAGCTCGTCTTTACCTTAACGTTGAGGACTGCTTAATCGGGGGGGGGGGGGGATGTTGGACAAGGTGAGCTCTAGAGGTCTCTTCCGACCTCAGCTATCCTGTGATTCTGTGAGTTGTCAATAGGGCAAAGTGAAAAAGGGCCAAGCTCCCTCCCTGACTCTGCGATAGCCTCTTCCAAGACGGTAGCAGGCAAAGCTCCCCGGTGAATTCCCACTGGCAACACCCCAGCAGGCAAGGCGGAAGAGGCCAGGCTCCAAGGCAGTTCTGGCAGGCCCTACATGGCAGCATCAGGCTGACTACAGTGGGGCCAAAGGACTCTCTAGCTTATGGAGGCCTGCCTCAAGCATTTCAAGAAAAGGAAGAACAGGGCAATCACACAGTGTCACTTCCCTTTAACCCTCCTCCACCCTCTGACCATTTTAAATTTAGGGGTTTTCCTGAGTCAGTTGGTTTTTTTGCCTATTTAGTAACCTACAATGGATTTCTTTTTCAGGTGCTTTTCCAGTCTTTCTGTGGACTCATGTATTATATCATACTATGTGCATCCACAACATCCTTGGTAAGGTGTCCTCCAATTATACTGTGAGTTATGAGAAGAGATACTATTTTTCCTTGGGTTTGAGCCTGGATCTCATTAACTTGTGTATTGGATTTGCATGGCAAGGTTTTAGTAGCAGGGGTGCTACAGAGGTGGCTTCTGTGAGAAACTGCTAGAAGCTTCCTCTGTGTCAGATAGAGCCTATGCCTCTGGCCCCAAGATGGGCTAACTGCTGGCCTAGGCTGAGCCCAGCAGTGATAGTGGCACCTCTGAAATAACGTATGTAAGGAGGAGAAAAAAACCTGTGCAACTGCAGCTGGTGAGAGAAGTGAGAATATGTGAGAGAACCAACTCTGCAGATGCCAAAGCCAGTGAAGAAGAGAGGGGGTGAGGTGCCAGAGCAGAGATTCCCCTGCAGCCTGTGGTGAAGACCATGATGAGGCAGGCTGTCCTTCTGCAGCCCATGGAGGCTAATGATGGAGCGGATACCCACTTGTAGTCTGTGGAGGACCCCACACCAGAGCAGGTGGATGCCTGAAGGAGGACATGACCCTGTGGGAAGCCCACACTGGAGCAGGCTTCTGGGAGGACTGTCTCCCCTGGGAGGAACCTTGTGCTGGAGCAGGGTAAGAGTATGAAGAGTCATCCATCTGTGCCTGTCCCCACTCGGGAGGAGGAGGAAGAAAACTTGAGAGTAAACCTGAGAGGAGGGGGGAGCGTGTTCTAAGATTTGGGTTTATTTCTTATTATCCTACTCTGATTTGATTGGTGGTAAATTAAACTAATTTCCCCAAGTTGAGCCTGTGTTGTCTGTGACGGTAATTGTTGAGTAAGCTCTCTGTGTCCTTATCTCAACCCATGAGCTTTTTGTTACATGTTCTCTCCTCTTTCCAGCTGAAGAGAGATGTGGTAGAGTGGCTTGGGTGAGCACGTGGCATGCAGCCAGCCTCAACCCACCACAGCTTAATATGTTATTTCCCAATTCTTTCTCCGGCAAAGGCAGTGAAACTCATCCCTATCAGTCAATTGAGTAATTTTGTAGACCTCTTTCCTACCTACCTTACATTGTCTCTTTTCTGATCTGAAGAGCCCTAAACCATTTAACTAGTAAGGTTTTAAATTCATACATTAGATTACGCCATTCTCTTGACCCTTTCCAGTTCTTATCTGTGATGAAGAGACCAGAAGTGCACAAAGTGAAAAAAAAGGTGTGGGTGAACCATAGATTTGTACAATCTGAGCTGATGCATGGAATTACTTATTAGGATTCATAGTAGTCACTGCTGAGCAGCACTGTTTTGTTGACAAAACTGTGACTGGATTTCCCCATGTATATTACTTCATACTTACCAAGGCTGAATTTCATCCTCAGCTGTAATGCACACCTTTGGGTGTGTAGCCTATATCTTAAGCATCTTAGAGAAACACCACTCTGGTGGGTTTCAGTGTAGACCTCAGGTTGTTTTAAACACTTTGAACTGGAAAAATGACCAAAAAATTATCAAGTGACTTTAGGATGGTCTCTGACCCTCTTGTGCATCAGCATAGATGGGGACGCTTCAGTTGGACCCACCCATGGGCCAATGTCCTGGCCTTGGCCTGTGACCTACCCAAGGAAGGTGCCCAATGCCTGACGCTGTATCTGCCCCAGTGCCCCTGGCTGCCCTGCTCCTGGCTGGGGCTGTAATGGACCTTGGCTGTCAGCCCTCTTCAGAAATGCATTGAAATTTAAAATTGTATGTATTTGGTTCATCTGTTGGGCAAGGAGAAGGATTCCAAGTTAGCCAACATCTCATTCAATTATTGCTGCTTTTAAAATTTGTGTGAAGGAGATGTGCCAATGCCAACTTCTAAGATATATATACACATAAAAAAAGTGAACTGGTATGCAAAGGAAAAAAATCAATCTTTGAAATGCTTGGGAAAAATAAGAGACTTAAACCAACAGAGAAGTCTAAAAAATAGCACAATAAGAATGGGAAACAGATTCATTTTATTTCGTAACTTGGTTTTCCTTCTCTCTTCTAAGCTTGGAATCTTCTCACACATGGCCAGTGCAAATAAAGGAAAGAATCTTAAATCATGCCTTTTTTATGTGGTTTTTTTTAATTATTATTATGTATACAAAAAATCCAAGCACATTCATAGATAAAATTGCTAAACAATAGTTTAAAAAAAATCACAAAACAAAATCCAAAACAAAAAAAAAGCAAACAAAGGCCTATACATTCATGTCTTTTAGGGAAAATTACATTAACCACAGAGGCAATCACTTATGCATGTTGTCCAGGACACATATTCCCCAAACCAAAGGCAATATAGACATGAACTTCTTAATAACCTCTCAAATGACAATCTATACTTGTATTTATATATTTATATATATACACATATATGTCAACTCACACCTACTGACTGAGAAGGGTTGAAGTCTTGCTACCTTATGGTTCCCCAGAGGGACAAGTTTCCAGTGTCAAAGAACCGTTTGTCGGGCTACTTTAATGACTTTGTCTCTTCCTGATTAAGAACACCTACAAAACTTCACAGTATACATTGTCAGACTCATAAGATTGCAGTCATTGGGTTCATTTCTGTATTCCTTTCTCAAGGAACAATCCTGCTGATCCAAATGGGAATTTTGCCTAATCTGAGCTAACAAGAGGCTAGTTAGTAAATTGGCATGAGGAGGTACCTAAAGAAGGCATCCTTCCTGTTCTCTTTTAGACAGTGTCAGTAGAGGGATGAAGGGCTTTGAAGATCCAGCACAAAGCTGGAGAGAAGAACATTTTCAGTCAGCTGCACGCATCTTTTCTGTCTTGCATAAGAAGCAATTCAGTATTTTTCAAAATACATCAGTTGATGTCCAAAGTGCAGTCTCAGCGCTTTTGGCTCTATTTGGTGTCAGTTACAGTTCAGGCACATTGCAGCACATTTTAGGGGACACTAAACACTTGAGGATCAGGTTCAAGGGAAAACAAAGTAAAAATCTGCATTAGAGCTAGGAGAAGTGATGGTTTTCATTGTAAAAATAATTGCATGTTTAAAAAAAAGAATAAAGATATTTCAGTATAATCTTTCAGTAAAAATCTTTCTTCTGCCACAGTGAAACACTGAAAACAGTTTTGATAGTGAGAAAGCTGTAATTCTGTGAAAGTGGGTGTTGAAGGGACTTGAACAACAAGATGAAACTGCTAAGTTAATAGGCAGATTTGCAAAACATAGGTGAAGTAGCCGAGTTTCTGCCTGACTGATGTGGGACAGCTGGGACAGCTTAGGAAGAGCCATTGTACTTTCTTTGGAGGTCCTGGCATAAGCAAGCTTTTTCAGAGTGTGTCCTAGCGCTGACACAGGAGCTTAGAGCCCTGGACTCACACAGGAACATATTCAGTGGGCTCCTCTCTTGGAGCATACATGAGGTGATTTAAAGTAGCAATCCCGTCTCACCACACATACACACCCAGCATACAGGCTGATAATGCAAGGTAGATACCAGACAAGTTGATTGGAAGGTATGGATGGCCTTGGGATCAGAAAATATGCAGATAATTAAAACTAACACCATGAAATGCTGCAGACCACTTCAGATGGCTTTTGAATGGCAGTACTAGGTTCACGCACATATATATCCTGCTCAAACAACTCACAATACTTTAGTAGGATATACAAATATCTCACAATTGGTTTTGTGGTTATCCAGCCTCTATCATGAAGATGGCAATTAGTGGGTGGAAAATTATTCAGTCATATCATACAAAAGAAGAAAGACAGATTTTAATGGCCTTGGGTTTTGGCCTTTATCTAGGTGGAGCAGCTCATAATTCAATATAGGTCTGGTCAAGGCAGACTGAGAAAGTGGTGTCTGAACTAGCTATCCATTAAGCCAAAGGCAGCCTCCTACTCAATATTGGATGGAGTCTCAGCTGCTGCAAAAGGATATCATATAGCTTTGTCTCACTTATAAGGGGAAACTTGTCTGGCTCTGTCAGAGTCGTTTTGACTTCATGTCAATGAGGGCCAAAGGCAGGTAAAAAATTGTAAATATTACAGGAAAAACTTTGCCTTCATCTGTCTCCAGTACACACTCTGCAGCAGTTGTCTTTCCAAGCACACAGGCAGTTTCTGAGATGTGAGAAGAATTCAAACATGACACAGTATATGCAAACAAGCTAAAGAAGGATATTTCAAAGATGAGTCCCACATGACTGCACAATCAACCTGCTATAACCTATTTCCAGGGTATTTGGTACATCTCCCATTTTCAAGCCCTGCTTTCATTTTTTCTTGTTTCTGTTTGTCCACTTGAAAGAAGTACATTTCTGACATCTGGACATAGGGACAGGTTTTCAGCTGGTTTCTGCTGGCACAAAATCACTCCAGTCTGTGGTTGAATTCTCATGCATTCAGCTGAAAATTTGGTCAATAACCTACACCATCACCATAAGGAAGACAAATGCACTGTCCACGCACTATATAAAGCTAAATTCTCTGCTGAGGGTGATGTTGCTTCTACATATAGCCTATAGTGAATTGGTGAAATTAGCTTGTTGATACCAATCACATACGAGCAGCAGCATTATTACTGTAGATCAGTGTGAGAATGGGTCAATGGCTCCTCCCTGGAAGTGTTCAAGGCCAGGCTGGATGAGGCTTGGAGCAACCTGATCTAGTGGAAGGTGTCCCTCTCCATGGCAGGGGGGTTGCAACTGGATGATTTTAAGGTCCTTTCCAACCCAAACCATCCTATGGTTCTATGTTTCTATGAGAAAATGTTTTCTTAAATTAGCTGCTCCATACTGTCCTGGGAAATTAATAACTACAGGAAATTAAAATATAATCTACTCAGCAGCTGAAGTAGTCTCAAATATCATTAGCTCTATCTTTCCTTTCATTGTATGAGATAGTTTGCTATATAACATTGAAATAAATAATATGAGTCAATCTAACCTTTTTAAAGGTTATTGTGGTTTGGTTCTGGTGAACAGCTGGGTGAGTATTGTGGTGAATTCACAGTGGCTATACATTACGCATTAATGGTAAAATGACAAGATATTTTTACTCATTCTTTTATACAAATACAACAAGATAGAAAGCAATGCATTAAAAAAACCAAATCCATTGTGCATTGCTTAGAAGAATAACTCCCTTATTCCAAATCCAACTGCAGTGTATGCTCTGATTCATATACAGCATTGTTTCACATTCACTGAGAATCACAAGCTTTTGGTTAAACACTGAGAACATACAACCTGTTTTAAAACTATCCCTTCATTTTATGCAGTAGGATTGATTCCAGGCCAAACCCTAATTTTAAAAGTTAGGTTTGCTTCAGTGCCTTCTTAAATATACTCAGTTCCTTTAAAGCTCCCATTTCTTACCAGAAAATACTGAAGTAGGATGCACAAGCATGCCTTGAGTTCTGTCACTGGAGCATGGTTATTTTGAAGATAGCCATTCAAAAAGAAATGCTTTCCGTGTCTACTCACGGATCTCACAGGTGTCTTTCTTCTGGGAATGTCTAAGTCTAAAAAACACTTTCTTGCCTTTGCAAATAGACCTTTACTCCCTCTAACCCCTCCATAGGTCCACTAGACATCGATCTGGCTGACATGGTCCTGCCAGAGAATAAGCTTTCTCTTCTGTTTTCCAAACTGTCGCTGAGCAGTACCTTAGGGCGGAACACTTGCATGAACTTCTGGTAGAATTCTTTGGATGCAAAATAATAAATGAAAGGATCTATGCAGTTGTTGAGGCAACTGAGGCACAAGGTGAGCTTGTAGGCAGGGTACAAACTTCTACCATAAAACAGGCGGATGATCATATGCACAAGTAGGATAAAGTTATTGGGAGCGAAGCAAGTGACGAAAACCAAAAGGACTATCATTGCCAGGTATATGGATCTAGTTTTCTGGCTGTTACCGTATCTGTTCGATGTCTGAATAAGCTTCCGAATCGTGCCAATATAGCATCCAACTGTCACAACAAAGGGGATCAGGAAGAGCACAACAAATAACGTGAGGAGAAAGACTACCCAGGCTGTGAAATTGGGCAGCATATCCCATTTGAGGACGTCGAAACAGGTTATAATTCCCAATTGTTTCACTTCATAAGTCAGATCTGTGCTTTCCAGTGGGTAGAAAGCCAACAGCAAGAAAAGCCACATACCTAGGCAGGCAGCCAGGGCGTATCTTTTTCTTCTCCACTTGATCAAATTCATGGGATAGACCACACCCATGTACCGCTCGATGCTGATACAGGTCATGGTCAGTATGGAAGAGTACATGTTGGAGTAGAACATCACGGTCACGAGGCTGCAAAGAGTCTTGCCAAAAGTCCAGTGATTGCTTTGGATGTGATAAGAAATCTGGAAGGGAAAGCAGCTGGCCAGCATGAGATCCGTGATGCTTAGGTTGATCATGAATATAACGGAAGGTGTTTTGGGTTTGATGTGCCAGCAGAGTACCCAAAGGGAGAATAAGTTGCCAGGGATACTGATCATAGCCACCAGTGTATAAACAACTGGGAGTGTGATGGAGATAGCTTTATTCTGGAGCATTGCTAGCGTTTCAGCATCCAGTTGGGATCCGTTTTTAACCATTATTCACTAGGGAAATGTTGATCACTACAAACCAAATGGATCATATCATGAACACTTGGCTTAAAAACCTAGAGGACAAATGTCAAGAGAGAAAAGCAGTATGTCAAAACAGAAATTAGGAACATACTTTTATTAATCAAACTAAGAAAACGTCCTGTGTAGTTTGACAGATTATCTCTGAATGAACTAAATCCATTAAAATTATCACTTGCAAACTCTGTCCTCCCTCCAAATCATGATAATGTTTTACCAGTTTCACTTCTTCCTACATTTGAACAGCTACTTTTTCCCTACTGAATGGCTTTCTGATACTTTTTGCAATCTACGTATTTTCATTACATTATTGTAACAAAGAAATTGTATGTCACAAATTGGAAATAAATTGATGCCTGAGATCATTATGCCGTAGGATATCCGTGAGCTAAATTGATCCTATCTACTCTGAATGCCATGACTGTGCTTCTTGTAACATACAATATTTTATGACTTCCTCCCTACCCACCCACTCCCCCACAAATAAAGAGTGATCCATTTCAAGTAAATGCTGGAATTTGTTTTTTCAGTTGAGGAAAGTAGAACCTGGAATCAATTGTTCTTAGTATGTTCCTGATATAAAGAACATATAAGAAAAATATCATATGTAATTAAGAACCAGGTTGACAGATTGCAGTTGCCTGGACTCTTTTTACAGACTGAAGGGACTAGGCTAAGGAAGTAACAACCTCTCTTCTAACAAAAAGAAAAGCTATTGAGTTTAAATTTCTGCAATATGTAAGTTATTTTAAAAAATTTCTGTTTGCAGCTGTCTTATTGGCACCACCTGTAATTCTGCAAAAGTAGTTTCAGTTTTGCAGTCTGCAAAGCAAAACCATGCTTGTACTCCGTGGCCTATATGGGTCTTTCTTTGCAGACATAATAATTTATGGTTTAGCTTATTTGTTTTATCGAGCGTAGCAGCATTTGGCAGCTGCAAACAAGAACTCACGCCTCAATCTGATACATGTGCTTACTTCCATTAAACTGTGAGTACAGGTAAGCAGTGTCACAGAAGTATTGGGCTGAAAAACTGAAGAAATGGCAATGAATGTTGCAAAAAGGTAAAGGACAGAGCAACAGTAAGTTCTGTGAAGAGTGACAGCGGTGAAAAGAGTGTCTGGCCAACGCAGCCGATAACTCTGAGTGTGTCTGTGCTGTTATAATAAAAGAAGGGCAGAGAGTGGGTTCAGGCACACGCTCCTGGACTCTGACCACCCACACTGTTTAATCCAAGCATCTCTGCAAGATGCACCTGCTGTAGGAGGATAGATTAAAAAAAACACACACAACGTAAGTACAGTCAGTTGGTGTCACTTAACCTCAAATCTCATTAAATAAGACCTTTATTTTAATTTAATTTTATGATAATAGCCCTTAAGCAGTATAATAGGTCAGTCCCTCAGAGAGGTGAGCCTTCCATACTGGGTAACTCTATCTGGAAATGTGAGATGTGTACATCTGATTCGTGTAAATATGGGACAATATTGAAGCAAGATGATGAAATATAATCTTTTTTGTATAACCGTAAGCTTAAGCAACTGTACATAGTTTTTATATCTTGTGAAAGACACTGGGTGCATTTCTTGATAAACTATTTCAACCCAGTTTTGCTGATAACCGCATAGTGTTGCAGAAGAAGATATCAAGAACGCATGGGCAGAACCTAAGTTTATCTGAAGGACAAGCTGAGGAGGGCTGCTAACTTCACCCAACGACCACCAGATGGGAGCAGATAAGACCCCAAGTGATGAAGAGAGCATGCATCATAGAAAATACACCTATTCTAGGAAGCCATCTACATAAACCAACCTTTTCTCGAAAATAGCCAGGAATACGTATTAGTATAGGAAATACAAACCGAATATAAGAATATATGGTGTGCGTGTTGGTGGAGCGCAGGCTCCCCGCGCACCCAGCGTTGTTTACTTGCCTTTATTCACTTAATAAATTGAAATTGCTGGACTGTTTACGGTCTGAGCCTTGATCTTTTATCACAGAAATAACCATTCTGACAACTTTGTGAGTTCAGATGGAGGATCCTACGGAATAGCTTGCTAGACATTTCTCCGAATAACTGTTGTTGGCTCCTGGTACCTGGCAAAGGTGAAATCTTTGCTGAAGGCAGTAGTGCAATAAAGAGATACTCAACAATAAGAGTATACTGAGTGTAGATCCAGAAAAAGCACAACCCCGGCATCAAGAAGCTCAGTAGGGGCTTATTTCTGTTGTTCCTTGTTCTGATCAAGATGACATAGTGCTTCAAATATCAACTAAAAATATTCAGTAGTGAGAGTCAGTATCAGACAAGTAATGACAATTGATGTTGACAGTCTTTCAGAAGCTTTTCGCTGAGCTGTTGGAAGTCCAGAAAAAGGCACAAGAAAATAAGAATTACAAAGACATCAGAGATGAGTTCCTAATATATCATGCACATGACACAAAGCAAACGTTCTAAGTAAGGAGCACATCACATGATCACAACTGCAAAAATCCTTTAAGCAAATCCATTGAAGATGAAATTCTGTTCTTTCCAGTGAAGCTATATCAAGATTAAGTCTTCAGTTTTCAGGGGAACTTGAAAAAGCCTCACTGACACAAAGGTCTTGGTAAAAAAACTTAATAGTATTTATCCTCTGTCTATGACTTACAGTAGTAAAAACCCCTATTCATGAAGTCTATTGCCTCAAAAATTCTTCTCAAGTGGCAGCCTTTTGTGCCTAACAACACCCAACTTCCCAAAACAAAGAGAATTCTTTTTCTTTATTGACATATCAACAGATCTCCACTAATAAGCCTTTGCAAATGAAAGATTTTTGCTCCCAGACTAAGGGATCTCACCTCTAGATACTATTCCTATGGAAATTCTATGTGCTTGGGAGGTAGGAGTGTGGGTGAAAATTTCCATTAAAATTTCCATTAAAGCTTTCACACCCGTCCTAAAGATATTAAATACACCTTACATTCCTTTTTTTCTATTAGAGCTAATCAAAAACGTGTTTTCTTACAAACTTGCTTTTTCTGAGAGCATATCCTGATAAGAAGCAGATAAAAAAGTGCATGCATAGATGCTGCGGTGTGCAAAACAGTGTCAGGATTTGTGGCCTGGCTACAGGCAAATTTTATGCACTTGTGGAACACTAACCTCAGTAAAACACAAGTGCCTTCCAAATGGAGGCACCTCTTGAACAGGGCTTCAAAGGCACCAGACTTTGTGTTCAGGTGCCTACAAGAACTCTCTGAAAAGGGTAAGTTCCCTTGGCATGGTTTTCAGCAAGGAAGGTGTCCATCACAAGAAGCAAAAGAATGATGCGATGGTCATCTGGAGTCTTCAGCAGGGGAGGAGGGTGCATGCAAAGCACACAAGACTGTTGTGGCAAATCATTATTGAAGGCAGATAGCCTCTTGGGGAAATACAGAGTACAGAAAACCCTTCCAACTTGCCTTTCCTTTTTCCAAATCCTTCTGGGGCTCTAATCCTGAATTCCTTGTTCAGGAAAGCCTTGGCTAGCAGAAATTCCTGCTCTGAGTCAAACTTATTTGTGATGCTTTGCTTTTTGAATGCCCAGGTTAAGCTGCTGGAACAACAATGTGGCATTTCAACTTACTTTAACTCTCTTTATTGTGTTTCTTTGGGTTTAGTGAACACTGTATTTATGTTTTCATCTTGATCAGGGTAACTTTAAGTTCCTCCCCCACCGCAACCACAGTCTCTGTCTTGTCTCTTGTGGTTTAACTTGAAAATGTCATAAATCGAGCAAGAAAGTAATGTTTGTGGGATGAGAATTAGATTCCCCTCACATTTTATGAGTTACTTCCTTTCAATTTCAGGTTTCCAATACAATTCAAATCAGTGGAGCTTGCATGGTTCATCTGCAAGAGAAACTTTGCTATAGGATAATTTTAAAACATCAGCCCTCAGCTAAGGTTTCATATGCATAATCTGTAAAAATATATTTCTGTCCCATAAATATCCCTGTTAGAAAGACATGGGCTTGATTTTATTGGGAAGAGCTGTACTTAAAGTATGACAGACAAATGGACATATAAAAACCAAAAAAACCAACAATAAGGATTCTTAAGGTAAGAAGATCTTATTGATTTACATCAATCCTCAAGCTTCTGACATAGAAAGAGAAATGTTAATGTTTTTTGCTTGCCTCATTTCTGAAACATTTAGTGAATGGAGTAACCCCTGATAAACCCAGGTAGGATTCTGTTGCTTCTCTTCAGACTTACTGGCTCATGGCACAGAAAGCTCACTTGGATATTCAGTAATGCCAGGTTTTCATCCAAGCTGTAACCATAAGCAAAGGTGACAGCTGCTTAGAGCCTTTTTGAAAAGACGATGTCAAATAAAACATTAAAGGATATACTGAATCAAACAGTAAAGGATCAGAAGAGGACTGTGTTATTTCTTCGACATGGAACAGTAATAATAGAGATTGTCTTCTTTCCTTTTTAGGGGATTACTAAATAAAACTGATGTGTTTCCTCTCTTACATCTATTCTCTTCCTGTTGGCGATGTCAGCTGTACCCATGAAAAAGACTGAAAAGCCTGTGAGCCAAACGAAAACCAGAATTATCTTCTTATAAAAAAGTTTTGTGATCTGTGATGTTAAAATAAATCTCAAAACGTATCATGCAGGAGAAAGCCTTCCAAAACCTATTCTGTTTCACTACCTGTCGAAACACAATTGGGTATAATAAAAAGATACTATTTCATAAATTCTTTGATATTATTACACTTTTGGAAAGACCTCCTTCCAGTTGAAGAATTAGGATGGTATGTTTCAGATTACAAGAAAATCAAATTGAAATGCAATTTCAGCTCAACTGTAGACAGATTCAGAATAAAGTCTAATGAAAGCACAGATTGTAGTGTAACCATTTATGCAAATCATATTAACAGTTTTCAATCAATGCAAATAAGGCTAAAGAATGTATTTTGTTTTTTCCTCAAAAGTCTGACTTTTAAAATATATTATTTTTTAAATTTTTTTTACTTGCTTTGTTTATTACTGTTACAAAGCAGCAACAAGAGCTAAAGGGTTTGGATAGTTTATTTCTACCTAGATGTAGCTAAAACTGGTGAAAACTTAAGGATCCTCAATGTACCATGTTCCTGCTGGGGATTCAACCCTTCCTGGACTGTCTGAATTGTAAGATGAAAGAATATTAGACAAGCACAGAAAACAGATATTTAATTTCTATTTTAGACTGAATATGAAGAGAAGAAGAAGCCAGGAAGGCAGAGGCCAGGGGGCAGTCATCTTGAATTGCGGGAAAACTGACAAACACTTTGATATTCGTACCACCTGGATTACTGTGTCCAACTCTGGAGCCCTCAGGATAAGAAAGATGTGGACTTGTTTGAGTGAGTCCACAGGAGGGCCACAAAAATTATCAGAGAGATGAAAAACTTCTTCTCTGAAGAAAGGCTGAGAGAGTTGGGGTTGCTCAGCTTGCAGAAGAAAAGGCTCTGGGGAGACCTTACTGCAGTCCTTCGGTACTTAAAGGGGGCACTATAAGAAAGGTGTCGACAGACTTTTTATCAGCCTTGTTGCAATATGAAAAGGGGCAATGGTTTTAAACTAAAGCCAGGTAGATTTAGGCTAGATAGAAGGAAGAAATTTTTCACAATGAAGGTGGTGAAACACCCGAACAGGTTGCCCAGAGTGCTGGTAGAAGCCCCATCCCTGGAAAAGCTCAAGATCAGGTTCGACGTGGCTCTGAGCAACCTGATCTAGTTGAAGATGGCCCTGCTCACTGCAGGGGAGTTGGACTAAATGACCTTTAAAGGACCCTTCAAACCCAAATCATTCCGTGATTCTATGATATTTAGACAGAGTAAGGGACTTTTATAAGTTCCTTTTATAAGGAACAAGAAGCAAAAGTGCTCTTTCTGTAGCACATCTCAGTTGCTGTTCTTAAAGAATCATTGATGCGATTCAGAGAAATTCTTCTGCAAATGTTCAAGTTCACCAAACTGGCAAATGTAAATGAGTGCATCTCTGATTGTGTGTTCCTTAAACTGAACACGGGCTTTACCAGAAGAGGTTGTAGTTTTTTTCTGGATGGTTCTTTCTCACCCTTGCAATAAACATTGATGGAAATTTTAGTTTATAGTGTTACATCTCCCCATCTCTAAAAGCCAAGCAAAAAACCCAAATCTGAAAACATCTAACTAGCTGTCATATTCCTGACCTTCTGTGTCATTTAATTTTAGGAAAAAAAAACCCTGTTCTTTATTTTTATTGTTTACTGAATATTATTCAGATAAAGTACATAAGAAAATCATATGTATGCATTCACTGCAAAAGATGGTGCATTTTTTACAGAGAAAGAAGATCCAACTTGTGGAGAGAAACTTCAGTCTTTATCTTAGTATACCAAGTCAAAGTAAACCCTATGGTGGTTATAGCTCTGACCTCAAACATTTAGGGCAAGGTAAAACAAAAGTGTCTTCTGTCCACAAGGATTTCACATTGAGAGGTAAAACAAACCTCTGGTTTTTTCAGTAAGAAAACGTAGAAGGTTACCAGCCTGATGAGCTTTTTAGCTGCATCAGTCTAGAAGAAAGCACCTTTATTCAACAGTAAAGAAAAATAATCCCATCATTTCTGCCTATTAGAGAGTGCTTCTTTTCTCCAGCCTGAAAGAGTGCAAGGGGGCAGTTTCCAAAATTCAAGGAAATAAGTCTTACTAAGTGTGAAATCTGACATCACAAGGAAATACTGTACCAATTCTTCAGAACTAGCTAAGCAGTAACACTAACTGTAGACAGCTACCGTTACATTTCCTGTGTCTGTCCTGGGCTATGCAGTTTTGCTGATAGTTGAATTTTTGTTCACTTCAACCTTCACCTTTGCTAACCATAAATTAGCAAAGTCAGGATTCTGTGCTGGTGTTAGCAAAATTCACCCTAACTTAGATAAGGTTTGCATAAACACAGCCACTAGGATCTGTGTCAATAACCCTGTTCAGAGTGAGGCTGGTCAACGTGGTCTTAAATAGTTCATTTCTGCAGTAGTCAGGTTTATGAAATTAGTAAGGCTGTGGACCAGTATTGACAAAATCCTCACAGCATCTGAAGGGTGATTCTATGAGTTTGGGTGCTACTTACATTACAAAATGAAGCAGTTTGCAGTTTTCCTTTTTGATACGGAAGATAGTCAGCTTTTAAAAAACCTGTGAGCAAAATCTTAGGTCAGTTCAAACTCAGATTGTGTAACTACACTGATAGATAGTCTAGGCTGGTTTAAATTTCAGTCAGTGTAAGCATCCTAAACCGGATTTAAAGGGGTTCCAGTTGTATGGGCTAATAACTAGAATATTTTATATAGAGAGATATATATATGCTGTTTTTTCCTACATACACAAAATTTGTAAGCTTAATTTTTTCAAGCCTGATAAGAATTATCAAGGCTAAGGCAACTGCTTTGAAGAATTCAACATAACAGCTCAGGAATTAGTTCTACAGGACTTACACTCCTCTGCAGTCCCTGCCCATGTGCATGCTCTTATTTTCCAACAGCACAAGATAATTTGCCTCTAGGTGAAATAATGCTGTCTTGCACGTACGACGGAGGAAGAGCGCACATGCGAGCAGTTACTGAAATATTGCTGACAAATGGTGAGAAACTTTGACTTAATTAGATCACAGTTTCTCTTAGGTGGCTTATGGCCATGAACAACAAGCTTTCAAAGCTCATTTTAACCACTTTGGCAGGCATTCTGGTTAGTGCAGAGTTATCCTGTGCCAGAGGGCCCTCCTGCAGGCAACCTTCCCTTGAGTGATGAAAAGATGGTCAAGATTTATGTTTTTATTGAACTTTGACCAAGTGCCCAATCAAGTCTAGATTTAAATAACACATGAACTGATTTCCTTTATAACTTTAAGTTTTGGAAGTATTTTCTATATCCAGGATTGGCAGATAATGGCTTCCGGACTGCAATTACTTCCTACTACAAGCAATTGCCTCACATAGCTGTTGTGAAAGTCAGAGGAAAAAGTTCAGTCCATCATTTCCCTTCTGACCTCAAATGCCAGGAAAAGAAGTAATGTTTTGTTGGCATAAGGTGTTTGTGGCAGACAATATGACAGATTCCTAACAGAGAATCCCTCGATCTTCAGAAAACTTGTTGGTCTTATTTTGAATCTGTATGGTCTGTTTCACATTTTACAGCAAATATATACATTCTATTTGAAATATGTAGTTTCTATCATTTCATCTCTCTTTTCTGTGAAACTTTTTTGAATGTTTCCTCTCCTGTTCAGTCCACAAAGAAATTGAGGTGGAGCTGCCTGCATGTTTTTGAAGATTATCTTTAAAGATTAAAAAAAAAAAAGAAAAAACTTTGCACATTGCTTTTTCTTGCACTTACATTAAAGATATGACAGTCTGTAACTGTTGGTCAATTCAAAGTATGATGAGCTCCCTAAACAGAACAGTCAACCAAGTTTTGCAGGTGCAGCTGAAAGTATAATTTGGCATGGTATTTGGGAAAGGTTCTGAGCAAAAACTAGGGTAATTCTAACGTTCATGTAATGTATTGGGGCCAGAAACTGGCAACAGTTTTGTTAGGGGTGAATCAAAGAACTCTTACTAACTCTTAGATAGACATGTCCTAGAAAGCCATTGCTAGATATATATCAACTGATGACTTGCAAATACAGGCTGAATTATTGTTTCTCACGTTAAGTAAGATCTATATAAATATGCAACTCTTTTTTTTCCAGAGCAGTAACATTAAGTAGCAGCATTTAGGTATAGCTGGCACCTCTCTTGCCTGATCTTTGCTACAGCCCTGCATTTAGCAATCTAAATGTCTATTTTAGGGTGAGTTGGAAAGTGTAAATGCTACTGACTGCACTGGGTGTATCTCCAGTGACTGTAACAGGCTCATATGTAGTCACTTCCATTGCCGATGCAGGTGTTTGAAGCTGAATCCAACCCATTTTAAACATCCTGTTGATTCAGATCCTGTTTTTCTGGAATCCTGTAATTGTCTGAATTCTTTCAAAATCCTATCTAGTCCACTAAAACGTAATTGTTCCCTTTCAAACTTGGACAGCTCAGCTGCCACTTTAAAATGACCAGAGCAGCTTCCATGTGAAAATGAACTGGCACAGAATAGGACCAAATGCATAATTTTATCTGCACCATCTTTCTTCCACCTGTGCATCAAAACCTGTGGTCAATTTGATGTGATTGAAAGACTGTTTGTGAAGCAAAGATGCCACAGCTGGAGCTCATGATAAAAACTATTGTCTTCTGTTTGTCCTGCTACTGTATTTGATCAGGACATATAATTTCGCATTTATTGACAGTTCACCTACAGGACTGACAGCTCTGCTCTCTGCTCTGATGTCTTCTGCAAACTACTTGTGATTAACTCTTAGTAGACTGGGTGTTCTACTGGCTCACACATCAGTTGGAAGTGGTTCTCACATCAGCACTAGTGAAAATAGTCTTGAATGAAATGCATGAGATCAGGGTCTCTGTAAGAGCTAAACTGACATGCACTTGGCAGCGTTCTCACATGTCTGATTCTCTACTCCTGAAAGGGCGAGAAGAGCTAGATAAACAGAAAGAATGACCCTTGCTTTCTGTCAAAATGTGCCTCTTACTGTAAGGATTTGATACAAGAAATGGGCAGCTGGAAGATCTTTTGTACAGCTGGAGCTGATATTGTGTCCATTCCTTTTCCTGGACACCTTGTCAGCATCCACTGAAAACAGGTGACTAAATGTATTTCAGCAGGAGGGGTGCCCCAGTTGATGATGATGGGCCAGTAGGCAGTGATGTGTGCAACCCAAGGCAGTAAGAAACGTGTGAGCTCTGCAGTTATCTCCTCAGTCCCTAGCACTTTAGACAATGCTTTCCAGCCTTGCCTGAAGGAAGCAGTGGTTGGTGCTCAACTTGGGTGATCTCGATGAGAAATCTTGTACTGTTACAACACTTTCCTTTGCACAGGTTATCTTACTGCTTACTGTCACGGCTCAGAATGTGAACAATGAGTTGTATCTGTACTGCTGAGCTATACATCACTGTATTTTTTCATGAATGATGTTCAGTTGCCTGTGTATATGTTCTTACAAGTGGTTGTGATTCTCTGCTAGAGAAAGATTCTTCATTTATTTTAATGTTACCATCATCAGCCAACAGTATCCAAGCTACAATCATGGGATACTCTGACTTTTTTGTTTTACTTTTAATTATGGCCATACCATAATCAGGACACGTGTGACTAGGAAAGCCATTCATTGCCTCTATCTATCTTGAGATGAGCAATTTAGGGTACATGCAGTACTACTATGTAGCCCAGATGGCACAACCAGGATTAATTTATCTCAGGACTAGTTCCACAGGTCTGATATTCACACACTTCCCAGTGAAGTCTGAGACAGCTCTGTGTGCTGTGTGCACTTTGGAGCTCTTTACTTGGTAAGTAGAAGCCAACTTACACTTGTCAGATCTCATGCAAACTCATGTCATTCACCTGCTAAAAGAAATTGAAAGTTGGCTTCTCTGCAAACACTCTTGCTCAGGTTGAGCATTGATAACTGCAGCTTTGCGGCTTGTGACTGGTACAGGGCACAGTATGAATTCACATGTGCCTGAACAGAGCTGAGTAAATACACCAAAGGCAGAGAGCAACACGAACCTCAGAATCAGCTATCTACAGGAGCAGATACACTATATGACCTAATTTTAAAAGCAGCACTATATATGCACTCAAAGGAAAAAGAAAGAACCACCATAATTGTTATCTTTTCCCTGGCTTACCACTGAACGCTTCTTTTCTGACTTCTTGTCAGTTTGGCAATTTGATGCCAGTCAGAAGTATGACTGGTAACATACAAGAAGTGGAGGTTATAAAAAGAGACAAAAAGAAAAAGACTTCTAAAAAAAGCTTCACTTCTTGTTCAGTTTCTTTGTGACTACTTGAGCTATCACACTAATACAAACAGTTATAACAGGAACAGCACCCTGAAACTACATCTCCTATTGTTTCATTCTTCTGAAAGTCCTCGAGTGCAGGTGAGACAGCAGGTCAAAGTTCAGCTCTGCAGCAGAACCAAACTGCTTGTGCCCTTGTATTTAGGCTTTGGTCTTCTCAAATTCTCACTGAACTTAGTTAATTTAAATGCATAGATAAGACAAAAATTGGATTCTGTCCTTGTCTAGCATACTCTTCCTGCATTAGGAAGTATATAAGTGCCCTGATTGTAGTCAAGATATATACTGAAATTTTATTAAAGGAAAGTTACCTATGAAATAATCACAGGCAGAAGTCAAACTAATTCTGCCACTGGTTTTGTTGAGGGAGCTAGTCCTTGCTCTTATCAACAGAAAATAAATTGCAACAGCTTGTTGAGTTCATCTTTATTGCTGGCAAAATGCCCTGAGATATCTGGATCATTGCTGCTCTACAAATCCTTATTGTATTCTTGTCATCTTAAGAAAAAAAGCATGAAAGTGAAGATGCTGTGCTGTGAAGGGTTATTTATTGGGCTGTGTACTAAAAATTAGTGTCTTAACTGCATTTTTTATGACCTTGGCATTTAGTTGCAACTGCTATTTTTAAGTGCACAGGCAAGCAAACACATTTGAATCTATATTGCATCAGCCACTCTATATGTTTGATCTCACTTCTACAGACAAAGGAGGTAGCGTGAATGCAATAAACTGGCAAAAAACAATGTGCTAAACAAACTTGCAAGGATACCATAATGGAGAAGTCCTGCAATGGGCAAGCAGTCCCCATCTTTCCAAGGAGAAATGGCATTTACTGTCAGAGGAATGGCAAGCTGGAGAAAAAGCTGCTACAGATGGGAAGTCCTTCAGTGACATAGATTGATGTGTCACCTGATAAAAAAAGTGATAAATTCTATACTGTGGGGTGCAGATTATGGGCTTGATAAATAATTTGTGTGAAAACTGCATGTTGGAGATGAATACTCATGGGATGAACTCATGGGATACATAAAGAAAAAACCCTAAGGTAGTTTTGAAGACTGGTACAATTATTCTCTGATAAGATACCAGGAACATTAGAGCAGTAGGAGATCTGGAGGCAAAATTGGAATATTTAGGACCTCTAGAGACCTCTAAGTGATGTGCTTTGAAATATTACTGCATTCTTGCAGTTTCAGTGTGCAATTGAAAGTAGATGCCTAGAAAAATGATATATATGTCTTAAGAATAAAAGAAATGTTTGGTGCAGATGGTACCTATTCAGGAAAATATGGTTCAACCTAAACAAAATTAGGCCAAGGCTTCTTTTACTAGAAGTTAAGGTCATAGTTCTTAAATGAAAGACTAGAGAAAGCCTACTGCCACATAAAAGCATATAGTTTAGGGTGACATATACTTAGGGGATGGAACATTATCAAATCCTCTGCATTCTTAGAAAAAAAGGGCAGGAAAAGGTATTAATATATTGCAGGAAGAAACCAGACAGTTTCTACGTGTGAAGTCTATGAAGCAGATTACATAAAACAGTCAGAAAAAAGCCCCAGATGTTTGTGTTTCTACAGATAGTCAAAAAGTGTAAAAGTGCTGAGGCCAGTTACCCCGTTTTTCAGCTGGGAATCTGACCTAATTTAGGCATCTGAGAAGTCTGATGACAGAAGGCCACTGTTGGAGCCAGGACACACGCTGATATAGCCCTACCAAAATCGGCTGTGTCAGTGAAGGAACAGTACTATTGTATTACAGGAAGCTTTGTGACACATCCAGTAAACAATTCAGCTGCATCAACAAATGAGGCAGAATTTGCATGGACTGAAGGTAGGCTTTAACTGCAGAATTGTATCATCAGTCACATAACCAGGATGGTAAATGTGGGAGCAATTCTTGGGATAGAAAAATGCCTGGAGAGCAAACAAAACAGAAATAATAAAACCCCTAAACTATTCATAAACAAACTGGGCAGATACACCAAGATGTAACGCATGTGCTCAGGCACCACAGTGTGACTCCTTGTGGAAGCCACCCACTCAAGATCCAGTGGGAGCTCCTCACAAGAGAAGGAGAATCAGATTTAACTCAGGCTTCTATCATCCTGAGCCTCTGCTCCTGCTCCCCTATCAGGACACCTGAGAGCTTTAGTCTGCAGTCTATCATGAATAAATTTCGACAACTTCAGCTGTTAAATTAAAATATAGTATTCTATGTCTGTGTGTGAAGTTTGACCCTACCTGTGCTAGTGGATAGGCTAAGAAGACAGAGCTGCTTCTTTGCTTTTTTTTCTGGATCCTTAAAGTGCTGGGCTGCATAATATGCATCAGGTTGTCTGAGCCCTTAGTTTGGGCCACTGACACAAGCAGTGCTGGATGACTGCAAAGCCCAGCAGAGAGGGAAGTCTACAGCTGAGCCATACCATTTATTACCTTGGTACAGAATTAGATATCAGAGAAATACCAAAGGAAATCCTAAGAAAAACTCACTGAATAATTCCTTTCCTTCTTAAAAACACTTTATCCTATCCCCAGAAGAGCTATTGTTCTGACTGAAAATAGTTGTTACTCCAAATGTGTCTTGGTGCTAATAACCACATGCACTTGAGGCCATTCTCTGCCATGGAGATCAGCTTGCCAGGGACAGTCTCTGGCTTCCTCAGAAGGGTAGTGGCATGTAGCCTGCCTCTTTGCAATAGTCCTGACCTGAGCCAGCTGCTGAATCATGCCCAGGAGTTGGTGTGAAGAAGCTAGCTAGCATAAACCAAATCTGCACCAACCTTCCTGTGAGATAATGGTGCAGAGAAGCATTTTCTAGTAACCTGATTAATTGGTATGATGTAAAAACATGTATGTAAATAATATAAAATATAACTTGTTGGCCCCAAAGAAATGCGTAACATACGGACATATCTGACGATAAATGAGACTTGGTAGAAAATAGCATGCTTGAAACCTGGGCTCTCGTGAGGGCTTCTCTATTGAAAGGTTTTGGTTCCCTTTTTCACTCTCTTGTAGTACCATAAATCTTGAAGGAGAATTGCTGCTGAGACTCCTCTGCTGGCAGACATCTGATTCATTGGCGGTGGCTGAAATAGGATTGCAGCCCCAAAACCAGTCACATCCTCTTCTGAAACCCCAAGGAAACCCTCATCTTCCTGGGAATAGAAATGAGGTGATATTTCTGAAAACACACGCTGCTCTTCTATCCACTGTGAAGGAAGACCAAGGCTGTATAGTTTCTTGCTTCTTTTTCTGAAAATAATGGAGGCCATTTAATTGTTGCTACTAATTAGTCCCTAGGTCTATGCCGGAACCCATGGCTTGTGCTGCCTCATGGGAAGTTCAGGGGCTCAGGGCCATCTCAGGGTTTTCCCACAGTCCTGCCAAGCCTATGCCCTCCCTGGCCCTGCTGAAATCACCTGGAGATGGGGTATGGTTTCAGCACCAACCAGGCAGTGGAGAGGCCCAGCAGGCCATACGAGATGGAGTCACCGATGCTTGTGACAGTCACTTAGTGTTACAGCTCGTTGGAGCTTTAAGGTGGGTTGTCAAACAAGTGATGGAAAAAGCCAGTGTTTTGAAACTCATTCATGCTACTGGAGGAAGTAGGTCAGAGTGCCTTTTTTTTTAACATCTCAGCAAGTCTTTTATAAAAATATAAAGTCAATGTAAATTTCAAGACAGCAGCTTTAGTATGTTTTCTTTTTCAGTGTTTGTCTGTCTCTTGCTCTGCCTTATTATCACAAGGCAGGGATGGAGAGAGAAAGAAGAGGAAAACAGAGTTTTAAGCTTTAAAATAATTCTGTTTTCTTGATGATTAAGCTTAAGAAAAGATTGTATATTACATTTTCATTTAAAAATCCTGAAAAGGCAAAATAAATTCTTACAGCCCTTTGTAGCACCATCCCTCCATCCATGCATCTGAGCAAAGCCATAGTGCTCTAACAGTTCAGATATCATAGATGAGTGTAGTAATAAAGGACATTTCATCACATGATGTGGGGAAAGTTTTGTACGTGTTACGACTAGCTGTCCAGTGCAGGTTCCTCTTTCAATTCTCTGAAGCTCTTTAAAAGCTCACACACATGAAAAAAACAAATTTCAAAAGTGGCTTCCTCAGTTCAAACCTCCCACCACTCCCACACCATCTCTATAACACTAAGATGTTGTATAAACTACACATAAATGTTAGTTCTGTATGCACTGCGTAGACTGATTTAGTTTAGTGTTAGAGCATTCTATTACATCATGTTAAAAACTACTTTACACAAAAAAATAAGACTTGTTATCTACTTTTCTTTACTCTTTTCTTTAATGTAAAATAAATCTATCCTTTTTTTTGCCAAGACAAAGAAGACACTTATCAATTCATCAACTAAAACTTACCCATTCTTTTTAAAGGTTATACAATCACAACAGGAAATATTTTGAAATGGTCACACTAATCACAAGACAGGCTACTTTTTGGGCTGAATATGTGTTTATACTCATCTTCTATTTTTAGGTCACATCACATGCCTACTTGTTGCCATTGCCATTAGTATTTTAATTATAAATTAAATAATAGCTTTTTCAGTCTTCAAGAATAATAGGATCGTACTTAATTCTTGCTTTTCTTCTTACTTGCTGTACTCAAATTCATAATCTGACAGCACTAAAGAGTGAAAACTGTCTGGTTTACATTTAATTAAAGATCAAGCTTTTGTTTGCCTCATAGTTATTGCCCTTTTTCTCTTTTTTTTTAAGCACCTGAAGTGAAATAAAGTTTGGGAAAGATGCTAATTTTGGTCTAAGTTCTGAAAAGGAATTAGGCATCCAGTTATTTTTGAGGAATCATTCCTTAGCAGCAGTACTCCTGACTGGCTTCCATCGGCCTTTCTACAAAAGCAAAAGAAAGCTTGTCTCCTGCTGCCAGAACCATCAATGAATAAGTAGCAATGATACTTGGACCAGGACATCAGGATATCAGTGACCTCTCTGCAATGGCACAATAACCAAAACACTATGACTTTTCAGATTAGAGTAAGGATCTGCCTTATTGAATATATATGTGTAAAAGGAATGTTTTGGTACTCCAACAGCACTCCCAAAGTGCTGGGATGCAGTGTACTGAGACTAATGTCCACAATGAGCTTCTTCATTATCACTCCTGCAGAAATCCATGTCAATAAAGAGATGAAAGTGTTATCATCTTCTCTGTATGTTTTTGGGAAAAAGCTTCCTTGCAATAACAAGATAGACGATTAAGAATCAGGACTCTTCTGAGATAAGACTGTAGGTGTGTCCTTGAGGATGGTAATCAGATCATCTTCAATTCCGGTGCGGTCTCTTTCACTTGCTCGATGCCTTTTAAAAAGGCATTACTTCCCTACTCTCATTTAATTTTCTTTTTCTTTTTTTTTTGTGTAATATGTATGTATTTGCACTGCTCAGTTACATCATTAATGGTAGTCTAAGAAATATTAGTGTCTTGTCCTATAAATGCTCCAAGTGTTACAAGGAGAACAAATGGCTTTTGAATTTGCCAGCACAGCACTTGCTTTTATTTAACTGAAGAAGCAATATCTGAAAAAATCATACTTGCATATTTACTCTAAGATGAAAATCTATGCTGTAATACATACCCATTTACTTAGGTTTTCTGTTCTTTTCTAGAATACCTCAAGAAGTCAGATATATTCTGTAACCAATTTTACAGAATAATTAATAAATAGTTAACATTAATTTACTGGAATCAGAGGAGTTGTTCCCATGTGTTATAATTACATTTTTCCCACACAAGACATCAAGATCACTTATGCTATAATCTCTAAAAACCTCTCGGTGACTTCTTAAAACAATGCAGTGAGCTTGATGAAGTCATTTCAAAGTTATGGCAGATCTTGAATGAGTGAGTTTTCGTGCCATTGTTTTGAATGCCCAGTTCAAGCCATATTCTAGGGGCTGTACTTTTTTAAATGGTGTTCATTTTTTTTAAAATCAAGCATTTTATTGTATCTTTAATTGTGATACTCAAATAATAAGACTTCCCAAATTAATGATGAAAATAGAAAATTCTTTCTTTACCAGTAGTGGTTTTCTTCTGCCTGTATTATAATCATTCAATAATATCCTAAGGGAGAAAATCTCCATGAGCTCTAGGGTACAGAAGGATTTTATGGTTCTCAAATGTCTGAAAACCTTATATTACAGTAGAGAGGGTATGATTTTGTACACTGGTTTGCTGATGTCTTTTTCTTGTTATTAGTCAAGCTCAAGAAAGCAACAGTTCAGCTGAAAACCAGTTAAAAGGGTTTCTTTAGAAACTGGGTGTAAAAAGAGATTGTGGTTAGTTTTTCTCAATCATGAAAAGGACAGAAACACAGGAAAACAACAAGTGTCTAGAAGCAACTAATACAGAATACAAATCCACGGAGACAGCCTAGAGCACCTATAAGCAGACAGAGGAACTTGCCTGCCCAGGAGTCTCCATGGCCCCAGCTGAGATGTCCCCTACCTCATCTGAAATTTCTCCTAGAGTGAGGTGCTTACGTAAGTCTTACCTCACAAAGAAATGGACTTATCCAAACCAGCAAGAAAGGTACGGTACACATATTCCAAATATCCCTCAGTGGGCATGTGGGACATAGGAATTAATTTGCCTCTTCAGAGTGATGAGATGTGAATCTACAAGTTCCACCAAGCAGTAAGATTTTCCATTGGTCATTTCATCAAACATACAAATTGCATTAAAATAGGAACTGTAGTTTGGAAGTCTTCTCCACTCAGGGACTGTAAAAAACACCTCAGTCTTTCTTTCTCACCCATGCACTTGAGAAATGGAACAAATTCACGTGCACAAGTAAAGATTGTAGAGAGATAATTTTAGCATGGCGGTTAATACAAATATGCAAGAATGGCTGCTTCCAATCACATTGAGTAAACATCTCTAGTCTGTAGAGAGTGCTCTTAGAATCCCCAGGATTAAAGGGCACATGGCATTGCCTCCTTTCTTCTGTATTCCGTGTAGGATCTACTCCAGTAAGTTACTAGTGATTGCTTTGACTATTTGTGGTATACTGGGCCCTCAAAATGATACAGCTCAAGGAACAGTCCATGCTCCACAGTTGTGGATCATTTCAGGCCTTCAGTCTGAATTGGGTATTAGGACATGTGTGCTTCTGAGTGCTTAGTGATTGGGCTTCATAGCTTTTATACTGGACACCCTTCGCAAAAGCGGGGTAGTAGAAGACCTCAGTTATGAGTTTTACAACTTACAGTGACAACAAGAGAGTATTTTGGCTCCTAAAACTTTTTCTTCAATACTAGCATTGAGGCTGGATGTTGGAAATTTGATGTGTGAAAGAAGTCTTTTCTCCTTTAGTGTGAGTTTAGAGTGAATGCCAACAAGTAGGTCAGGCCTATGAACCTATGACGTTGAGCATAAAATGTGTCACAAATGCACTTTTGCCTTCTGGGATTCTGCCCCTTTTGCAGAATAATGTCCTTGGTTTGTGCAGCTAAATCATCTCTTGGGGAGCATATTTCCAGCCTGGACAGATTGCCTGCATTCTCTAATCTAAGCCTTGGTGGCAATCAGATAAATACACTCGCCTTTCCTACTTTTGTGGCACTCCAAGAAAAGACACTCTAAGTGTCTTTTCTCTAGGTCAAAAATCCTGGCAGGTATTTACACCGTACTGCCACTCAGTCAGCTAACCAGTCCTCCCAGATCATGGTTTGTCTGAGGACACTTTAGCTTTCCCCTTGCCGGGCTCCTTGAGAACTCATATCCTGTCCATATATCCTGTCCCAGCATACTAGGAAAGGTATTCAGCAGAGAAAAGGTACCTGGCTTAACTTTAAATTTTTGTAGCATTCTCCCAGACAGGGTAGTCTGGATATAAGGGACTTGTAGAGGTGGAAGAGGGTGAGAGTAGCAGGTGGATGTGATGCCTTCACTGCAAATCATCAGGCTGAGCACTAGCCTTTCTTTCACTCCTGTCAGGCAGGGGTGAAGTACGGCTGTTTCTTGTTGCATGAACATGCCTGAGTTCTTGGATTATTTAGAGAACAATGGTGAGCCTTGGCTTACAGAGGTGTAAGTATTTATGTGTACTTAAGTCCTTTATGTATCACTCTCTCCCCTACCAAGGGAAGGGACAAGAACAATATAAAGATCCTATACTTTCACTGACTGTACTTACCTACTGCAGCTACCACATTTACTATGGATAAGAGTGGCAATTACACAGGGAGATACCTAGGAAGGTGTTTTCTCCCTTTTAAGGCCAGAGAAAAGGACTTCAATAAAAATGAAAGCTGGGCTCATGGAGTTGCAATGTGAGGCAGGTTGGCCTCTGAGGCTGACCTAGTGCTTTTCAACAGAACTAGGCTCACGAGACATATACGGAGTAGTTTAAACACACCTCCTTGCCCCAGCACGAGACCTCAGCTATCTCTTGTAACATCCTCTCATTGCTGGTATGACTGATTTGTATCAGTGGGTGTGAGGAGGCATCACTGGGAAGGACATGGTTTGAGGAAAGTGGCAAATGATCATGTCATTTCTACCATTGTGTGATGGCAGACGGAAAGCAATCCTAATACTTCCAATGCAATGTGCAATGGAGGTTCATCAAAATAAAACACTATTAGAAGGATGAATGAGGAGATTAGAAGATTCTCAGTAGCAAATCCTGACAAACCCCTCTTCCTACAAAATTGTTTTCACCTCTTCAATCCTGTCTTGCTTTTCTGATGAGCAACAACCGAAAAAGTTGCATGGGTTTCATACTTTCAGTTGGTTGTAAAGAATCATAAATCCATTTATTCATAGACTGCAAACAAAGGAGAAAAGCAACAGTAGCTTAATATTGTATATTAAAGGGTTAAGAAGAAGGGAGGACAAATAAGGAAGTAGTGGTTGAAACGATCTGCTTTTAAGCATACAAAAAGTTAAAAAAGACTATAACATTTTAAACAGAGTGTATAAACAACACAGAAGAACCCCAAACTAGGTGTTTTTTTTCTTGGGGGCAGGGACATTCACAAGTAGTGGAAACTCTAATGGGAACTTCAGAAATGGAAACTTTACTTTTTTAGCCAAAGAACAAGTACAGGTTTCTCACCCACCCAGATTGAAACATGAAGTGAAGGGGCTGGTTCTAATAATGAGAAGACAAGCTGGTTTCCAAACCCTTCCACTGTAGGTTAGTACCATTTTTTCTACGCAGTTATTTAATTTGAGATCTATTTGACAAAAGCATATGAAACAAAGCAAATGCAGTAAAGTACTTTAACTTGGGGTTTGCCACTAAGGATAGCTGGACTGTAAGTGTCAAAAGGATAAATACAAACTGATTTGCAAAGAACATTTTCATACTCTAGAAGTCTGATCTAAGGATGCTACGCTGACTTTTAAAACATTATACTATATTTGGCTGTCTCTCCACTGGGGAAATACTCCTGTTATTTGCCATCATTGACAGTGGAAATTCAGCAGCAGTACAATTTTTGTAGTCCTAACACAGAATAAAAAAAAGAGTTCTTGCCTGCATGTGTTCAAAAAAGTGTTGTCATTTGCAACTGTCTGTATTGTAGGGCATTGCCAAAATCTGTGGCACTGTGTTTCACCAGTGTGAATGGTCACGGAAAAGGACTTGGATTAGGGATGGTTTAGGTTTAATTTATTTCATAAGTGAAATAAATGTGAATAAAATTAATATAAAATAAACAGATAAAATTGAAAATGTTTCATCTTGATCTTCAGAGCTATTTACTAGTTCAATTGCTGCAAGTTTAACTTTCTGCTTCTATATAATCCCTTTTAACAATTGCGTGTGAAGCAATAAGACAGCACGCTACAGTCTGCAAGATTTTTATTTACCAGCATCACTGCAAGAAGTCTATCTTCACTGCCTTTGATGGCTATACATCAAGAGAATTAAGCTTTGGCTACGATCTTGAGAAAGGAAATAACTACCCACAAGATAGTCTCTACAGTGCTTTTCTCCTCAGAGGAGAGCATTGAGGCATTAATGTTGACATAAAAAGCTCGCACTGAATCTGTATAAGGGGAAGCTTTGATGTTTGTCTTCTTCCTAGAAGAAAGAAAAAGGGCACAATAGCACTAGGCAGAAGAAATGGAAGGCAAGGGCCAGGACTCCGTGGGGATAACATGCACCATGGTTCTAGGCCAGGCAGTGCTTTCTGTGAGCAGGTCAATAAATACTGCTCACAGAAACAGCGTAGGCTGCTTGGAATTAAGAGTGAAAGATTCTGGTTTTTTTCAGTACACCTTCTTACCTTACAGGTGAGGTTCATGGGTGGGCATGTAACCTCATCTGTAGGCGAAGGATGTGATGTGGGAGAATCCAGAAGGGAATGTGGAAGTCCTTGGTGACTGTCAGCCAGACTAGGCATCAAAACCTTCCATGTGGCCACTTTATCATTAGTTTAGAAGCAAGAATATAATGAAAAAACAAACAACTATTGAGCCCAGCTGCTGTTCAGCTTTGTTTGAAAGGGTTCTTTGGTCTGTGTTCAGGTCTGTATTTCCTCTCTCTCCCTCAGTAAGTTGGAAAGTGTTGGTTAATTCTAGCCTTTATCTAGCCAAATCTGATAAAGGGTATGGGTCCCAATACAAACTAAGTTTCTGTACATTGCAAAAATAATTGGCCAGTTGTATAAAATCCTGGGATTCAGGCTTTTATAATTCCACTTAATGCTTTTTAGTTCTTTTCCTTGATATCTGAAATTGCATATTGTCTTCCATGTGTCATGGCCATAATAACTCAGGAGAAGGCTGTAGACATGTACAAAGACTGTAAGTCATGGAATTGTAGGAAGAAAATAGGCTAGTGTTTTCTACCACCCATAGACACACTGGAGAGCTTGTTAGTGTTAGTCCCCTTTTGGGAGAGTGTCACCATGAGTCTCGTGCTCACTGCTCAAAACACCTCTGAACCGTGAAATTGCTGGCAATGACAAATTACAACACTATGTCTTTTATTTCAAACTTGAGCAAGTCAAAACCCCAGGTGCTCCCATGCTTCTTAAAAACTGACAAAGATGTTTCTGACCACCTGTTTCTCCTTCTACATTCATGACTGCAATAGTCCCAAAGAGAAGTCACAGTAGTTAGAGAAGCAGGCACAAGAAAATGACCTGATATTTCTGTAGTACACTTTGTCTCTCTCTGCTCTCCTGCTGCTGTCTGGCATAGGAATAATCTTTCCACGCGATGATGTTCCCCATATAAGAAAGTGGATTTTTGCTGATTTAAAATCTCAAACATTTCACATACACTGAACCTAGAACATCTCAGTGATGACTTTGTCAGGCTATTTTATTCACCAAGACCAGATTTTAAGGTTACATATCCACACAGCAGACAATTGCTGAGATCACAAAAGCCAGACACCCACCAAGAAACTTAATCCTTCAGCTTCTTAGAGGTGTTAACCATATCTTTATGCCCTATAGGAGAAATGTGTGACTGAGAGGGCACATCTTCATGTGAAAGAGCGGATTCCAGATATTTTCTTTGAAAAGCATGTATAGATTTAGATCACAATGGGGCTGATAAAGAGATGTCGTATGCAATGTACAAAGCAGTGTTCAGTTCAGTTTAAGGGCTTAATCTTACTCATCCTTAACACAGTCTCACATTCTTGTACCAGCAGCCAACTTTTGTTAGCTGCAATCACAGATAAGCTGCAAACCTTTTTACTCACTGTGTATTTCTAATGACTGCGACAGCTCTGATCAGTACATTATTTAAGCAACGTGTGACTGAGATTATCAGCTTTGCAGAGACCTGGGATTGAGGGAAAGGGAAGGTGTTTCCTTCCTTTTCAAAATACAACGGTCAGACGCCTCAGGAAGGTTACTGCTTTAGCAGCCTGGACAAATAAAGAGCTGAAGAGCCTGGGAGCCAGAATTTCATCAGCAGGTTCCTCTGGTTCCTTTGCATCTTAATAATCCCACTAATGAAAAGCCGGAATTTGTCATGGTTTAACTCCAGCTAGCAACTCAGCACCACACAGCCACTCACTCACTCCCCCTCGGTGGGATGGGGGAGAGAATCAGGAAGGTAAAAGAGAAAAAGTCATGGATTGAGATAAAGACAGTTTAATAGGTAAAGCAAAAGCTGCACATGCAAATAAAGCAAAAGAAGGAATTAATTCACTATTTCCCATCGACAGGCAGCAGTTCAGCCACCTCCAGGAAAGCAGGGCTCCATCACACATTATGTTTACTTGGGAATGCAGAGGCCGTCACTCCGAATGTCCTCCCCTTCCTCCTCCTTTCCCCAGCTTTATATGGTAAGCATGACATCATATAAGATGGAATATCCCTCTGGCTACTTGGGGTCAGCTGTCCCAACTGAGTCTCCTTCTAGTTTCCTCAGCCTACTTGCTGATGGGACAGTGTGAAAAGCAGAAAAGGCCTTAACTATGTGTCAGCAATGCTCTGCAGTAACTAAAATATCCCTGGATTATCAACACTGTTTCCAGCACAAATCCAAAACACAGTCCTATACTAATTACTAAAAAAGTAAAACCCAAAACAAATAAACAAACCCAAAACCCCAAAACTTAATCCCAGCCAAAATCAGCACAGAAGACAACAATTTGAGGAAAACAAATCAACCCAGTGACCAGGAAATTTTACAAGTCAGTTGCATGGAAAATGGGCAAGTTTAAGCTTGCACATTTCCATTTGGTCTCTGTTGGAACCAATGCCCTCCCAGCAACTTTCCAAAGGCAAAATACCCTTTTTGAAAGATTTATGCTTTTTCCTCCTTATTGTTTGATTGACACTGTGCCCTATGTACAGTGTACTGTTCAAACTCTTGTTCTCAATACCAAAGAAATAATTTATTTGTGGACCTTTTTTTGTGGCATCCAGTGTTGTAGCATCAAAGACCCACAAATGTCTTCTTTGCATCCTTCCTCTTATATAAAGATTATTTAACTCAGTATTACAAACAGAAAAGTGAAGAAACGAAGCCTTGAGTTGCCTAGAACCTGATTTCTAAGAACTTTGGAGATTGCATAAAATGTTATTCTTTCAAAGCCACTTTTCTATTGACTGTAAGCAGATCTGTGAGTACTCAATACTTCTGCAAGTCAGATGCAGGTGTCTTTTAATAAGCATTTGAAAATGAGGAACTCAGAGTTGGTGCCTGTTTCTGAAAGGTTAACTCTTTGAAGTCAGATCTGAAACAGGATTTCAGGCTCTGTAATATCAGCATCACATGGGTAGAAGGATTAAGGCATCAATGAAGACTTAGGTGTCTCAGAATGGGATCTGAAATAGTCAGCAAAATCATAGAATGCTCAGGAACAGTGTGAACTCAGCACTCTTCACATGCTGCACACACAGGTCATCTGGAAGACTCTGTGGATGAGCTTTGGAAACATGAAAACTTGGGAAAAAAAAATCATAGTGAGTCTCACAGAACACCCTCTCTCTTGCAGCAAAACTACTGGGAGACCTAAGCCTTGAACCTATTTGTAAAGGTTCCTTTTATGAAAATTCCCTGTTACCTTTTCTTTCTGGGGACCGAATATGATTTGCAACAACCTGTTAAGATACTTGATAGAAGAGAAATGCTTCCCTTCCCTGTTCAAATGATGAAGTAGCGGTTAAGGTCAGGAAATGTATGCCTCAAGTTGCCTCCCAAGTCTGACCATGGGTCTTATTATCTCAGCAGGAGATTTCTTTTTAACCACAAAGCTTCTGGGTACTGCCCATATTTCACATGAAAGATGTGCAATAAAAAAATTATAGATACCACAGCTCAGGAAAAGATAAAAATGCCATGCAGGAGTGCAACAGATTCTCTAACCTAGTGAAGGCACAGTCAACTGTAAGTTAGAGGACACAGCCTCAAATCTATTTTTTAGATTGGCCTTTGGTGTTATCCAGTGACTACTTCATGTGAAGCAGTGTCTTTAAAGATGAAACTAAAGATGAGGTCTTTTGCCTGATAGTTGAATGATATTTCAGGCATCTGGTCTTTTTTTTTTGTCCAACAACTGCTGCTTGTTCTTCCAGCTTTAGCTGGCCATGTGCCAATGAGCCCAGACTGTGGCAGCTGGCGTACTATGTAGCTATCAAGGAAGAAAGTGGATAAGGTCTTAAACACTTTCCAAAGAGAGTGTTGAATGTGCATGTTCTTTCTTGTAGGAGAGTGCTCTACAGTAGGAGTTATGATATTTCTTATACCTTGACTGTGTAAAGAAAGTACTTGTATTCCTGAAGAACCTACATAGTCTTACTGATAGGTTTTAAGCAAGCTCCTTACTGGCTCTAGGCCAGCCCTCTCACCCCTGTCAAAATCTAGCTATATTTACAAATATGTCCTCTATAATTACAAATGGATATCTTTTCTAAGCTTGTCCTTAAGTATCTTAAGTACTGCAATCTTAAGTACTAGTACCTTACATCATGAGAAGCAACTGCTAGGGTATAATTCCCCAGTAGTCAGAGGCTGTAGGAGAATTGTCCCCACCTGGAGCTGAAGTTCTGAAGTTCCACCCCAGCTCCACTTCAGGCATTTCTCATGTATCCTTTTTTTTTTTTAGAGATGTCCTTTTCTCAGCATCATGCAAGACCTTCAGGCAGAGCCAGTGGCAAAATCTCATTTCCCAGAATGCTAGTCACTAAAATCACAAGGCTACTTTTCCTGTTTCCTGTAGTCCTACCCCTCAGTCAGCACATGTCCTCTACTAGCAAGAAGATGAGAGCTATCAAAGAGACAGGCAATGGTATCCCTCTGAATGGGCTTATATTGATTTTTTTTTGTGATGAAGTATTCCATAATATTTACACTTAGGAGACTGAGGACTCTACCACATGCACAAGGGAGATGTTACTACATGAAGGGTATGTCACTATTATTAAATTAAATATTATCAGAACTAGGGTTTAGGCCATGAAATTAAATTCCTTTCGGCTGTTACCGTTCTGGCACAGTTTTGTTTCACACCAACTAATGCTCCCTCAAACAACTCTGGGACCAACACAACCATCTTGTGTAGTTTAAGAGTTATTACAGACCAAAGACCATTCTCAAAAAAGAGTTTGGATGTATCCACCATTTTTCAGAGGCTGAGAACAGTTATTCCAGGTGTGTCAAATAAGCTAAAGTCCAGGGTATGACTAGTCCTAGCAAATGCTCTTAGTGCAAACACTGTTGAGTAAAAACGTATTTTCTGTATAGACCACTAGAGGGTGCAGACAAACCTACTTTGACACGAAGATTTATTTTTACGTTAGTGAGACCTAGATGATTCAGTTTTTTCTCCAGAGTATTTGAGGAATAGAGTGACAGGATCCTCCCTTTCTGTCCTCTACAAACCCACTTACATCATCTGTAGCATGTAAACCTGAGCCTGTCTTTCTCCTCTTAACTGTGCCCGGACACCACTCTTTGTCCTCATCTACCTCAATTTTGTATTACCAGTATTCCTATTCTCTTTTTATTTTTTTCCTCACCATTTCTGTTCCTACTAATCCATAGTTTTTCTACCCTACCTCTAACCATCCTCTGTGCTCTAGGAGGATTTCCCTTTGATTCCTGAGCTACTTAACTACCACAAGTTGAAATAAGAAATGTATGAAAGGCTTATTCCTCCCAGCCTTCAGCTGCTGAACCATTGAAGCTCAGTATGGGAGTCTATTCAGTGTACCCACGATCCCAGGAGAACAAGATTCCAACTGGGTGTGCTTTAGAGAGTCGCAAAGACTGATCACATTTTTGAGAAGTTGGGGGGGGGAGGCGAGAAAGAAACAGTCTTTACAAGATGATTCCTTTCTTTACGCTTACTCATCTACTCAAAGGAGAGCCTTGTCTTCCTGACTATTCCCTTATTTTCTCAACAACTGCCTCACACAACTGAACTCTGCATGTAACATCCTGTCAAAGAAAATGCGAAACTTTTCATCTTAAATGTTGATCGGACTTACAGGCAGCTCCCTAAGGAATTCGTCTCGCCGTGGTCACCGCTGATGTTTCCGTGCTGCAGCAGATCAGATTTCCTCTACGAGTTAGAGCTGCAGAAAAGACCAAAGAAAAAAATCTTTTAATAATCAGTTGTTACTGAAAAAAAAAATTTAAAGGAGCACATCTAAAGATAATGCCAAACAGAAACAAACACAGATAACACTGCTTTTCACAGCTTTAAAAGACAGTTCATTAGCTGTAAAACATACCTGTGCAGGATTACTAAAGATGCATAATATCCACATCTGAAGATGAAGAGAAGATAAAAGAGCACACATTTTTTTTGTGACTTGATATTTTCCCTTCTTATTTGTGCAGATCTGAATTAGGTGCAGCATATCTGGTAGTAAGTAACCCTAGCTGTTTCATCGTGACCATACGGGTGCATAATTTCTGTTGTTATTTCAAGACTTGATCAGCATATGGGAGAGAGAGGATGTGGGGATAAAATTATTTTCAGTTCACCAATTCCTGAGTCTGAATTCCTCATGTAGCAGTGTGAAAATGTGAAAAAAAATGCGCAGCTCTTGATGAACAAACTTACAGGTGCCTTGCCCCAGCCTGAATGACTCTTGGACCCACATCAGTCTGTGCACAAAAAGCTAGAGTTTCTCTGTTATGTTATCAATGAGAACAAAAATTCAACACTTAAAAAAATGACCTGCTGCATAAAGCGTGCACAGATATTTCTCTCCCTTGTTCTGCCTGAGTATTTAGCTTTACTTAAATACTCAATAATGCTGAAAAATGAGACTACCAATGGATGAAAAGCTTCTGATCAGAAATATATGAGAACAGACCAGATCAAACTGACATCACCAGATTGAAAGGATGTAGAAAATGAACACTGTGGGATATTTCTCATTGATTAGCACCTAAATTTAGACAAAAGTTGGATTATATTACTAATTTTAAACCTCTTTTGAAATAAGAACCCTAACTCTCAGGCTAAGAGTCCCTCTCAGGTTTCCTGCATATAAATAGTAATCCCAGGAGGAGCATCAACTTGACCTTACCATTTGAGATCTGGCAATAAGAGTAAACAAACGCAAATGACAGTACCAAAGACATTTACTTATAAAATGAACTCATTTTGTCCAGGAATTTTTGAGGCAGTAGCCAAAGCCCAAATAGTCCCATTTCTATAAAGCCATTTTTGAGAGGAAAGCTCCATTTTCAACCTTATTTTGCATGCTGTAAAAAATGTGAGAACAGTGTCAATAAATATGCCTGATGCAAAAAAAAAAAGAATCCTTCTGTCCATTTGGTGGCTTTACAGACATTAGTTGTCAGTGGTGGAGCTCCCTGGACTTCTGCTTCAAAATAACTTTTTATCCAGAAAGAATTCAAATACAAAGTACAGTTGTTAGGGGGCAAAATGTGTGCAAAACACCACTGTATCCTTTAAATACATTGAGAAATAGTAATTTTTGAGGAGGACAGAGGGAGCCTACCACAGAGCAACTTCTTGAGGCAGGATTGTGGGCTGCTTGGTTTCTCTTCTCTAGCCACTTGACCAGGACATAGAAGTTACTGGGGAAGACCACATTTACCGTACAATGAATGACTTTTCTAGGGTTTCTTTCTTTTGCATCCTATTATACCACTACATATAATGTACGCCTCCCTATGACAGACAGCTGAGAAATACATCCTTTTCCCACACAAAAAAAAAGATAGTCATGCTGAAAAAGAGCACTGAGAGAAAATATTTTAAATCACATAACCTGGCCTTTCTGCACTTAGTCATCAGCGAGAGCAAAACTGTCTACATAGGCAGATGGATCTGAACTGAACCCAAACCCACCCAGAAAGACAGAAGATGAATACACATTTTCAATAGAAGTACCTGAAGGGATACTAAAAACTGAAAGCAGAAGCAGTGGGTAAGCTGCTGGCTGGCAACAGAGGAGGCCTCAAATCAGTTTGTTCTTCCCACATAAGGCTGCTGAGCTGTGCTTATGCAGCGACTGACTGGGAAATGTGACTCCAGGATGGGTAGGCACACCTCACCCAGCTTTCATCTAGCAAGCTGTAGCATAGGCTGCAAGTATTTAACAGCTAAGGCCATACAGAGCAGTAAGGAACAGCAAATTGCTCAGCTTTGGTACTCAAACTGAGAAGACTAAGGCTGATGCAAAAACTTCTATCCATAATAGCAACTTCTCTAGCAGAATGGTGATATGATCTCTGGCTGTGTCTAAACTGACATACAGCTGTTTGCAAGAGAAGGCGTGTGATTCTTGGTAAGATCACCTGCACTGGGAATCTGCAAAAAACAGGGCACAAGTCTGGTGTGAAATGGGATTCATCCAAGTTCCTCATCTGTAGATAATAGTGGCAAAACTTCTGTGGCTCACAGAGTCTTTAAAGGGTGAATTCATTACAGAGGTCCAAGTGCTACCGCAGTAGCCATCTCATAAGTAAGGTGGAAGTGATTTAGGAACGAAGTCCAAATACAGATGGGACTGCATGTCTGGATCAAGTGAATGCTTTTGAAAACCCTCTTGACCACTATGTATAAAATCCTGAAAGAGTTTATACCAAAGACTGAGCACAGACAAGGAGCCAACGTCCAAACATTAAAACTGATTACAAGCAAAGACTTAACAAAATGCAAATGCCAAACCCCTGAATCTCCAGTGTGTGACTTCACCCAGGGATCCTCAGGGCACATACATTTCACTTTATGTGACCTGGTCACAGCCCATTATTACAATGACTGTCCTACAGATGGCTATTTCATTCTTGTTTCTGAACTACTAAAAAAACCTTCACGCAAATAGTCTCTCTCCCTGTCTATTAAGTGACAAAAAATGCAGTATGCAAGAGTGCACTGTGTTACAAGACTTCCTTCTGGTGCCTGTCTGTCTGAGTTCAGGTTTTATGCATCAAAAGACTCCAACAATATTATATTAGTTTATTATATGGTTCCACAGTTACTTCTGTGTGCGTATTTGGTTGCTGCAAACCTCAGGAACAGTCTCAGGATGACTACAATACATGACTCTGCAATAGCTAAGATAAATATCAGGTCTAGATTTACAAATAAAACTGGTCCAAAATTATCTGGTTAGAAGCTCATTCTTCCTCCTTTTAAAAATATCATTGAAGACTCATTATGATTTTTACTGTTCTCCTTTCTAAAGTAAACTGTACACCTGAGAACCCCTTATTTTGACAGTGGTTTGTGCAGTGTGAACTCCTTAAAACTAATGGTAAGAGTTTTCTTTCTCTTTTATTGCAGCATTTGTTGCAATAATTCCAACTTCTGGCTATGTGTAACATAACCTCTTCATTATCACTGCTCTGTTAATAACCCATATAGTTTTTTCTTTATTTCTAAAGCTCACAGTCATATGGCACAAAGACATACACTTACTTCTTGGATCACAATGAACTTTGTTCTCTCTTCAGATGTAAATAATAAGACGGAGAACGAATCAGTCGTGACTGAGTCTGACTCCATTGAAAAACAATTTTGAATAAATAATCAATAAGTGAAAAGCTGTACGCCTTACCTGGTCTGGGATGCACAGTGCACCTTGAAAGCCTCATAAATGACAGAGGAGAATTAGAAATAGTTGAAAGTTTGTACTCATCCAACCACGGGGCTCAGGAAATGACCGTGTGTTTTGCAACCATTAACTCCTTCCTCACTTCTAATGTCTTTGCTTTTTCAAGTACAGCTGAAAAAACCGTCATGCCCTTCCATTGCAGTTTGGTAACTAATGCCATGCTCTACACATGATTTCTGTTTCACACTGAGAATATGCAGGTGGCCAGAAGAGATGCCTCTGATCGCCTCCATGGAAGAGAGAATTTGCAGTGTCTTCTGCATAACTGTGACCAAGTTCATTTTACTGTTGAGTGAAGCTTATGTGATGGAGTGTAGAAATGACTAAGTAATGGTTTGAGTGCCTAACTCTCAATTTCAGAAGAGCAATATTCTTAACATGACTTCAGTGTTCCAGTGTCCAACAGAGAAGGTAAAAAAAAAGTTATGTACATATGGTCTATGACAGTTTTGTGCATAGGAGGTCTCTAGGTGAAAGCTGGGCATGCTGGAACATCAGGAGTTAGGTCCTCCGTGCATAAAAACTTTCTGCCTCTAGAAGCCTGTTTCCCTTGGATGAATGTAGTTTGATTGAAAGGCATTTTTGAGCCTGAACACTATATAAAACTGATATCCTGAAAGCTAGCAGATGTCAGTTCCACACAAGGCACAGGCAGAAGCACAGTCTGCCTTTGAGGAGTGGGCATCTCTGTGCTGAATTCAAGGTGGCACCTGGGCTCTCTGTGCAGGCACAGGGGGAGATCAGCACCCCAAAATGGACTCCCCCGCCCACAACAGCAGGCTGAGAAAGAAAACACTTCAAAGAATCCACACTGCAACACTGCAAACAGACTTGTGTTTTGCACCTTATTCCATTTTTTATAGTTTAAAATATGTCCTGAACATATATGCAAACACACCCTTTCTATAGTCTTAAAGTCTGTTTGCATGTGGGTGCACTATTTTAAAAACTGGGGGAGGGAAGTATCACTCCCTGCATTTGGGATGTTGGTAGAGGAAGAAAGAATAGAAACGTCACCAACATGCATTTTTTTACAACAGTTTCATAGCTCAAGCACCCAGCTATTATGGTTTGGGTTTGGTCTTCTCTTTGGGCATAAAGCATGTCAAAAGTCCACAGAAGATAGAAGAGGTAGGGATCTAGTGTGTTATCAGTTAAGCTGAGCTGACATAGCAGGACTTGACATTAGCGAGTCTGTGCTCCACAACCTTTTCCATGGTGGAGGCTTTGTATGAACTACAAAAAACTACTTTATTAACATGGACCAGAGGTCAGCATTGTCTAGCTCTCAGTGGATGGTGGGTTTCAGAGTTATTGTCTCAGATTATTACTTTTTACAAGGCCTGGTCACACAGTTCTTGAATTCCTTTCAGCAGAGTGGTCCAGCTTCACTGAAAGGACTGGGAGGGGTAACATCCCAGCTGTTTGCTTGGGGGATTATCCCAGAAAGAGGGAATAGGGAGCCTGAACCTGTCCAGAATGAAGGGTCTTCCACTGCCTAGGCCATTATTCTGGATTAATGCACTGAGGGTGGCTAGGATCACCTTCCCCAGCACCGCTCACAGCCACCCTACTTTGTGCAGAGCGCGCTGCTGCGCCTGTGTTGGACAGGGTTCAGCTTCCTCCAGGCAGGCAGACACTGCAGGGTGCTTCCTGCCTCCCCTAGGTGACAGCAGATCTGGCACCTCAGCCTGCAGAACTTTGGAGTCTGTGGTGAGACCTCTTGTTTTTGTTATCTGAGACAGGGGTGTCTCACCTAGCTGTGGGCGTTTGCACTACACGTGTCTACATCAGATCTAGTTATTCAAGGGACACTTGAAAAACAGAGCTTTGTAAGTTCATTACCTGAGAGTTATAAGAGCCAATGAGTTCCTTTTGCTATATATGTATGCTTGTATATTTTTTATGGAATTAAGATTATATAAAACAAATAAAATCTTTATTCTCTTGGAGTTAAATTCTTACATTAACTTCGCAGGGAATATTTCCATCAGGCATGGCTCCAGAGGCATCCTCCTGCAAGTCACTGAGGACTGTGACCTGCACTTCATGTTCATCCTTTCACAGTCTACTACAAAAATAACAGAGTAAGGAAGTGCTTAGTTGTTTTTTTTCTGAATGGAGGCCAAAACATTTGGGTGATTCCTCAAGATAGGGTTATTTATTATATAGTTTCATATGCAGAAGCATCAGGGAGTTTTACATTAAATTGAAGTGACTGAAGTCCTTCTTGCCTTGACTCCTCTCACTTTCACATACAAAAACTGAATCAACTGTCAGTCTGTCAACTGTCAGACTTGATTTTCATCATGAGCCTGCAGGTAAACAGGAAGGACTTTCAGTCCCATAACCCTAAACCATGCAAAAAAAAATATTGAATCAGACCTCCTAAAAACTACTGAGATTTGCTTTGCTTCCTAGCTTGACATTTTTTTAACACCAATCTTCTTTCAATTCAAATATAGCAATTTAGAAATAGAGATTTTTTTCCGCTCTTTGATCATTAAGGCTACCAATATTTAAAATTTTACAGCTTTTGTTCACTACCATTTTGAAAGAACATTTCACCTCTAAAACTGGGGAAAGGAACTTTCAGAACAAACAAATCAGCATTTACTTTCAGTAAAAAAATATGAAATTTGACAGTCCTGGACTGTTATAGGAGATAATGAGTATAGTCAATAATTAATGCTGCTGTGCAACATATTGTGGTATATTGTAACATAATGTAATGAAAATAAAGTCATTCAATAATTAAAATATTTCTACTGCTGCTGCTACTACTACTATCACAAGGTAATCAATTTGATGGCACCCATTTGGCCATGTTAAAATTTCTTCAGAAAGCAATTGGGTGCTAAGAAAGCATCATTCTGAAGGCTAATCCTGTCTTTCAGAATGATTATAAGTGATGCTATGAATTTTTATATATCAGTTTCCTTTGGATGAAATTCTAGCCCTCTGTAAGTCCATAGACAGCTTCTTACTGAACTCAGCAGGATCAGCAGTTCATCTTGTGAGTCCTCTCTGGAGCTGTCTCAAGCAGTCTATGAGTCTTTGGCTTCTTGCCTTGGTTGGTAAGAAATCTGCACTTTGGGTATGTTCTCCTGGGAGACAGGGATATGATTTTGTCTAAGTTATTTTAGACTATTCTGGTAATATTTTAGACTTTTTTTTTTTTAAGTTAGAAAGCTCCTCAGTATATCTCCAGTGCAAAGATCTTCCTCTAGGGTGAATCTGCATCCACCTTGAACATGACTTGAATATAGCTCTGGCTCCTGGTGCCCGGAAGAAGCAGATGTGGAAGGGGATCTGATTTACACATGGTCCTGAGGGCTTCCCAACCTCAGGACATACCAACTGCTTGCACAAAAACAGAGAAAAAAAAGAAATAAACTTGTGGAGCTGCACTAAGGCTAAATGTGGTTATTTATTCACAGCAGTACTATTCCCAGAGGACCAAACACCAGCTTCTCTTCTGCAGCTGAGCAGGTTGAATACAGGACCTTCTTTTGTCCCTGTGATGGACCCAGCCTGGCACTCAACCTGAAGAGATTAAGGCCTGGCCATTGGAGAGTATGGCATGATGTTAGCTGTGACATGAAAACAAGCAAGGGAGGCAAACAGTCATTGCATTCCTCCTAAAGGTTCTTTGTCTCTGTTTGAGACAAAGAGGAGGCAAAGGGAGCTTGCAGAGGTGGTGGTGGCAGAGGAGTCTGTACACACAGCAGTATGGAAGTGTAAACTGGATGGTGAAGGGTGGGCAACCTCAAGAAAGTCCTGTGCTTTAGGAGTGAGGAGACAGAACGGTAAATCTGTATGGAAAGAGAGGAGCTGGCAGTGCTGGAGAAGAAAGGGAAAGTAGAAAGAGTGGGGGAGGCTAATAGACAGAGTCCCAGCACAGTCAAAGGGTCTGGTGATAGCCATCCTGTATCACAGCAGAGGGTAAGGAAAGGAGAAGTATTCTGGGGGAAATCTGCTTCCCTGTCATGCACCAGGAGTTCCTGGGCAGGTCTTCAAGGCTCAGGGACTTGGTTCATTCTAGACAGGCAAGATCACCACAGCAAGGTGAGCTTTGCAGAGGGATGAAGGAAAGGCAGGAAATCAGGGGAGAGAAAGAAGAGACCCTTGTCTCACAGCCAACCTGATAAGTCCAAGCTCCCTAACACCCATGCAGCTCCAGAGATCAGAACTGAATTGTGATGTGAACAGTGACAGAAAACATTACTTCAGCTTTCATTATCCAGTTGGCAAAACTCATTTTTGCCCATGCCATTGAACTGGCTGTGTTATGATGCCATTATATATCTGATGGAATTCCAGACTTCAGCTATGACTGATTGTCCACTTCAGTGTTTCTGTGCCATCACCTGTGGAGCCCTCCAGAAAGAAAACAATTCTTCTTAACTCTTCAGGGAGGAAGCAGACAATCTTGGGTAGTTACTTCTAAAGTTTAGTTCAGTATCCAGATGTCCCAGCCCATGAAGGGGTGGTATGGTGAGACAGAAAACCTGCCTAACAGTTTTTCCTTGCACAAGAAGCTGTGACCTGCTTCCTTTTCCAACTGCATGGCCTTCATTGGGGGTGAAACTTTTCAACTGATAGCGATTCATCCCCAAAACTGCAAGTTCCTGTAATTCTGCCCAAGAGAAAATGAAGGGAAAAAAATCAGAGCCAAAAAGATTCATGTCAGTGTTTTCAAACTGACATATTTTCATTTCAGCATAGGAAATTTTTGTTACAGGAAATGGGTGCTGCCTACTTTGATGGCAATGGTAGTAGTACCTGATATGAGTCCTTGCTTTGCTTGAGACAAGCCTTCTGTTTCCTGGAGGAGCATTTCAGTCAATGGACTGCAGCGTAGTTTGGGATCAGGATCTCTCCAAATAGATCTGTTTTATCACTTCCAGGGAAACTTCTTACCTTTTACAAGGAGATGAATGTCCCGGCTACATCCTAGAACTGAACTATCTGAAGACTTTGAGATTCTCAACATCTCTTCCCCCTCCAAACACACTCACACATGTCCCTTGGTTTTTATGCAAAACTGGAGGCATCCTCCAAATGAGCCTCATAACATGCATTTTTCTTGCAGTTTGAGCGAAGGTTCCTGTTCTGTGTGGAGGCAAAGTGGGAACAGGTGAGTGAGACCTTATTGCAAATGATGGATGTGAAAAATTATGGGGAAAAAAGAGAAAGAGTGATGACAGATGGCAGAAGGGGGTGAATACTCTATGATGTGCAAAGGCAAGGGAGAAGCAGGGAAGCAAGGAAAAGGGGAAAGAGCCCTTAGCTAGAAGTAGGCAGGGACACAGCTTGTAAATTAAGAATAATGAGGTTCATCAGATGCACTGTGGCATGCATGAAAGTTGAGATGCAGGATTTGTCTTTCCTGTTCCATATTGTGTAAAACTTTGAACTACTTGCTGTGCAGAACAAATCTGCAGTCTGGTGACTGATGACTGTTCCTGGGAGGATGGTGATGCTTGGCTCGAGAACCAAGAGGTTCCTCAGTTTCCTACAGCCAAAACCAAAGCCCACTTTTGAAGCGTCAAGAGTTCTGCTTCCAGGTCTGTGGCTGCCACCTCACAGCACTGTGAACCTAGCACTGACATTTTTAGAAAAAAAAAAATCCCAAATGAAAATATATAATAGGGCTGAAAATAAAATTATTGATTTATTGAAGATTCTTGAAATTTTTATGCCTGATTCCAGTATGCCAGAGGTTTTAAGGTTATGAGATTGCTGGTTTGAACACGGCCTCCGTTGCAAACTGCAGCAAAGTGCAGCAGTACACAAGCTCACCCTGAATAAAACCGCCTGCAAAGCACAAAACGGCTACAGTCTTAGCCTGAACTGACTCAGCTTCAAGAAAACTAGTAACTGCTTTTGAAATCGTTTAGAAAATCGTGTGTTTACCAACTGATTGCTGGTCTGACTAACCCCTAGAAGGGAGTTTTCAGTTTGATAATACTGATACTCAGTCAGACTTGAAAAGTGACTTCCCCTTGCTGTTATTTCTATTTCAGGGTATGATCTCCACGTAAGTAGGTCTCCCTTAATTATCCCAGGCAGCATAAAGGAGCCATTAAATAGGCAAAACAAGAAATAAAACAGGGATCAGAACTTCTTCCTGTGTATTTAATTTATTTAACCAGTCGTATAAAGTCAAATTCTGTCATTTGTCTTTGTTAAAGGTTTATATAAGTTTCCACCTGAGGACTGGGCTCAGGACTGAACACTTCAAGTGTTATTTCTGTGGGAGAAGGGTTAAGAGGAGACAGGATCCAGACCTTGGTGCATCAGGTTACTGTGTTTTGTGGAAGGAGTTTTCTTGTAGACAAAGACAAGAGTGATCAGAAGCTCAGGTACCTTGGTAGGAGGAAAATGCAATCATTCTCCAGGCACCTGCTTAATCTGGACCCCTAAGATTAGATAGACATGATACTCTCCGCTGATACGGCCACATGCCCATTTCTATCAAGCCCTTCCAAAACATGGATCAGCTCAGGAGGCAAATCTCTATGGTTCTCCAAAAACCTGTGGTCTGGTGGTCCCTCTACACTTTTATGATTGAAGCAATTGAGTGTTGCTCCAGAACTGAACTCTGTCTTGGTACTCTGCCCCATAGTTCCTAGGAGATGCTAGTAAGACCACTTCAACTAAAGTTTTCCCAAAGTGGACATATTCTTGGGTCTCAATTTCTGGTAGCATGTCTTGAAACACCTTGTGGAATGACCAACAGTAGGGGAAAGGCTTTGGTCAACGCTGTGGTACTAGGGACATACAACTTACAGCAAAACTTCTGCTAATGGTCATCAAGGTTGTTTCGTTACCTTAGCCACAAGCAAGAGCTTGTTTCCTGACAGACCTCAGGCAACACAGACACTTGAGTGACTGGTGGGCAGACTGGCAGGAAACCAACATTTCCTGTCTGGCTGATCCCTGATTAACCAAGCTCCTGGATATATCACAGAATGGTTCAGGCTGGAAACCCTTTAAAGATCATCTAATCCAACCCCAAATGAAAGATGAGCAAGTGGGAAAGCCTTTCTTCAATTTGCCCAGCTTCCTAGCTCCTTGTAACCACACTCTGTACTTCTTGGATGAAACAGGCAGGAAAATGAGCATCTTCTGTAAAAGGCAATGTATTCATCTTATGGAAGAAAAGTATTTTTATGTGATAAAATTAATAGCTTTTTAATGCTTTGGGCTTGGTTTTGATTTTTATTTTTAACAATTGAAGTGCTTCAGTTTTGTTGTGCACCTGTTTGGAAAGTGGAATGTTTTGGTTTTATTGTCCAGGTATAGGATGTGACAACTTGGCATATGCTGAGTATATGTTTCGGAGCAGCCACCAGTTCTCGAGCAGTGGGTTCTGAAAACTGAGACTGTAGCTCTCTCATACAGGGTGGTGGGATCCCTGTAGGGTTTGAGGTTTTTTCCCTCTGTCCCGTTCTTTTATCACACAGCTGCTGGGAAAATATATTCACCCATGTTTGAGTAAGCAGATACTTTCAAGTCTTGACTGCCACCAAAAATCCCTGAAGACATATTTACTTTTACCCTCAACACTAGATGTGCAAGAAACAAGCCTGCCTTCTGCACAAGAAGACAAAACAAGAGTTATCAGCCTGCCAGCACCAGAAATTCCACCTGTTGAGACAGGGCCACCATCATCCAAGCCTTTAAGAGGACTCAAAGGTACACCTGAGAGGTGGGAGACCCTCTTTCTTTTTCTTCTTTGGTTTTTATAGTGCACAAAGGTTGTTTTTCAGACATTATGTAAGACGTCGTATTTGTCTCTGACTTCTCACTGATTACAAACGGATTACAGGAAGGAAGCACTCCACCCAGTTTCTTAATTTATCATGCACCGTTGCTTAAAGGTGTCACCCGTGTCTCAACAGAAATCTGCTTTTAACCTTCTTTTTAAGAAAAAGATAAGAAGAAGGGGAAGCAGATGCTCTTACTGCTCATTAATTGTTAATTGTATGGCAATTATACCGAGAAAGGCTTTGATTTTTCCAGCAGATATTTGCTAAGAAATCCTTTCAGGAAGATACATAAAGAATTAGCATTATTTTTTTTGCAGAAAAGAAATGATGTGCAAGAGAGAGAGAAGTAAGGTGGTACATATTTCCAAGGGGCTGTCTATTGCAGCTCAGATCAGAAGCCTGGATCCTGCTTCTATGATACAAGCATCGGTTAGCACTTTCAATCTTGTAATTATTCCTGTGGACCATCAGTTAAAAAAAGTGAGAGTGAAATTGTGTTTACCAGGTCTGCCAAGGTGGCAGCTTCTGGAGTGATTCCACATTTACTGCCATTCTCATGGGGCTACAGCTCTGCTCCTTACATCCAAGTTGCTTTTGCTTGCAAAGTTATGCATGCAAAAATCCCCCACTCATGGTGGCAGAGGCACTCAGGGTGGCTTGGGATGACTCAGTTCGGGAATTGCTCTTAGGATACTCAGGGGGCACAAGGAAACAACTAAAAGGGAGTGCAAGAACCTCTGGATGTGCAGTGAGCCCCACAGTCAGTGGGGAGGAGAAAGACATAAAGAAGGAAGCAAGACCACTTGGGAAGCCTGTACACGAGCGCCCAAGCAGCTGGGAGATGAGAGGCATCCTAGATGTGCTTGCCATGGCAGGTGTCCTCTCAGCTGCAGCTTTCCAGAGGAGCAGCAGCCTCACATGCAAACCTGCTGGCTCAGATGCCCACAGCTTTCCAGCTGTGGCATGACTCAGGCTCCCACGGGGCACAGCCAAGGCCCACAAAGCTGATCTTGTGGCCCGCAGGCCTTGACAGCAGGCACAGACCTGGGCAGCAGGTAAGGCTGTAAGACCAGTGCCTGGAGGAAGGAGAGATGCAAAGTACCAGATCGATTTTCTGATGCACTAGGTTTTGTCACATTCTTCAGACAGTAGGAGCTACCTGACACGATGGGCCATGCCCATGAATGGCTGCTAAAAGCACTGACACCATCATAAAACATACGTACAATATGTTAATACTGAACGTATCAACAGTGCAAATAATGATTGCAAAGAGGAAACCAAATTTACATAGACAGATTAAAGCCAATGTGTGGGTCTTTTTGCCATTCAGGTTTTTTTCTGCAGGCTCTGTCAACTCTTCTGTACTCACCCTTGACCCAGGCAACAATGAATTTTGACTCAGTCCAGATATTGCTTTGCTGCGTGACTGAATGTTTATTGTAGTGTCGTCAGTCATTTCCTCTAACAATGCGAACAGGAAAGAAGCTTTATAAGAATTCTTTTAAGCCCAAGAAACGTAGTCCAGCAGGGTGCAGGGCCCCTACACTAATGTATACCTTGCATTTCTATTTCTGAGATATTCATATGCTGCTGTATTCTTATGCCAAGGAGGATCAGTTCCTTTCTTACTATTCAAACTGAGCTGTATGTAGTGCCAGTAATTGTCTCCCAAAGAGGTTGCAATCATGTTCTGGCAGAAAGCAGCATACACTCTTTGTGGCTTTTGCAATCTCTGCTCTAAAATAGCAGGTTTTTCAGGTCCCAAATAAAACTGTAATGTGTATCTTCTCCAGATTAAATGTATTTTCAGTTCTGCAGTTTTTCTCTCAGGAAGTTCTTGGCATATCTTCATTTCAATTGCATGTCTCAGGAATGTATCTGCAGATCTTCATTTGTGCCTTTTGCTGAAACTCTGCAGTACCATAATAAACAATGGGATCAAAGCAGACACTGTTTAATGCCAGCGAAAGCAAATATAACCCCAAAGAGATTCTTCAGTTTGGCAATATAGGCTAACTGGATTCCTGTTATCACTGCATCAAGTGTATAGCACATCACAAAACCCTTACACAAAACAAACTTGAAAGCACTGGTGTGCTTTTTGGTTTTCCCAAAATGTGTACGAGGGGAAGCAACACGTTTTTCAATCATTGCGATGACATTGGGGGAGAAAGCAAAAACGTTCTGTGATCCAAAGCAATGTCTCTAAGGCAAGCAGTGTGTCTTAAGGAAAATCATTGTTCAGTGCAACAAGCACGTCAAAGTGAGCTGCCATTCCTGTGCTGAAAAACCCTGTGCCTTCCTAAGTGGAAGTAAAGAGTTGAAGAAGAGGCGTGATCTCCAAGGTTTTTGCAACCAATCAATTCTACGATTCTATGATTCTGTGGTCTCAAACATCTGCAACAGCGAATGACCAGTTCCCAGGCAGCACTCGAGGCTGCTGCATGTGGCCTGAACTGGAGCATCGCTTCTTTCTGCAGGAGGCAACAGCTGCAGAGTGACAGAGAGAGGGGCCAAAGAGTCAGATATGTCCTGGACTCAGCAGGCAACGTAGGCCTTCGTGCTATACAGTGAAGGGGAATTTCACAGAGGGAGCCCAAGTCATCCAGCAGCTACAGGGAACCTGCCAGGAGACTGGGCTGACAGAGGAGTGAGGAAGCAGAGGGCTGGCAGGGCAGTGCACAACGGTAGAATGCGTTTGGTGATCTCTTCTGAAATTACTCTTTTAGATAAGAATATAAGACCTTTTTTTAAGAAAGAGGGAGGAATGGGTAAAGAATAAACCCATTTTATTTTTTTTTCCAATTTATATATTATATATTTAAGCAGCAAGTTCCCTTACATATTAGAAAACTTTTCAATTCTTTATTTTCATATTAATAAATATGATGTACTTTCATGAAGAAATCAAACACTTTTTTATCTGCAATATTTAGTATGTCTTCCATTTGTAATAGTAATTTAGGTTTTGAATATATTGCCTCTCTAAAGGATTTTCTCTTAGGTACTCTGAACAGCTGTTCCCAAATAAATATTTCCACTAATGAATGGCTTTACCACCACTCAATTATTATTCTCTCTTCATCACCCCAGATTCAGTCCAGTTCTTGCTAACAGGATTCTGTTTAGACAGTGCTTTACATGCTTAGATTGCTTAAATTTAGTGCAATTTAAACTTATGGTTTCTATATTTTGATAAGGCATATTGTCCCAAGTAGAGATAAAAACCTTGTTGTTTACACACAGTTTTCAGTGTGCTCTTCATCAGTCCTGTTTTGCATCACTAGGCACCAGTGCTCAAGAATCACTGCAAGGTGCCTTTCCCTGTCTCTCCCACCTGTGACCAGAGCATTTGTGGGTTTGCAGCTTGAAAAACAGAGTGGTGGCAGGGGCAATCAAGCAGCCCTGGCACAAGGCTTTTCTCAGGTAGTGCTACTTTATGTCCTAGTAAGGAAGCACTTGCTAACACGGCTGCTAGTAATAGCTTTGCAGCACCTAACTTGCTCTGTGCTAGAGGTGGGCAATCAGCCTAAAGACAACCTCTGCTTTTAAGCCACACAGCCCCTAGTTTGCAGTAATCTGCTCAGCCTTGCTGATTCCCATCACCTCCATTAAATTTGGGAGGGGGGAGGGTCACTGCTTGCTGCTCACCATCCCACAGCCTGCCACAACAGCAAAAACAGGAGAGGGTTGGGAGGAATTTGGAGGCTGAAATGCACTTTCCCTGCATAAACACGGTGAAGTTCCCTCCCTGGGTTTCTTCCTTGTGCGTTTTGTGAGGTTTCACTTTTTTTTCTCTCCTCCCAAGAGGACCCACTCGCCACCTCAGAAAATCTGATTTTGCACCTGCCATGGCTCCTGCTGTTGTAAAATTAGTGAGGTGTGAAGCGAGTCTCCAGCCAGCGTGAGAGCAGCCAGGTAACAGTGCCTCCTGGTGACTTCTGCCATGATGCCAAGCTCCTGAAGAAATGAATGCTGGTGCCCTCAATTATCTGATAGGCACTGAAATCCTCCCGTAGGCCATATGCTGTCACATGCAATTATTACAGGTCTGACAGCAGCAGTCAAATGCCAACTTGAGCCCCTTTCCCCCTCCACTGAAGGCAAAGGAGCAGGTCACCGAGCAGGGCTGACAGCTCCTTTGCCAGTACCAAGTGTGGCAGCACTTGTGATAGCTGCAGTAAAATACACCCGTGAGTCAGCAAATGAATCTGAAGATGTTTGGAGAAAGGCCCCAGCATATTTTTGTAGCTCTAATGGAGACACTGAAAGCAGCCAGAGCTATGTTAGTTTAGGTGGCCAATCTGCTGGACTGCTATGAGCCGCTGCTTCTCCTACGTGAGCTGGACTTCTTTGGGGAAGCTGGATCCAGTGGCAGAGAAGAAAGTCTGTTTGGCTCACAGAGAGCAAAGATTCAGTTCAAAAGCATCTGCAGTAGCAGTTTCCTTGGTCCTCACTGAGCAATCTAGCACTGAGCAAACTCCAAAGAAGCAACTAGGAGCCAAAGGAGAAAAGGATTTTTTAAAAAAAAAACCATATAATTAATTTCTAGGAATTCTTTGTTTTCTGTGTAGTCTGGCACTATGGCTTTGTGAAAAAAAAAAAGGCCCCTGCTAGGGCCAGAAGAAAACATTCCTCTGGGTTTGAGTTCTTTATCCTCATCTAATGTTGAAGTATTTTTAACCTTAACTTTAATGCCTTGGTGGGAAATGTAAGGATTTTGATTTTGAACTTACAGTGGCAGCTAGCCAGTAGGTAGATTTTCAAGACTTTGAGTACATGTAAGCCTCCAGAAGATCAAAATATTTTGTGTTTTCCTGGTTCCCACAGCATGAACTAATTTGTACTGGATTTCCTACGCTTCAGAATCCTCCTGATCACCTCAGATATGAGAGATATTATTCACCTTCCTTGTCGACTCCCACACACATAGACAAGGGGCAGCCTCAGCTTTTATTAATATGCAGTGACCTGTCTGTAATTTCTGATTCTAGAAACATAGCTGCAAATGCGAGAGGCTGAGTCTTTAACGAGCCCATGGCTGGGGATGATAACAGATCCTTCCTGCAGGTTTCAGCTCCATCTATTGTTTTTTGTAACAATGGGGAAAAATGAAATGTGTTTTCTAAATCAGCAATTTTATGACAGAGTTAGTTTACATTTCCTAATGAAGTACCATTAGGGAATATCAAAACTTATAAGGAGAAAGAATTTTAGCAAACAATATAAAAATTAAGGCTAGTACGTCAGTAATTGTAGCTCATGGAGCTACATTAAATGCATTTGGATTTAATTGTTCGGTAGGTTGATTTGCTTCATCACACATGTAGAAACTTCAGTTGACAACACCTTCCCCCCCTGTATTATGGTAAGCACCTTCATAAACATGAAACCCTTGCTGCCACATCCTTTGTTGCAAAGGTCCCCAACTCCCCTCTTTCAAAGATGAGCTGTCCCTTCCCTAACAGCTGGCACGACAAACATCCTCCTACTCCTGTCAGAACAAGGCAGGAGCAAACAATTTCTGTTCCAGGGAAGGAAGAGAATCAGCAGGAGGGATGGCCAACCCAGCTCCTATTCCAAGTGCCTGCAACTGCTCCTCTGTTGTTGTAACCTACGACAGGTCAGTTTCAGGAAATTCAAATTTGCTGATTTCGAAGTCTTTCCTCCTTATCCCTCCTGTCCTCAGCTTCTTTCCCTTCACAGGCTCTGGCTGCTGCAATGTGGGGCTGTGTCCTGAGAACTACATTTTCGAACTGCTGCAGGACACGCACTGCCCCTCTGACCCAATGCAGTACTGAAGCAAGTCGCTCCCAGGGCAGCTGAGACTGTGGCTCGGGAGCCTGAGAGGTCTTTTACAACCTGTCAGGCTTCTGCTCTGACTGTCAGATGCAACAGAGACTCGGGAGCTTTGACCACTGGCAGGGACCTGCCACCTCTTGGCCAAAGCCAATGAACTGCAGATGGGCAGGAGCAATTGCAACACAAACACTTTCCTCAGCCTCCTCTCCACTACCACTGTCCCTTTACTTGATTCAGACTTGGCCAGTTGTACAAAATGGTTGGATTAGCAATGAAAAATTTCCCTTTGGCTCAGCTATAGCTTGTAGCTACCTTCACCCTCGCCTTGTTAGCTAAAATACCATTTCCTCTATCCTGCCAGGCAAGATAAGTGTGAATTTAAACCCCAAGTGCTGATCCACTGACAATGCAATATTTTTTTGTGGATAATAATCACATTAGCTGTACAAAAGCTGCCAACGCTCATTGGCTAGATTTCTGTCCTTAATGAAAGAGGCATGGTCCAGAGGACAGTCTGTCCCACCTCTCTGAAATAACTGTCCTGAAATAAAATGAAGTCTCTTTCTAGACGTGTCCACCTCTGCCTGGTTAACAAGATTAACCCACCTACATTTTAGACTGTTTAATTTACACAAGCTCAATCTCATCCTTTGTGTCTTACTCCAGAAAAGCAAGTCTTAGCTCACTGATATTTTAATGACTTAAACTCATTACTGCCATTGCTGAGCATATATTCAGCATGCAGTTTCCCAAAACTGGCCTTGGTATACTCAGTATATGAAACTAAATTATTTTAGAGTGAAGCTTAGATAAAACGTGATAACAGATGCGTAGAAAAGTGATTATCTCCCCGTTCCCCCACCATTTCTCATAAAGAGATATAACTACTCAATTTCTGTGGGTGTACAGGTTGGAACAATTGAAAATATGAGTCCAAGTTAGTACCAGTTGGTGCAACTGATGTTCTAGCAGGTAAGAAATACTAAGAGATTGTTTTAAAAATTGGATTATTTCTTAAATAAGTACTTGTTTTATAGGCTGTCATTCACTGAGATTCATCTCTTTTTCTGCAACTATGAGTATTAAAAACTTTAGGGGGAGAAGAAAGTTCAAAATATAATTAAAAGGATCCAATTAATGCAATTAAAAAAGGATCTGTAGTCATCTGGAGCTGAACCTAAAACTGTTCGATTTATCCACAAAAAATTCCCTCCAGGCAAAAGAGAGAAATCCTTCATCATCAGCTATTTTGAATATGTTGAGGTGGAAAAACCCCAGGCAGCTGCCCTGACACAGGGGGAGTCAGGCTACTGGTACAAGATGTAGGTGAATTCTTCTCTGAAGGATATTGTTGCAGCTGCAGCTTGGAGATATATGCTGCAAGCTAAATGCTTCCAGATAACAGGAAAAGCCAAAAGGAAAGCCAGCATTTATTAAATGTAAAATGACATTTTAAAAAGCAGTTTGGAATGTCAAACTTGTGGGAGCTAGGAGATAATACATGAAAATCACTCTCCCTCTGCACAAACATTATGAGAAAGTTTGCTCTTTAATTACATAACCATATTCCCCCTTTTCCCTGTGCATCTGCCTCAGATGCACGGATGTAAAGGACTTCGAATGCCCATCATGCACGCTATAAAACCAGGTTTTGTTGATACTGCTCATTGAAGTTTATGCCTTCCCAGCCCCAGAACCCCACTCATTTTGTATCTGCCTTAGCCACGGTTCTGGCTCAGGCAAGCTGTAGACAAATGCAAAACACTTGTCCAGCAATTGCCATTGCACAGGTAGGATTTGGAAGCTGTAGCGATGCGTAGCTATCCAGCAGGTGGTGCCATGCAAGTGCAAGTGGTGTCTCCAGCAAGGACCTTGTGCTCCTCCAAACTCTGTAGAAATTTGAGTTATTCCAGACATAAGCACTTTTTTTTTTTTTTGATTTAGCAGAAAACAACCCTAGGAAAGAATTCTTGCAACTGTGTGGCATCCGGTTTATCAAGGAACAATGTGAAGTAAAAGGAAAGAACAGAAAATAAATTATTATTATTCACATATTTTTGATACTATCACCATTGACTTTTCTTTCCCTCAGTGCCAAAGAGCATTTATTCAGTCTTGAAACAGAAGTTTTAGTTGATGCTTCAGTGTTGAAATAAGCAGGAAATAAGCAGGAAAACTTGTGTTATAATAAAGAAAAAGTTTTGGGGTTTGGTCAGCAAATATGAATACTGATAGCTTGGAATGAAAATATGTGTATCTGCTGTCCTAGAGTGGGAGTTGAGCTCTGAGATCCAGTAATACTCTCCTTCTTCCACTTGTCCTCACAGTTACTTTTACTAGCATGCCCTTTCCCCCACACATATCTTAACAATCTTTTTTTAGACATTAAGAAACTGAAAACAAGGTTGTCTTCATCCCTAGGCCTTTCATCTCTTTCCTGAGCTCCCTAAGAAGGACAGTTTAGTCATCTATACCAAGCACTTGACTTCCTTTTGTCCCTTTTCCATTTGACTCATTCCTGCCAAGGTATCTACTGTGTTTGACTTCCCCTTCTGGATAGAGCTCACTCACAGTGCTGAGGAGCCACAAGCAGCCAGGAAATCTAGCACTTTCTGAGGAAGGAGATAGGTAACGCAGTATAGGCAGAAGGTGAGAAGGGATTCTCCATATATCCCACCTTTGGGGGACTCTTTGGGCTGTTTGATATTTTGAAGTAAGTGAAGAGAGCTGGGAAACAATTGCTGAGTCTTGATAGCGCTGATCAGATACATCTGAAGTATAATTCAAAAAGCTTTCAAAAAATTATATGAAAAAATCTTAAAGCCCAAGCAGCAATGGCCCAAAATACTTATCAAGTTCACTACTGTTCAATATAAAACTTCAAATTGAGCCAGTTCTGTCCACAAATGCTACAAGGAGTCAGTCCTCATGCAAGGCAATGGAATAACCTGACTACAGCAATTTCAAAGTAGGATCCTAAAATGCCCACCTGAGAATTTCCAGATGTTAGAAGCAAAATATCTGCATCTGCCTCAGCTCCTGGAACACACTCCTAGGCCTGGCATTCAGTGCAAGTGACTTGGCTTTACATCAGAGGAGATCCTTTGATGTTGGTGCCTGAGACTTGAGGACAGAGGGGCAAGTGCCCTGATCCCAGCTAGATGGAGAACTGCCTTGAGTTGAGTGGGGTCATAGCAAGAGAGGTGTTGCTGAGTCAGTTCTGGATTCCTGAGGCTGAGGCAGTGGCTGCTGATGAAAACCCCATTGTCCATTTCCAGGGAATTACTGCTGAGACAGATCAGGAAGAACATGTTCAGTGCCTTGGCTTTGATGTATGACTGAAGCATCAAGTTTCTGACTTTCAAACAAGAGGGTTGTAACTGAAAGCTCATTCCCATATTACTGTTCTTGTGACAGCAATAAAGCACCTGAAACATCTCTGAAGAAGGACTTTTTTACTCTGACTCAGACCAGGAGCTATAAGTCTTTTCACCTTAATCCCATGGCTTCATACTGACTTTATGCTAAACTTTAACCTCATAAATATAACACAAGGCACAAAATAATGTTTACATTTTCTTTTGCTAGATGTTTGTCACTAATAAGGACCATGAGTGATTTTTCAGCTGTTTCACAAACAGATTTTGAAAAACGGACTTTGCATCACCTGCAAAAGAAGGAAGAAAAAAAGGAAACACTGAATTGCAAATTAATCATTGCTTTCCTTTTCCCTTCCTATTTTTTTAGCAATGGGCCCTTGACCTCTACAGCTTGCTCACTGCTTGTCTATAAATTACAGTCAGGACCTGGATTTACTACCAAGTCAGCTCAACATCTAACAGTTAAAAACTTCAAGCCATCCTTATCTCTGAGCAGCTTCACTGGCACAGAACCAATTTCAAGCTATATCAAACAAGGACAATCTGACAAGTTCATGGTTCAATCAATTTATTTAAGACAGTTCTTATTTCCTACCAAATACACAGAAAAGGTAGTTTCCACTGCACACATATACACGAGGCAATAGAAACCCAAATCTATTTATTGGCTTCTATTTTATGGCATGGCTGGGTCACATTCTCAATCCATAAATGAAACTTCACTTACATTGTCAACAAAAATCTGTTCTCTTCCCGTAGGATCTGATGAGAGGTGGAAAAGCTCTACATTATTTAGATTATACCTGTGTGTAACTTCAGCTACATCACTGCATGCTCATGTAGTAATATCCATAACAAATATTTTAAATGCATTGGAGTATCAAGAAGTGCATTGAAACTTTGTATTGAAATACAAATAAAGCCTATTGTTATTAATTAACTAAATTTCTGTTACGGTCTAACCACTGCCTGGAGAGAGAGAGATTTAAAAATTTTCTGTCTATATCACACTACAAAAATTCATTATCTTTGTGCATGAAGTAAATGTAGATAAAGGTGATGTTCTCAACGTCAAGGCTTTTATCTGCTCCAATCTATTCTACCCCTTTACAGCTGTAGACTCCTCTCTTTGTTTCCATGAAAGTCTTCTGTTCTGAAAAGTTCAGCAATAGTCACAAGAGTACAATGTGCTTCCTGAAAAAGACTTGTGCAGAAATTGTTCTTTTTTCTTCTAAGGAACAAAATGGTGAGCAGAAGAGCGAGCTCCTTCCAGAGCTAATCAGAAAGAGTTCTGAGGTTTCTGGGAAGCTTGGGCACTTTCAAGATTTGGGTTTGGTCTGAGTCAAAACAAAACTATACACAGACTTGGGCTGGTTTTTCTTTTTTTTTTATTAATTTCTCACAAACCAGAGATTCCAAGAAATTACGATGTTTCCTCAGATGAAAAACACTTTGGGTGTGGCCCCTGCTCCAGGAGTTTGATGTTTCTGAAAGTTTCATGCTTATTTGGTGCAGCAAACCCTCAGGGATTTTGAGTTACTGAGTATGCCCATTGCCTGCTGTGCAGACAAATACCTTGAAGCCTCTATTCCCAGCACAGGCTCCTCAGGTCATGGCCACAACAGACCCTCAAGCTTTTTCCACAGTGATGGCTTCATGCTCCAGGGCCCTGAGAGCCCTGGTTCAGGCCCAGTGACTTTGCTGATAATGCAATACGTTTCCAAGAAAACAATTTAGGTAAAAGAACAGCATTTCTCAGTGATAACTCTCTGGAAAAATTCAGACTAGCTCTGCTGCCAAGGCCCATTCTCCAAAGCCCCAAGTGCAGCTCCTGGCTCTGCTGCCCTTCCCTGCTCCTCAGGGTCAGACTGCCTCTGCTCAGGCCAGCACTGCTCCAGCCCAGCTGGGTAACCTGGGATCACACAATTGGGAAAGAACCAGGGCAGAAAGAGCAGGTTTACATCTCCCATTTTCTTGGGAACTGCATTTGTGACCAGATTTTCAGCCTTGGTCATTGCCTGAGCTGCAGTGTAGTCTGTTTGTGCCTGACCCTTGGCTCATGATTCTCTCCCGTGGGGCAACCGTCCATCACAGTCCCTCTGACGTCCATATAGGACAGTGAAAGTAAAAAGGGTGCTGTTCTGCTCAATTCTCAGCTACTCTAGGTTGTGTACATACTTGGCTTTACAGTTTCCAGTAATTTCCTAAATAAAAGTCAGGGCACAAAACTGAGAAAAAATCAGAATAGAGCTACCATGCGTTTGTGTGAAGATGCAAGCATTTGATCAAAACAGCACAACTGCACAGAAAAGAAAGCATTTTGGACATTTCTCATTAAGAGTTATCCTTTCAGTAGAGAGTTACAATTATCCAGCTATGATGTTGAATGCCCTGGCTATGTCATCATATCAAACAGGAGCGGACAGGAAGAAAAGCTGTAAGAATTCGGGCTCTGCTTTAATGGGACTTTCTACAGAAGATATTTATTTCCTTACACAACATGACATCCATCTCAAAAAAAGTCAGAGAAACTGGTGAAAACCACTGTGCTTTTCCAGTGGCTTGCTGGGGTTTGTCCTAAGCTGTCAGGTAATTTCCCCAGGGGAGGGAAGACAGAAACCAGACTTTTTCACACTAAGCATTCCCTTGAAAAAAAATCAAAACAAACAAAACACCAAAAAAGCCACTTCTGTAATAGCCTTTCTCTGTGGAAAAAAAAAGAACTTTTTGCCTAATTATAATTGATTTGCTTTACCTGAAATATTTGAAATGCTCTGTATATTGCCAACCTGAGTATTCACATGCTCTGAATGAAGTAAGGGGGTATTAATTCAACACCACCTTCACCAGCTTTGCACAAATGAGTAGACACCTCTTCACAGTGTCTAAAGTCACAGATGTCTGTCCAGGACAGTGAAAGCTTTCCACAACAAGGTTCATTTTCTCCACACTTTTACCAGCTGGCCATGGTGCATTGGCACCAGTACAAGCCATCTTCCTCCACTCCACTGTCTCTCCAGCATCCACATCTCACCCACCTTCCCTCACTCTCACCATGCCAGTTTCATTTCCACTCCTCAGCTCTGAGTGCACATGCAAGCAGATGAACAAGAGTCCCTCTCCCTGCAGGGAACCCATGAAGCACAAGTGAAACAAAGAGAGTAGGTATCTGATTTTGGTTTTCATTGTTATGCTGTCCCCATAACACTCACTTCTGCTGTTGCAGGCACATTGCACACATTTCACACTAACAAGTCTTTGGAAAGGGATGTTGAGTAAAATGTTTCTTTATAAAGCCTAAGTGACTTCAGAAGGCAAAATCTGACTTGGGCTCTTAAAGTAGATAAGCAGTTCTGAAAACCTCAGACTTTTCCAGAGATGGATATACATATGTAAAGTACTTGGTATCATACACATCATACACATATACTTGGAAATACATAACTGAGTGAAAGCTAAACACATAGTTAGCTAAATAAATTAACTAGATCAATAGTTACAACACTGAAACTCAATTTTCAGGAAAGAGTTATTGCCTTAAACAGAGAAGTTTTTCACACCTTTATTGGTGTTTATGGTCAGGTGCTAATTCCATACAGACATTTCCAATAAAATGTGTTTTGTTATAGCAATCAGTTCAACATAATTGCACAATTAATATAGAAACATTAAATCACATCATTTATTATTCTTGGGACCTTGGGGAATTTATAAATTGAATATTAGTCTGGGAGCTTTAGTCTTCTGGGTTTCAAGAGGAATTTGTCTCACTGATAAAGTAAAGGTAGACAAAAACCTTAATATAAGTTTGTATAACTCAAATACAATATAAGAAACAACAATCACAGTTTCACAAAGCAAATAGAGCTGAATGGGGGTCTTATTTGTTCATATCCTTTCCCTGTGTCATAATGAGTTCAATTTCTGACACAAAATGTGCACCAAAAGTCTTAGAATTATGGGGAGTATAATTTCCTCAGGCAATTAGTTCAAGTGTTATAAATTACAAAAAAAAAAATAAAAATCTTCCTGATGTGACTCTTCTTTACTCAGGCTGGATCCTGGGATTCCTGTCTTACCCACCCTGGACACAGAAAATGAGCTCTTTCCTTCATAAGCCCTCTGAACACTCTTCTTCAGCCTAGAAAAACTCAATCTCTTCAAACTACAAAGACTGAACTAATACTACCACAAATCAAATACTCCTGCCAGTCAAACAAACTGTGGAAAGAGTTACTCCTGCTCCCAAAGGCTTTATAAATTCTTAATATAGAAATTATTTTCTTACCTGATTTTTTAACACACATTGAATTTCTTGAGGCTTTTCTCACAAACTGCATTCTGCTGTAGGATGCCAATAAAAACACGTGTTCTACTGTAAAACCTACTTCCTCTTTTCATTTCTTTTAATCACTGACAAAGCTATTTCAGAATATTTGCTAAAAGGATATATATTTTTTCCCCAATTCAAAAGACTATTTTTGGAAGATGCACTCATTACTCACGGAGTACTGTACAGCTGTTTCACTTATCTTGCATCACAAATACTGGAGTCACCACCAGAGGTATTTTTCCAGCATGGACATATGGCTTTGTAACGCTGACATTCCAATATGTATCCACCTTCTATTTAAAGCATGGAAAGCTGCAAAGAATTTCTTAAAATATTATGTGCAATCCAAGTAGAAGATGAACACAACTACAAGGGAAGTTCTATGTTTCTTATCTGCCTGATCTGTCTCTGTCCTTCACCCATAAGATTCATTTTCCATAGTGGAAGAAATAGGTAATCTGTTTCAATAGTGCTCCTTATCTGAGATTAGTTACATGAGGATGTCCTAAAGTGTATCAAGACTCACAGATGTCCAGTGCAAGGTGGCTCCAGTATGACATAGAGCAGTGGTCTCCAAACTTCTTTGTTCACACACCCCTAATAGTAAATTTTTTTGAGCGCATACCCCCAATATAAATTTATAAATAAGTTATATCCATGTACAACTATACAAATATATAATGTATATTATAAAACCTACAAAAAATAGAAATTAAAAAGGATGACATATATCTTAAATAAACACCATTTTAAAAAGTTATATTTTCATTTTATTTACTAATGGAACAAAAATATTTTCTTTCTGTAGATTGTCCTTCACATTCTTTGGGGGGTGTGCACTCTTCTTTGGAAACAACTCTCATAGGTATCACACTAGGTAGTCCCCACAGTGACTACAGAATGCTCAGCAGACCTCTGTTGTCCCTGTAAAATGCATTCCTATGTTAAAGCTTCTTCCTAAAAGATAAATATTGTATTTTTTTCCCCTTTTGTTAAACCAAAGAACTTGTCTGAATTAGCAGTAGTGCCCCATGCTACTAATCACATCAAGTGAGAATCATTCCTGACTGGTGCAAACGTCTGAGACTGGAAGCAGGCTGTTCTATTTAAGCTCTAGTTGGGAAGCTGGAAGAAATTATTATCTCAGGTATTCATTGACTTCTTATCAGATGAGCTCCTCTAAGAGAACTTCATATATTAAGCACTAGAAGATAGCAGCAAATAGATTGTGGTAGTAATATATATATCAGCTTTCACAGCATTAGTAAAAATGAAAAAAAATACATATGTCCAGATTGGCTTTGTTCACGCTAATAAAAAATACAACAACCTGAAAGCATCAGGTGTGAGAAGATTCAAAAGTGAGAAGTCACCTGGGGCTTTCCAAGAAGTAGAAGTCAGAAACTGTGATGATTAAAACCTGTAGATATTCAGAGTTCTTTATACAGAAAAGAAAACTCTTTGTTCACTTTAGGTGTATTACTCCTGATAACAACTAGGAATACTTGTTAAAAAAAGTGGTAATAATAATAATTTTCCTTAAATAAAATAACTCTGATCTAATGAAAGAAGTGCTTTGTTTGAAGATATGCCTCTCTCTTGTGTTGGGCAAGTGTCTATGCTACAGTGCTCATGGCTAGCACTCCTCGAGATCCTCCATTAGTGTGTTCTCCTGTTAGTGATCTTCAAGGTGAAACTTCAATTTTGAATATTAATGTTTGCTTTCTTGCTTTGTCTTTATCTATCTAAGCTAATTCTAATACTGTATTATCTATGAATTCTTGTGTATTGCCTGTATTTCATTGCTCTTCATTTTCTTGTTTTATCATAAGTCAGGTAAAGCTCTTCACCTGTTACTGAGAGAGTCTACTCTGGGGCACACTGCTTGAACTCTTGGATTTTTAGATTGTAAATGGAGGTCAACAAAGAAAGGAACGCTCTACATACAGAAGCCTTCACAAAAGACACTGGAATTTTCTTTGCTTTGGTGCAAAATTAAGATTTGGAGCCAGTTTCCCACACAGATAAGTGGTGAGAGGGAGATGGGAAAGAACCAGGTGAGACTTATCTGTTTTTTTTTCTCATATCTGCTTTAAACTAGTGTGCAGTTTAATTAAAGTGATCCTGCATCTGGCAGCAGCGCAGAACTCAAAGTCACATACAGAAGCATTGAGCAGTTTCTCCATATACAGTTAATGCACTTTTTGTGTCAAGAGTTACAAATGACCACTGCAGTTGACTGCAGCAGGTTAAATTGTAACATTTCCCCAGCTTCTGCAGAACCTAGTTGAGATGTGCATGAGGACAGCAGAGGTGTAAAGAAATGTCAGCTTCTCTTGCCTCTGCAACGCAATGTGGTGTCTAATCTCCAGCGGAGGAGTCAAACAGATACGTGCAGCTGATAACATCTAAAACTGAGATGGTCACATCTGCCCAGCTCTGGCTGGGGAATTAGTTGCCATCTGCCCACTGCCAAACAGCAGCTGAGGGAGCAATGCATGGGTAAGATTCCCTGTTACCACAGATAAAATCAACTGGATCAGCTAGGCTGGAGATGGCTGACCGCATGGGAGAATGCTTGTAGGAACTGCCTTGCAGACAGATGATGTGGTTGTCTTCGACCATGAATACAGCAAAGGATGCCTGAACTTGGTCTAAAACTAAATACCCATATAAGTGAGGAAGCTGATGTGAAAATAATTGGAAAACAATCTGTATGCAAATGGAAATTTCCCCAAGTACTTCTGACAAGTAACATCACAGAGACTTAGACCTCAGCATCACACAGGCTGTAGATCATCACCCACTGATCAGACCACTGCTGGCTGAGAAAGAGACCTTTGAAAAAGGCATTCACAACAAACTTTGCATTCTGGGCAGTATAGATGATAAACCCAATCTCCTTTATCTTTTAAACTCACCAGTTTGAACAGCAGTAAACACTATCATGTTTCTGCTGCCCAGAGCCTGGACTGAAAGGTAAAACTTGCCAGAAATAAAACACCTTGTGTTCATAAAAGTGAACAGTTGCTTCTGTGTTGATATTCTGGTTTAACTATGTCGTAAAAATGCACCCTGGTGATTTTGGTTGTGGCTTTTATTCCCTGCAGGCTGAGATGGGAAACAAGCTTAGGTTTTCCAATTCACCTGAGGGAGTCTATGAATCGTGAAGTTCCTGTGACCCTCCCACTGGAAGGAGTCTAAGGAAAAAAGCAACTGCTTGATCCTTGGGAGATAGAGCTTCAGCACTTGCCTCCTCCAGAGAGCTAAGATGAAGACCAAAAATCTGTACTTGACTTCAGTTTTGACTAGTTTATGCTCCTTACAATTGGTTTTTAGAACTTCATCTAAGGTGTCTGGCAAATTCCTGTATGCAGGTGTGCCCAGATGGAGCAATGGCTTCATACTTAAAATTTAAGCATCACCATGATTAATTCCTTTAGCCAGACAGCTATATACCAAAGTTTGGACAAGGAGGGAAATTTGATTTCAGTCTTTTGGACAAACATTTCAACTATCAAATTTCTTTCTTCTACGTATGCTGTGGAGAACTACTATCAGCTGTCATGCATTTGGACTTGGCAGGCCTCAAGAGGCCTTTATTCTTGGCAGGTCTCAAGAGGCTGGTGAATGGGGCTGCATCCAGCTGGTGGTCGGTCACCAGTGGTGTCCCTCAGGGATCAGTGTTGGGTCCAGTTCTGTTTAACATCTCCATCGATGATTTAGATGAGGGGATTGAGTCCATCATAAGTAAATTTGTGGATGCCACCAAGTTGGGAGGGAGTGTCGACCTGCTGGAAGGCAGGAGGGCTCTGCAGAGGGACCTTGATAGGCTGGAGAGATGGGCTGAGTCCAACGGGATGAAGTTCAACAAGGCCAAGTGCTGGGTCCTGCACTTTGGCCACAACAACCCCATGCAGCGCTACAGGCTGGGGACAGAGTGGCTGGAGAGCAGTCAGGTGGAAAGGGACCTGGGGGTGCTGATTGACAGGAGGCTAAACATGAGCCAGCAGTGTGCCCAGGTGGCCAAGAAGGCCAACGGCATCCTGGCCTGTATCAGGAATAGTGTGGCCAGCAGGACGAGGGAAGTGATCCTTCCCCTGTACTCGGCGTTGGTGAGGCCACACCTTGAGTATTGTGTTCAGTTCTGGGCCCCTCAGTTCAAGAAAGATATTGAGGTGCTGGAGAGGGTCCAGAGAAGAGCAACAACACTGGTGAAGGGACTTGAGCACAAGTCCTGTGAAGAGAGGCTGAGGGAGCTGGGGTTGTTTGGCCTGGAGAAGAGGAGGCTCAAGGGTGACCTCATCGCTCTCTACAACTATGTGGAAGGAGGTTGTAGACAGGTGGGGGTCGGACTCTTCTCCCAGGCAACCAGCAACAGAACAAGAGGGCACGAGCTTAGACTCTGCCAGGGAAGGATTAGGCTGAATATCAGAAAAAAGTTCTTCACAGAACGAGTAATCAGGCATTGGAATGGCCCAGAGAGGTGGTGAATTCACCATCCCTGGAGGTTTTTAAAATAAGACTGGATGTGGCACTTAGTGCCATGATCTAGTAATCATGATAGTGTTGGATTAAGGGTTGGACTTGATAATCTTGGAGGTCTCTTCCAACCCAGATAATTCTATGATTCTATGATTTTTACAACAATGCTGCTTTACTCTCTAATTGATGTGCCATATCTCTAAACTTACTGTTTCAGTAAGAACATGAGAGCAGAAGAAAGAAGCAGAGCACAAAAAGGGAGTGTGGAGCAGAGAGTCAGGGTAACTGCTAATGTTTGCACAAAACTTCATACTTTCCTACAAGCTTGGAATCAGCAGAATCTGTTTTAAAAAATCCATGATTCTTGCTTCATGATTCAGCAGAACATGTTTGAAAAGATTCATGAAATTGTAGATAATCACTGACTCAGAATTTATATTCTTCAAGTCCTCTTATTATACTGTAATCCATGATATATATACAATGAGCCATATATATATAAAATATTTAAACACATGAACAGAAGCAAAGAAACATAAAACAATTCCAAGAAGCAGCAAGCACTCTGGAATGTGAGTAACGTTGTGAAGCCAGAGAAACATCACCAAAATCTAGTGGAGATACCAATTTATTGTAACACCTATGTTTACCAGCAAAGGGTAAAGTGGGCAATGGAAGGTACAGACAAAAAGTTCCTAGGTTTGCAGCTTTGCCCAGACAGATTTGTTTCCTACAAAGTCTTTTAAACAAAACAATCTGGGTGTTAACATGACTTCCCCTTTTTATAGGTCAAAGGATCTTGCTATTGTGACATTTTCCCTTTCTAGATCATGTTTTATGCCTCATAATTAGGTCACCTTATACTAACCTAAATAACTTTTCTTCAGTGCCAAGCTTGCTTCATGTGGTTACTTCACAGAAAATTCAAGGTGAGACAACAATTAGACTGTAGTACATGTAGATGAAAATATACTGTTATGTTAGAACTCATTACTTCTTTAGTAACTAAAATTACTTGATAAGAATCCTTTTATTCTCTCCCCACTTGCAGAAAACTGTCACTTTATCCTTTAAATGGGACTGTTGTTATATCAGAGATTGTTACTGCACAAAGATATGTAATATAAGGACATCTATAATAATTTTCTTTTCCTCCTGGCTCCTGTTCCCATCATGCCCCATGATATGACTGCAAACAGAATAGGAAAGTGCAGGTTAAATAGAAAAATAATGAAAAAAGTTTATTCCAATCAGTCCTTGCAGAACCACCAGTCAGAAAAAATATTTCACCTGCAGTGATGTTGTGAGTCTTGCAGCCAGAATACTGGGAACTCTCAGGATTTATGTGAGTATCTAGGCATTGGCAGAATAAGTAAATAATATACAGACATTGAGTGTCAGATTTTCCTGTGGTGCGCATCAGGACAAACTACACTATACCTGAAGCTGATGTCACTAGAACACAGCTGTCAGCCTTATTTCTGCTTATATTTACTTTTTCTGCCACTTCCTGATAACACATAATTTCTTTCTCAGGTTGTTTTTTTTACAGTGCTCATATCTTTTTTCAAAATTCTCTCCCCTGATAAATATGGCTCGAAATTAATGACTGGTAGGATTCAATATATTACTGACTGCTGCAGGGACTGTTGCTTGGCCGTTCATCAGCTGAATTCTCATGCTCTGTCACACAAATCTTGCAGAAATGCCTTCATTTATTTGTCAAAAGGATCAGCATTTTTTAAAAAAATGTTAATTATCCATTTTATTTTTCATTTTGATTTTACACTTCAAAGGAAGCTGCAAAATGAAAATACATGTCTCTGCCTAGCATCTTTCGGGTCTGCTCTGGTTGGTAAAGCCAGTAAGAAACAGTGCTCAGATAGGCAAGTATTTTGCCCAAAGTCACATGAGAATCAGTTTCAAAACAAGGAACAGAATAAAACCTGCTGCTTTAACCATAGAAATGAGTAATTTAGGAAAATCCAAACTACATTTTCTGTGTTCTTTGGATTTGTTACAGAAAGCCTAAGTGAAACTGAAGAGATTCAAATGACCAACAGTAATGCAGATGAAATTGGAATGAAGAGTCTTTAAAAGATCTCAACAAAGAAACAGCTCATACTATGTTGACCAAGTACTACTGCATTTATATGCAATACATCCTACACTGTGCTTTTTAAGTGCATCAGTGACAGCTTTTACACTAGATTTGAAATACAAGCTATGTTTGTTTTCCATAGTCTTCATTGAACATTGGCTACAGAAAGAAGGAAAGAAATTTGAAAACATAGGAAAGAAATAGAAGTTGTTTTTCTTCTTGCAGAAATTTATGTTGCCTGATTTTGCAGAAGGAATACTACAAAAAAAAAACCAAAACCAAACCCCAAACAACCCAAAACTCAGATAATAACTACTAACTCTATTTTAGTCACCAGAATTTAGTAGCCTGTATAAGAACTATTTTATGTATAGAGGTTTTATAAAATAGTATCTAAACTTTGCGGGATCATTTGCCATTTTCTGTAGATGTCCTTCCATAATGCATGAAGCATGGTGCCAGTGCCTTATTTTGAAATCTTTCAAAAATGCCATAAACTGACTTAGAATGAAGAGCCTGAAGTTCTTTCCTTTTGAAGTTCAAGTGGCCAATGTTAACTCAGACCTCACAGGAAGGCAGAGCCCTCACTTTTCTGTAGCGCTTGGGCACAGCCAAAGTGGAGACAAATTCCGTCAACAGGTTCTTTCAACTGTTGAGTGATTATCACACATGACAAAGTGACAAATCAAATCTGAGATAAATCCAGGAAGTCTTCGCTCCATCCCTCCATACATCTCTGGGTGATGCAAAGTGGTTTTTTCAATGGGAGGATGCCCGTGACCTCCTTCTAAAACATGGAATGTAAACTACTCTGTAAGAGTCTGTCCAAGAGGCCACAGCATCAGAAAAAAATGTTGCAGGAAGAATCAGACAGTTCACAGCAACTTCTTGGGTGGGTGAGAGGGTGAAGTGACCCACCTTTGTGAAACAGGATGAGTCCCTGCAAAAGGTACAGATCTGCTATGGAATCCATAGGGGCTGCAGGAAATACTGTGGTGTTTGAGAAGACTGTTTGGTACAAGCACAGAAGTCACAGGCCCAAAAGAATTCAGCCACATCTGTCCATATTATGTGCCTCTGAATCCAAGTCCTCCTTTTTCCAACTTGCCTTGCCTTTCTGTATGCAAAAGTGAAAATGAAGTGCAAAAAGGAGGAGGCTCAGCAGGCAAGGTGGAGGTGGGGAGAGGCACTTTATCCCTTCCTAGCATTCCAAGTCTGGTAGATGGTCAGCACCTTTGTGGATCCTTCTCTTTATTTGAGAAGAATCACTCCTCATCAGCAGCTTTGACCACCAGGTAGTTCAACTTGCACTTTAGAAAACTGCTGAATCCTGTTTTAACTTACCTTTTATGTGGAATCACCTATATATGGGAAATATATCAAAGAGCCTAATGAGAGCTGAAGAGAAAGTAGTCTATGAATTTTTTATCACAAATAAGCATTTAGCAACCATTTCTTCATGCTGTTCTCAATAAACTGAAGGCTCAGAAGACATATTGAGGTCACAATTTTCATCCAGCTCTTCATAGAGCTTAAATAGGAGATCATTAGTTGTTGTGAAATTCACCAAATGCCCGTCTTTTCTGTCACAGCTTATTTTGAGAACACTTAATAGAATCTATATCTCAAACACAAGGCTTTAGCCAGCTGCCAGGGAACAGCAAGATCAGTTTTTTCCATGAGGCAAGAGGTGTCTGCAGAGCTAATGAGGCAGCAGCCTCACCAGTCAGGGCACTGTCCCACAGTGCCCAGGCAGAGATAGGCTGATGACAGAGACGGGTTCCTCTGACTGACTGATGATCATCATATGGGGCAAGGTGCCAAGTCCAGTCCAAGGTCAATCCAGTAATGCAGTCAGTAAGTCAGGACTACCTATGCTATGGCTGAGACAGGGCCCCAGGTGATGTTTCTCAGGGCAGTTAAGGCCTGCTGGCACATTCTGGTCCCTTGGAAAAGACCATCTGAATTTCGTCAATTCCTGTTTAAGGTTATTTGCTTGATGTCCAAATCTGCATTGCATTTCTTTAGAGTCTTCACAGCAGTGTTTTATACAGACAGTATTGCTGATAGCTTCTCATGAGAAAACACAACTATTACACAGACCAAAAACTGTGCAAAAAGCTTTGCCCTGAACTGAATCTCCCAGTTTTCCTATAACCCTTGATTTCATTTATCCTAACACCTGTAAATTGCTTACAAAGAGAAAACTTGCACTTGTATGTATTTCCACTCACAAATCCAGATTCTCCTGCAAAATATGTGAGAATGTTGTAGCTCCTTTCCCCAAAACTGTCTGCTCTCAGTGTATGTAGCCTCAGTTATTACTTATTTCTTCCCATGATTTAATGGGAAGTCTTGAAACAGGAAGATGCATAAGGATCTATGCAAGTTCTCATATCCTGGTGGGACACTGAACTTTCATATTACTTTGAGCATGCTCCAGTGTAGATTCACATTTCAAGCACAATATTTACCAGTTGCTAAAATCAAAGGAAGTGGAGATAGGAAAATGTATCAAATAGCTATCAGGAGGTAAATTAACCTACAATTAGAAGACTGCTGTTGAAACATGCAGTCTGAACTCCATCCAGGAGCATGACGAAGGCTTTTTAGATGTGGACAATTTAGGCTGCCTAATACCCACTGAGATGTGTTCAAGCCATAGTATCTGGATATCTGCTCATCTCCAGCAAGTTCAACAACCTAATCTTTTTTGGAGCTTTCATCCTCTGGCTGGAAGTTGATTGCTGTCCAATATTAGCCATAAGTGGTACATACATAACTTAAAAGTTTCATTCTGACTACCAAAGCTTTTTTTATAGCTAAACACTTCAGAAGTCATCTCTTACCTTCCTACATACCTGAGGACAGAAGGGAAGAGAGTACTTACATATTAATCCTAGGGTGGCTTGTCACACCCTAGTACAGAATCACCAGAACACCAGAGAGCTTTCCCTACACAACCTTGTGTGCATCTGCTGGCTGTAGAGGGAGCTTAAGGGGAAATCAGTTTGCATAGTATAGTTTGTGTATATGTATAATATGTATTTACTTATAGCTGTATCAGGATAGATATAGAAGTACATAGGTATTATAGGCCAGGAAACACTTTGATAAAATTTTGTCAGTGGCTTGGGCCACCTGATGATTGTTTTACCTGTCTTAATCTGCGCCTCAATATAAACCCACTGTCTGGTCAACAGAAATTACTATAAGACATTTTTTAAGTTGTAAAGCTTAAAATGAATAAGCCTTGGAAGACCTATTGACAATATCTGTCAGTATGAAAGGAGAAGTATTATGAGTAAATCAAATGTTATCTATCTTGCCCATCTTCCTTTTGTTTAGCTTTTCAGATTTCACAATTAGACCCTGGAAAATGAGGAAGAAGGACGGCCAGGAGCAAAAAGCAATAATGAGAACCAAGCACAGTGTTCTGCCACTAATTCCTCTGACCTCCCCAACGTACGTGTTGGGAAGCAAGGCTGGGCTACAGGCATTGCTGCTGAAATATAGAATTGATGCCATAGTCATTCATCCTCATGCTAGATCTACCAAAACATCTCTGTTTTTTTGTTACAGAAAAAATCTCACCAGCTCATACCCACCCCATGAAAAATCACATTCACTCCACCCAAGACTTAACTGCTAGGACCATGGTCCATATGCAACAGCGGTCTCCAGTGAACTGACCAGTGCCCCTTTTCACTCTTTTTTCCACTCACTCATTTACTCTCTCTCTCTGTTCATTTTCTCCTGTTGGCTTCACCCTAGGTTTCCCTAGGAAGGCAACCTATATCATGCTAATTATATCACGCTAATTTAGTGATGGTACAACATCAGGTTACAGCACAAGCTGGATGCCTTCAGAAAGAGAACGCTGAACAAAAAAAAACCTTGGGCAATTATACCTTTACAATCTCAGTTCTCAGCTCTCATGCACTCTTCACACGCTGTTCACATGACAGTTGGTCCAATGATGTTTTAGTGGCTGAGGTCTTCTCATTCTTCATTGAGTTCTTTGCTAGGCAGGTCATGTCTTTCCTTATCTTTAAGGTTTGAGCTAGCATAGCTTTTTTACCTTCTGGCTTGAACCAGCTCTGGGGCCTTCTTGTGTGTAACTCAATAGAAGTTCTGCTTATCTATGTAAAAGTTCACAGCTTGAACCTCAGGCTTCACAAATTCAGCAACTAATGCTGGGCAAGTTATGTTTTTTCATGCTCCTTTGCAGTTTTGAGAAGCTTCATCTATAGTTCATTTTTTACAGCCTAATGATAAGCAATAACTTAAGAAGTTTGGTTTGATTATATTTTAGATTAAAATGATTAATATTTTTAATAGTCCTCTCTTTGTTCTTATTAAGCATCCCTGCTAATATTTTAAGCAAATTTCACAAAGTCTTTCAAAACATGTGATCATTTTCCACAATTTCATATATAAGGTGGTTAACAATGACAGTTATCATAACCTTAGACCTAATAAATAACTATAGGATGCAGCATGTGGTTGTAAATTCCAGTGGCTGTGGGTCGACCACCCAAAAAGGTTATCCCACCAATTATGCTTTTCATCCCTTTTTACTGTTTCAAGTAAATGATGTATTTCCTCTGTATCGTGCTGGACAGTAATCAAAGTTTTTTGTCCACTCTTTTCATAGAATCATAGAATCATAGAACCTTCTGGTTGGAAGAGACCTCTAAGATCATCAAGTCCAACCACACCCATCATCCACTAAACCATGTCCCTCAAAAACCCATCTATCCATTTTTTAAAAACCTCCAGGGATGGTGATTCAACCACCTCCCTGGGCAGCTGTGCCAGTGCCTGACCACCCTTTCAGTAAAGAAATTCTTCCTAATATCTAGTCTGAACCTCCCCTGGCACAACTTATGGCCATTTCACCTTGTCCTATCACCTGTCACTTGAGAGAAGAGATCTTTTGTATGTGTGTCAACAATTTGAACAAATCATTGTTTTGTAACAAGTTCCTCACTAATGAAAGATTCATCACAATAGCGGATGTCAATAAATGTTGGTATAAACTGTAGATTTAAGTAATTCCTGAGGCATAACAGGGGCAGAATAATTAAAATCACATCCTTTAATTGTAATAAAGATGCAAACACAAGTATTTGAGTGATTACTTGTATTCACAATAATGTTATCTGCAAATATGATTTCGCAATGGGTTCTCATACAAACACATCCTTCATTGATGCACATAAGCATTGTTTCAGGGGTTTCATAGGGATCTATTTCAAAATGGTAAACATTTTGTTCCCTATCAAGACAATTGTCTTGGACTTGAGATTGTTACTCTCACGAATAAATCTTTTTTGTCCTCGTACAAGGCATGCATTTATATCAACAATTTGCCATTTGTCTCCATTCTGCAGAGTCCATGCTCTGTGTCCTAACAGGTAGAGTATAGTTCCTTTGTAATTCAGTCCCAATGCAATTATTTGGTATATGGTGTATATTGACGCACTGCGTATTGTCTGGACAGAAGTGGTGGCTTGATTGCTGATAGGATCATATGTAAAATAGACTAAATGCCAACATGATTGGAATTATTATTCAAACTTCATTGCACTATTCCAGATTACCTTCTCAATCTCTGAGGGTAAGATGTCCTCTTCACCTCTTATAATTGCTACTACAACACATTACATCCATAGTTTAGCTTGGGCACAAATCAAAGCTAGAGAAAGGTCATTTTGTGTTACACCAAATGTATTTACAATTAACTTATGGTCTTCAACATCAATTTTCTTCCACTGAAACAATATATTAGATAAAAGCCATTGATTAGTTTCCAATGGTAACAGAGAAAATAGCAATGGGTGTTCTTTTTCTTTTAAATCACTCGTTGCAATGAGTTGGTTAATGAGAACTTCAGTGTTTATGCTAATTTAAAGATCCTAGTCCTATCCCTAGAGCTCCAGCTGTTGTCCCTTCTTAGTCATTATAGGGAGGACAGAGTTATTCTATGCACCTATGTTAACCATCCATCATACGGTATGCTTAAAAATCATATGCAAATGGCACTAATTGTGGAGATATTGATTTACGTTAGCAATTCTATTTATTTCAAAGACTACGAGGGACTGAACAACAGCTCTTGTTGTTCCATGTATTTGATTGCATATGGTCTAATTTTGGTTATTTGCACGGGGGTTGTCAGTTTCTTATCTACTTTTGTAGTGGTCAGGGAAACAGTAGTTGTTCTGTGCCTGATATCTGTGCAGAACAGGTTTAGGATCAGAGCACTTCCTTTAAAATAGGTTGTAGTTACACTGAAAGCTAGACAACAAGATTTTCGATTATAGCAGCTATTCCAACTTCCCTTTCTTTCTTTCACTATGAGGTTGGTTTCTGAACTAGTGTAACGTTTGTCTCAGTATATTTACATTGCTACTTTCCTATGTAATTAAATGTTTACCATTATTTGTAAAAAACCTGTGGTGCATTTTTGTTCCTTTTTGTTCATCCAAGCCCTGTATCCATTGTATACTTAACCTCATTGCTATGGTCCACAGTGTTGACTCTGCTAAGAGTAGCTCGATGATTGACTTCATCTCCTTCTCCCTTTATCTGTCAGCGTTTTAATTCTACACCACTCGCTTAACATAAGAATGGTGGATCCAGTTCTCTTTTCCTGAAACTTTAACAGCAAAATAAAAACATAGTAAGATAGTGTATGGCCCCTCCCACCTAGGTTCTAGTTTGGATTTTCATGAAAATCTTTAATTAAGACTTCATCCTCAGGCTGCATATCATGAACCTGTATTTCCAGTGGGGTGATCTGGTACCATTGCACATGCTTTCTATTAATTTTAAACTCTTTTTGCACATGGAGTACATACTGAGTCAGCTATTCACCTCCATCCAATAGGCTGGTAATAGCTGGGATATAAGTCCCTGATATGGCTAAATGTCTCCCCAAAGGAATTTCTGCTGGTGTTAACCTTATAGGTTGCCATGGAGCGTTTTTAACTTCCCATAGAGCTAAATTCAATGCTTCTGGACATTTTAGACTAGTGTGTGTACAGATGCCTGCTATCTTTTCTTTTAGGGCTCTATTCATTCTTCCTACCTGTTTGGAAGACTGTGGGTGATAAAGAGTATGTAGGTGTCTTTCTATTCCTAGTGACTTATATAGTTCATAAATTAAATTTTCTGTAAAATGGTCACTCTTGTCTGACTCAATTGACTCCAGAACCCCATACTTTGGTATTATTTCTTTTAGTAATGTTTTTACTACTCCTCCTGTGTTGGTCTTCCTTGTTGGGAAAGCCTCTACCCCATACACTTTTGTTTCCAGTTTTTACCAACAGAAGTTTACTTAAATATTTTTCTCCCTCCCTTGTGACTCTATGTATCAGAACTTTATCTTTAGTTTTAGATCGCTTTGGGGTAAAAGTTAAAAATGATAGTGTAGCTCCTGTAGATACATGACTTTCCACGTTGCCTGCTAGATATCCCTTTGGTTTAAGTAAATTCCTCACATGCCAAAAATTCCCAATTCTTCTAACTCCCCGGGGTTTTCAGAGTTCTCCATTTCCAGTCATTTTGAGTGGCTATTTTCTTGGGCTAGTTCTTTGTACTGATACTTCCCTTCTCCAGTTCAACCTTATGGACAGAGGGGACAAACCCATTGGGTATGTCCTGACTCTGTACAATAATAACATTCCCTTCCTTCATTTTGCCCTACTTTCCTTTCCATTTTCCCTAGCTTGGTCACCAGTCTCATGTGTAGTCTCCCTCCTTCTTAACTCCCACATATGACTCCTACATTTCTTGTGAGGGCTGCCGCCAATAAATCAGCCTCTTTTATTCCTTCACTTGTTCCTTCTCTTTCGCTTGTTCACTCTCCTGACTTTCCTCTAGCCCACCATATACAAATACAGCTACACTTAAAATTGTCGGAAAATTTTCTCCTTGCCAGCCTGGCATCTGCTCTTTAAAATATTTCCTTATATTGGGGGCTGCTTGGTTCATGAAGACACTAATTGCAAGCACACCATTAAAGTTTTGTGGGATCATTCTCCCACATTTTAGCAAGGTTTGTTGAAGTCAGCCCCAGAAGTCACTGGGGTGTTCACCTGTTCCTTCCCCCACTCTTGTACGTTAGTCCAATTTACCCTAAATTCGTCACATGCCCTAATTTGTTCTATTAAGTTTCAGAGTGCCATTTGCCATTCAGTTTTATTTGCCACATTATCATAATCCAAATTTGGATAATTTCACGGCCAGGGGTTTCTATTTCCTCTGGCTCATTATGCTAGTTCTGCATCTTTATTAATTATTTTGTTGCGTTCATCTGGCCAAAATATTTATCTTAATAGTATCTGGGTATTTCTCTCCGTGCATATGTTAGAAAATAGCTGAGCACATCTCTCAGCATTTTCTCTTAACCTTGCCATTTTGTTTCCACGTAAAGATAAGTGGCCGGGATTTCAGGCTTGGTTAGTAAATACATTCAATACAGGGGAGGTGCATTGGACCCGTCCACCACTCCCGGCTGCAGAGCAGTGGGATTAGGTCCTACGTTAGAAACCACAGGATAGTGTCCAGCAACTGGTCGATCATTGTGCATATCAGGTGGAGCAGACACTGCTAAAGCATTAGTTGGAGTATCAATATCTACCACTGCAAGAGTCACCTTTAACAGAGTTTCTTTCCTCCCTTGATTTGGGTGTGGTCGTTTTCAAGTCAAATTATCACAGACATACTAATAATCCTTTTGCTCTGGAAATCTTTCCTCTAAATGGTGTCGCAAAAAGGTCAATTTATGTTGGTAGAAAGTCCCCTGTGATGGCCATGATCTTGGCCACTGTCTTGAGGGTTTGTCTCCTTTTGTCAGAAACAATCTTCCAGTCATAATTTAACTGTGGTTTTTTTTTGAAAGGCCTGCTTTCCAAAATTTGTAGTACCTCAGCTAAGGGCATCTCCTTCTCTTTTGCCGAATACATTTCCCATTATTTTCATTTAAGGAGTATTTATCCCCCCCTCAACTTTGTGCTCTTTATGCTGATTAGACCACTTAGTCTGAGAAGCTGCAGCAAGGGTAGAACTCAAACCCACCCCAAGAGGACTCAAATCTCTTCTAAAGCCAAATCTTCCCAGGGAATTCTGACAGTCACTCCTCGGTGCCTCCCACTCAAAATGTCCCAGATGAACTCATCCACTGACAGCAGCTGGATGTTTGAAGACAGCAGGATATGACGGCGGTAGCCTAGGGTCCCATGTGTGTCACAAAACTGTTACAGAAAAAATCTCACCAGAGCATGCCCACTGCAAGGAAAGTCACGTTCACTCCACCCAAGATTCCAACTGCTAGGACCAAGGTCCATATGCAGTAGGCATCTCCAGTGAACCAACAGGTGCCCCTTTTGACTCTTTCCCATTTACTTACTTATTCACTCTCTCTCTCTTGCTTTGTGTAAAGTTTCTCCTGTTGGTTTGACTCTAGGTTTCCTTAGGCAGGCAAAGTCTCCAATACTAATTACTTCAGATTAATTTATTTTCTATGACAAGGTTACCCATTTAGTGGATGAGGGAAAGGCTGTGGATGTGGTGTACCTGGATTTTGCTAAAGCCTTTGACACCGTTTATCACAGTATTCTGGTGGAGAAACTGGCTGCCATTGGCCTGGACAGGCTGCCCAGGGAAGCGGTGGAGTTGTTGCCATCCCTGAAGGTGTTTAAAAAGCAGGTAGAGAAGTTTCTTAGGGATATGCTTTAGTAAGGGGACAGGTACAGTTGGACTGGATAACCTCAGAGGTCTTTTCCAACCAGATGATTCTATGATTCTATTGATGGTACAGCATCAGGTTACAGCTCGAGCCGAGTGCCTCCAGAGAAGGGATCTTGAACAAAAAAATCTATGGGCAATTATACCCTTACCATCTCCATTCCCAGTCCCCAGGTGCTCTTCACATGCTGTCCATGTGATAGTTGGTCCAATGATGTTTTAGGGGCTGGGATCTTCTCATTCTTCATTGGGTTCTTTCCTTATCTCTAGGCAGGCCATTTCTTTCCTTATCTTTAAGATGTGAGCTAGCATAGTTTTCTTATCTTCTGTCTCAAAGCAGCTCTGGGGCCTTCTTATGTGTAACTCAATAAAAGTTCAGCATAAATTCATCATATCTAGGTGAAAGTTCACAGCTTGTGGCCTAAGGTTTCACAAATCAGCTACTAATATTTGGCAAGTTTTGTTTTGTCATGCTCCTTTGAAGTTTCAAGAGGCTTCATCTATAGTTCATAATGCTTAGCAACCAACTCAAAAAGCTGGGATTGATTATATTTTAGACTAAAACAATTAATATTCTTTAAAGTGTTTCTGGATTAGGTGAAATCTAAGCAGGGAGGGCAGGCTGAACCTACAGAAGGGACCTTGTAACCTTAAAACCTCTTCAGAATATCATAATTCTACAATCATTACAATGAAGTTTCATCTCTTTTTCTTTGGAGCTTCAACAGTTGCATTACTACTGAATTTTGTGGAATTTTTCCTTTTGTCAAAAGAGAAATACACTACTGGTTACAGGCATTAACCTGTGTCTCTTGTCTGCTTCAGAAACAGATAAAGAGATAGGCCATCAGTTCTTTCATTTCACTCCTGAAACTGCTAAGAAATTTTTGGATTTAAGAAGTGTACATAAAAACATGAGATGCTTTTATGATTGGCATCATTCTGTAACACATAATATTGTGGAGGAAATGCCTAATTTTTAAATGTTACTTTTAATCACATTCAAACAGTCAATGGAAAAAAGTAGAAAAAATTCCTAATGTTTTAGATTTGGACTTATATTAAGTGATATCTATTGAAATCTGACAGTTTGCCTGTATAAAAACTGAAATAATAAGTAATGCATCTCACAGCATGTTAGTAAAACCATTTAAAATATTCATCTTGCTATAGAGTATGGTATAACATGTCTTTGCAACTTTAATCTAATTTTATATTTTATAGGTTACAGCACGCTATGGTTCAACTAGATAGTTCATAAACCAGTACCACTACAGATGCCAATTCCTTCTCAGCAAAAGCAAGAAGAAGAAATTTTGACATTTATCTTTGCTATAAGATACTATAAGTGCTGTAAGTGCTGCAGGCACTATGCACCGAGATAAATTAGTAGCACAGGCCTGCTCTGTGTTTGCCTCATCTGTGCTAACAACAGCAATTTTATGTAGTAAGGATGAGTTACAGAGAGTGAAATTGTCTCTGTATATTGTTATTTTCTACTGCTTTAAACATAAATCAACAATTAGGCCTGTAGAGAACCAGCCCCAGGCAGTGATGATTAATTTCAGTTAATCAAAATTGCCTCACAGCAGCACATGTGTTACTTTTAATGATATGTATTCTTTCCACACCCACACACTTCACTGACACACAGCATTCATTAAGACTAAAAAAAACAAAGAAAAAAGTTGAGAAGAGCTAATGAAAGGAAATTGAACAATTTGTGGAGTTGTTTCCATGGGCAATAAAATAATATATTCCAGGTACCTTCCTCTGTTGCTATCCACTTCAGGGCTTAATTTTGCTTTGCGCGGAGAGGCTATTTAGAGTCTTAAAGCAACACTATAATGACTCTTTGACAGTTATGCAATCTCTTCATCTGAGAGATTCTGTGCTGCTGCCTCCACCTTCAAATACCATTCATAAGCTGTTTGATTGCACAGTGAGTAATTTTGTTTTCCCTTCATTGCGAGAGAGAAAAAAGAGATGAACTCCTTTCAGTGACAACAGAAAAGAGAAATCAAATTGAAAGTAAGAACAGGGTGCTACACACTTTATTTCTAAAAAGATATGTACTAGTATTTTTTCTGGACCTTATACATTACAGAATATTTAGATAAGCATAGGAGAGAAATCACTCTCTGATTCATTTAAAACACCTAAGTTTTAAACTAAAAAAAGGTTTTCTCCTTCTTTGGTGTGTTTTGGAGAGGAAGGAAAATAGAAGGAAAGGAAATGGAATTTTACTGTTTTGTTGTTCTCTTTTATGTAAACACTCACATAACATCTTGCACGCGTAACCACAAATGACCATTAAGGTCAAGAAAATGGTACATTTCAGGAAGGGCAGAACAAGTACACAGATAAGGCCATATGTAGTTGGGAGAATTATATCCTCTTCCAAGAAAGCAAGAACCATCTGTATTCTGACATGAACACAAACCGTAATATCTGCTGTTTGTAGCCTATTTTAATTGTGTTTATGACTAAATCTCTTACATATATGTAAATAACAAGTGCTCCCTCTAGTGAACTTTTGTGGGACTCAGTGTTGTAACTACTGACAGTACGCACAAGAAAGGTTGTAAGACAGAACTGATATCTTGTATTGGACTATTGGTTGAAATTAGAAAAAAGATAAAAGCTTTTAGACATGCTAGATGACTTTTAAGGTTGGCAGTGCAATGTATTTGTCAGAGTTGGGGAGACAATCTCTTACAGTAAAAATCAGATTTACATAAATTGTTGCACTTGAATACTGTCTCTTACTGTTGTTTACTTTGCCTCTTCATCCAGTTCCAATCCCCTCTACCACCAGCAGGGACACCTTCCACTTCCGGTTGCTCAAAGATTCATCTGACCTGGCCTTGAACATCTCCAGGGATGAGGCTTCCACTACTTCTCTGGGCAACCTGTTCCAGTGTCTCACCACCCTCATAGTAAAAAATTTCTTCCAAATATCTAATCTAAATCTCCCCTCGTTCATCCTAAAACCACTACCCCTCATGTTATCATTGCACTCCCTGATCAAGAGTCCCTCCTCCTTTCCTGTAGACCCCCTTCAGGTACCAGAAGGCTCTTATAAGGTCTCCCCAGAGCCTTCTCTGCTCCAGACTAAAGAAACCCAACTCTCTCAGCCTGTTCTGGCATGGGAGGTGCTCCAGCCCTCTGATCATATTTGTGACCCTCTTCTGGTTTTGCTCTAACAGCTCCACATCCCTCCTGCGCGGAGGACTCTGTTACCAAATGGGATAAGGAAAATGTATTTTGCACCTTATTTATCTACTAAAAATATCCTGATCCCAGAGACACAGACACTTGGTATCCCCTACAAACATGCTAATATCTGCCCAGAGATGCAGACACTTACTATCATCCACAAACATCCTGGACTCTGCTCGGGGATGCAGACACTTAGTCTTAAGAATATGAACTCCGTAGTTAATCGACTCAAGGTTGAAAACGTGTGATGAAACAAGGAAGGGGATATCACATAAGGAGACCCTCTCTCCCCGCTCTCCCGCCCCGCCGCCAGGCGCCGCTCTCAAGGCGCTGCCATAGAGATCTCTGCCATAGAGAGCGCGGCCGCCCCTCACCCCACCCCTTCCCCTCGCCCCGCCCCCTTGCCGGCTGGGGCGCTTTCCGCCAACCGGAAGCGGAAGTGGCCGCTGAGGCGCGCGGGTGGGGGTACACAGTCCGGCAGGGGCTGAGACCCGGAGGCTGCGGGTGAGACGGGTGCTGGGAGGGGCCCCTTGGGGGCGAGGGGGGAGGTAGGCAGGCGCCGGGCGGGTGACTTCGGGGGTTGGGGGCAGGCCGAGGATGCGCCGCTGGGCTTCGGCAGCCGGGAAAAGTCGTAGGGAAGTCAGTGGAGGGAGGGTGCAGGTAACCCTGTTCGGCCTGGCCCGCCGGTCCCTTCTGTCGTGGCCCTATCCCTGTTGGCTCCTTCTCTGCTGGCGTCTTCCTGGGGTCTGTCCTCGTCACACGGGTGCCTCCCGTCGGGATCAGCCGCCGGCCTTCCCGGGGTGGGTGTGCAGACTTCGGTGGTCTGGCTCCGGCCCGGTGGTCGCTGGCTCCCGTGTAGCTTACGGCGCTTCCCCACCTTACGCTGTTGAGGTCGCTCAGTGCAACTCGGAGGACGGTGGGACTTCTGGCCTTTAAATAAAAAGGTTATTTTTTTTTTTCTTTGCAGACATCTTACAAGTTTTTCTGCTGAAGAACGTGGGAATCCACCTCGGCGCTAAGTCTGCTGGGGTTTACTGGTTGTTAAGTAGACTTCAAAGTGGTGTGGCATCGCTCCGCCAGCCCCTTCCTTCCGTAAAAAGGGTAGCTGCTTTCTGAGCCATCACATACCAACCTCATGTATTCCTAAGATTGTCATCAGCTTCTTGTTATTTTTTTTCTGAGGCCTTACTGTGGTTTAATTATTTATAGGCTTTAATGTTATATAGTAGTTTAAGATGTTTGTGTTACTCAGTTTTAACTCTCTAATTGACCATTGTATTAAGAAACATTATGTTAACTTGGGAACGGTTAAATGGCCAAAAAATTAAATTATTTACGGATAAGGGCTATTTTATTTGACTACTGTTGGCCTGCAACTTAAACTTGCATCTTTTTTTTATCCTGTGCTTTTTCTGTGTTATGGCTGCTGCAACAATAGTTCATGACACATCAGAAGCTGTAGAGCTCTGTGCTCCCTGTGGGTTATACCTTAAACCCATTACAAAAATGACCATCAGTGTGGCACTTCCTCAGCTGAAACAACCGGGAAAATCCATTTCGAACTGGGAAGTGATGGAAAGATTGAAAGCAATGGTACAAACTCATCAGTTTTCTACTCTGCGGATTTCTAAAAGCACAATGGATTTCATCCGTTTTGAAGGAGAGGTTGAAAACAAAAGTTTGGTTAAATCTTTTCTGGCATGCCTTGATGGCAAAACAATAAAGCTGAGTGGCTTCTCTGACATTTTAAAAGTCCGTGCTGCAGAATACAAGATTGACTTTCCTACCAGACATGACTGGGATTCGTTTTTCCGTGATGCAAAAGATATGAATGAAACTTTGCCAGGGGAAAGGCCAGATACGATTCACTTAGAGGGCTTACCTTGTAAGTGGTTTGCAGCGAAGGACTCTGGCTCTGAAAAGCCAAGTGAAGAAGTCCTTATAAAAGTTTTCCAGAAATTTGGAGAAATACGTAATGTGGACATACCTATGCTGGACCCTTACAGAGAAGAAATGACTGGCAGGAATTTTCACACTTTCAGTTTTGGAGGCCATTTAAATTTTGAAGCTTATGTTCAGTATCGGGAGTATGCGGGTTTCATTAAGGCCATGAATGCCCTGCGAGGGATGAAGCTAATGTATAAAGGCGATGATGGCAAAGCAGTGGCTTGCAATATAAAGGTGAGAAACTGTGGCTTTTCTTGTGGGAAGCCGTGTGAATGACAAACTATTACTAAATACTATATCCCTAGAGGTTAAAACCCGGATCTGTCTTACTGTAGAGATGTGTAGTGTGGGAACATGCAAATATCTACTCAATTGTAGTTTAGTAAGTGGAAGTGAAATCTTTTACCTTGTTACAAAAATTTTTTAGTTGAAGCATAGAAACTGTTTGTACCTTGACCCTCAAAGTTTTCAAGGGGAGTGGAATTCAAGCTACCACTTATATGCAGTGGATCAGAGTTGCCAAATTTAGTTTGGCTGTGCAAGAGGAAGCATGCCTTTCTGGCAGCTGCCTTGGGGATTGATAGAAAAAGAGAGGGCTGGGTTTGTATCTGTGTTGTCAGGACAGATCTTTCATACAAGGTCATGATGCCTTCTCAATTTCTACCTGCCTGTCCTTTTAGCTTATTAGTGAAATGTCATTTTACATAGAGCCTGAATGAATTACACTGCAGAGTATCTGTTCCTTGTTTTTCACTCCATGGCATGACAAAGGGGCCTGTGGGAAGGTACTATGGACCCCATCATGCCTGTTTAGAATAGGAGATTAGGACACCGGGGCTGTGATGTCTGCGGGTGTCCTGTTCCAACGTGCAGCTGGATGTGGCCAAGATGTGCCCATATGACCTGAAAACTGCATGTTTTCCCTCATTGCTCAGATGTGTGTAACTTTCCTTTCTCTAGCATTTCCAGTCTCAAACTTGGAGCTTCAGCCCAGTGTACCTCAGTTTGAAAATCTTAGTGTTAGAATTGGTGGGGAGGCACTTGCTTAAATTAAGTGCTCTATGTTGTAGAACCATTTCTTCTGCTGAAGGTTCACTGTGTTAAACAGAATGGGAAGCCTCAGTTAAGGCCCATTTCTAGTGCTATGCAGTCACTAGTCACATTCATGACTTGAAAGAATTCTTTATTTTGCTGTTCTGACAGGTTGAAAACACTGAACAGCCAGGACCTAAACCACACTAGGATTTACTTTTGCATGTTAAACACACACAAAAGTGTCATCTGGTACCTGATAGTGTTTGTGTGCAGGCATTTACTTCACACTTATCTGGTGATAGTACTCTGGCATTTGCTCTGGACACATGTAGAACTTCCCTTTGTTTTGAAAAAGGTTTCCTATTTCTGATTGGTACTTACACTGCGGTTTGGATACCTTTGTTCTAGGTTTAAATTGTGGGGGATTTTTTTTGTCTACTTAAAACTGTTTTCGATTGTATCCTGTAAAGGTTTCTTTTGACTCAACAAAACACCTCAGTGATGCATCAATTAAGAAGCGTCAGCTTGAAAGGCAAAAGCTTCAAGAGCTTGAGAAGCAGAGAGAAGAACAAAAGCGTAAAGAGAAAGAAGCTGAGGAAAGACAAAAAGAGGAAGAAAGGTATGTATTACTTGTTGCTCAGTTACATTTTAACAGTCAACCATAACTGTAGTCACTCCCTCCTTCATAGCAGAATCAATAGATAGAAAATAACTAAACACCTTCAAAGTTCTACTCCTGTAGCTTCAGGGAGGCACTTAAAACGGGATGAAAATATTGTGGTCTTTTACAGAAAGTAGGAATTGGGGATTATGAGATACAGAGGAGGACTGTGTTTACACTTTTGTTGTTGTTAATCTGTAAGTCCAGGAGCTGGGAACTTACCTGGTATGTAGTTTTTCTGGTGGAAAAATGAGCATTGTAAATGGAGAATAGAAAATTATGCACTAGTTCTGCTAGTAACTAACATTGATTTTAAAAGACTCATTTATTCTTAACATTGGTATTTTTCCTGGAAAAGAAAGAATATAAGCATATGTTAATAATGACATTTTAAGAAAATTTATATGGGTACAAACGTCATAAGAAAGCTATTCAGAATATAAACACGAATGGAGCAAATTATTTCATTGTTGCATGGTGTCCAGTTGCCTTGATGTCTATAAATTCTTATTGCTTGATGCTTAGATATTAAACAGTTTCTGAAACTGTAAGGTTATTTATTTTATTGCTAATGCTTGAGTTCAAAATATTAAATGAACAAAATATTAAATTTCCTAAAAGTTGTGCCATTGAACACCTGATCTCAGAAACCCTTGACGTTTTCACATAAGCTATTATTCACCTAATGACTGAAATAAGAACTACCAACCTATTTACATGTTAATTGGCTTGGTAATTTTCTTCTCACAGCTTCACAGGTGCCTGATGCGTTGTTAATGTCTGTGGTCAGACTGGTTTAATAAAGCCCAAATTTTTATTATAGCCATGCATTATGTTTGGATTTCAACTTTTTTTAAAATATTGGCAGCGTGATGAGTGTTTGCTGTCTCAGCTTAATGGTTGGAATAGTCACTGTTTTCTACTTCGTTTTACTTAAAAACAAATTTGTGCAAACTAAAAAATATAATTTTACATAGTAGGAGTCTAGGGCAGGTACAATTTTAGGTAAGGTAAAAATATTAATCTCTTTTTAGGAAGCAGAGGGAGCTTGAAGAACACGAGAGAGAGAGAAAAAGAGAAGAAAAGTTGCGCAAGAGAGAACAGAAGCAGAGAGATCGTGAAGTTCGACGAAACAAAAAGCAACTTGAAAAGCTTCAAGCTGAAGAGCAGAAAAAACTGCAAGAGAAGATAAAGTTAGAAGAAAGGAAGCTCCTGTTAGCTCAGAGAAATCTTCAGTCCATTAGACTAATTGCAGAACTGCTAAGCAGGGCAAAGGTAACTTCAGTATTTATTTCAGAAGCTAATGAAGGACACAGCAGAACAAAACCTTTTACTGACGTAAAAGGAGTGAGGAGTACTGTTCATTAAACAACAGATTTAGTACCTGTGCAGATGCTGTTCCTTAGATCAAAAATAAAAAAAATTGCAATGAAACAGTATTTCTCCCATGGCAAAATCCACACGTACAGAAGAAGAGTTAACTTGGAACTTGTAGTCCTGAATAGCATTTTTTCCATGTAAACTAAGTGGCAGACTTGCCTTTGAGTCCAGGAAAATAATGTGTAGTGTGATAACGTGGACTAAACATGGAGGATGAGATACAAGACTCCTTCTTATTTCTGATTCCAGTTTTGATGCCGTTTCCCTTCTGGCTTCCAGCAGTTCCACTAATGTTCTTTGCAGTTTCAGAGAATGAGCTTTCATTATTTGATGCCTGAAAATGTGCAGAATGATTTTTCTGTAGGGAAAGTACTGTCAGCCAAGGTTTCAAACATTAGATCCTGTTATTCTATCAGTATTATTATTTTCACTGAAACAGGATGTCATTTAATTAAGACTTGGATCAAGTCATGTTAGGTAATGTAATGCATGTCAGGTGCTTTTCTTAGTAATGAAAAACTGTCAGGCAATGCACAAGTTGTTTTCGTTGATGCCAGCAGGAGTGTGTTGAAATTAGCACTAATACAATGTTATGTGATCAGTTAAATGCTTGGAGAAGGGAGAAATACTTATTGCAGGCTTTATAACTTTGTAGCTGTGAAATAGAAAGGTCTGATAAGAGAGAATTTTTCTTTTCACTTTTGAGGTCTACAGTAATCTGTTTGTCTGGATCAGAGCTAAAAAAATTGTTTAAGCCTTCGTTTTCAGTATGGTGATTTTCTAAAGTGGTTGACAAAATGAAAATCAGTTCCTACATAATGTGGATTTAATTAATTGCTGGGTTTATGGACTCATTTTAAAGTCATCTAAGAACCACAGATTGCAATCATCTAATAGAAATTAATGCTTTAAATTTGACTGAAAGCTTCAAGTGTTGACCCTAATAAATGTGTTTTAGTACTTCAAAGTTCACATTATTCTAGCTTGTGTATTACTCTTGTCATATCAAGGAGCCATAAAAACCAAGCTTTGTTTTTTGCTTTTTGAAATAGCTAGGAGGGGTTAACAGTCAAAAGAGTTTGTGGAGTAATTCTAATGTTTCACCTTACAACAGTTGTCTGTTAGTTGGGTTTTTTGTTTGATTCATTTTGTCATGTTTTTTTCCTTAACTATCCCAAAATAAAATTGTCATTTTCTTCTTTAAGTTCTATTTGTTAGATTTGTTTTCTTGCTGCATTGGTGCTTTTGTGTTATGGTGTAACTTGGAAGCATGAGCAGGTCTATAAATACTTTTCTTGTTTATTCTTACCTTCCTTTTGACTATCTTTCAGACAGTAAAACTTTTGGAGCAAGAACATAATGAAGAAAAGATTCGCCTTCAGCAGCTAGAGGAGAGACGAAGGCTACAGGAGGCTGAGCTCAAACGCGTGGAAGAGGAAAAAGAGAGGGCACTGGGGTTGCAGAGAAAAGAAAAGGAACTGAGGGAGAAACTACTGAACAATCTTCTGAGTAAGAAAATGGATGCAGTTAATCAGAACAAAGAAGAAACTGAAGCATCTCATGCTGACACACTGAAAACCTCTGGTGATGTTCCACATACTGTGTCATCCAGCTGCATCACTTCTACCTCGGGACAGGCTGTGACAGGCAAACCGGCTGCTGGCTCTCAAAGTGAAGCAGCATCCCCTGAGAATGAGAACACTCAATGCAAGTACTTGAATGGTAACATTCATGACAAAGTTCATGTCAAAGAAAGTCAGAAACTTCATACCACAAACTCTGAGAGGTGTTCTGAGAAAAGAAATTCTGGGGTACTTTCGAGTGTTCCCACCAATAACCAGCAGCAGAAGAGCCTCTCTAGCTATGACCGGCATACCTACAGGAAGGACTCGCACTGTGAGCGGGACAAACATAGCACAGAGCCAAGGAGAAGAAAGAGCCGTTCATGTAGCAGCATAAACACTGATGAGAGTAAGGGTAAACGAGAGAGGAGCAGACACAGAAGAGATGTGAGTTATCAGGATGAAAAGCGCAGGAAAGAAAAGAGGTATTATAGACACTCTAGCAGAAGTTACAGTCCTCGGCGAAGAAGTGTAAGCCCCAGACGTTCACGTTACAGAAGAACTCACAGTAGCGAGCGCAAACGAGACAGAAGAGAAAGAAGTCGTAGTAGCAGAAGCGTGAGCAGGAGACGAAGGCACCGGAGTTGATCACTGAGTAAGCAAAGGAGTACTTAGAGTTGGGTTGCGGAGGCCTCATCTCTTTGAAAAGGCTGGGGTTGGACAAAAGGGCCAGAGAGTTGGAAACGGGATCTGATCAGTGTGACTGCTGTAGAAAACACATTTGTTTCAACCAATGCTTAAGTTTAGTTCCTGAAATCAAGAAAATAGATGCCTGAGTTTTTTGATGTTCCTTCGTGCTTTGTTGTCTCTTTCTAGGTTTCTGCCACAATGTAGGTATAACCACCTGTGCTTTTGCTCGAGTTCCTACAGTGCTAAAAAACAAACTGTTTTCTTGATTTTTCAGTTTTATGAACCTTAATTTTAGTCAATTTACTTTTTATCTCTGTATCACCTAATTCGACTTGAGAAGTACCTGGATGCCAGTTGTGGGAACTCCAGAGGTGGCAAGCTATTACATACAGATTTGATGCAAAATGTTTTCTGGTGCGTTCAATGAAGTCACATTTTTGCTAATTGAGGTAGATAGCAGGGCTTTCATATTCTTAAAACTGACTATAAAGTTATGCAGGATATCTTTTAAACTGCTATGATTCCTTCATATGTCTGTATGGTGCCAATCTTAGTGGCCCGAATTATTCTGGTGTGTGATGCTGTTTGTATAATTATACTTTTCATGTAAGAGAGGCACACTGATAAAGGAAGTAAGAAGCAGTGGTAAAAATGGTTGAGAAGTTCTGTTATTTTGTTGTCATACTTGGCTTTGTAATTACTTCAGGTGTCATAAAGTCACTTGAAGCATTTTTTTCAGGTACATACAGGGCTAGCCATTGTTTTTTGAAAAAGGGGGCCTTCTTGCTAAATTATTTTTACTTGTGGTGTTGGAAAGTAAGGCTGCAGTGTCTCTTGTTAAATCCATTTAAGAACACTTTTGCTTCTAAAATGCAGCTCAGGAATATTAAAAGCTATAACATTATGGTGAAAGTTTATTTTGCCTTTTTATGGTAAAATTAAAAAGAAAACTTTCCAGTGATTTGAAGTTGCTGTTTTAATATGTCAGTGTATTAAATTCTGCAGAAGTGTTGTACGAGAACCCATTTGTTAAAGAAAATCACTCAACACATTTGAATAATGAAGCTCAGTCACCTTTTTGATGGTCCTGTTATGTACAGCTGTGTCAACTGTTATTTCAGCACGGCTCGTGCTCCTTATCTGCGGCCTTCAGGTGCCATTTTCACACTGAAGCATCAAATCGAAGTGCATCCCTTTCCTGCAGTGCCTGAGGATTCCATTCCTGCTACAGTTCAGCTGGATCCCTGACTGGCTGTGTTTGTGTTGATTTCAGTGAATCCATATGGGGCTTATTTCTTACTAGATAGTGCTGCTCAAATCTTTCTATTTACTAGCTGTAGAAAGAAAAGGTAGACATTCTTTTTTCTTCCTGGCAATTCATGTTTTTAAAGATCTCAAATTAATTATGTTACTTCTCAATTTTTGTGACTTCTTTTGTGAATTTCTCCATTGTCTTGGGGGCTGAGACCTAGACTGTTTAATCTGATCATCTCAACACCAACAGTCTCTTCAATTCTGAGCATTTGCTTTCTCTGAAGAGCACATTTTTCTGCATTAAAGTGTTAAAAACCTAGCAATCTAAAGATAAGTTCAGATTTAATAGTCATTTAGCTGAAAACCAATCTCAGGATTAGATTCTTACTAGTACTTTTACAGTGTATTTGTACTCCAGATTTCCACTAGGATTAATATGTTGGATGAGGGTCTCTATGTTGCGTTATATAAGTCATCGAGGAGGTGCTAGTTTATAGTACTACCTTTCAGGAAGTTATCAAGCTATGAATTCAGTGTCATTGCCAAGAGAGGAAGCAGTTTAAGTGGTCATTAAAAAGTGTTAATGAGTCATACTAGAAGAATCCAACAGAAGTTTTGATTATGTAGAACTAAAATATGCTAATGATAGGGTTGAGTGCCTGTGGGTTAAAATCAGTGGAACCCACAGTAAGTCAGACACAGTGGTGGGAGCCTGTTACCGACTGCCCAGCCAGGACGAGGAAACCAATGAGCTCTTCTATGAGCAACTGGGAGAAGTCTCGTGATCGCTGGCCCTCGTTCTTGTGGGAGACTTCAAGCTTCCAGATGTCTGCTGGAAGTATAACAGCAGAAAGGAAACAGTCTAGGAGGTTCATCGAGTGTATGGGAAGATAAGTTCCTGACACAAGTGAACCGACTAGAGGAGGCGCCCCACTGGATCTGCTGATTGTGAACAGGGAGGGCCTTGTGGGGGAGGTGACTGTTGGAGGACACCTGGGGCTCAGTGATCATGAAATGATAGAATTCTCAGTTCTTGGAGAAGTAAGGAGGGGGACCAGCAGAACTGCCACCTTGGACTGCCGGAGGGCAGACTTCAAGTTGTTTAGAAGGCTGCTTAATAAAGTCCAGTGGGAGAGGGTTCTAAATGACAAAGAAGGGCTGGATGCTCCTCAAGGAGGAAATTCTGACGGCGCAAGCGTAGGCCATCCCTGTGTGCTGTAAAATGAGTCAGCGGGGAAAAAAGCCAGCTTGGCTTAACAGAGAGCTCTGTGTTGGTCTAAGGAAAAAGAGGAAAATATATGAGCTTTGGAAGAGGGGACAGGCTTCCCAGGAGGGCTACAAGGAGCAGGTGAGATCATGTAGTTAAAAAATTAGAAGGGCTAAAGGCAAACTGGAACTTCAACTGGCCAGTTCGGTGAAAGACAATAAGAAATGTTTCTTCAAGTATATTAACAGCAACAGGAGGACCAAGGAGAATCTCCCTCCTTTACTGGATGCAAGAAGAATGGTGGTAACAAAGGACAAGGTCGGGGCAGAGGTACTTAACACCTTCTTTGCTTTGGTCTTTAATAGTAAGGTAAGATGTTCTCTGGGCTCCAAGCTTCCTGCGTCAGAAGACTGTGAAGACCAACCCTCAATGGTTCAAGAAGGCGATTAGAGACCTGCTCGACCAATTAGACATCCACAAGTCTATGGGGCCAGATGGGATACACCCAAGGATATTAAGAGAGATGGCAGAGGACCTTGCCAACCCCCTTTCCCTCATCTATCAACAGTCCTGGCTGACAGGGGACGTGCTGCTTGACTGGAGACTGGCAAATGTAACTCCCATTTACAAGAAGGGTCGGAAGGAGGATCTGGGGAATTACAGGCCTGTCAGCTTGACCACAGTACCAGGGAAGGAGATGGAGCAGATCATATTGAGTGCTATCACACAGCACATGCAGGACAGCCAGGTGATCAGACCCAGTCAACATGGGTTTATGAAAGGCAGGCCCTGCCAGACCAACCTGATCTCTTTCTATAACAAGGTTACCTGGTTAATAGACGAGGGAAAGGCTGTGGATGTGGTGGACCTGGACTTTTGTAAAGCCTTTGACACCATTTCTCACAGCATTCTGCTTAAGAAACTGTCTGCCATTGGTCTGGACAGGCACACCCTCTGTTGGGTGAAAAACTGGCTGGATGGCCGGGCCCAGAGGGTGGTGGTAAATGGAGTCGAATCCAGTTGGAAACCAGTCATTAGTGGTGGTCCCCAGGGTTTAGTGCTGGGTCCAGTCCTGTTCAATATCTTTATTAATGACCTGGACAAAGGGACTGAGTGCACCCTTAGCAAGTTTGCAGATGACACCAAGCTGGGTGGCAGTGTTGATCTGCTTGAAGGAAGGGAGGCGCTGCAGAGGGATCTGGACAGGCTGGATCGATGGGCTGAGACCAACGGGATGAGGTTTAACAAGATCAAGAGCCGAGTCCTGCACTTTGGGCACAACAACCCATGCAGTGCTACAGGCTTGGGGAAGATTGGCTGGAGAGCTGCCTGGAGGAGAAGGACCTGGGGGTGTTGATTGACAACCAGCTTGTGCCCAGATGTTTAAGAAGGCCAATGGCATATTGGCCTGTATCAAAAACAGTGTGGCCAGCAGGACAAGGGAGAACAAGATGGCACTGGTGAGGCCACACCTCGAGTACTGTGTTCATTTCTGGGCCCCTCAGTATAAGAAGGACATTGAGGTGTTGAAGCACGTCCAGAGAAGGGCGATGAGGCTGGTGAAGGGGCTGGAAAACAAGTCCTATGAGGAATGGCTGAGGGAACTGGGGTTGTTTAGCTTAGAGGAGGCTGAGGGGAGACCTCATCACTGCCTACGGCTGCCTGAAAGGGGGCTGTGGGAGAGTGAGTGTTGATCTCTTCTCACAAGTGACAGGACAAGGAGAAATGGCCATAATTTGCACCAGGATAGGTTCAGACTAGATATTAGGAAGAATTTCTTTACCGAAAGGGTGGTCAGACACTGGCAGAGCTGCCCAGGAAGGTGGTTGAGTCACCATCCCTGGAGGTGTTTAGAAAAAGGATAGGTGAGTTTTTAAGGGACATGGTTTAGCAGATGATGAGAGCGGTTGGACTCGATGATCTCAGAGGACTTTTCCAATCGGAAGATTCTATGATACTACAATTCTATATTGTTAGTTAATATGAAAAAAGACTGTGCTTGATAGGTTTTTTTGCTCCAGAGAAGGCACCAAGAGCAGATATCGTATCTCATCCTGAAATAATTAAATTCCATAGGCTTCCCTGATATTTAGGGCAATTTCTGAAGCCAGAGAAGATAATTGTGTGAAGAACGTTGTGCTGTCAGGCTTTGATAATCATTCAGCCTAATGCACCATATCCAACACTGGCGTCACACAGTGTCATAACATCATAGAATGGTTTGGGTTGGAAGGGAGCTTTAAAGGTCATCCAGTCCAAGCCCTGTGAAGCCAGCAGGGACATCAGCTAGACCGGGTTGTTCTGAGACCCATCCAGCCTGACCTTGAATGTTTCTAGGCATGGGTCTTCTGTCACCTCTCTGGGCAACCTGGTGCAGTGTTTTACCACTCTCATGAGAAAGATCTTACTTTATATCTAGTCTAAATCTCACCTCATTAGTTTAAAACCATTACCCCTTGTCCCAGTGCAACAGGCCTTGCTAAAAACTTTGTCCCCATCATTCTTATAGGCCCTTTTTAAGTACTGAAAGGCCACAATAATGTCCTAGAAGTGCAGTAATGTGAAATCACTCAATTATTTAAGCTCTTTATATTATTTATTCTTTCCACAGCAGCATCAGGAAGAAAAACCTGAAAGTGTTTTGAAGCTACTTGCAAATGCTTACTTCCCAAAACGTAGAGGTAATGTGGAAGAAGTCCTCTTTTGGTCAGCCAGCTGAGTGCAACCGAAACTCACTAGAACTTAAAAAGTCTTACGAAAAGCAGCTGAGGGAACTGGGGCTGTTTAGCTTAGAGAAGAGGAGGTTGAGGGGAGACCTTATCACTGTCTACAGCTGCCTGAAAGGCAGTTGTGGCAAGGTGAGTGCTGGTCTCTTCTCACAAGTGACAGGCGATAGGACGAGAGGAAATGGCCACAAATCACACCAGGAAAGGTTCAGACTAGACATCAGGAAAAATTCCTTCACTAAAAGGGTGGTCAGGCACTGGAACAGCTGCCCAGGGAGGTGGTTGAGTTGCCATCCCTGGGGGCATGTATAAGACGGGTAGATGAGTTTCTTAGGGACATGGTTTAGTAAATGGGCAGGTGCAGTTGGACTGGATGCTCTCAGAGGTCTTTTCCAACCAGATGATTCTATCATCCTTTTGATCACTGCTCCTGACATGGCTGGCAAACAGCCTAAGGCTGTGTTAAAAAAAAAAACAAACAGAGAATTGAGGTGAACCACCAGGTAAAAGGGTTTTGGGGTGCTTGCCCATGCCAAGCCATGGGGAGACTTCTTTCTGAGGCTTTATTTTTGAAGAAATGGAGAATATTGTCATATTAGCAAATGTAAAATGGCCTGTACAAGGCAGTTGCATGTCTACTGAGTGCCTTTATGATAACTGACAGAGCACAAGGCCTGTCCAATCTAAGAGTCTGCCTCAGTTGCTCTCTGTCTTGGTTTTCTTTCTGAATCTTTCTGAAGTTTAGCTCTATGCCATTTCTAGGTAGTGAACCTGTCTGTCCTCATGGAGACTATGTCTTTTACCTGCTGAGACCTTCCTCTGTCAGAGATCTCAATGACTATTTGGTTGAATTATTTGTTGAGAGATTATTTGCAGGCCAGGAAATTAAACAAAGAACAACTCTGGAGTTTTGGTAGTTTTTAAAAAGCATTCTCAGTCAGAGTTTTTACCGTATGGAAAACTGAGGAGAAGAGAGGGTTTGTTTAGAGAATGAGCAGGATATGTTGGATTTCATGCCCTCTCCAAATGTCTGGCAATAGTACATGTGATGCAAACAGGAGAAAAATAAAATTCTGTGTCAAAAACTGACAGAAGTGATAGTTATGTTCCTAGGGAGTTATATCTATTGTAAAACATAAGACTTTGAAGTTATAAAGAAAATGAGCATTTCATTGAAACTGGATGTTCTGTTTCAAAGAAAGATACTCAGTATCTTGGCTTTTTAGGATCCTTGGAGGTAAAAGAAAATAAGAAAATGCTTAAACTCTATTATCTTAATGCACTCCAGGCTGTGGGAATATAACAAGATTGGGGAGGAGGACTGGAAACACACTCAAATAATTTGCAGCTAAGTGTCAAAAAATACATAGATCTTACTAATTACTGTTTAGTCTTGTGTTCTTGACAAGTAGAACCTTTCTGTTGAGAGGCCTGTGATGGACTCTGAGACACCATATTGCACATCCTTGAGATTCCTACCCTGCTGGGGGGAAGATCAAAGCACAGTAAAAAATTATACCTGTGTGAATCCCTGATACACAGGCAAAACCAGGAGGTTTGGAAACACTCTCTAGCAAGGACTGAGCTCTGTGGTGCCTGCTTCTCTGCCTCTGGCTAGGTGCTACTTCAGAGATCCCCCAGCTGGTGAGGTAACAGAAGTTACCTCATCTGTGGTTTTGTGGTTGTTTCTGCACCCTGCCTTTGTAGGCTCACACTCAGGCCGTCTGATACAAGCTGGGCATACTTAGAAGCCTAATAATGATAGCGAGGCACATTTGTTTCCGTGCTGGCATTACTGGAACTCATTATCGTAGTCACATCCCTGAGATCTGTACTTGTTGCTTTTAAGGAAGGTTGCATGTGTGAAAATAGTGTCATCTACTTTTTCCTCACTGACACATTAGTTTGAGTAAATCTGCTTTGTTCATAGATAACTTCTTACTTTCAAATGTTACGCAAAAATAATGTGATTATTTTTTGTATAGTATTTGTTTGTAGTGAGTCATTTACGCAAATCAAAATTCATCACCAAATAGAACCGTAGATGTAAAGTGACACCTTTAGTCTAAATACTATGAATAAAAAAAATCTGGATAGAGTCTTTAGAGAAAGCAAGCCACTGCAATTTCATCATCATGAATGCATTTGTAGATTAAAAGGAGCTTAGACTTTAAGCCCTACTAACAGTTTACTTGGAAACAGTAACACACTGTGTGTGGCTTTCCATCAGTCTCATATGGGTTATCTGCAGTCCTCCTCCCCTGCACCTCGCTACTGGTAGTAATCCCATTAGATGATTACATCTGGTGTCCTCAACAGACAGATTTAGTCATAACTGAGAAAGTACTTCAAGTGGGTTTGATTAACAGTTTGGTCATTTTATTACCAGGACCTTAAGTGAAGTGAATTTATGGCCTTTTAAAGCCACACTAGTCTATTGTTGTGGACATAACCATCTGTTATTTAGTCAAAACTACAAGAGTCAAGGGTTGAGCATTTTTGTGCTCATGAATAGTTAATGCAGCTGTTCTAAAGGTCACTGTAATATCTGATTACCAATCTGTGGCTGAAGCATTCAAGCAAAGTCTTTTGTCAGCTGATGAGCAGCAGTTAGTTCTTTCTAGGGTTCTTTTGTTTAGCTCAACAGAAGAGAAATGTACACTTAAGAGTGGCGAGCATTTGTTTCCAACATGGCTGATGGCCTGGATCTGAACAGCTGTTAGGAAACCAGTCATGCTAGGAATGGGAAATCTTTATGCTTGGACAAAATTGCACCAATTTGTTTCTCAGTAGCAGGCAGGCAAAGTTGCAGAACTGGCCTTTGGCAGAGAAATATTTTTATTTTCCTAACAACTTGCTGGTCTTTTGGCTAGCAATATTTGATTTTGCCTAGTGATATTTATCTATGTTATTTATTTTAAATGGAGGAAAGGTAAAGCTATTGAAGGAAAGTTGTTAACCTAGTTATCCATTTGGGTGGAGACTTCAAAGATCTTTGAGCTTTCTTTTCCTGTAGGACAGTCTTTTGAATGGATATGAGGAACTGAAAGAGTTGTAGCGTGTTCAGTAAGAGTGGGTGTAGATTTGAGCAAATTAATGACCTCTGCAGACTCGCTCTTAACACATGTGCAGATAGAAGTTCCTAAACAGAAACGGAGCTTGTGCGTGATCCTTGAAGTGGGGATAGCAGGGGCAGATGTCCATATGAATGTAGCTGACTTCTTGAAACCTGTTGTCCAGGCTTTTCCTTCTGGGAAACTATTTCTTTTTAAATCCACACAGCACAGATTCCATAGTCACTCTGGCAGAGGAGTATGTTTTGATCTCCAGCTTCTGCAGTACAAAATAAACAAAGAATGTTAGCGTCCAGCATGTTTTGTATGTTCAGACCTAGTGTTATGTTAACACAGGAGGTCCATGGAGTTAGACCATGTAACAGGTATTGTTTCTGAGCTGCATACAGAGGGGGAAAAGGCTGATAACTGTGACATCTGTTCTCATGTGAGAGTTGCAGCACCTGCCCAAAAAAACAAGATGGAGCAATAAACAGCGGGCCAGAGAGTTTTGGGAAAGTAATCCAGGGTTTTAATTTTCTGATTAAAGGCTTATGAGGTATGTTCTGTGTGAAGTTGAAATCCATTCCACATCTGGTGCTTGGCAATTATTTCATTGTTTCTTCCCAAGCACTTTCTGCACACCCCTGGTTAGTTTTTTGGGAAGAAGACCATATAAACTAGCTAGAAAATGTAGCACATTTTGTCATCCCTTGATGACAAATATCTGCCAAAACTTGCCAAAGCACGAGTAAAAAACACCTGCCCAGTGTCATTGGCAACTACCAAACAGGAATTGACTTCTAAGCTGGTATGTGGGGAGAAAACTGCAAAATGAATGAAAAGAACGTGAGTAGATTTAATTCCTTGTACACTTCACCTGAGTGATCATTGGTGTAAACTAGTCACTACAATAAAGCAGTACAGTGGCTCTCATAGCTTCCCTTTGGACTAGCTGCTTCTGCACTAAGGGATGGGGTGTATTCCCATGTGCATATCAAAGAACATTTCAAGCTCCTCTCTGCCTACATCTCTGTTTCTTTTATCCTATCCATGGTCATGGCTTGCAAACCAGGCCATGGAAGTACATGCGTGTTTTCCACACCCCGGTGGAAATTATTGCAGGCATGGACTGTGTTGCGATGCTTCCTTCTCCGTCAGCCCCTCACGTGAACTCTGCTCTCAGTTTCTTTCCTTGGCAGCTCTTGCCTGCTCTGTAGTAGTTATGCCAGTCTTTCTCCTTGCACAAGTAGGGTCTGAGGCCCTGGGCACATGTCCCAGAGCCCGAAACTGAACAAGTCTGTTTCAGCATGGTGAACGTAAGTATTGTGCATATGCTTGAGTGAAGAGTGAGTGGAATTAGGGCTGTGGGACATGCCAGGCTTGGGCAGGAGTATGCTGAAACCACTTTGAGCTGAGCTGATATTCCTTCACCTGTGGATGTTCAGATTTCACTTGATGTGTGTTGCCAAGTTGTCATCTTTCCTCTGGGGCCACATCATTGGGACGACTGACACATGTAAGTATTTCTATTCTTGGGAAGAATTCCAGCATCACCAAGCCAACCTGATGGAGCAGAATGGCTTTTGAACAAGTAAGAGGTGCATTACGCTCAGTTCAGGTTCTTGATGCTGTTCTGTAGTGATTCCTGTTTTGCTTGTTACGAGCTTCCAAGTGCTTTTGAAGTACCAGCTTGTTAACTGACTGCTGAAGTGACAATAGTCGGCTTAATCTGCACTGCTTCTTTAGCCTTGTCCTTGGTGATGGAAGAGCCAAAGAAACAGCTGAACCTGGTAGAAAGACCCACTGAAGCCAAATAACTTAGCTAACACATTTTATAATTAGTGTGTTTCTCAGAAGCAATAAGATTAAGAGGATCAGGTGGTGTGCTTTGTGCCTGGTGAAAAGAAGCTTATTTAAATTAAGGAGACCAGAGAATCTGTGCCTCAGCCCAGAAAGAAGATGGGTTCCACAGAAGACCTTGGCGATCCTCATATCATCTTGCAATACAGCAGTGGATTTTTAGTCTCAAAGGTAAGATATACAACTCAGTCTTGGATAGATTTCTATGAGCATGCAGGCAGAAATGCTGAAGAATCTCACTTTAGGTCCTGAATGTAAGTTTTTGGAACAAAATTCGTATCTAGGCAGGAAGAAAATTTGAAAAGAAAAATTATTTTAATGCAGCCTGACCTCTCAGGATAGATTCAGCATTTATTGAGACCACTCTGACCTTTGGGTGCTTGGATAATCAGACCTTGTCTCTGCATGAGGCATGGTTTTTTATGAAAAACTCAAGTGTTTATAGCTGAGGGCTTGCTGTCTGACTGATTCAAATATGGAAGGTATCTTCAGTGGTGACATTTCTTCCCACTTTTCATTTTTGGAGTTTGAGAAACAGTGAACTGACTTCCATTGCCTTTCCCCAACCCTGTTAAATCATGCAAAGAATAAGGTTTTTCAACTATCTTCCCTAAGATTTCACATCCCTCTCCCATGGTTTCCCTGTATGTATTATACAGACGACTGAACTTGAAAACTTCTGTGTACTATTTCTTTTTAGGTGAAAGAAAGAATCTGGTACAATGACTTTTTTTCCAAATAGCATTTGATTAAGGCACAAAAGTAGAACAAGTAGTTTCACCTTTCTTAATGTTTACTAATGGTTTGCCTTTGTGTGTGAGTGTGTGTAAGCACATGGGTGTTCATTTATAATATCCAGTGCAGTGGGAGACTTTTCCTTGCTTACTGTTTAGTTACCTTTCCTACTGTCCCTTGCTGCACCTCTGGCCAACATCGTAATGGAACGAATATTCTTTAGATTGCGCAAATACTGTTATGTACTAAGGTTCCTGAAAGGCAGAGCTGACTAAAAAAGAGGAAAAATAGGTAATGAAAAATTCTGCTCACTGAGAAAGAGGACTGCCCAGTGCTTTCCAAATTAACACTGGTACTATATTTTTGAGAAAAAATTCTCAACTTTAGTTAAACCGTGGTCTTACTGAGTGTAAAAGGAACTTCTTGTGGACTATATTAAATCATTGTATATACAGGCAGTCACCTGAGTTGATGCCTTAGTTTCTGTTTTAGAGGTGTTTTGTGTGGCCAGAGAAATGGGCTAATTCTTTTAAACGTGACTGTGTAAAGCTAAAGAAGGATGTTTTTCTTCTGTAAGGTTACATATGTCTGTCTTATGGTTGAGGGGTCCTGGAGATGGTACACACCTTCCTTCCCTATGAAAAGACAGGACAATTCTGCTGGCCTGATTGAGGTACTCCTTTGGGCTGAGAGGAACCTCCCTGTTTCAAGGAGAGTGCTGTAGTCATGCACATCAGTCCCTAAAAATGGGGTCCATAGAGTGGGATATTTCCCCCAGTCTATGCAGCAGAGTGTCCAGAGATCACTGGAGCATACATTAGGTGATCCTTAGTTAAAGGACAAAAATAACAACAGAAAAAACCACCACCACTTAATCTTGCATTTGTGATCTCCCCGCAAAAAGCAGTGAGAATGTGTTCTGAAACTAAGGAAGAGACAGGGACACTCACTCGCAAAACCTGGTGTCTAAATGAGACCTTTGTGAGCCACAAACATTGGCTGGCTTCACCAGAAAAGAAAATTAAAAAAAAATGCTCTACAAACACTGTGAGGTATTACTGGTGTTAAGAAAAACTTCAGTTTAACCGTTGGACTTGTTCATATGAAATATGATTTTACATGGAAAAAACACTACTATGTATATGTTTTTTCTCCAACAAAGCAACTTTAGAAATGCAGTAGGCTTTGGTGCTTTCATCTGATTCCTCACTCCCACCTTTTTTTACTCCCAGGTTATGTTCACTGCCTGTGAGTTGGGGGTGTTTGATCTTCTGTTGGAGTCGGGAGAACCTCTGTCTTCAGAAGCCATTGCTGCACGCTTGGGTACCAGCACAATGGGAATGGAAAGACTGCTGGATGCCTGTGTGGGATTGAAGCTCTTGGCAGTGGAGTTGACACAAGAAGGAGGTAATAAAGGCAGAAGAAGGGGAAGAAACTAAAAGACTTAAATCTCTGATAGTTTTCAAAAGAGATGTGGTGTGTGGAGAGGTAATATCTAGTATTAGTCAAGTTACTGTCACTGGGTGGGTGAGAGAATTGCTTGGGAACACCATCCCTTCATCTGCTGAAGAAGAAGCAACAAATGTCAGCATGATTCAAGGTGTAAAATAAAATCCAGGTTAAGGGCTCTATATCACTAAACTTCTTTGTGCAAAAGCCTTAGGTGACCTTGGAGAAGATATTCAGAGTCTCTGCAGAACTGGTCTCGAGGAAACTCAAAGGTCTGGGCATCATTTTAAGCCTTAAAATAAAATTCCAGGATGAAAGAGCAACAGCATTATTTAAAAATATGTTTTGATTTTCCTTCGGGTTTTACTACTCTGTGAAGTGTTTTTTTATGTTGCTGATCTGAATTGAGAGGTAATGTAAGTTTGTCCTTGCATCAGAGATGTTGAATCCATATGGTCAGAAGGGTTCTGTGGCCATCAGACAGCTGGTCAGAACTAACCAGAGTCTTACAGTTGTGCTCTGGCTTGCTCTGGCTTGTGTAGCCTTGCTCTCTTTAGGGGTTACAGTAGTTGACTGATGAGTTCAGGGAGAGCAGGGTGTGTCTTTTAAGTGTTCCTTTTGTATGCCAGTCCTATGGATGAGTAATGCCACTGCAGATGCATTGGAGGAAGTGGGAGAGATTTCTGTGAGCCCTTTGGGCATTCATCTGTCTGCAGAAGATCTGCCCTAGTGAACTAAAAGAGGATAGGTGTGGTTGTCACGAATGTTTTGGGAACTTGCCTCCCGCTCACTGACCTTGTTGATTGGAAAAAAAAATTGTCTGCAAGGGCTTCTTATTTAAATGAAGCAAACAAAAAATTTCCTCTGACAGTAGGAGCCTGTGGGTCAATGATGACACTCATAAGACATTCTTCTTGCTGTTTTTGAAAGAGGTGATTGGTGATGAATTAAGTGTAGGCAGATAGTGTTTGCTCACATTGAGTGGGGCAACACACGTTTCAGCTGCTCTCACCCACTGCTTATTGCGGTGGTTGGTTGTAGAAGCAATGCTTTTGTGTCTTTGGTCATATATGCCTCTGCCAGTGATAAGTACCATGCTGTATGATAGGCTTGACCAGGTGGTTTATCATACATGTTAATAAGTATATTTATTTTACCCTTTAGCCCTCTACAGAAACACAGAAGCTTCCAGCATCTACCTTACAAAATCAAGTGCCAAGTCTCAGTATCATATTATGATGTATTACTCCAATACAGTGTACTTGTGCTGGCACTACCTGACTGATGCTGTGAGGTAAGGAGGAGCTTTGTGTGCTGTTTCAGACTGCTTTGTGGCATCTGTATGGCTGCTCTCAGAGTGGTGTGTTTCTGAGGAAGGGCATGATAAAGATGCTGGCTGGTTCTCAGAAAGAAAATCCAGCAGATCATTTTGGCTGTTGGCACAGTCAATATGTGTTCTTAAGTTTCTCCTGTTTTCAGTTTGGGTGTGTTCTTGTTTTCCTTTTGATGGTAGAGAAGATATAGAAATCAGATTTCTGTGTGTTTGACCTGCAGGAAAGCACTTGATCTTTACAGTGCCACTTACCTGAGGAGGCATCAACAAAGCAAATGATGAGTAATGATGGCTAGAGATATTTCTGTTTCAAAAGTGTATAAGAGTAGTTTAATACAGAGCTGGGATCTCACTTGTTCCAGTCCATGCAACTGATGTTCAAACATGGTGTTGACTGCACCGGTCTCACGCTTTTACGTGAGATGCGTTCTCATAAAACATAGAATGGTTTGGGTGGGAAGGGACCTTAAAGATCACCTGGTTCCATCACCACTGCCATGGGCAGGGGTACTGTCCACTAGATCTGGTTGCTCAAGACTCCATCCAATCTGACCTTGAAAAGAACCAGTCATTCTTTTGAAAGGTTGAGAAATATATCAACATAATTTGGGATGGCAAGTGGGGGTGCCTTTACAGCCAGTGCAAACAGGCTGGCATATATTCTATACAAAGTTGAGCACCTTCCACGGTGATGAACTAGCTGAAACTACAGCCCTGAGGTGGGTTTGGGGTAAGAGAAAAAGAAATCCATGCTCATATGCTTTTTCTGTTTGCTATGTTAGAGAAGGAAGAAACCAATATGAAAGAACTTTTGGCATTTCATCTAAAGACCCTTTTGGAGCAATGTACAGGTAATTGTTACTGTATTTATAGAAAACTTATTCTTCTTACTGTAGATAAGCTTAATATTTTTAATTATGGCTCAGGACAATTAAATATTATGATGCAATAATCCCAGTCATCAGAACTATCACGTACTGTTTTCCTTTCTCAACAGTATGTATTACTGGGATACTGTCTGATATTTTGAAAGAAGTATATACTTTCTGTTCTGAAAAACTTATCACAGGTCTCTGGCACAGAGGCAATTGTAGCTGAAGGAAAGAAAATCCCTTGAGAACTAGCAGCATAATGCACTGTTGGACTTTGCTAGTCTTAATTCCCTATTTAAATGCATTAGGCTTGATGTGAGGAAGAAGTTCTTCACTGAAAGGGTGATTGGCCATTGGAATGCGCTGCCCAGGGAGGTGGTGGAGTCGCCGACCCTGGAGGTGTTTAAGGGGAGATTGGATGTGGCACTGAGTGCCGTGGTTTAGATGATGGTTGGTGTTAGTGTTGGGTTATAGGTTGGACTTGATGATCTCAGAGGTCCTTTCCAACCTTGTGATACTGTGATTACTGTGATTACTGTGATAAATGGATAGCTGTACCCTGCTGCTACAGTGTGATTCAAGGTAGGTTTATATGAAAAGAGAACGTATTCAGAGTCAATACAAACCAAGATAAGTGTCTAAGGTAAAACTTGTAATAACAGTTATATGACAGGGATCACCAAGAATATTGTAAGTTACCTTTTCTACGTGCTGTGTCTGTTTGCACTGCTAGGTCAGAAGAAGAAATGCTGAAATTCATGGCTGGTCAGAACTCAGTATGGAGTATATGTGGCAGAGATGTTCTTGCTGCATTTGACCTTTCCATTTTCACTCAGATTTATGACCTGGGAGGTGAGCACCAGTAGATCTCCTTTAACAGGCCTCTGAACTGTCTTCTTTTACGAGCTCTGAAAAGAAAAATAACTCCTGTTTTATATGATGGGCAAGACAATGGGAAGTGGGACGTATCTCAGCAATAAAGGGAGCGTTTTACTGATTTGTTTAGGTTAAAAAAGAGAAATGTGAGAGTAGTGAGAATATTGGGAAGCTGAGTGTTTTTCTCTACAGAGTCTGTTTGTTTGAGTAGTTGTTCATCCCCTGGCTTAGATGCCAGGCTTGGCATTTTTTCTTGGCTTGCTTGATATTTTTTTCCAGTGCCAAACTCTTTCCTCCTCCGCATCATTCAGTGTCATTGAGATATTGTCTGCAGCCTGTTACCCTGCAGCATCCCACTGTCCTGGCACTGCTGAGTGCTGCCAGGATTCATGGGAGTCATCAGGCTCTCTCTTGGGCTCCATAACTGCTTCCTCAGCACCGTGTTTAGTAGCTCTGTGTTTCATTCCCCACCTTCCAATATCTACATCTGGGTCTGGCTGAGGGATCTTGAATTGGAGGGTTGGACAGTCACCAACAGTATAAAATGTACCAAGGGCAAGTGCTGGGTTCTGCACCTGGGTCATGGCAACCCTGGGTACACATACAGTGTGGGATCTGAGAGGCTGGAGAGCAGCCCAGCAGAGAGGGATGCCACAGTATAAAAGGACATCAAACTATTGGAAAATGTCCAGAGGAGGCCACAAGGCTGGTGAATGGTCTAGAGGGGATGTTGTATGAGGAAATGCTGAGGTCACTTGGTCTGTTCAGCCTGGAGGAGACTGAGAGGGGATCTCATAGCTGTTTACTGCCTTCTCACAAGGGAAGGAGATGAAACGGTGCAACCTATGATAGGACCAGAGTGAATGGCAGGCAGATGTGCCAGAGGATGCCATGAGATTGAATGCAGTGTTGCCTGCATCACTTCGTGGGGGTGTTGCTGAGCAGATAGGTTTTGTGAGAGCACTGACTTTCTTTTCCTCTCTCCAAAGGAGGCGGAGGAGCTTTGGCCCGAGAGTGTGTTTCGTTGTATCCAAATTCCATGGTCACAATTTATGACTTGCCAAAAGTTGTGCAAGTGGCCAAAGAGCGATTTGTTCCCCCTGAGGAGCACCGGATCACTTTCTGTGAAGGTAGGGGAGGACAGTGGTGTAATGTTGTCACAACTTGAGCAAGTTTGAGCTAGCTTCCCATCAAACTCTCCAATGCTCAGTGAAAAACTTCCCCAAACTTCCCCCCATTATATAGAAAAGAAGAGAAACCAAAATCACACTAAATATATATGTATTTCTACGTATACACAGTCACACACAGCAAGGATATTACGTAAAACTCCCAAGAAAAGGAAGAGGGGAAGGGAAAATGGGAAAAAGGGGCAAAAGGGAACAAAACCAAAACAGGTATGCACAATTGAATAAATGGTAACTAACAAAATAAAGAACTAGCAAAATCTCACCACCCCCCTTGAGAAAAGCAGGACAGCCAAACCCAACCCATCACTCTACCCCCACACGTGGACAGACAACAGCAGCCACCTCAGGCCTCAGCTCCAGGCAGGACCAACGCAAGGGTCCTACTGTTCCCAAGCCTCACCGGAAAAGAAGAGAGAACTCTCTTATCTATGTCTTATTTATATGTTGTGTTACATTAAAGGAAGATATGGAATACTTCTGTAGATTTCTGACCTCCGTTGTTAAGGAAGACCTAAAAAAATCTAAAAGCCAACCCACTACACAGCTGTTGCTCCTGAACCTCTTGCCTCTGTTCAGAGGTACCACATTGAAGACTTAGGACTCCCACTGTTCACTTATGTGGGCAGAGTTTCCCCAGAGTGCAGGCTCTGCAGCCCAGGTCTGCACTTCATTTGCTACTGCAGGGCTGTCCCTATTGTGCACCTGCAGCTACATTCTCTGAGCCATGACTTGGTTATTAACCAATCTAGTAGACGTGTGAGGTGCCAGGCGTGCTCTGAGAAAGCGGTTTTCCTTTTGATCGTGATTGTTAGACTTTCAAGTCCAGAGATATTTCAGAATTTGAACACAGGTGAGCTAGCCCATATTCCTCTTGCCTAGTCCACAGATCTTGCATGGCCTTTGCACGATCTACAATGAAAATTAATTTAGGGAGGTCTAACTTTTAGTGTTTTCAAAAGCCTTCAAGGAGATGGAATGACTTCATATTGCCTGAAGCTCTGAGAGAGGACAGAAGCCTTTCAGAAAGAAAGGTAGCATATAAAAACAAAGAGAAACACAGGAAATGTTATGGGTGCCAGTGATGCAAATAAATGACAGAGTAAGATGCAGAGCAATAAATATGAATTCACTATACTAGGTGCTGAACAAAGGCATGCCAATGAAGTTAGTGCTAGGAGATGAGGGATGTGTACTTTTTCCTTATGGATTTACTATGTGACTCTGGTTACTGAAGATTCTTGAGAACTTGCCAAGATAAGACCTTTCTTTTTCTTTTTTTCTATGGCACTTTACCACAGAAAACATGAGAACACTGTCTCTTCTTTTTAATGCTTTATGAATCTGAATTTCTACCATTGAAGAAAACTTTATGCTGTCCTGTATGTCAATGACAATTTTGGACAAGCTGCTGCTTTTAAGTGGTTCGGACCTTGTTGAGACTGAACAAGAACAAAATCTCTTATGCAGTGCCACAGAATATTTTTATCTGCTAACTCTTGCTGTCTGTTATGGGTGGTGGATATGGCAAGTGTTTAACTGGATAAAACTGAAAAAATTTTTTTAACTTAACCCTCTGTGTTTTGGGGATTTTGTGTAATACATGTATTCTGGCTTTACAGGAGACTTCTTTAACAATCCAATTCCAGAAGCTGAACTCTATATTTTATCCAAGATACTGCATGACTGGGGTGATGATAAGTGCAGGCAGCTGCTGGCAAAGGTCTACAAGGCTTGCAGACCTGGTAGGTGTGAGCTCTTGAAGAGCAAGGAGGGTCTCACCTGTCAGTAACATGAAGTACACTAGTCTCAAGATGCAATTTGGGTGGCAGAGTTTCAGTGCAAAGGTTTCTTGGTTTAGCGTTTTGCTTTCCTAAGCCAGCCATGTGTACCTGAGCCAAATAGGGCCTAGTCTAAGTTCTCGTTATCTGGCTTCTAGTTTTAGTTTCCTTCTCCACAGGGACTCCTCTCTCAACCTAGTTAGGTATAAAGACTGGGGATCTGGGGAATTGTTTACACCTCCAGGTGTATACTTCATAGTAAAAATCCCATTAATCATCACATCAAACCCTTGAGATTTGAAAATACTGCCTACAGAACTGTATTCTCAGCCAAATCACTAAGCACAACTAGGGAACGTGGGAATTTCCATCCCAGCTGTAGCATCCACTTCAGCCCTGGCCCATCAGTATCTATGCAGCTAAGCAGAAGCACACTCCAATGCTTTTGCTCTTGTAGTCTTCTGCGATACTAAAACATGACTTAATGTAGACACTGCTTCTTCCCAAAGCTAAAGGTTAGGATCTAACAACTCAGCTGAAAATGTTTTGTCTTCTCAGAGCTCAGGAAGTGTTTTATTTCTCTTTATTCAACCAGGAGGTGGAGTGTTGTTGGTTGAATCACTTCTGAATGAAGATAAAAGTGGGCCTTTAGAAACCCAACTGTATTCAATGAATATGTTGGTCCAGACAGAAGGAAAAGAGCGAACAGCAGTGGAGTACAGCAGGCTCCTTGAGGAAGCTGGCTTTGGAGAGATTCAAGTCAAGAGGACTGGAAAACTCTATGATGCTGTTTTAGGAAGGAAATAATAGTACCTCTTTTATTTACCTAACATGCTAGGATAAGTGAAGAAATGTGATAGTCTCTTCTTAAAAGACAATTGACAACTTAGCTTTTAGTTAAGATACCCATTTTTTGTAAGCTGGTACATTTGCAGGAGAATCATTAAAGATGGACATCGAGCGTGCATGGATTTGAACCTGGGCAGCCTGATTAGGGTTTCCCTTTGGCTCTGGAAAGGAGAGAAGGAAATCAACACCTGTTCCACAAGAAATAACCCACAAAAGAAATGCGCAACGTGTCTGCTTCAGATTTTTGCATTCTTTCCAATTTTAACATTGTATCTGACAAAAGTATAGCTAAATTTGTACTTCGATTCCTGCAGAATAAAGCTGATCACTGTACTGAGCTCTGTAACCTGAATTTTTATTTTTGAGGAATTGGTGTGGTATAAACAGACTAGATTATGTCTCTTTGTGGTTTGTCTTTTCAGAGTTCTGTGTCTCAGCCTTGGAGAGTTTGGTGTGAAAAAATATATTAATCTTTTATTTCCTCTATATTTTGGGTTAAGCTATGAAAAAAATTTTGTAGCTTGGTGACTGGTTGAAGCCTTGGGATGCTCTTTACAGGGCAGGCCCTTGGGTGATAGCTGAGAGGGATAATGGTGCAGCCAAGTTTTCCAGTTATGCACTGGAGAAGTTCTTATTGCATGACTCCTGCTATTTCTTTAAATTATTTGGTCAAGCACAACCTGCCATAACCCAACCAGTTCTTGGAAGCAGAATTACAGATTATTGTAGTGAGAAACGTTTGGAGAAGGGACCAGAAAGTCACTCTCCACAGTTGTGGCTTGAATACTAATTGCATTTGCCCATTGAGCTTGGATACTGGAGGAGATGGAGGTAGTTTTCTCTGTAACAATTTAAAGGAGACTCCAGCTCCTTTCAGTAGCCTCAGTAGAAAAAAGTTGGGTTTTTGTCATGTTTTGTGATATCAAATCACAAGGCTTTAATGGTTGTTCTCATCCTTAAAAGCAACAGGACACCATTCATGAACTACTTATGCCCAAGCAGGATCTGACTCTGTAGATTTCAACAAGATACTACAGGAGATGGGGCAAGTGGTTTTGGAAAGTTCCTTCATAAGCTGCAGTGACTGTGCAGTGTCCCTTATCTGTGAGTTGTGTGGCATGAAAGTGACTTTGCCAGGAGCTGCAGCCTGTGAGTAATGTGTTCTGAATGCTTGCCTGCTTTCCAGACACAGTGAGGTGTTACATCCTGCAGCAGCCAGGCACAAATGCAAACAACGAAATGAGGCTGACCAGGTCTTTGTTGATTATCACCACCACCCTGAAAAACCCAAATGTTCAGAGAAATTGTTTCTGCTTTGTCTGTATCAAGCAGCCAATGAAGTATGCTGGACTTTGAAAACAAAACTGTCTGGGCTTTATTTGACATGTTTTTTCCTCAAAGAAAGTTACATGCCTTTGGACTGCTGGTTGCTCATATGGCTACACTCTTTCCTGAGGCAGAAGACAGGCCAGTCACAGTCAGAATGCTGCAGTTGCATCTACAAACTAACACCTCATATAACCTTGATGAGTCAGAGAATTCCTATTTCAGCTGGTGTCTGTAGTAGTTCTGCCCTCGACTTGAAAATTAAACAAAACATGAGCATGCTGGTTTTGTTCTTTAAATACAGTACTTCTACAAGAGTTAATTCATGACATGGTCTGCCTGTGATTAACTTACTAGTGAGTGGCTTGGCAGGATTTGAATATGCAAGATACACACCTGGTTCTAACATGCCTTTTAGCTCTATTGAGGTTCAAAGATGCTAGGTCTTTAAATAACAGGATTCACCCAGGGTATTCCAGATTCCATCTGGAACACAGATGGAATTTAATGAAATGCAGGATGGTGATTGCAGAATTTGAAGATCATTGGTATTTAAATGACATTTAATGGTGAGATGTGATGCCATATCAGAGCAGCTGAACACCAACACGGATCAGTGGTTTAGAGACGATACTGGAATTACAAATACATCAGTATCTTCTTTTTTTTAGATGACTGCCAACCTTTATATGGGTGGGAATATCCTGTACTGTTTCACATTAATGACTTGTGTGCTATAAGGAATGCAAACATTAGCAAACATGCCAAAAAAACCCCTCAAAACAACTTCACTGGAATTTAACATGGCCTATGGGGTGCTCAGTCTTTAGGTGCTGCAAAATAAAAATTTTGCAACTACTTTGATGTTGCCTATCTAAACTTCATTAAAGTGGGATCCACACAGCTAGCTATTCCCAGATGATTGAGTATTCTGCATACTCAGGCTGTATATTTTGTTCCTCTCAAGTAGCCTGGTATTTGAAAGGCTGGAGTCACCTTTTGTCCTGATACATCCTGGCATGGCTGCCCCAGAGGCAGAGGATAGAGATGGGGAAAGAAATGCTCGGAAGTGCAGGAAATCCACAAGCACACTTAATTCCTCCAGAAGTCCTGAGCTTGTCCCATGAGTACAAATTCATACCAGGTAATTAGGAAACGGCTTTTTTTCCCGAGCAATGCCAACCTCTCAAATCTGTGAGGTCTGTGAATATCTTCCATCCACATACCAGAGCAGTAAAGCAATTTTGGTCATGTGCAAGTCATAATGCCCCAGTTATTGGTAGAAAGTGATTACTAAAAATTTGACTCTGCCCCTGTCTATCCATCTCCTTGCTATTGGACCATTATATTTGGAATGTGAACTATTTAATAGCTGTGGAACAGAGGTGAATACTTAACTAGTTTTGCTAATGGAACATTAGATATCAGGAAGCCACATCAAGAGTGGTGCTGAACCCACCCCTCCAGTTTTGTTGAAAGTCTCTAAAGTACCAGAGGGACCAGAGGTATAGGTTGAAATCACAGATGATCAGCTACAGATAAATGCACCCTCAACAGGTGGGTAAAAATGATTTTACAGCAGAACTTGAAAACACGTAGACTCATGTAAGAGACTAGTGCAGCTGACCATGGTTGATCACGTTGCAGAGATGGGTGTAGGGAGAATATAAAGCAGCAATGAACCCAAACTACTTGTTACTTGTATATGTTCAGAACTGGGTGTGCAGAATGGATCCCTCTGGTGAATTCTTACATGTATAAATATTTTTTATTATCTTTAAAAGGAAATGTACCTCTACTTTTGTTGTAGTTAGTCTGGTACTATGCTCTTGAAGCTTTCTTTGAAGTTGTATGCACCATTCTGACTTGAATCACAGCACAGAAAATACATCTGACCCACTATCTCCTCACATGCTTTAACCTCTCTCTGCATCTCCTGCTGCCTCTCAATTAATTTGTAGATTAAATCAACCAAATGCTTTGCCATAGGTCTAGGTTAAAATTTTTTCAGGTCTCAGGCTGCCCGGCCAGAAGTCTATTTTTATCGCTAGCTGTGCTAGTCACATATGCCCTGTGGCAGCTGCAAAGAGAAGTCTATCTGCTCTGGATAAGATGCTCAGAAGTGCTGTCCTTGAAATTAGGCTATTTGTAGTACACCCTGAAGGGATAGTAGTGTGATAGCACCACAGTTCTCATTGCCAGCAACCTCCTCTTACCAGCCGTATAGCTAAGGTGTTTTTCACCTTCAGTCCAGATCTTCCCTCCAATTCTGTGGATGATTGTTGTAACGTAAAAGTTAGTGGCACAAAGAGTTGCCTGGTAAAAGAAAGTGCTAGTGATAGATATTGCTTTCTACAGAACTGGCAAAAAACATAGATTTAGTGAAAAGTTTTTGAGCTCTCTTTTCCCATAGAACTGTCTTTGGAATGGCTGTGAGGAACTGAAGAAGCTGTAGTGTGACCAGTGACAGTGGGTCTGGATTTGTGCAAATGAATACACTTTGCAGTCTGTTGTCCAGACTTTTCCTTCAGATCAGCCATGTCTTATTAAATGCAAGCTGCACAGATTCCAGGCTGTGTCATCCAGTATGAGGAGCTCTACATGTTTCAATAGTTTGGGATTTGTTCTAACTTTGTATGTTCATACCCAGTACTCAGGGAACACGGGAGACTGTGTGGTGTTAGAACCTGGGAAACAGGTACTATTTCTGAGTTGTATATATTAGGATATTTTGAATGTTAAGGATATGTAGATACCCATAATGTAAGGATACCCGAGTTGTGAGATAGCTGCTTAAGGGTTATTCAGCCTAACAGCCAAAAGCAAGAGACAGAAGCAGTGAGAAACCACACCCAGGTACACAAATGCTAGCAAACAAGCATTGAGAATAGGGCCAAACATAGGAACTCCCTGGCTACTTAGTGAGGTACTGCTGGAAGATGTCATTGAAGCCACAAAGAGGTTCAGCCAGATCCTTATAGCTGAGAAGAAGGGCAGAAACAAGATTATCAGGAGGCTTATGAGAGAGAAAAAAACATCACATGGAATGAAACTGGACTTGTGGGAATTACTGTAGGAATCTTTCTGTGGCTCTTGTGGGAAACTTCCTGTATTTAGGGAAAAGGCCAAAGACAGCAGGAGGGAGGAATCCAGGGTAGGGGAAGAACAAGCCTGGGGAAACGAAGAGGAAGTGAGGTATTTGTCATTTTTTGCATGCTGCTGATCCGCACATTTGTCTGGCCAAGCTGAATGTCTGATCAATACAGGTTGTCTTTTATTCTTATTCAACTCTATCCTCTGCTATCTTCTGTTTGTTTTTTGGAAGTCTTCCAGCATGAAAAAGCCAGCCTGATGGAGCAGAGCTGCTTTTGAACAAGCCTCAATTATGACTCTGCTTTGGTTTGTGAACTCTGGTGCACCACACCCAGTTCAGGTTCTTGATGCTGTTCTGTAGTGATTCCTGTTTTGCTTGTTACAAGCTTCCAAGTGCTTTTGAAGTACCAGCTTCACTGAAGTGATTGCTGAAGTGACAATAGTCAGCTTAATCTGCACTGCTTCTTTAGCCTTGTACTTGGTGATGGAAGAGCCAAAGAAACAGCTGAACCTGGTAGAAAGACCCACTGAAGCCAAATAACTTAGCTAACACATTTTATAATCAGTGTGTTTCTCAGAAGCAATAAGATTAAGAGGATCAGCTGGTGTGCTCTGTGCCTGGTGAAAAGAAGCTTATTTAAATTAAGGAGACCAGAGAATCTTGCCTCAGCCCAGAGAGAAGATGGGTTCCACAGAAGACCTTGGCGATCCTCATATCATCTTGCAATACAGCAGTGGATTTTTAGTCTCAAAGGTAGGAAATATAACTCAGTCTTGGATAGATGTCTAAGACTGGAATGCTCAAGGGCCTTGCTTAATGTCTCGGAGAAGAAAACAGTTCATAATAAAGCAACCTAATACTACATTGGCTGTAAACTTGGAATAGGTATGACTGAATCTAAAAGGAAAGAACCCTAAGGCAGACCTGCCCCTCAGGACTAACCTAACATTTGTTGAGACCCCTCTGACATTTTGTGGGTTGGATGAGTAGACCTTTTCTTCTCTGCATGAAATTTTAAAAAACACAAGGGTTTACAGCTGAGGGACTGCCTCAAATGTGGAAAATTCCTTCATTGGTGGGGTTTATTCCCATTTTTCATTTTTGGAGTTTGAGAAACAGAGGGATGATTTCAATTGCCTTTTTCTCCTCCTGTCATATGATGACATGAACAAGATTTTTCAAGTATCTTCTTACCTCCCAAATTTACCATTCAACAGGCAGAGTTCAATAATGTTTGTAAATTATGTTCCTTCAGATGGAAGGGACAGTGTGTTATGATGACTCTCTTCCAGACAGCATATCATTAAGGCAGACAGGCAGTAGTTTCAATTTCCTTAATGTTTGCTAATGCTGTTTTCCTGTGTATATATCCATTTGCATAAAATTCCTCTATTCAATTTCTGTTTTAATTTTCCTCATATCGAATCTACAGTGCTATCAAAATTCACATTCCTGTCATATTTTTGAGAAGTAATCTCAACTGTGTTCTTACTGAAGGGAAAACAGTCTTCCCTCTCATGGATGTCACCAAATCGTTTGCTGACAATGGTAAATGAGGTTACTGACAATACTAAATTAAGAGGAACTATTGACTTCCTCAAGCATGAAGGTGCTTTACAGAGAGATCTTGATAGATTAAAGCACTGGGCAATCACCAACCATATGAGGCTTAACAAGGACCAATGCCAGTTTCTATACCTGGGACACTGTAATCCTGGATGTACTTACAGACTGTTACCAGAGGCTTGAATGCAGCCCTGCAGAAAGGAATTTGGGGGTTTTAGTTAATGATGAGCTCACTATGAGTCAACCTGGTGACAAAATGGTCAAAAATGTCATGGGGGTTATTAAAAATCCCTATGAGAGCTAACTTGTTGAAAGATATGATTATCCCACTATGCTCAGCATCGGTGTGGCCTCACCTCAAGTACTGCGTGCAGGTTTTGCCTCCACAATATAAGAAGGACATAAAAATTAATGTGTCTGAACTAAAGCAATGCTGAAACATTGAAAAGAATCTTTAAAATTCATGGCTGCTCAGAACTCAGTGTAGTGTGTATGTGGCAGAGATACTCTTGCTGAATTTGAACTTTCCCCTTTAATGCAGATTTATGACCTAGGAGGTGAGCATCAGTAGATCTTCTTAACAAGCGTTTTAACTGTCATCTTTTACAAGCTCTGAAAAGAAAAAATAACTCCTATGTTATATATTGAGTATGGCAATGGGAAGCAGGATGCACCTGAGAATCTTATCAGCAGTAAAGGGAGCATTTTACTGATTTGTTTGGGTTAAAAAGGGAATTGTGAGAGTAGTGAGAGCATTAAGAAGCTCAGTGGTTTTCTCTACAGAGTCTCATTTGTTTGATGAGTGGTTCATCCCCTTATGTATGCAGCAGGTTTGATATTTTGTCTTGGTTTGCTTGGTTTGATTCTTCCAGTGCGAGACTCTCTCCCTCCTCCCCATCAGACAGTGCTGCTAAGCTGAGAGACTGCCTGCAGCCTCTTATCCACAGCACCCTGCTGTCCCAGTGCTGCTGAGTGCTGCCAGGATTCATGGGAGCTGTCAGGCTCCCTCGTGGGCTCCATAAGTGCTTTCCCAGTGCCTGGCTGATTGGTTGTGTTTTTCATTTCCCATCTAACTGCAGAAAGATGAAGCCAAGCAAGGCTAGTCTGCAGTGGCCTTTTGCTCGCTATAAATGCAAAAGTAATCATTCCCAGTGTTTTCTTCCTGGAGGCCACTAAAAATGTTACCATTAAGTATGAGGTGATGTATTTAACTCATCAGCTTTTGTCTCTTTGCTCTAACAAAGTCTGTGACTGTGTGTCTGGCAATGAGAGCTCACTGGCCATATCTGCTGAGGTTCAGCCTTCTCTCAGGGAAGAGAGCTTGTAATAGTTTCATGCTGCAGGTTCAGTTTCCAATTTTTGAGCTTGTATTTTTCAATGTAATAAAAATTAATAGTGTTTATAGCTAATAGAGTGATCATCTAATACCTCTACCAATGTTTGTACCTTCTAAACAGGACAACTACAGGAGCTCTTTGAAAGGCATTTTATTATAAGGATAAACACTGTTTTGCGGTATTTTGTCTTCAAATAACTACTCACTGAAGGAAACATCAGAATATTGGCGTAACACTGTGCTGTTAGACAAGCGTATACATCATAGTAAAAATCCCATTGAAACTTTGAGCTTTGAAAACACTGCATACAGATCTAGGTTCTCAGCAAATCCAGTTAACTCATCTCCTGCAGATTTTCAACTTGGATGCTTTGACATATTGTCTTAGTTCAAGCTGGAGCTTCATTTGAAGAAAGTTATCCTCTGCCAGTGCTGAGTTCTAACCTTTTAGTGCAGCTGTAATGGCCTCTGACTTCACAGGAAAAGCTGGAAGGATTTGGGCTTTGGGAGACGAATAGACCCATCTTTTGTGAACTGCTGCAAAATACAAAGACAGTTGAATGGCACTGCTGAGATATAGGCTATATACACTATTCCCCAATCCATCCCTCCGAAGAGTTGGTCACCTTTCAGATTGGATGAAAGGCTTGGGTGGAATTAAGATTAAGTCTAGATAATGGCTTAATTTCAGTCATCACTCAACTCCAATTGAGTTGGACATTATCTAATACTCTATTTAGGATTTTATGCCTATCTGTAGCTGCAAATAATGTATAGAGCCGTAAAGCTGGGTCTTGCAATGTTTCCACAGTGCACACTTCAGGATAATCAAAGGCAGAATTAAGCACTCAGGAAGTTAATATGGTAACAGCAGTCTGTTTATTTTGTGTGGCTGTACAGGCAGGTATTAGAATGGCTTTCTGTCTAAAAATATATTCAAACATATCTATCTATAAAAGATATTGTGTCATTGGTTTTAAACTGATATATTTCCTGTTCATGAAGGGAAGCTCTTTATTTTTTTTCCAGGATCTAGCTGGGAAATATCATACTTGGCAGGTCTTGACAAAACGTAATGTGCATAGTTAAAACAGGGTATGAAGTAAAGTTGGGGGAGGTTGACCCTGGCCACCAATCAAGCAACCACCCACTGCATTCTCATGCCTTGCCCCCAGCAGCATAGTAGAGAGAGTCAAATGACCAAAAGCAAGAAAGAGCTTGTGGATCAAAATAGACAGCTTAACAAGTGAAAGAAAGAGGCAGGAAAAACAACGAAAACAAGTGGTGCAAAATCAGTCACTCATCACCTCCCACCAGCAGACTCACGCTCAGCAAATCTCTGAGGAGTGTTTGCCCTGGAAAGACTACTCTGCAGTTTCTTTTGCTGGTCATGAAGTTCCATGGTATGGAATACCTCTTTGGTCAGTTGGGGTAGGCTCTCCCTGCTGTGTCATCTCCCACCCCCACTCTTTTCTCACTCTTTCCCCCGTCGCTGCAGGGAAAGAGTGAGAAAAAAACTAGGCCATGGTGCTGTGTATGCACTGCTCTGCAACAGCTAAAACATCTCTGTGTTATAAACACTGTTTTGGTCACAAATCTAAAACACAGCACCATATGGGCTGCTGTGAAGAAAGTTAATGCCATAACAGTACAGTGTTAAATATGAGATGTATGTTAGATACATGTTTTAACTATAAAATTGTCTATCTTGAATAATGGGGGTCTGACACACTAAACACATGACTCGTGCCAGAAAGGAAAAAAGAGAAAAAAAAAGTTGAATTGTTTTGAACCTTGCATGAGAAGATGAGGTGCACACTTGTCCTTGCATGAACATCTTGTCATACATCTAGTACGATATAATACTCTCATGCTTAAAGCATCACATTATTCACCACCTGAGTACCTAACAAAACCATAACTAGTTATATAATTTCCCTTGAAATTCTACTGTTACATTTCTGTGTGTTTAAAATCTGAGTGCTACATAGGAGACAAACTTATTGTCTTTATGTCAATTGGTGTTTGAAGTAATGACAGTGTTAGTCATGTGAAACAAAGGAAAAGTTGACTAGTTTACATTTCATATATATGTTTTACATGAAAAATTTTAAATACAAATTTTTACAGAAAATTTTTTCTGTTTCTGCTTTCTATTCTTGTGCATTTGTTCCTGGTTTACAGCCTATTCATTGGAGTCTGTTCCTGCTCTCATGTAGGCAGCATCCACATTTTAGCACTTGCCACTAGATGCTGCTGTTGCTGCACTTGTCTGCTGAGATGGCATCAGCCACAGTTAAGGAGAACACATTAGAATAAATCCATGCGGTCATTTGCGGTCACAGTGGCTGTGCCATGTGCATTAAACAGTTTGGATACTGGGGGCTGCGACAAAAGTTCCTAAAAAGTCTCTGTGTTCAGCTCTCAATAAATACCAACTCATTTTTGTCACATAGCTCTCAGTCTGGAGCCATATGTGGAAGAAGTAGCAAACTCTTCACCTTCATGGGAACTTGTACTTCCTTACCATCTTTCACATGAAGCAAAGTACAGGGCTGTTCTTTGCAAAAAGTTGTACCAGTCTGCAGGGCTGGGCTGTAAAAGCCCTTTTAGTGTGCTGCAGGAAAACTGAGACTGTGGTATGTGAGCCTAATATTTCATTTCTTCTTCCTACACAGAGAATAAAAACATCCTTTCAAATGAAGAGCCAGGTTACGTCATGGGGTTGGTGTCTCTCTGCTGGTGCTGCCAGGAGAAAGATGGGCACGGTGGTCCTGGGGTGCTCAACCTGTTCCCCCAGTGGGCCATGGAGAGACCTAGAACACATCTAGGTCTGCTTTCCCTGGCCATAGGTATTGGCCACAGTGTGGGTCACTGCTTGGTCCTGACTGTGCCCCTTGGCAGCCAGCCACATGAAATTCTCATGTGTAGCCCTTGCAGCCATTGTGGTCCTTCCCTCTGTCTCTCCAGCTCAGGGCCTGCCTTTGCTGCCTCTCAGAAGGGGCTGGGACCTCTAACATCATTCTGAGATCCCTCGGCCTCTGGTGGCCTCCCTGAAGGGCTGTCCCACCAGGTCCTGCATCCTGTATCTTCCGTGGGGTCTGGTCTCCCACACTGGCTGCCTTGTGACTGCAGCCACCAGTCTGGCAGTTTCTCAAGGTTCCCTTGGCCTGTAACGTCTGGCCAAGGCCCCCTCATCTGCCATAAATGCAGAGCAGCCATTCCTAGGTGGGTTATTGATGCCCGGGGCACTTCAGCAAAGGCATCAAAGCAGTGTGCAGTGGAGGCTACAAGCACTCACCATGGTCTGTGTTTGTAAGCAGCAAAAGCAGTTAGTGAGATCTGCTTGAATTCATACCAAAGCCGAGGGTGCAGCCGAGAGTAGGACCCATCCCCACCAAGCCCATGTCAGCGCGCTAGGCACGAGCGGGGTTCCACTCTTACAGGCTGTTGTCATGGTCTAGCTGTGACACTCAACCTTTTTTTTCCAGGGATCTGTCCATACCAGAGTACCTCTACTGTAGCATCAACTCATTTACTGTGGACAGTGGCCCATGTGATACAATGGGAATATTTTATACGCATTTTTTCAGCTTTCTGTACCCACATTTACCTGTGATGAACAGACAGTGCACACCATTTGCTCATGTCTTTGGATTTATGTTCTGCACACATCCACACTTTGTGTGTTAAACTTTATCTCCCACAGCAGCTGAGGTCACGTTCCTGCATTCAACAGTAGCATGTAAACAGACACAAAAGTGAGTTTTTACTTTTGGACAATTTCTGAGGTCTTTTGAGAGTAAAAAACATCATTGGAAGTGGAGACCGTGAAGGAGGTATGTTTTTCCCCGGCTCAAAATGATTCCAGTTGTGGTGGTTTGATGTCAGCCAGTACCGAAGCACCCCCCCACTGCTTGCGCACTTGCCACAACAGAGGGACAGAGGAGGGAATATGAAGACCAAAAATAAGAAACCTCATGAGACAACACAATCAAGGTATGCAAAGACAGTCACTCACCACCTTCCACAAGTAAACTGATTCCCAACCAGTCTCCAAGCAATGACTAGCTTCCCCAAACTACCTACCCCTCAGTTTTTATTACTGAGTATGATATGTGTCATGCAATATCCCTTTGGTCAATCTGGGTCAGCTGTCCAGCCTACTCACTGGGGGAGCAAAGTGAGAAATACAGAAGGCATTTAGACTACTCAGAAGCACTATTGTGTTATCAATCAACACTGTTTTAATCACAAAATGAAAATACAGCACCATACATGCTGCTATGAAGAAAATTAACCCCATCTCAGACAGACCCAGTTTACAAATATGAAAGAAAATCCCACTGGGATTCAAGGTCACGATTTGATATTGCCAAATCGTGACCAAAATAAACTTCTGAAAGATCAGTGTTTTGCATGTGAGAAGGAAATACCTTCTCTACTTTCTTTCATTGTGGTAGGAATGCACTTAGGGGAAGTCACGGTTTTATTCTGAATATACAATGTCCATGTTAAATTTTAAGCTCCTGGAGTGATGTGAGTGTCTAAGAATACCTTTCTTAATTTCAAAATACCTTTTAAACCCCATATTCAAAGGAAAAGTCCTGAAAACACAGTGTAGGTGCATGTTAATGAATAACAAACCAATGCTAAACAAAGGAGAAAAATATCTTTTATTCTTCTAAAGAAAGACTTCTGGTGAATCTAATTAATGACTTTCCAAGTATGGCTTTGGAAGCAATTCCTCTTTGCCTCCATTCTCAGGATGAGATATTTATATATATGTAAATATATATTTAAATATACTTTAAATCTACTCCCATTGTCTTAAAGCCTTGACTAAGACACCTAATTCTATGAGCACCTGAGTGCAGAACTGAGACCCTCTAGAACTGGTCCTTAACATTTGGAGCTTGAACCTTGGAGGATATGCTCACACAAGAAAACTACTGAAAGAGACTCAAAAGGTCTACTGAAGATAGAGGCTTAAGTACCAGGAAGGATGCCAGTTTCAGCTCTATAACAAATTATTACCATAGGGCAAATGAAATAAGTAGCTAAGTCGAGACATGGTGCAGTTGGCTTTCCCAGCTCCTTCATGGAAGTGATACATCCTGTCTGTACAGAGATAGCAGGGTGAGAACGAGATGGGAAGTGTGGGCTTAAAAGAAGCCAGTCTACATTTTGTGTTTGAATTAGGGTTAGAGTTCAACTTGAGCAAAAACCATGGAGCTTCAGGTGGAATGGGGCTGGAAATGGGCTGTTAACAGGAATAATTGGCTGCAAAAAGAACCTGCCTGTGAGATATTTTTTGGAGGATAGAAACCTCTCTGTCTCTCTTTTTTAATGACAGATGAGATTTTATTTGCTTGTGATTCTCTGACTATCAAGAAAAACATCCTACTCGGTGAAAAAAAACATAAAATTTAAGGGATAATGAAAGCAGAGAAACCTTGATATATTCAGCATTGTTTGAGGTAGACTCATCGTGTCTGAATCTCTGAATGTGATCCCTAAGATTCCAGGCACTTCAGGGCACCATTTTTCCAAAATATTTTTCATGCCCTATTTTTCTACAGGTACTAGAAAACATAGTGAGAGAGACTGACTGAGACACAGACATCAGATTATCTTATCTGTAGTGCCTTTAATTCAAGCTTAGATCCCTTTCTAAAATGAATGTGCAGTTCAGTGAGTCGCTGAGCTCAGGAATAGGCCTCAACGCAAGTGTAAGAAGTTTTTGCAAAGGCTATCAGCTTAGTGGGGCTTATCTCAGTAGGCTCTCATAATCAGAGTAGACTGAATGAAGCAGGTACAGAAAAATCTGCACTTATAGCCATCTACAGGAGCTTCCCTTTTCCTTGATTGTAGGAGACGTATAGGGAGAAAGTAGCCTCAGCAGGGAAAAGTTGGTATTTTGTCACATTTTGTGATACTAAAATCAAATCACAAGGTCACTCTCATCCTTAAAGGCAACAGGACACAGTTCATGAGCCCAAGTAGGATCTCACCCTGTAGATATGATTGACAGGAGGCTAAACATGAGCCAACAGTGTGCCCAGGTGGCCAAGAAGGCCAACGGCATCCTGGCCTGTATCAGGAATAGTGTGGCCGGCAGGACGAGGGAAGTGATCCTTCCCCTGTACTCGGCGTTGGTGAGGGCACACCTTGAGTATTGTGTTCAGTTCTGGGCCCCTCAGTTCAAGAAAGATATTGAGGTGCTGGAGAGGGTCCAGAGAAGAGCAACAACACTGGTGAAGGGACTTGAGCACAAGTCCTATGAAGAGAGGCTGAGGGAGCTGGGGTTGTTTGGCCTGGAGAAGAGGAGGCTCAGGGGTGACCTCATCGCTCTCTACAACTATCTGAAAGGAGCTTGTAGACAGGTGGGGGTCGGACTCTTCTCCCAGGTAACCAGCAACAGAACAAGAGGGCACGAGCTTAGACTCTGCCAGGGAAGGTTTAGGCTGGATATCAGAAAAAAGTTCTTCACAGAACGAGTAATCAGGCATTGGAATGGCCTGCCCAGAGAGGGGGTGAATTCACCATCCCTGGAGCTTTTTTAAATAAGACTGGATGTGGCACTTAGTGCCATGATCTAGTAATCATGATAGTGTTGAATTAAGGGTTGGACTTGATGATCTTCGAGGTCTCTTCCAACCCAGTTAATTCTATGATTCTATGATTCTATGATATTGACATGATATGGCAGGAGATGGGGCAAGTGATTTTGGAAAGTTCTCTCATGAGCTGCAGTGTGTGCAGTGTTCCCTACCTGTGAATTATGTGGCATGAAGGTGACTTTGCCAGGAGCTGCAGCCTGTGAGTAATGTGTTCTGAATGCTTGCTCACTTTCCAGACACAGTGAGGTGTTACATCCTGCAGCAGCCAGGCACGAATGCAGACAATGAAATGAGACTGACCCAACAGCCAGCAGGGATATGTGGGGCTGACTCAGGTCTTTGTCAATTTCACCACCACCACCTTAAAAATAAAACAGTTCAGAGAAATGATTTTGCTTATTTGACTGCACCAGCAATATTAGTTTCATGCTAAAAAGTAGCCTGAAGGAAGCAGTGGTATCTGTGAATTAATTACCCTTTTAAGTGAATGAATTAAGTGGCTAAATGTGAACCCTCTACCGTTTTTACCAAGGAAATGTTAATCCACCCTTGAACAAGGAGCACTGCAAAATCAGCCTATGGTACATGCTGGGGAAAAAAGTATCTTGCACATGTGTGCCTGCAAGCTCTCTCAAGCAGTTCCTTCCCACAGTGGACACAAAACACCAAGCCCATCTCAGTATCTTCCATGCTTTTAATTTCTGTCCTTTTACACCCTCTCCATATCTGCCACTGTCTGTTTTGATTCCTGCTGTATAAAACCCACTGTCAAATATTCAGGGTGCAGAGTTGTTTTTTAATATGTAGCCTGTAAAGCACCCTGCATGCCCATGGATTGCTATGGCTCAAGAGCAATTGTTTGGCTTCAGGATGTGGCTAGCCAGTGTGGGTAGGGCACATGTTGGACTCAATCACCTCAAAGGTCTTTTCCGACCTGAAGATTCTACGTGGTGCACCCTAAATCCTGTGAATCCCTACCTAGGCAAAATGACAGCATTAACTCCCCAAACATGTTGGGCAGGTGACAATGAAAAGGGCACAGTCCATGTCCTGAAGATGTTTGCACCATAAATAAGAAGGCTTGCACAAAAACAAAACAAGATGGCTTTGACTTCTAAGACGAACCTGGAAGGGGTCAAGGAAGGAAAGGTATAAAAAGAGCTAAAACTTGGGCGTGCTCGTAAATTGGCATTTGCTCGTGTTGCTGCTTTGTTCCACGAGTCAACAGATAGACCAGTCACAGCCAATATGTTACAACTACATATATAAATTGATATTTGAGCTTGGTGAGTCAGAGAATTCCTGTCTCAGTTAGAATCAGTGGTAATTCTGTCCTCGTCTTCAGTAAGTGCAAGAATGAGACCTTTTGGTTTGTCAGATCTAATTCCCTAAATGCAGTACTTGTGAGTTAATTCATTACAGTAGGAAAAGACCTACACGAACTTAGCACTGCCATCTCTTTCTTGTAAAAGCTTTATGGGGTGAGCTCAGAATCCTTTCTGTTCTTTTGAATGTTGAAGTAATTTTTCTGTTTAGGCGACAGCATCTCTATTGGGAAAATAAGTTATCAGCCTGGATGCATGACCTTCAATGAAAATTCTAACACCTCCCCTTCAAAAAAAATGCCTTTTTTTTTTTCCTTATTTTTATCCCCTGTGAGTTTCAGTGTCGAGGATCTGGAAGAGCCCGAAGACAAGTTGTGCTTGCCAGGTCAGCGACAGGGTAATCCCTGATGTTTCTGAATTTAGGACAGGGGCATAGAGGTGTCATCAGTCTCATCAGAGTTTTTCCCATTTTTTCTTTGATAAATGACAAACACTGTGAAGAAAACTTGTTCCCCACATGAGCTACACACATGCACTTAGCAAAAGCAAGTTCCTTCTTTTGCTTATGAAGACATCGCTGTGTGAAGAGTAGTACCCTTAGCCAACTTTTCTCCTAACCCTGGTGATAACTCTCAAGGAAAAGCCTGCCTTTATAGGGATCTTTCTGTATAACAAATGCTTTGTTGCATGTAGGCAAATTAAAACTCCATTTTTTCTATGGTTTCCATGCCCCAACAGGGTTTTCTGATCATCCCTTTTCATATTTGGGGTCTTTCAGCTATGCTTTTTCTATTATTTGATGTTTAAATACATATATTCTAGCAATAGATATACTGGAATCCTCCCAGCAACCTTTTACCATCCTTTAAGCAAATTGCAATCAGCATAACTAGTTTTAGAAGAACTTAGATTGTGAAATGTGATCAGGGATGTTTTCATACATGGGTGGAAAATACAATCTAAAAGTTTCTCACTAAAAGCATTTTTTCTAATAAGCAACTTTGGACTTCACCTGGTGAATTTTCAACTGTGCTGAACTTCCAGCTGTGACACATGAAGAGCAATGCCAACCTTTAAAGAAAAATAGTAGTCTGGGTGTGGAAAGATCCTCTACAAGGCCAATGTCTTGTATCAGTGAGGGTGTTCTGTTTCCATAGGAAATGGTGAAGGTTAGACACTCAGAAAAAAAATCTCACATGATTTGATCAGAAGATTTGCTGTCCCTCTTAAGCATATCCACATGAAGCTGACTAAATGTCTTCATGTATTTGAGTGGTGACTTGTGCCCATTCATTCTATGTCATTTTGGTTTTCTTGGCATCTGCCTGGTTTCTTCCTAGAGCAATAGAGTGTTTTGTAAATTTTCTGAGGTGAAGGCAGTATCCATATTTGGACCTTGTGCTAGAGATGAAAGTTTACTCCAATGGATGCAGATGGCTTTTATGGACAGAGTTCTTTCCTCTTTTCTCATCACTGATCCCACACAAAAAGAGCCCCTTGTGCCTTCTCTGCCTTTGTATTTTTTAAAATCTTGGAGCCTTTGCCCTTCCAGAGGAGGATCAACTCTTCTGTGTCTTGAAGGAAAGGCATGGCTGTTTTTTCATGAATGTATGAGCAACATGCCTTGCAACAGTACTGCTCAGGGCAGCAGGGGACTGGAAGAAGTTGCCCTTTAAGGTTCATAGTCTGTTGTAACTCTGAAAGCATGATGCAGCTCATGAACCACTTCTCCTTTACAACAGTGAGGAGTGTGTCTAGAAAATACATCTATACAATATAAAAATATAAGTTTGGTACCATAGAAAAGAAAATCTGTGAATTCTTACTCTTAATTTACTAATTCTTATAGAAACTTCCTCTAAATTCCCAGTAATGAAAATTAACAGCAAATTGAGCTTTTGCCACTTGTTCTGAGGTAAAAAAATAATCTATCAAACTTAAATCAGCCATGGTGCAAACATAAGCTAAAAAAAGCCGTAGAAAGAAAGCCTCCATTTTTCATCTAAAGTATTGGTTGTAAACCCATTGTTTAGTTTCTTCCTCTTTCTCAGTTCTTTGGTGTTCAATTAATGATGCTGAAAATATTTCCCAGCACTGCAGACTCTAAAGTTTCAAAATATGATTTTTGATTTCTTCCTTTATTTATTTTTTCTTAGCCTGGTTCAAATAGTAACAAAGCTCCCATTCTGTACTTCTATTCAAGGTATAATCCTGTATGTATGGAACAAGTAAGTAAGACCGTTTTTCATTCTCCTTAAAGCAAAACTCAATTTTTTAACCTTCCATCAAAATTTTCTAACTTTTCAATGAGAAAATCCTACTAAAATTCGGAAGCCAATGATTGGATAAAAAACATTTCCTTCACCCCAGCTTTATTTTTTTTATTGGCCTCTATGGCATCAAATGCTAACATGAAGTTCTACAGAAACAGAACTGGAGCATGCTTTTACCCATATTAGAGCATCACTTTCAGTTTTGTTTGGAAATCCAGAGTGGACGTGGCAGCACTTCCTGTGGTTCAGAAGCTGAAAGCTACTTTTAGCACCACTATGAAGTACAAATATCAAACCTGAGAAGTCAGTAAGGAGAAGAATATATGGCTCAATTCTTTATATAGTCCAAGTGCACTACCTTGAGAAGATAATAAATGAATTGAAAGAACAACACTGTTGTGCATTAAAAGACAAATTGCAAGGAAAATCCGATTTATGAAAGCGAAACATAACTCAATGTGAAACCATTTAAAAATTAATTTGTCTGCAATTCTATGATTCTATGACTATAAAAAAGCAAGAGTTTAAACTGGCCTAAGTATCTGTGTTTGACCTTGATTATTAAGTTCCTGGTAAGAAAATCCTAGCAGGTTTCTTTAGCAAAATAGCAGTTAATGGATTTGCCATTGGGTGTAGCTATTGTGTTGCTCTCTCCCTAGATGATCATATAACAAACACAGAACTGGTTATTTTTGCACAACAGCCAGTATAGAAAACTTATTTCTCCATAATAATTTCAAGCTCTGCAGTGTCTTAGAAGGATGACAGGAATCACGCTAATTATTAACGTTCCCTACAGTATGAAAAGAAAGTCTACCACAAACCCATTCTTGTAACTGATGCATATTATAATCATTGAACTGTTTTAAAAAAATACATAGAGTACATTTTGTGCCTGAGTTTGAAGTTGGCATACTTGAGAAGATGTGTCTTTCCCTGGTTTGAATAAATTTGGTTTTGAAATAACAATGATCTGGAGGAGTGGAAAAAATCCCCTTAAAGCTAATGAAACCTCTGGAGCATGCAGAGCTGTCTCATAAGCAGATTCTGTGTGCCTAGCAGAACTTGTTGTTCTACTCCCACATGATTAACCGTTCTCATGGGAATAAAGGTGGTGAATTAAATGGTTTTCCCTCTCCCTCCCTCCCTCCTTACCCAGCTTGTGGGACACTGAGATGTAAGCATTTGGCTGCTTTTGAAAATATTAGTGGACAAAATAAAGGAAGAGGATCACAGGACTAGGCCAAAATAACATAGTGACCTTTGAATATTCTTAGGTATATTGAAGAGCTCACTACTTCTAGGCTGCTGTCCATGTGCAAATTTAAAAGGCTAAATTTATGCCACTTTGACAGTGTTATATATCGAAAATTAAAAACTTCACTGTCATGATAGGGGTATGATGCAACAATAAAATCACTTTAAGTGTGGTAGAAATAAGGACTTACTTGTTGGAGTTTCTGAGATTTAAACAATCAGATGGCAGAGTGAAGGACATTCCTATTACACCAAGGGCTAGTCTGCTCCCTGCTCTTCTGCTGCAGTGCAAGACACATATGACTTCCCAAGGGAAGTACAGAAGAGTCATTTCTCTTTGATTTCCTTGTAGGTCATGGAAGTAGAACTTGGAGGATGGATAATGTGGTGGCATAAGTGAGGTCTGGGAGACCCTTTGTTCATTGTGCTGTCTTTCCTTGAAGCCAGAGATGTCTCCAGGCAGGATATGGCCTCTGGAGTCATATTGAGTAGCTTCAAAAACATTTCTGGTTTTAGCACTAAAATAGTTTCATTTGTCAAACTGAATTTTTTTTAAGTGAGCTAAAGCTGACTTCTGAGCATCTTGAAGCTTCAGCTGACACAGCGGATTTGTTCCTGGAGTGCTACAAAATACCTGTAAGAAAAATAATTAACTGTATTGCTCTAATTTTGTGTTCAGTAAAGAGCTGAACTAACACACAGTGTAACAGGGTGTTTTCATGCACCTTCCTGCAGATCTGTAGGTCTGCAGACCCTTCAGCAATTGTGACTACAGAATGCCAGGGAATGACCTGTGCCAGGATGTGGTGAAATACCATATTCCAGGCTGGGATGATAAGGAAGGAGCACAAGTGACAAATAAATATGGGACTCCTTCAACAGAGTCAGTGATATTCACTGATCTTGGTCTTAACCAGAATCACTGTCCCAGCCATCTTAAATGAACAGTTATGTGTTGAGTTATCAACCTACTTATTTGTGACCTCAGTTGCCTAAAACATGTTAGTTCAGTGGAAACAGACAGTCTCCCACACTGAATTCTATGATTCTTTTTCAAAATTTTTGTTAGAAAATCAACTGGAATGTTCCTAATAATCAGAAACCTACTAGTAGAGTGCAAGAATATCAGTTATTTTGTATTTGACCTGGAGATAATAGGAAATGTGGGTATAGATTCAAGAGTCCCAAAGAGTCCAAAAGAATGAAATAAGCATGTTATTTTGAAAATATTAATTCTGTCCATGGACTTAATAAGATACATTACAAGACTCCAAGCTGCACAATCGTAATATTGATAATTCATACACAGAAAATATCTAGTGTTCATAAAAAGCAAAGTGTAGCTAGAAAGTTATTGGCAAATTATATTTTGGCCACTTAGGGCAGTGGGAGGACAAAGAAATTTTCCTGCCCTCATTTTGGCTCTCACAATGGATTTGCTACTTATTTTATCCTTTAATCTTTCTACAGAAAGGTGATAATCAGGTAAGACTTTCTCATGCTTCCTGTTTCCCAGCCACAGGAGAGGCAGGGAGGGCCCTGAAGTTCCTCCTCATTCAACATCAGCATCAAGTTAACATGGATGAACGGAGCAGGTCTTATTTGTGCTCTTGTGACATTTTCAGAAGCAGAGCCTCTTTGTGTTTTTGCATTGTATCTCCAAACAACGCTTGCTTCCAGGGGTCTGTCTGTGACGAATGTTGCATTGCATTGGAAGAACGTTACAGAATTGTGGCACTACAAGTTACTTTGAAGGATAAAGATAAAGAAAAGAAAAGCAAATAAAAAAAGTATCACCTGCAGTGTTTGTAAGAACAGAGAATAATCTAAGAACCACATTAAAGATAATGAAACGGGAAGTTAAAAAGAATTACTTGCAGTACTTAAAACAGTACTTCACTATCAGAGAGAAGGTGGGAGAATTATAGAAGACAAGCTTTCCTAAATCCTAGGTAGCCATTCAAAAGTGGTTTCCAAGCAACCAGAACATGTAGATAGCCCCGAAAGCAAGAGGTATTATGACTGCTTGGAGGCACAAAGAGGAAGAGAAAGATGAAATAGAGCTGGTGTCAGGATGGGAAGATGTTGGAGTGGAGGGCTCTCCTCGTGCAGTGCCAGCGCTGCAGCTGGTGAGGCAGACGGAGAGTTGCCTTGCGCTAGGAAAGTCAACCAATAGAAGGAAAATAAAGGAAAGAAAGCACGTAAGGAATTTAAGAACCTAGATGAAAAGCATATGCTTTGTATTGCTCTTTCAGACATCCCATTATAAAAAAACGGGCAAGATTTTATATCTTGCTGGATGTAATTACATTTATTTTGCTGAAGACTGACAATTACAATTTCCCTGTACTTTATTCTGCTGTTTAAGAACTGTTCTTCTTAGCTTTTGTCCAGATCAGTAATCATTCACTTCTTATTCTGGCATGTCTTTCATTAAGGGCTGGATTTAATCCCAAAGGAGAAAGATGGTGTCTAAAAAATTACTGCTTTGCTAGATATGTGGCAAAAAGTTTATAGTTGAGTGGATTTAGTTGAAAACAATAAAAGTTTGTCAAAATGGTTGTAATATTGCCAGCCAGGGTAAACTGTGTTTATAGGATATAGTTCTGTGTCCTCTGAATTATTGGTAAACAAGCAACAAATCTCCTTCTATCATCTTTGTGAAGAAAGTTCAGATATGCTTTTCAAAATCTATATATAACCTAAGAAATGAGTCCTCTAGGTCACATACTGGAACAAGTTGTGGATTCTCCACCCTTGCAGATATTCAACACCTACCTGGACATGGCCCTGGGTAGCCTGTTCTATGTGGTTCTGCTTAAACAGCAGGGTTGGATCAGATGACCTCCAGAAAAGGTCCCTTCCTACCTCGACTGTTCTGTGATTCTGTGAAATATAGGAGGGTCCATGTCAACAAATTTCTTGGTGAGAACTTTGCACCTTTGGTTTACCTTGTTTTTCCTAAGTAAATGGCTCCTCTGACTTCTCTTTTAAAATTCACTAAATGCAGCCCAGGAGACTGCAGCATTCCATAAGTGCTTAAACCATCTGAAAACTACTCCTAGCTGAATTCAGTGGCAGTACATCTAACAACCTGCATACTGAGGATCCAGGCCTCTTTCTTGCTGCATCCATCAAACTCAGAACCTTTGTTCTTGAGTTACATCTGCCATGCATATATATTTTTTAGGTACATTTTCAGCTGGTTTTACTGCAGAAGGTTCTCAATGGCAAATTTCTCCAACCCACTCTTTATGCTATATAAATCCTCACAGTAAATAAATTAAGTAATGTATGTCTCAGTACAGACGTACTGATCATCACTCACACCAATCTAAGGACTGTCTATTTTCTCACATTTGTAGGAATAAAATATCTCTGTGGGTTTTTCCCCTATATCAGCTTTCTCTAACATAGGTAACTGCAGTCAGTAGTTGCTAGGGGAAAGGATGATCTGACGCACAGCACACAGGCCACATGATGGTTTATCCTCATTACTTTGGAAAGTAAGGCAAAACCTATGATGGTTTCAGCTGCTTTGATGAGAAACTGAGAAGCCTGGGATACTGTTTATTACCTTGTTTTGCAGTTTGGTTTACATCTGGGAAACCACCATGAAACCTCTATATTTCAGTTCTTAGGGAAAGGGGTAGGAGCCATAGGAAGTATCTACCAGTCTTAGATAAACCAACTCTTTATAAAATGTCTTCTAATTACTTAAAACTGTGCAACAAATGCTGAGACCAACATATTAAACCTGAAAGGAGAAGAACCATTCCAGAAAAAGTAGAAATTCCTTTACAATTTTCATTGTCTGGTGTTTTGAATGGTGCTTTATCAAATGTCTCAGGACACATTCCCAACATGGAAAGAATTTAATAATTCTTTTAATTAATGTTTTTTGGCAAAATGTCAGTTTCAAAGCCTATTAGTTAAGAATCCTACATAAAAAACCCAAACAAATAAATGAACAAACAAACAAACCAACCTGAAAAGCCAAAAGGTTCTAATGGGATTGTGTTGGCTATACCAAAGTTGACTGGTTTTGGATTAGTGAAACTATCTACAGTCCAAAAAGACTATAGACCTTGAATGTGGTTGTAGTCAGAAAGACCTGAGTCTATTCAGTAGGGAAGAACATAAATTAAACTCTTCATCTTCCAGGTTTCCTCCCGAAGCCATGTATTGCTTACAACTTTCTTGATGATAAGGAAATGCACAGGCACTCTGGTGTATAGAGGCTGCCTTCTACCTGAAGAAATGTCAACATGATCATCTTTGAGGCTTTCTTATGCCTCCTGGCACAGCAACACGATTCAACCTTAAGTAAATCACTATTACAGTGAGCTACAGTCTGCAGCAGTTTACCTTTATTTACTCACAAGATTTCCTGTCAGTGACCAAGAACCATTTCAACAGCTAATAGAAAACATAAATCACATCCTTCTTTGATGTGTCTGTAATGTGCATCTAGACAATAATTAAATTATCAAAAACCACTCTAAGCCTCTGATTTACCTCTAACTTTTTTTGAAAGTCTGAGAATTTTTTAATAGACACCCTTGAGAAAATTGCTGATGATCCCCTGTGATTTACATAGGCTATTAACCTGTTAATGCAGTATTTGATTCCCATCTCAATTTCCCACCAGTGAGTAAGACACTTCATACAACCCCTTCAGCTTATACAGTTCCATTTCTCCCTGTAGAAAAGGCTTTTCTCTGAGTACTAGGAGTGATGAATTCACTAAAATGCTGCAGAACCACAGAGTGGCTGGGCTGTATTCAAGGTATCCTACTTCTGGTGCTTCAAGAGCAGGCTCTAAATTGAAAAGAATAAATCGAGAGAATAGCTAGAAATTATCTGGAATGCTTTGAACTGAGTTAGAAAGAAATTTGGCTTTGCAAAATAAAATTAGTACAGACCTTAATTCTCTAATCTGTCATCCCAATTTTTATCAGTATGATCTCATGGACTTGTTTGAAGTTCAAACAATGCACAGTTAAGGCAAGGGAGATGAGAGCTGGGCTCCTGTGAATTTTGGGAAGCCTGCTGCAGTGCAGTGCCTGATCGGCAGTGTTGAATTCAAAATATAACAGAGAAAATAGTCACGTTAAGCTGCCTATTCCCACACCATCATCCCCTTTCTCAACTAAGGGTAATATTTTCTTCAGACAATTTGGAGAAGGAACGTTTCAACTGAGAACAAATTGCTGAACAAATTGTTTCTTTTGGAAGAAAATATAGTTAGTTTTGAGCCGATAACGATTAAACAAGATTGAAAAGATAGTGGATTTATTGTCTTTATTATTATGCAAAAAAGAATTTTGAACAGGAAAATCAGCCACCTGGGAAGAATAAGAGGGAAGACGTGAAAAATAATATGTCGTAAAATACACAGCAGCAAAAAGCAGTCAGATTGGGAAAAAAATAACACAAAGTTGATCTTTTTTTTCCTTAAAAACAGGAGTCTTGGATAGTGAAAACTTAGGAAATGACCCTGTGAATGCAGATCCAGGGAAGGCCACAGATCTTTGCAGTGATGTTGAAAGTGCAGGCTACAGAGGGGTTCTGAACAGATAGTAGTCTGCTCTGACAAATCTGATCACAAGAGATGATAGACTGCATATAGATATTCAGAGAATACGAATCAAAGCAATGGCAATACACGTTACAAAGTTATCCCAACAAGATCTGGGAGGACTGTGGACCTCATACCATGCCAAGCCACTGTAGGGACACTGGGTAGGGGGAGGTCTCTGTTCCTTTCCATTATGTTTTTTAAGGTGCATTGTTTCCTAAGTCATTTGGGAAGAAGGGGTTTGTGGGCAGAAATAATTCAGCATTAGAAGGAAGATCCCAGTGAGAAACTATTTTTATATGGGCAGATGGATTTTAAACTGCAGTTGGCTCAGTGCTGTTCCTAATCTATAATAAGAAACTGTTATTCTGTGTGATATCCTGGCCATATGCTGAACTCAGGGGACAGTCTATTATAAAAGAGTGAAGAATAGCTTATCTTTCTGGATTTGCTCATACATGCTTTGTCTCATGCTTCTTCATCAGGTAAGGAAAGCTCAGAGGGTGGAAGCAGATATTCCTCTTGACTCCTGTCTTTATCATAAGAATGGAACATTTTTTGCCTTTCCTGAACAATACAGTTTTCAAAACAGGCAAGAATGAACTGAACTTTCAGTCTCTGTGGTTTTAAATAACTCCATTTCTCGGACCTGTACTCTATTTCACGCCATGCTAGTGGGAAGGGGCATAAAGCACTTCAGTTGTATTGAAAATGTGTGGGCAACTAGGGAGAGAAGAAAAAACACAGAGTATTTTCTCTTCATGACATTACATCAGAAGCTTTTGCATGTAGTGTCCTAGACAGCTGTCACTCTCTTGTCCACTCCTTTTCTTCCAAAGAAAAACTTTTTTGATTTAGGAACATTTTTCAAGGTCAATGAATAAGAGTCTTGGTGCCTGGAGGAAAATAGCAGGACAAAAGCAAAAACTGGATTCGTAAGTGTCAAGGGATGAGACCAAGATTACATACAATTATGTCAAGCTGCAGGATAAGGAACTGCTACAACTTAGCAAGTAGAAAAAGTGAATGGGAAAACACCCTAGACTCATTCCTTCTTTGGAAGAGACAGGGCCTTGAAGACTAAATTGCTCTGTAGGAGTAGGTAAACAGATTCACTGAAAGAAAAACAAAAGGTTACTCCAGGGACACTCAAGAATTACCCCAGAAACTCCTTAGAGTCCATCTGGCTCATGAAGGAGACTGGCTGCAAAAGGGAAATTGCCTATGCATCCTCAGTCCCTCACTATAAGAGTTTGTAAATAAGCCAAGGAGGACATCACAACGTTGGCATCTAATGACAGCCTATGTGCAACAGTCCTCCTGGCTAAGGATGCTTGCGGATCAGCCTGGCCAATGTGAAACCTTGCAAGGAACAGGGCAGAGTACCTCCATTTCTATGTACTGCAAATGCTTTCACATTTTTGTAGTTACAGAGTTTCATATTGCTTGTTGAAACTGAGTTATTTCTAGAGGTTGTAAATGCAGTAGCTGGTTGACAGTGCTGTTAACATGTCTTTATAAAAATTTATTTTGCTTTTCTTATCCTGTTACAGTTGTGTTAAGGAAGGGAGACTGGATACCTGAGAAGAGTAAGGAGAAGCTGGGTGGGCTGAAGCTGCTGCTTCCTAAGTCAAATGTAAGCTCAGAGTGCCAAAGGTAAATGTTATAAAATTCTCCTTCTTAAACAAAACATAAAATTTAAGAAAAGGTATCAATATTGCTGAGCCGTACATATTTCTGCACGGTTGAATTATTTCCATTGAACTGCAAATTCTGTACTTTTTGGCCTGTGTCTTTCTGGTTTAAAATACATTTTTCATGGGATACGTTTGCTGAAAGGTATGTTAGGAACATACATATAATTTCAAGTAAGGTAGAGTTGTGGTATCACATCAGGGTTCTGGGACTCAACTAAGAAGGTTGAATAAATGTGCATCAAAAGAAGGACGGCTCTGGAAGCAGGTTGACACATACTTACTCAGTCCAGAAAAGCATTGTGTTAGCATTTCCAAGCCAGCTGCAAGCTAAGTAGTACCTCTATACTCCGCAGGGAAATGCTCTGCAGGTGCCAGTACTAGTCCCAAGGGTAGAGGAGCTAGCACAGTGCTGATCATGGGCTAATTTGCCCTGCTTCTCTGGACAGCTTATTGATTTAGGTAGCAAAACTTACTGACAACATTATCTTCCTTCCAGGCCAGCAGCTGACTTGGGGAACTCAAAGCCCTTCTCTACTCTTCAGCGCACATGGGTGCTCTGCAATTGCCCGTTTGTTTTGGCTTTACCAAGTTTTTCTTCTAAATCTTTTACTAATATCACATGCCATTTAATTGAAAAAGGGGTTTTTTTTAAAAAAAAAAGGGAAACATTTTTTTCACAGACCTAGGAATGGCCTGATTTTCTTGACTAAATCTATTCTTGAATTTCCAGACATAACAATTTTCAGTAGAAATGAAGAAACTTTAAAATAATATACATCCAGTCTTTCAGGCTATTTTGACTGCAGTGTGAGTTTTTCTTATACAACAAACATGATTTGCATTTAGAAAGGCTGAGGGATACATCTTATTATAAATGAAAGTGTTTACAGGCAAACAAGAATTAACACTGGATTTCAAGGTATGCATCTTTGTTGGCTAAAGTCCAGAAAAAACCTCTTCAATCTGGTTAAAAAATAAAGGAAAATGGTTCTGTATTCATCTCTTTTATTCCAGAGGTTTGGAAAATGGTTGTTTATACAACCAAAAATTTAAGTAGTGATTTTTAAAGACTCTGCTTTGTTTTCCACGCCCTATTCTTCCCTCCTCCTTGTTTGTCTGTTTCTCTAGTACTTTACTGAAAAAAATATGATGCAAGAGAGTGAGATGACAAATTTGAGTTTTTATTTTCTTGGAACAATATGACATAAAAAAGAAAAAGTTTTAGAGTAGGATAAATGATTATTTATTGGATGAAGTTCAACCACTTTCAGAATCAGTAAAGAGTTAACTAACAAAACCAGGATGCTGGTCTGTTCTGACTTTGCTCTACAGTGAGCTTGCAGCCAGTTGCATGAAACTACTCATTTGAATGAATTGTAAGAAACAAAGGCTGAAAATCTCTGTTCGTGTCAGACTACTGTGCTAGAGAAGATGGTGAATGCCATTTTGTTTTCAAAAGAGACCTGAAATATTGTGAGATCTACTGTCTTGAAGGGTGAGACATGAAGCTATTTGTGTTAAAACCAGGAAAAAACAAATAAATGCTTAAAGGGGGGGCACAAAGGATTGTATCTTCATTAATTTTAACTGATGAAAAGAAACAAATTAAACTCAAGCAGGAATGAGCTGCCCACAACTCTGAAATAACAGAAGGGATTCCTTGACACGATGTTGTATATAATTGGTTTGTTATAAAAAACTAAGAGAGTTGCAATATAATCTAGAAGTCATCCTAAACCTAGGAAAGACAAAATTGGCTGCTGGTCTGGTCATAGTGGAGTGAAGAATACAATGTAATACTGTGCAGAAACACAAGAAGCACTCTAAAACCAGAAAGCTGAAAGGGATGAATGAAAATAAACTCAACGGATCAAAACCAGGCAGTCTGACTTTTTTGTTACTGTGTAGGGTATGAAGGCATGATCCATTCATATGAGCTGTTTCTGACCTAACCTATCAGATTCTACTGCATTTTTCAAGCTCAAGTGGAGACCAGTAGTAAATGGAGATAGTAACTTGAATGTTTATGGAAGTGTGTAAAAGACAGGTTGACATCAAAACCAGACATTTTCATTCTGTTTGAAGAAAAATCCTAAGATTAGAGGAGATCAGACTTCTGTGGAAAAGATTTAGTCCTGGCAGAAAAAAAAGACATGTTATTTATATTCCATAGGGGGAAATGTTATTTGTGGTAATCCTAGTGGGATAGAAATTCAGCTGCATAAATAACCATTTTAACGCCAACAATAAGAAAAAGCAAGGTTTTTAATTTGAGAGAAATTCTTTCCAGACATTACCCTACTCTGATGACCATTTGTGACAGTCATTATAAATTACAATTATTTTTGCTACATAAAAATGTGCTTAAGTGTTTTTTTACTAGATAGACACGGATATACCTGAAAACATTGACTAGTTTGCCAAGAACTGTGTGTCTTTTTCACAGATGAAAGAAAGCCAAAAGTCTCATACCACTGTGACATATACTGTGACAATAACTGTAATTCTCTGGTTACGTTATTCTGAAAAGGGGACCCCATGTACTGATTGCCAGAAAAGTCATAAGTTTTGTGGCACTAAGTTAAAGAAGCTTGTGAAACCATCACAAATCAGGATGGTCTCAGGAGATGGCTGTAGTGGAGCACCATAAAAGCAATTATAAATTTACCAGTCTGACTACAGGGTAGAAGCAGTTATAAATTTATTAGTCTCACCCAGAGAGAGATAAAATACTCCAGAAAAAGATGAGATTAGATTTACTTGTCAAAAGCATAGAAGAGCAGGTTTGAAGAGAACAATCGAGTCAATATAGTGTTGTCGTAAGACTTCACGTGACTGATCTGCATCTGAAGCACTGAGGTTTGATTACTTGCATAGCTTCAAATGCTAGCATAGATGCTACAAGACACCACTTTAAAACCACTTCATTACCATAAATCCTTAGGACCAATAGCCAATTCCTTTAATCATATCTTTTTCCTAGTTATACTATTTAAAATGTGTTTGTGTGCTAGGAGGTACTTTCAGAACTGGATGTACCTCCACAGCACTTGGAAAGGTCAATTGAGTTTGGAGGAGAGAGAAGCATAAGAGTTTTCCAATTTTATGGGGTTTTCCTATTTCCTTTTTTTGTGGTTTTTTTTTTCCCTGGAAACTCATCATATTTTTCTTTTCTTCAAAACATTAAAGTTCTATTCTCTATTAAAACAATCTCTTCCCCAATTCTTCCCTCTTTATAAACTAAAAAATTTCTAAAATAATCTTGCCTTTCAGTTCTGCTGTGATATTCTCAAAGGCATCTAAAGGAACCGGAACTAATTTCCACAGGGAAGCTGGTAAATTCTCAGCCAAAATCCACAAGTTAGTGGTGAATAAGAGGTGGAAATAAATCATTAAAAATTAATCTGGTAATGAATTATTTGAGAGCTGGAAATTTTTTCTTTACGATGTGAAAGGAAGAGAAAGATCTTTTCAGAAGAAATGTAGTAAAGAGGACATAAGATTTAATCTTTTATTAACTAAATAATAATATTAATTTGTTGAACTGTTTTCTTGGGGATGCTATAAACTGCACCAGTGAAAAATAAATGCAAGCAGATATGCCCCTACCCTTCTCGTTGTTAGAGACAAGTCTTCCCTTGCTTTGCGTTTGCTCAGTTGTATCCCTTTGCTGGTAAGCCAGTCATTCAGCAGGTGTGCTTGTTGATCTACAGCAAATTCATTACATGTCTCCCTTTTGCTTCTCTAGAGATTCTCAGTAAATACCTCTGAAAACCTCTGTATTGGGCTGTTGTTTAGCATATCCCAGAGGGAAACACAAATTTACAAGCTTGGAAAGCTGTGGCTGCAGACGTCATGTGCACTCTAGGGCACACAAGAGCAGCCACTCTTCCTCTTCTTCTGCCAACACAAGCATATTCCCAGTGCAGCTGAGTCCTGCAGTTTTAGGATAACATTGTTTCAGCCTCCTGCATGACACCTACTCCAAACTGATGGGGACAAGGGCTCAGCAGAGGTTTTTCCTCAGGATCGTCATGCCCTCCAGCAAAAGGAAAGGTTAAACTCTGGAGAATCAGCTCTAAAAGCAGATGATGGAAGTGTGGAGAGTAGGTGGAGACTGGTTCATTGAAGAATAATGTGACAGGGAATGACAGATGTCTGTCTCTCATGTTGCCAGTCTTTCTCAGAAACACAGTAATTGAATTTGTGTCAGGAATGGTGGTTCAGACTTTATTTAAATTAACCATTGCTCTCCCCTGTTGCTAATCATGCAATGATATTTCACCTGTCATGTCTTAATAAGCTGGAACGTTGGAAACTGTGACACATTCCTCAAGAAGGGTGAAAAATTATTTGTAAGAGTATATTTTCAGATTCATCAGAGCAGTGTTTCCTTTGATTAAGATATACACTGACTACTGTGTATTTTGTAGGCTGACATATATGCATCGTTGTTGTCCCTTTATCTATCTCTATACATAATTTATTATCTCAGACATAGCAACAGTTTTCAAAATGATTAAATGTGCCTTTAAATAAAAGCAAAGGATATGGAAATTATTACAATAACTGGATTATCACCTTGGTTGCTATTTATCACCTCTCTCATAGTTATTATGGACCGATTTACCCTTCAGAAGACACAATGAGATCTGTCAAAGCCAATGCATGCAAGTGCCTCAGTAAAATTAGCCTTTTATGCCAGTCATATTTTTCTATCTATCTTTCCTTATGTAAAATCCAAACCAGTAACCTTTGAGAAGACAATTGCAATGCAAATGTATCAAAACCTTTCAAACACTTGTCAGTTGCCCCTTGCTAAGGCCACACTTTTCTGCTGAATCCTTTTCTCACTGGCAAGAGCTGAGAAGGAAAATCTTGAAAGAGGCTGTTAGTGCTCCCTTAGCCGTAAGTCCAACCCAGGCAGCAAGCAGAAAAGACTGTAGCAGCAGGAGAATGCAGCGTGAAACACTACTGCTGAGGACTAGAGGAGCACATGGCAGCATGCTGGAGCACTGTCTCACTTCCTCTCTTTTCCTCTTTGAAAGAATTGTGATAACAAAAAGCAAGAAGAAATTCTCTTTCTCTCTCTCCCTGCAGGGACACTTGATCATTTCAGAGGAATCCTCATCAGGGTACTGCAAAAAAGTGTCAGTTTTCTTCACACTGATATAAAGAAGATGAAATCATCAGTAGATCTGCCTTACAGCAGCTAGGAATTTTCTTTTTTTGCTCTCCTTCCTCTATGTTTTCATTCTTAAAGGATGATGAGCACAATCAAGCTGAAAATGCCTTCCTTTTGTTTTGATTTCTATTTTTCTCTCCAGTAGAAGTGACTGCTCATTGGCACAAGGCTAACAATTATAATAATTTATCCCTGAAGGGCTTTCAGATAATATTCTTTAGAGATGAAGCTTTGCTTTATGGCTTCAAAGTTGGGGTTTTTTGGTTCTTGATTTTCTTTTTAATTAAAAGTTTCAACCCTTCAATTTTCATCTTGCATTTGAGCCATTGTAGCATGCTTCAGAAGCTTGCAAACTAGACTTCAAACAGAGGGCCTGTTTCTGCTCCCTTTGAAGTCATGACAAATCTCCTGTTGATTGCAGAGAGGGAAACTGGACCAAAAAATGCAAAGCTCTTATTTCCTTCTGATTTCTTTGGTTAACCTGCTACTGTACCAAGTATCAAGGGTATTGCAGGCTTTTGTGGGTAAAATAGATATATAATTAAAACAACTTCCCTAGGAACAACTTGTTAAGCTGTTACTTAAGCACAGTTAAGGGTCATTCAGTAGTAGCCTTGTCTGGTCTCTGCTGAACACGCTGAACAGTCCAGGTATCATTGCAGAGCAAAAAGGGAGCGCTTGGAGGTGCTGCGGCGAGATCGTAAGGTCAGTGGTCTCGGAGTAGGCTGCCAGGCAGGGCTCCCAAGGTGGCTTCAGTGCTAGAAAGTGCTAGAAAGTCCAGGGATTATCTTTTCAGTAAAATCATAATTTCAGTGATTCTCTAATCGTACTTTCTCAGAATAGCTGTTTTTGTAAAAAACAGTAGGAAAGATAAGGCCTTTGGCTTGATTGAGCTCAAAAGCCTTTATATTCTTTTTTGAATGGCATTCCCTACAAATTGGCAATTTTCTTTCCTGCCAGCTCTGAACAGAAACATGTCTAAAATTGGTCAAGTCAGAAATAATATGTCCTAAATTTAGAAAACTTAGAAAAATTAGATATTTTATTCTGACAAGCTGTCTTTGGCAAGAACCATGAGAATGAATGAAATGACACTATCTTGGAAATAAAAGATATGTCAATTTCTTTAGCCAGGTCATTAGCAGAGATGAGCCTCCTTGCAACATGATAAAGGAAGAAGGCATACTTATGGGTTGTCGTTGCCCAGGTGTTACGCACTACACACAGACATGACTGCTGATAAGTTCTTCAAAATGCATCCCACTGAATTCATACCAGCTTTGCTGATGTTCAGTTCTTGCAAGAGGATTTTCACCTATTTCTTGCTCTTTGATACATGCTCCTGTTCTCATCTTTCTGACTCACTCCTTATCTCTCTTTGCTGCAGATGAAAGTGCAAAGAAATAGTCCTGCTGGGAGAGGATAGAAAGAATATGCATTCAGGAATGTGTCACAGGTCTAGTGACTACCATTAGTGGTTGGCATAGGAGGGAGTTACAGATTTCCAAGAACTAGTCTGGCAATACTCTACATGGGAAAGGGAAAAGAGAAGCTGCTTATCAGCACTTTATGATACTTGTCAGGAATAAAAAATGTGTTAGAAAACTAATTCCTATAAAGAGGGATGGCCAGGATTCATCAAAGCTGCCAAAGCCAGGGTTCCTCTCACCTGACAAAACTGAACCATGCATGCTCAGCTTCCTGAATTGAGACAGAGACAACGGCAATGTCACGCTCACTGTTGTTTTGTGTGGTGTTGAAAGGCAGGGAATTTTTCAAACACCGTGTGTTTATATTCTCAGCTTCTCTGAGCTCCCAATGGCACATTTCCCCCAGTTACCTCCATTGTTCACATCTGACTTTTGCTCATCAAAAAGAAAATTCTTTCCTTGAAAACTAAAAATTCTGTGGATAGGAATATCTGTATTAAAAATACTGCTATAACTTCAGAAGTGTTTCAAGGTACACATATCACAGAAGGATTTTCAGAGGCATATGCCTTACTGGGCACATATATCTCTGTAAAGAATCCAGACAGCATTTTTCATTCAACTCTGTTTAGGAAAGATGTGTGGTCCAGTTATTAACAAGAGATTATAAGGCAAGTGCCTGGTTTGTACTCAACGCAACACTAAGCAAATCCTATAGCTTCTTTGTGGCTTAGCTTTCCCATCTGTAAAATGAGAGTGATAGCACTCATTTATTTCACAAGGATAAGTTTAATTACTGTTTTTAGAACACCTGATGAACTGGATGTGAACTCCTTCTTATGCTTAATTCAGTGCAGGTCTTGCTTTGTGCTCATTGCAAAAGGACTGAGTTTTCATCCTTGGAGCATTAACAGAATAAAGATTCTGTTCTGTATTTGGAAACTCCTCTCTCCTCTGCTCATAGACACATGAGCAACTGCGATAATATGGATCACACTGATTTAATTTATAAATTTATACCACAAAATATTAAAATTATAACTAATATATGAATTTTCTGGTTTTGGTTTTCCTTTTTTTTCCCAGCAGATCTGGCTAAAGATGACTTATCCATCATGTCTTTTCCTTTTTTTTTTTTCCAAGCAGATCTGGCTAAAGATGACTTATCCATCATGTCTTTTCTTTTTAAGTCCTTAAGAGAACTGACTTTTAGGAACCACAGGAGATTTGTCAGCAGTGAGGTATTAAAACTCCCTTCCCCACTCCCGAAGAACCCAAGTCATTTACAGCTGCATTCTTCCAGCTTTGCCTGTCACTCAAGATATATTATTCCACAAAGAGTAATAGGAAATTCAAAAGTAGGGAATTTAATTATCATATCACATCCTTCCTTGAATTGTTAACAAAAATTTAAGGAGGAAAATCTGTCAGTCACCTCTTACACACCTGCAATAGCTGTGCACAGAGACATTGTAGTTGTCACAGCATGACTACAACAGTAGTCACATTAAAATCAGGAAAAGACAAACTTTGAGAAAACACCCAATGACAGAGATTTTAACAAGATTTAAAAAATACATAGGGTATTAACTCATACAAATCAAGAAACCTCTAGACTGAAGGGTTTGATATCCAAAACAGGGACGATTTGAGAATTAGCATCTTGTCAAGAAAACAGGAACTAACTTCAAACAGTAAAAAGGGGTTATTAAAATAATACATGACAATCTCTTTTGATGTTGAAGGAGCAGTAAGGATAAAAATAAATGAAAATTCTGTTTTTTTCCAAAAAGAGAAGACTGGGATTTCTAATGCTTGTATTTTCCTTTCTTCATTAATGATTAAATAGCAAGGAAGCTCAATGCTCACCAGCAGACTCCTGCCTTCTTCCTTTTAGTGAATTCTGCATATTGCAGAAGCCAGTCTGCTGCTTCCCAAAGTGCTTGGCAGTGTCTTCCCCACCAGTTATCATCATCCCCCAGCATCCAGTGAACCAATTCTCATGGGACAATGAAATGCATATCCTGCATACGAGCTAGAAGTGAGAAGGAAAAAGTTCTGAATTTTCATTCAAAAAAGAGTATTTTTAATTCATCAGAAACTTCTGAAATTCTAACTTATGCAATGAAGAATCACCACTGGTGAAGAAACAATAAATAAATAAATAAACAAACAAAATCTTCTATAAAGTTTAGAAAACAACAACTTCTGTCTTGTAATCAATATTGAGAGAAAATAAGGCTAAGCAAACCATATCTTTTCTTGATGATTTATTTATAGCTTTTTAACAGAATTCCTGGTCTTTACACTGTAGCTTGGGAATAAAGGTGGCACAAAGAAAGACATTTCAAATCTTGAACGGAAGGAAACTAATTTTTCTGTTTGTAAGCCTGCAAAAAATACAAATAAGCAACACTGAACTTTTAAGCACAGCTGTTTAATCCATGTGAATGTATTTGTAAAATGATGACTATGATTAATGGAAAAGTACTTGTGCTGTTTTAACTCAACCACATCACATTTATTCCTAAGAAAATGCCTAGTGTAGCCCATATATTGATGAATGGTACTGAATTCAATTTCCATTGTTCAAATCCAGATGCACTCAGTTCACTTGAAAAAGATAGCTTTTTCATGGGTACAGGCTGTCTTAGTCCTAGTTTGTGCAAATCTGGGCTCAGATTTTTTTATTTTATTTTTTTAAATTGCTTTCACCATCAAAAAGCTACTACATTTAAATCTTTTTTTTTTCTATCTTAAAAAATATCAAAATATTTCCCTTTTCCATTTGGAAAATTAGGCAAGAATGCCCGTTATATTCAGTCACCATCAAAGCACTGAACAGATCCAAAGAGAAACTCAGCAATTTGGGCAAAGTATCCTCTTTCACATGCAGGTGACATTTTGCTAATTGTTACAAATCTGGATCAATTATTTAAAATAATTTCAAATAATAATTAACTTTGGCAACCTCTCAAACTGAAAGACAAGTTATGACAAATCAGTAGCACTGAGGATTTTGTTAAATAGAGATAGAGCTGGGCATTTTATGGAAACATTCAGAAGAATGCAGCAGGTGACAAAAACATCTAAGATTTAGACATATGTTTCCCTGTGGAAACAGAACCAAGGTTAACACAGTCCCAGTAACTGCATAGTGAGTCACATAAATATATGGCAGGCACTATTTTTTTCCTTTTTGGAGAAAACAAGTATAGTTGAAATTAATACCACTTGTAGCTTGCTGTTTATTTTGAATATTTACCATATCCTTCACTCTTGCCTTTAGTTTAAAAATACTGTCTGTTGAGAGATTTATTAGGCAGTGAAGACTTCAAAAACCAGAGCTTCCTTGCAACAATGCAAATATCAAAAACTAAGAGTTGTTTTTAGTTTTCAGCGGTTCTACATATTTCTGTCAAACAACAGTGGTAATTCTGGGCAGGCCATGCACTAGATTGGTAGTAGTAGACTTGGCTTCTTTATTCCTTCCCTACATGGTGCCCTCAATCTGCCACCAAGACCCTGCAGTGCAAGGACAGCCCCAAGTAGTGGCGTGTGAGCTCCACTGTCTTACAAAATGTTAATTTTTTGTGTGTCAGGGGCAACTCAAGTCTCTGCAGAGGAGACAAATCTCTCCTTTGGCTTAGGAAGATCGTCCTCTGATCAATTAATGGACTGTTAATAAATGCATTAGAAAATATATCTTCCTTTTGCAGCAGCAAAAGAAGTATTCCAGAGAATAGCAAGGAATAGCAGTATATCCACCAGAACTAGGGTGCTGTCTGTTCAACAATCCTCACACTTGGAGTGTCACAATGCCCTCTGGAATGACCCTTGTCATCTGCTGAGGTTGCTCGTATAGCCACTTAATGTATCACTCACTGGGAAGTTTGAATTAAACACAGATTTCAGAAGAGATGTTTGGGAGCAGGCTCTCTACCACCCCCCCCAAAAAGGAAGCACAGTTCCACAGGTACTCTCGTCATTCCTTACAGCTTTACTTAAGAGTAATTCAGCAGAAAATTGCTTGCAAAATTGCATGGGGCTGCCTATTGACTATTTAATACAGGTGATGCTAATCACACTGAAGCTGATGCTGTGACTTGGCAGGTGCTAAGTTGCTGCTTACATTGTAGGAATGCTATGAGATCTCTTTGCTAAAAGAGGAGCTGAGTGAAAGGTTTATATTTTCACAGTCACAACAGTGCTATAGCAGCATTGCTATGCATTCCACTAAACAGAAATTAAGGAAATATGAGAAGGATTGGTCTGGGGTTTTTTGGGTATTTTGAGGGGTTTTTTTTGGGGGGGTGGGTTTTTTGGTTTCTTTTTTTTTATTTTTTGGGGTTTTTTTTCGGCAAATGAATGATTTCATATTGTCTTTTTATCAGCAATCTGTAATTTCCCTGAAATGCACAGATTTCAGTATTAATGGCTCAAACTGACGATGGCTACACCTTCTGAATTCACATGTATGGAAAGAATTGGGCAAGGATTCGGAGCTGGAAGATACTGGCACAAGTGGAAGTGAGCTACCATATGCCAGTTGAAAGATGGCAATTTTGTTTTGTGTGAGACAGGTTGGCTTCATGGTTAGCTACAAGAACTCACTTGCCAGTGGCACCTGTGCTTTCCTGTAAAGGTGGCAGTGAAAATCTGGAAATGGGAAATTCCAGGATTTTGACAAGGTGGTGAATAATCAGATGTTGAGAGCAGAACAATCCATATCCTGATCTTGGAAGAAGCAAGAAAGAGGAACAGAAGATGACTAGATGACTGTCTGCTTGGTGACAATTTGTGTACATGGCATAGGTCCAAAAGATCTGTCTGTCCTGGGAATATGTTGTAAAGTCAGGCTGTCTCTTGCTCAGTGAACACTGAACCAGCCTCCATAAAAAAAAATACTAAAAGAGAACTCTGGCATATCCAATAAAAGTATGAGCATTAATGACATAAGAACACCAGCAGAATGGAAGATCAAGACCCTGTGTTGCATAGATTTACAATCCCTAATAAAAATATTATACTACTCCAAGAAGAAAGGAAAATTGTGTTGCCAGTATCAGGTATGATATCTACACCTCTATGGGGCTGCATTTTGCAGGTCAAGTGACACTTATTCTCTTGTTCTGCAGCTGGACTCAGCCTGTTGTGTTGTTGCAGTCTGCAGAGGTGGTCCCTGCCTTTCCATGGACACTCACACACTCATGTCTCCCATGTGCCTGGCCCCAAACTCTCCCTCTGATTCGAAGACTCATGACACAGAGCTTGAGTTGTGTTTCTCTAAGGGAAAGGTTTCAGGGGAAGAGAACTTCCTATACATGACCTCTACTTAAATTCTTTGAGAACTGGAGTACAGGAAGAGGAAAGTCTTGTAGAAAGGGATATAGCAATGGATGAAGGCAGATGAACAGCAGAGACAATGCTGGTATAGTTGGGGAGATGTATATCTGTGATCAGGGGAGTGAATATGGTATAGGTGGAGGAGGGAAATAAGCTAAAGGACAAAGCTGACTTAAGTATAACACAGCACAGTTAAATCATAGGGAAAAAGAACAACCAATCAAACAAACCCAAACAAACCAAAACCCAACCTGGATACGAGAAGGCACTTTCCATGTACCAGGAGGCTAAGTTCCCGAAGCAACCTTTGGAACCTAGTGAAGCAATGTTAGAATAAAGCTGATGTATCTATGGAGGATATTATATAAGCTCTAGGTTACAGCTGGCAGGAAGCTGGTCATATGCATCAAAAGATCCTCTGAAGGATCTATTTGTCAGTGTTATTTCAAGTACACAATTTATCTGAATTAAATGCTTGGAAGGTGTCTCAGTCTTAAATCCACACTGTAGTACCACATGGGAGAAGTTGTCTCCTCTGGTTCCCATTAAGCATACACCAAAGTCCTCCACCTCTGTGGAGGTGACCAACTCTGGTTTTGCTGTACCTTACTTGTCCTCTGGCTCTCATTGAGCTGAGCGAGCTTGGCCTCTTCCCAGCTCAGACACTCTCTGAGACCTTTGGGGTGAGATGTGGGCTGCAAACTGGCAACATGGATGCATGGCATTGGTCTCGGGGCAGTCCCCAGCCAACAGTCCCCCAGCAGAGTTGACATGGCCTGAGTTACCTGCTCCTCTGAGGGAACAGCAACATGGAAGACAGTTTCCACTCACCACAGAAAGTCACCCTATGTTGGAAGAGGAAAAATGAACTGAGAAATAAAGGATAATTAAGATGATGTAGTTAGGCAAAGAAGTCCAATGGCCAAAGCATAGGTTAGAAAGCTAAGGCACACAAAGCCAGATGGGTCATCCATGTGTGCCATACCTAATGTATTAGTGGTTCCTAATAACATTGGTTTTAACCAAGAGATTGATCAAATGCCAGTGTGCCTTGACAGCAGGGATGGTTAAGTGTTGAAGAAATATATCTGGCAGCAAGGATATGCTGTAATCCACTTGGTCTGTGGAAGAAACGAGAGATAGGTTTGAGCTGTGTTTGCTTCTTACTGCAAATGTGTTGTGCGAGTGTTGAGTTTCATTTCTGCTGCCGACCTCTGATGATGAATTAATTTGAATAAATACATTTTCCATTTCAAAGGAAACCCAAGCTGTTTTTCATCCTTTTGACAGCATGCAGCATTTTTCTATGAACTCCTCCGCTTTATAGTAATTTATTATAGCATTATTTAGGCAATGAAAATATAAAACAATTTAGGGATGTAGTTGCATATTTCATACTATTTTGGGTCTTATTTTACATATCTTCATGATGAAATAGAATGCTGCAGATTTTCACAAAAATGTATCTTTTATGCTTTGTACTTTTTTTGCATTTGGTGATCTTTTTATTTTTCTTTCATGGAATATCCAACATGCTTTGACAGTTTAGTTACTAGCAACTGTCTATGGAGTTATTAAGAGTATATGCTTGGCAAGACTAGTCTATTGTGAGTGATGTCTAAATATTTTTCTCCTTTTATAGGTTGCTTAAAGACTTAATGCTGGAGTCTTTTATAGATAAATATATGTAGATTTATTTTATATATAAATTTTTCAAATGTATGAACTCCAAAAAAATTTCCAGCATTTTTTAAGTTATTAGGTGCAATAAAATAGAGAATTTGTGGTGATATAATTCAGCCTTTTTCTGGAAAATTTGAACCAAACTGCTTTGTGAAACCATTCATAAATATTTAGTAATCTCTCCAGAACATTTGAAATTATGTACAGTATTATTTCTTTGAAGACTTGAGAATATAAAATATAACCTGCATTGCCACAGTATATATCAGCATCTAGTATTGCTGACTGCTCTTCAACTTCAGCATAGTTTTATGACTGAAGACTCTAACTCCAAAAGCCCCAAATAATACACTGATATTTTGATGTCTCATCATAAATTCTCTCCATTCCCTGAATGAGATACATTTTGCCCTGTCTTTGTCAAGCTATAATAGGTATCTGCTGATGAAGGGAATTGCTATGTCTTAATTAGCATTGCTTTACAAAGGAGCAGCACCACTAAGCAACTTCCCTGTCCACACCATAACGGCACAAAGCTCTGCTATCCATCCACAGAAAATGTCTCAGACTTACTTGATCTCTCTTAGCTTACTCACAAAATCCTTTTTAATATAGAAATGTCCTTCTGAGCTTACACACAGAACAGAGCTACTACTTGAGAAGTAAAGAAAGCAGCTGGGAAAGCAGCTGGATGCTTTTCTGTCCTGCCAGCTATAATTGTCATCGTTGTAATAAAGTGGCTTTGAATCGCTGGAAAAACTGGTTGCATCTGGGTCCAGGGTACAACAGTACAGATATAGAGAGGAGTGGTTTCTGTCCACATCAGGAGAGCACTGTGTTTCCATGATGGGGATCGTGTAACCCTGCTATTGTTTGCTCTCATCCACTCCAGAAGGCTTGCTGGCTGCAATAACACATCCTGTCTTTCCTTTTAACTGTATTTTCATATTGCCTCTTCTGAGGTACGTAGTAGTAAACCCATGTATTCATCTTCCTAGGAGGAACGGGGAAAATGGGCATCACTTCACCTCTGTTTATTATGACTTAAGGATGCCTTACTGTTGAGATCTAGCAGTGAGCTAGTGCAGGAAGCTGCCTGCTTGGCTGGAGGTCAGACATGCAAGGTGCTGGTCATCAACAATGCCTTTGATCTTTTCATCTGACCCAGGAGGAAGAGGAGAGCAGAACGATTTCAACAGACACGAAGAGGAGAACGGAATGTATTCAACAGACATGCAAGAGTAGGTGATCCTTCCCATGCCATTGCACAAATTCATCTTCTGCCATGCAGTTACTCTTCCAGCTGGACTGTGAATGTAACCTCTCCAGGCACGAGTAAGTTAATTTCCACCCACAAAGAAAACCCCAGCAATGCCTTCTTTTTGGCACTACTAGAAGTTCAGATATTATTTTCTGAGCTACCTCTCTCCCTGTGAAGAAAGAGGCCAGACATCAACAGCATCAGCATGAAGCCAGTCTGTGTGTTTTTGACAAAGACAATCTTAGACTTGTTCATTAATGTGACTCAGTCTGTCATTCTTTCACTCATTCTGGTGGCCAAGATATCAGACGTCTCTTCAGCGCAGATTCTTAAAGTTAAAAAGTTTTATTGAACTTTTCTTTGTGGAACATGTACTAATAACACATGGCAACTTGAGGCATGAGCATCTTCACATTTGGTTGCTCATTCCCCTTCAAAAAGGAAGGGTGGAGGTACATGTTGCACAACAATGTCTTTAGAATAAATGTAATAATTTCCCATTATTTTCAGAGAGACAATATATAATTTTTGTGACAACGGCACAATATTTTTCCTGCAATTATTTTTTTTGTAACTCATCATCTAATAAATTCTTTTTTTCATTCTGAGTTCCTAACATTGAGCTGGCCTTGCTGGTGGCTGTATTGTGGGAGTAACATTCTTCAGCATGACCTTATGCTTTATTGTGCTTCTCCTTGTATGCAGTGAATGATGTCTCTTCTAATATGACGAGCTGAAGTGACCCTAACATGTCTAAGCCTAAATGTGTAGCATTTTAGAAACCTGTATTTCTGCAAAGGATATGCTGGATTTTTTCAGAAATATTTTAAATACTTCTGTGTTATACTGAGTACTCAAACATTCTCCACCACAAGACTTTCCTGCATGTGTTAACTTCTATAGTAAATCTCTTTCATTTTGTCCTTATTACATGTCATGTTCCCCCTCCCTTAACTTCAATAATTGTGCTAGTGGTAAACATGATTTTTCTTTTTAAAACAGAACTGGTCTAAGCATCAAAGGATCTTTTTGTGCTGTCAGCTACACAAAGGCAAAATAACCTGTCACATAGCTAGCTTATTTCCACTTTCTGAATGGGTATGTTCTAAAAAAATAATTGAACTTTATAAGATAAAGCACTTTTGAAGGCAGTAAAGGAAATAATATTTAGACCATTTAGCAACATATATTTTGAGTAAGCACTTTCATTAAGGTATTCTTACCCTTGTAAGTTGTGACCTATGTCTTGGACATTCCCCACAGTGAATGATTCATCTAAGTCAAACTAGGCTTACCTGACACATAAACAAGGTAAGTTTTCACCTCTTCACTACATACAGATGTGTTTCATTTCATGACATAAAGGCTGGGTAGATTAAAGGAGTCCCTCATCATTTTATAGCTGTGCTAGAGTTGTTCTGTGTACCTTACCTGGGATCTTAGGGCTTGCCAAAGGAGAACTTGGTGCACAAGCTGTTATGTTAACTTTCAGAACCATAGGTGCTCTTTGCTGATTCATTGTGTGAATTGTAAGTGCCCATCAGATGCAGGGAATCACTTATAAAATATCATTATTAGAGGATGTTGTAAAAGGCCTTGAAAAGGTCAGTGCTCGGAGAGTCCTATTGGCTATTATCCCTGACAGGAATGGAAGTCTGAAACACCAGATTTGTGAAGACTAGTTTCTTCATTATAATTAAGAGCATAATTAAAGACAAGAAACAGTTTATGGTAAGCTCTGGAGCTGCAATAGTCTTAGTGCAGACAAGTGGATATACAGAAGACTGTATCATTTACACCTGACATACATTTTCTGCCATTCTTGCTGAATGTTAAACATACAAAAGAATACAGTTAATACCCTTGGCTGTCAGTAAAGGTATGAAATCTTCACAACAAGCATTATTTTACCAAACCAGTTCTTAGCTATTCTGTAGTTCTTTTTCCCTGCAATTCTAAAGTTCCTAAGGTTCAACACCAGCTTACAATATCGTTGCTTCAGCATTAGAGTATTTTGATTCTTACTTCATGGTAGGAAGAGACCTAATTCTTACTGCATTCTGATATATATTACAAATGTCATTAGGTAAATATTCACTAGAGGACTTGGTGCTAATTTATTAATATGCTGTAAATTTGCATTCTACTTTGCCCTGCAGTAATAAGAAAAATATTTTGTAGACAAGCCTCATATAATTTCAGAAATAGAAACTCCTGGTTGTAAGTTTACATGAATCCTGTATGTAGACTGCAAGAAAAATTTAGTGTAGACTTTAGCAGAAGTTTTACAATAAAAATACAATAAAGCTGATCATAGAACTATTAACACTTGTTTCCTTTCCAGAAACATACCTTTAGGAAGGCAGAGAATAGAGTTTTGTTGTTTGTTATTTTTGCTTTTTATTATTTGTGGTTCCTTTGAGACAAGAAATTGAGCTTTTGCCTGGAACACTTACATTGCCTAAGGAAAGGGAAACTGTACATCAAAATGCAATCAGCTTGCAGTGGAGCACAGGCAGAGCTGGTGTGCCTTTTGTTATTACTGATTCTTACCCATGCCTGAGGCTTCATAACAGAAGCCATCATTTATACTCATTTATAACTTCTCCAAACCTAAATCATATAATATTTCCATGCTAGCTTTCTGACCTTACTAATGGTCTTTCTGAATGGAAAAGGGGTTTCAGAGACAGAAGTTTATGATTCATGTATAAATTCCCCGTGTTCCTACTGGGACCAGGTTTACAAGATCTGAGGCATGTGTGATGCTTTTTTTTGTTAGTTGGAGAGAAGTAGTTGCAGGAATAAATAATCTTTTGGCAATGGATTTGGTTTCTTTAACTTGTTACTGCAAAATTATATTAGAGAAGAGCTCATGAGAAAAATAAAAATAGTTCTACTGAAATTTTATTTTTTTTCCTTAATTAAAAATCATGTAAATATAACCATTCTTAAGATTTTTGGTGACTTATTAGCCTATCTGAGTGAGCTTCCACAAATCTATCAGGCATGTGACTCTGCACAAATACGTCTTGGGCTCAAACAGCTGCCCAGGCACGCGACCCTCATCATCTGAGGTGGGAGGCCGGGTGAGGACCGCTGAAGTGAGAGTGGTCAGTGCAGCTCTGAACTCACACGGGTGAAGCTTACTCATTCCATTATAAGCATTAGCAGTGCTTCAACCAAGGTGATGCACTCCTGACTTACTTTTATTCCTTGCAGACTTCCTGTTTGTCGCGCATCAGCATGGACCTAGTAGTTATGAGCAAATTGGTGTCTGCTCTAGCTGCAGCTGCCACGGGTAAGGACAGTTAAGTTCAGGTTCTGTGGGAAAAACAGATCTAAGTAGCACAGTATTTTGTGTTTGCAAGTGCTTTTAATCTTCCTCCTATGTGATAAAATTCCTCTCTGCAGCTCTGTGCCAGCACTTTCTTCTACTCTTCTTGCACTGTGAATCAAGGCTTACCAGTACATCTGCTCCGTTCTGCTATGCCCTAGCGATGTGTTCAATAAGCTGTTACATGAATCCGGGTGACACCAGCAGCTGTGGCTTATTCTTCCAAACCATTTTAAAATTATTTATTCTATTTACCAAATTTGATGTGTTTTATCTCACTTTTTGTACTCATTACCTGTGGGGTATCTTTAAAGTTTATCCACCACTGCCCTCTCATCGCTGCCCTCTCATCCACCCACCCACTCATTGCTGCATTTCTTTTTATTTTTATTTAATTCTAAAATTTAAGAAACAGCAAATTCTGCACAAGTAGTTCTGACTTTCCTTAGAAAGATTTTAATAAGCATAGAAATTTAGGATGATTTATTTATGTTACTATAAAAGCTAGTCACAACTAATTCTAAATGTAGGTCTCATCTTAATTTTTCTTATCATTCTCTTCCTATTCCCATTTTTCTTGCAGTAATATTAATCCTTTGACATGGGCATCATTAGTTTGCAGGACCTGTAAGAACATTTCCTGTATGCTTCTTTACTATGCAAAACTAGTTCATCCATTGGTCTGATTGTCAGGGTTAATATGTTAATATGAAAAATGCTTGCTGAGAAACATCTACATTATTAAAGATTATGAATAAACTGAAATGAGAGCAATTTATCTAATTAAGAATAGCAGCACACTACATGAAACAGCCCTCCTTTTGAATGATGATCTGCAAAGGGGGCAATGCTGACAGACAGAGTGAAGGATCCCATATAAACTTGCCCAGAGCACTGTTGGAATACTAGGGTTTTCTGGGTCCCTGCCACTCAGCCCTACTCTGAAAGTTTGCCTTGGGCTAAATTTAAAACCCCAAAGTCTCAGACCAGGCAGCTCATCCTGCTACTTGCCTGCCATTTCAAGAGCAGGGAGGCAACACAGGCAACAGTGTTGCTGGAAATGTGAGGTTATGGAGCCCTGGGAAAGTTCATACTGCATCATCCTGGTGAGACAGGCTCTGGGGGTGCACCTGACTATTGCACCTCTTCTATTTCCAGTGTATGAAAAAGCTCAAATACACCTACATGACCCTATGCTCTGGAAATACACACTGAGAAAAGTCTTTTAAATGTGGTGAAAAACAATGAATTTAAAGATGCACAGACCTACAGAGACAACTTACACCTGTGTAACTGCTAATGGCAGCAGGGCAGGCTGGATTCTGTGAGAGGTGCCTGCAGTACATACACTGTGTAAGGTCCTGGGCAGACACAACCACATACTTGATTAAATTCATATTTTTGACAACTCTCTTCTCTCATGGACAAATCAGTTGGTCTTTAGTAAGAAAGTACTATTATCTCCTCTTATAGTATAAGACAAACTGAGCACTTATAAAGCAACTAGGTAGGCAGAGAGGTAAAATGATCTGGGACCCTGCCAGAGGTGACTGTTGCTATATCTTTACAAAATAGTCTTCAAGCTCAGTCAGACCAATTACCAAGTGAATGTTTCAGTTAATATGGCATGATTGAATTTCCTGTTGATTTTCCATATTATCTTACCTCATTCTTATTGGAGTCAACCTTATATGACCTATTCTTCACAACAGGTAGATGCAAGATAATTAAAACATAACTGTAATTGATGTTTGCAAGGGTAGGCATTGTTTTCTGTAAATAGAATAGAGGATGCATACCTATGAATTCTTTATATCCTACTGAGTATGTTTTATGAGCCTGGAGCCCAAAGGTGCTGCAGCATAGGATTAAAAGATTTATTAAATCACCTTATATTTGCCCTCTCCTAATCCTGTTGTATTTATAATTGTCTGCTATGCGACACAATAACCTGTATTGTTCACAACATTTCATGAATCAATTATATGTCATTTAGATTGGTCCATAGTGTTGTTTACTTTTTTTCCCCTCCCCGGCTTGATATTCTGCCTTTTTGTCTCTGCTGCATTCTACTTCTGTTTAACAGGAGGCATTGTTGCTGTTGAAAACTTTGTAATGATTGCCTGTGAGGCTTCAGCTTTGCTATTGTAGGACTCAAAATTATGTCAGAAATGGTCTGTTGTGTCATCAATCAAAATTTCTAGTAGCAGAATTTAACTGACATTGGTAGGTTTATACTAGCACGTAATTTCCCCCTAATATCAGACTAGTGTAAGAGCACCTTAGAAAATCAATGTTAACATAGCACAGTCTTTGTTTTATCTGTTCTGTATTACTAAGCACATGGAGTTCTTTTGCAGTTATGTTATTAAATATCCATGACAGTCAGAAGAGGTTCACACTTTGGTTGCAAGCAGTTCTTATTTCTAATTTGAGAATCATAAAGAAACACCAAAATGTCTTTTGCTAGTTGTCTCAGCTATTGTTGATTCCACAGAACATACTGAGTTTAGCTGTAGCTTTAGGTGACTGCAAGATGTTCATGTTCCATGCCAAGATTTCAAATGAGAGTTTCAAAGGTTTTGAATTTGAGTTCTCAACAGAAAACTAGTTTAGTATATAAAGATCTTGTGTGACGTATTAATATCAGATAGACATAGACTCTGAGTTTTCTTCTTCTTAGTGAAATTTCTGCTTCTGTTTTCAACATTACAAACCAGATATTAATAATATTAAAAAATAAAACAATTTATTTATAATTTATTGAAACAAGCGTTTTCTTGGAAAAAACCTAAAAGATTCTTGTGAAAAACTCTTCCAATTATGAATTTAACAACTATTCACATATAGCCTATCACTTGCAATACTTTATTTAAGAATTCTTTAACCAGGATTATCTGACCACCTATTGGCACAGTATTTGTTCAGTCGTGCAGTGGGAGCTAATGAAAACAAGTAGTCTTGCTAATATTCTCACAAGTAATTGTCTAAGGCCTCAAGAACAACAAACACAATGACACAAAGGTTATTAGGCATCCCATGACCATGAGCAAAACTTATTGGTGCGTTTTTCTGTTATTTGACTACTTCTGCTTTAGGTGAATTGAACACCATACGAAAATTCTAGAAGGACTGACTGTATAATAAGAAACTGCCTCTCCTTCCTTTCTACACCTTCTGAAGAGTTCGTAGCCATCCATTTCAGCACTCCAGTTGTGTGAGTCATCCCACCAGATCACGGTTTCCCAGCTGCACAATGGCTTCCAATGCTTCCTTTTTTTTTGCCACGCTGCATTCTTTGGTATAGATGCACTTCAGTTGGGGTATTGATCCTGTCACCTTTTGAGGGGAGAAGCCTTAATTCCTATGTGACTTATCACAAGTGCTTCTGTGGTCAACAACCATTATTATTTGTTGTCATGTGGATCTCCATCCTTTACCTCCACCTAGATGGCTAAGGTGCTGTGTGCATTTCAAATGTACCCCAGTGTGCTCAGCACACTGTGGAGCAGATCTAAGAACCTCACTAGTGTACTGTCACTCAAATATTGGCGTGTTTCTCCAAGGCTTATCTGTAGCAAGCCTAGTTTTACCTCTTCCTCTTCAAATTTGGTTTATTATTTTATTATGTTATTATTTATCAATTTATTAGGAGATGTCTAGATTTATATATGTATAGATATACTGAAATAGATGAGAGGTGAGGAAGGCATAACCTCTTCTACGCAGCTTGTCATCTGTACTATTAGCATGGCATGTCCTTTCTCTTTGAGAAGCTGGGGGTAAGGTGACAAGGATGTTTGAGTTTAATAATATGAAATATTTCTTGTGATATATAAAGAAGTTATACAGGGTGCTCCTTATGTATCCTTGTAAAGAGCTGTAACAGCCTTGAATATGCTTTAACTAGGAAGAAGCTTTGTCAGCACTGTGTAAGATAGGGACTGTCATGTGTAAGGTGCATAAATCAATATTTACTTTGAAGGAGCACCAGGGACCTGAGCAGTTTCACTGTGCATTAGGTATCAAAAAAAAAAGCTACAGAAAATGTATAGTATTGCAGTTGAATGTGATTTCGCCCCATGAACTGAATTTGTATTAGGTAAAATAACCAAGAGGGAAGTTTTAAAGAGAAGGGCAGAAAAGGTGGTATGATAAGCAAAAGAGGGGAGAGGAAATGTGCTCAGAAAACACTTCAATGATAGGAGATCCCCATGGCGAAGGTGGGAGATGATCAATATCATTTCACAACCTAGGAAATATTCATTACGTGACTGAGACACCGAAGTGACTATTTATGGATATGGAACTGTTGGAACAGGTCCAAAGGAGTACCTCTGCTATTAGGAGAGGCTGAGAGAGTTGGGGTTGTTCAGCCTAGAGAAGAGAAGTCTCCGGGAAGACCTTACAGAGCCCTTCCAGTACCTGAAGGGGGCTACAGGAAAACTGGGGAGGGACATTTTGTGGGAGTATGTAGTGATAAGATGAGGAATGGCTTTAAACTGGAAGGAAGAAGATTTAGATTAGCCATTAGGAAGAAATTCCTCACAATGGAGGTTGTGGGACACTGGCACAGGTTGCCCAGGGAAGCTGTGGATGCCCCCTCCATGGAAGTGTTCAAGATCAGGCTGGATGGGCCTTTGAGCAGCCTGGTCTGGTGGGAAGTGTCCCTGCCCATGGCAGGGGGCGTGGAAATACATGATCTTTAAGGTCACTTCCAACCCAAACCATTCTACAATTCTACAACTCTATGTTTTAGAAACCTTCTTCTTAGGTATAGCTTAATTTTACAATTTATTAGATTTAGCTGCTGATACATTCAGTTGAGTTTATAGTCTGTTAATTAAGATTTTTATCTTTGCAAGAGTAAACATGATATTTTTGTTTTTTAAACTTGTCAAATTTCAAGTGAGTTCAGATTATTTAAACTCGTTTAACCATTTTATTATTTCCAAAAAGAAACTGAAGACAAAGTGAAATACACAGAGAAATACTTTTTGAGTCTGCAATGAGTATGGAATAACACAGGAGCTGTTTTCCATAAAGTTCTGAGACTCAACCCGCAAGCAGCAACATTCTGGGAGAAATTCTCTTTAGTGAACTTAATCCAAGGAACAACCTTGTCCTTCCAAAATGACTCCTGGCTTCAGGTAGCTCCCAGCTATCACAAGTAGCACCAGCATTTGGCCTTGCCTCTTCCAAACTGATAGCTGAAGCCCTGGTTCAGCAGCATCCAGTTTGCTGCTGCGTGCCAGCTTCAGCTTTCACGCTCCTCAGAGCAGGTGCTCCAAGCGCTAATGGAGCTGCAGATTTTCGAAGTGCCCGAACAAAGCCATATGCTGGTGAACAGTTTGTCTCAGATTCTTTTCAGCACACTGAGAAAAGCAGAGACATATTTTCTGCTCTGAGATGCTGTCTCCAACTGAAACAGCTTTTTGCAAACTTTACAGAAGGGCCTGGATGAATTGCAACAGCCGTGGGGAACGAGAATGATTGAAAGCCAAATAAACACCTTATTTTACATTGGAAAACATCCACAGTTTAAAAATGCTTTATTTGCTGGACACTCTTAAAACAACTTTCTCTGGTGGCAACAGGCTCGGTCCTCTGTCAGAAAGACATAAAGAGGTCTACCAATAGAAAGTTTTTTCTGCCAGCCTTCTCCTCATCTTTCATCAGGAACAGCAGTTTGACCAAGCTCAAAAATATTTTGGAGGCAAAGGTTGATTAAGTCCTTCCACATTCCTGACCGAGAAAACACTTTGTATCAAACAGTAAAACAAATGTCAGTGAACAAACTTTAAATAGATTATAACTACTGTCAAGAAACAGAGACTAATTTTCTTTTGAGAACACAATATTTTAACACATAAACCTGTATTGTATTTATTCAATGCTCTGAATCATGAATATATACAGAAATAAAGAAATCTTATTTTTTCAATTTGATTCCAGTTGAGAAGCCACTTTCTTCTACCAGGTACCCTGAGAATACACAATCAAGCAACCAAAATTGCTCCTGAAATAGCACTCTATCAAACTTAACTACATATCCAATTTTAATAGTGAATATTCTTAAATTTGCTTAACAAAACACCTTGAAACCTGTGAAAATCAAAACAACTTTCAAAAGACATGTTTGAACAGTGTAGGAGAAAAAATGAGTTGGTTTCTACTGCAATAGCATCTATCAAAATGGATGATTACACAGTGGGACACCTCTCTAATATGTCAACAAGTAGAAAGTAATCATTGAGATGTAACACCTGCCTGCATGAAGCCCCTTAAGTCTTGAATTTGCTTAGTAATATTTTGTTTGCTTTATTGTAAACATATATTAGGACTGACTTAAGTAATGCTACTTTTTCCTTGAGCTAGACAAAAGACTTCCTTATCCCATCATCTCATATCCATTATTCCAGGAGGAATCTCCCTTGATTCTCTGGAATATTTAGGTGAATGGAAAGGAATGAATGTATGAAATTATCTTCTCAAATGACTCTGGGATGGGAAATGATTAGAGAGACACAGTTTTTTCTCATGCATCTGATCATCTGAAAACGAGATTGTACAGGTCATATTTAATGAATGCTTCCTCTACAAAAGTTAATTCAAATTCTGGATACACAATGAGGAATGCGTTCTGTACCCATGGCAAAGTGGAAATAGCTTTTCACATAAGAGTTTACCAAATTGTTCCACAGGGACAGTCAAAGAAGGATGGTCAGAGGGGTTGACTTCTATGTAGAAGAACTGTTTGGCTGCACAGAGTTGCCTTTGAGAAATTAGTGACAACTGACATGGAGAGGGCTAAGGTTCTCAAGACTCTTTAAGGGACCCTTCCAACCTAAACCATTCTATGTATCTGCCATTCTATGATTTTAGATCCTGAGAGAGTAATGTAGGCCAGCTAAGCCTGGAAAAAAGACTCAAGTTAAATGTATTCTCTGTAATGTCACAAAAATCTAGGACTAATTTTTAAACTAAGAAGCGCAGGGATTTTGTAGTTGTTCCGACTCAATGCCAGTATACACAGATCTGAGTATTCAGACTACAGTTCTGCCATCATGCCTTCTGGAACCAATAGTTTATAAAAAGCAAAATATAGCCAAAAATGTAGGGAAAACACTAAAAAGATGGAGTTTATTTATATGTTCTAACCTTTTGAAAGTGAGTTATTGGTAAGTTTGACATATAGCATGCTCTGAGGAAGAAAATATTTAAGTAGGTGCTAGGGAAAATATTTAAATATTTTAGGGTCCTTTACAGTGTGTGCATGGTGGCTAAACTCCAAGCAGGAGAATATTTGTGCCAAGCAAGACTTCAAGAGAAAATGGCTAATTAGTTAATCACAATTCAAGAGAATTTTAACATTTGTAGAACAAGCACTATCTCCAGGAAAGTTTAATTATCCTCTGCCTGTCATGGACTAAAGTTAAATCCTGAAAGAAATAAGGGACTCAAATGTTTAAGTGGAGAACTCGATGCATATCTTTTATTGTGGATCAAATATGTCACCAGTCCTCTTTTCAACTTCTGATGAACACAAAACTTGCAGTAAATAATAGTTTCCAGGAACTTAGGATGATTTGGAGACTGAGCCATGGGCAACAGGACACGTAAAATTTAAACCCAAACAACTTTCAGTGCAGGAAATAAGAATCATTTCCATCCTTTCTTTTCCTCAAAATTACAGTGTAGAGCAGTTATATACTTGACACTTTTTAGAAGCATAACATGTACACCACTATTTTCTCAGAGTCAGAATAGAGAAAGAAATAAATTTCAAAGCCATCATACTCCAAGGGGTGCCAGAATGTAACACCTCTTACCACGATCTTTCACTTTCATTTTTCTTTCCTCCCAGAATATAATTGAATGCCCTCAAAGTGATGAAACTAAGTAAAGAAAGGTGGTCAGGGTCAATTACTTGCAACAGGACTCATCTGTCTAAAATCTTATGTCTATATTTGAGTTATGTAACATTGGTTCCCTTTACAGCAAGTGAAGATTTTCAAGTATGTTAAAGAAATATTTAAGACAGGCACACAAAAAGTGCCTCTTTCTTTCTACTGGCTTGAAAGGGAACCAAACTCAGACGTAGATGTAGTTAGGTCAGATGAGTCCCTCTCTAGATGTTTCCTTTCTTGCCAGCCTTCCAAAAAACAATAGCTTTTCTCATGGCTTCTACAGTAGAAATCGCTATCCAAAAGGTCACTCTGAAGGCCTGATATTTTTGTCTTTTCAGTTTCTTTTAAGAAAAGCTTGTGCTCTGAAACAAAACTCCAGCTGTTGCCTGGTTTTATGTAATGGCACTTACAATCTTGGTTTTACAGTCTCTGTAGTCCTCGTCCTGGGAAATATGCCTTGATCATATCTCGATTTGTGAGATTTGATGAAATTAGGATATGGTTAGATCTTCTGCCTGTCATGATTCCTTTTAAAGGAAACTCATATGCCCCAAGATGAGAACCAGGGTCTGTTTCTCTCTTATGAGTGATCGGGGAACCAGGCTTGCACCATGGAATTCAGTGTAAACACAGCGAAGTGTATTGCTATTAAAAAAATAAATAAATGTGGCTCTTCGGATATATGGAGAGAAAAGAAATAAGAACATTAATAGAACCCTACCTCTGCATTTGTGGGGCTGACACTGGAATACCACATGCAGATGTAGTCTCATAATCCCGTAAAACAAATCTGCAAAACTGGAGAAAGCCAGAAAGACGGGGTAAACTATGTCATACAGAGATCATCATCTATCAGGTGTCAAAAAAGAAACTGCAAGTTCCATTAGTTCTATTGAATTGATATCTCGTAAGGAAAATAGTCAAGTAGCAAGAACTCTCTATCTAGAAATGAAAGACATTGAAAGAAACAGCAACCCTTTTGAGAAGTGGAAGGCTCATTTTTAAAAGTGCACTAGCATGATTAACAACTGAAACAAAATCTAAGGACAGTGAATGGTTCCTTCCCATGATGCCTTCAAAGTAAGACAACATTTCTGGAAGGTTGTGTAGACTATGCTTTGCATCAAGTGAGACTACTGGGTCTAATGTTCCTCTCTAGCCTTAGAATCAATGAATGACTTGGACAATGGTTAGAGTTGGCACGTTGTCCTGACATCAGGCAGTATTACCTCTCCTGTACTCCAAATTAATGCACTATGCTCTTAATTCCCTGCCTCTAACTTCAGGTTATCTTCTTGATGAGCCAGACTTATTTTCTTGCTGTGTTAACTCACAGAATAGCTCAGTACTAGCAGCCAGCAATTGTTTGTCATACACTTAAGCTGGTATTATTCAAAAAGGTGAGTGTGAGTGACAGTGAATCTCTAAGTGGTTGGAGAACCTAATATTCCCTGCAGCTTCTGTCTCTTTGAATGTACTGAACCTCCACTATTTACAATTTTTTTGCTTAAAACTGAAAGAGTTGTTAGGTTTTGTTGTTCACTGCAGTGGAAAAAGAAATGCCTTTCAGTAAAGGAAACAATTATGCAAGGACTGTACATAATTGAGAATATCACCATGAGCATCCAGACTTCTGGCTGTCATCCCCTTCACGTTTTTTCATAACATTCTTAATATAAAATTTCCTTTCTAGATAGCAGGTACTCCCTACTTCTGCTTCATATCCCTGATGAAACCCCATTTCTTAGTGGAATTAGAGAGCAGTGAGTCAAAAACATTCATTGACATTTTCTCTGCAGTCAAAGAATAGTTCAGGAGGGCTGCTCTGTGCCAGCTGCCCTCCCTGAGAAGTCATACATGTCATATACTCATTCTCTGGTTTTCCTGTTGTCTTAATAGCCTTTTCCCTCTTTCTCTTCACAATATTACTGATCACTAATAAGACATCTGTGAAGCTCCTCTGCCAATCACAAGAATTTTCATATATATGATGCATTGCCCAGTCGTGCTTTCAATGCGAAAAAAAGATGTGAAGCTAAATATTTTAAGCAGAAAAATAATTCTGGGGTCTTGAATCTTATTGAAGTCAGGGGAGAAACAGTTGTTGTGGAGATTATTCAGATCATGCTAAAGCAGGTACATACACATGGTCAAGTGGAGACCACTGTGGGCTCTATAGATTTGGCTGCCTCATGTATACGGAGATACTTACATCATGGACACCTAATCTAATCCCACCCTTACTGCTATATTCCAGGCTTCATTGAAATAGCCTGAGTTTCAACAGAAGGTTTGAAAAGAGTCTTCATTCATTATAGCCTTGTTGGCAGAGACCACTGGAAGGAAGTGAAAGAGATAGGCATGGAGCCACTCAAGTTAAGGATGATGATACATCCAAGTTTCTAAGTTTCTGGGTAAGTGCTCAGATCCTTGCTTTGTTTAAATAAGGGAGATATAATTTAATAGATAAGTGAGATATAACACCACCATCCCTGCTTTGAAATAAAACTCCATGCACTCTCTTGGTGCTGTGATTCTGATGATGTACCTTAGGTATGTAAATGTCTATTCAACAGACACTTCCAGTTGACAGATGATTGGAAACAACTGCTTTCTGGATCCTGTTGCTTTTAGGTATGCCATCTAAAGAGACATGCCGTGCTTATCTTAAGCACCAAATTTGCAGGGATGAGTACTAAACCTATTTTAACATCTAAGACATGAAGCCAATTTAGCCTGGCCCTGTGCCAGAAGGTATCTCAGTGCAAGAATCCAGTAACTATCCTCTTTTATTGTTTGTCCCCATTAGTCTCTCAGTCTTAGACCTCTCTTTTTTCTGAAAATACTATGAGTCTGCCTAAAACCCTCCTTAGTCTGACTCAGTATCATATTATCTGACTCATAGGGAAGCTCTGCCCTTAGGCATTCTGTAGCGAACTATTATAATGTTATGTTGCATATTTCTAGCCTATATTTTACCTGTTTTATGACACCAATCACAGAATCACAGAATGGTTGAGGCTGGAAGACACCTCTGGAGGTCATTTTTTTCCAATTTCCACCTTCAAGCAGGGACACCTACAGTCGGTTGCTTGCAACGATGTCTGGTTAGTTTTGTAGTGTCTCGAAAGAGGAAGACTCCACAACTTCATTGGGCAACTTGTGCCATTGCTTGGTCACCCTCACAGTAAAGAAGTCTTTTCTGAGATTCGCCCTTGCATTTCAGTTTGTACCTCTTGCATCCTGTCCCTTCACTGGGCACCACTGAAAGAGTCTGGCTCCCGTTTTTTGCACCTTTCCTTCAGGTATTTATTTCCATGAACAAATTCCCCTCCGGAGCCTTCTCTTCTTCAGGCAGATCTCTCAGCCTTTCCTTATATGTGAAGTTCTCTGGTCCCTTAATCGTCTTTTTGGCCCTTTGTTGGACTCTCTCCAGTATGTTCACGTCTCCTCTGTACTGAGGAGCCAAGAACTGGAGACACCAAACGGCACATTCTCAGTCATGGTATACTGATGCAGCTCTGGAGGAACCAACCCTCATCCACTACAAGTTATTCCCTGGAAAATTTTGGTTCCTTGCTTCCAGAATTCACTGGAGTGGAACTTGCCAAGCATTATTCAACTTTATTTTAGTTTAGCTTTGTTCAATCACTGTTTTGCTGAATAGTAAATCAATGTCAGAGAAGGTTTATGAATGTAATGGCAAATTGCACATCAGTTAATGAAAGGGTATGAATAGATAATCAAGTTATAAATCAAGTCAGAGTTTTAGACAGAATTACAAACTGTGAGAATAAAGCCTGGATAGTTAGTCATAGCTTCAGAAACTCATCTGTAGCCATCATTTTTTCAAATTTCGGTTATTGTTCTTTGGACAGGGTTGTGCATGTGTTTGTGTGTGTGGGCTTATGATGTCTGGCCAGAATCCAAATTAAATAATTATATTTACATACATCAAATTTCCTGTGGTGTTTCACATTGTTCTGCATTTCCCTCTCGAAAGCTTTTATTAGCATGAGAAAATGACAGAATGCTCTTGTGTTGCTAACGCAGTCTAACAGCTGTAGTTCAATGATGTACAAATCTTTTCTGATAGGTATAGATAGAATCATAGAATCACAGGATTATCTGTGTTGAAAGAGAACTCCGAGATCATCAAGTCCAACCCTTAATCCAACACTATCATGATCATGGCACTAAGTGCCACATCCAGTCTTATTTTAAAAACCTCCAGGGATGGTGAATCCACCACCTCTCTGGGCAGGCCATTCCGATGCTTGACTACTCGCTCTGTGGGTACAGATACAGACATATAGATTTACCAACACATTTTGTATACTTTACTGGTGAAAAATCATGAACAGCCTGGTCATTATTGATGCATACTTATCTAATTATTGCACTACAGGACAAGTGAATGCATCCTGGTCTTGAATTGCCATCTCCACCTTTTGCCCACTGATTTAATTCTCCAAGACTTATTTTAAAGGCGAACTAGTCTGACAAAGAATGTGCAATACCAGGTAAAAGTTAAGGTTTAATATTAACATTTTGTGTGATGGGAATTTGTAATTTTATATAAAATTTTAAAGTTAAAATCTTATCATTTTGGCATACATTATCTCCTGTTCTACTCCTAGTGTCAACTCTGTTCTGTGTATCTCCTAAGGGTAGTTACAATTTTGCTCACTGGTGATATAAATTATACCTAGGATTTCTGGAAATGTGAAAACTCTCTGATCATAACAAGACTGACATAATCTTAACTGGTAGAAACATTCAGGATTTGTTCTTTTTTTCCATGAAAGTAAATTGTCTTATAATCTAAGTGATTTTGTAGACATGTATCAAGTACTAGGGAAAGGAATTTTTTATTTTCCCGGAACATGATGAAGCGAACTGTAGCAAATTTACTTCTTCATATGTTAGTTAATTTGATTTTGCTAACCAAATATCTTCAAAGGAAATTAATAAAATTAATATCCTTTCAGAGTGACAGGGTTCCCACTCATTGTTTCAAACAGCTATCTATCTGCCTCCTTCCACCTGGTTTTGACTGTTTCTCCAAATAATCTTCAGTAGATGTGAATAGATTGTCTTTAGTGTAATGCAGAGACTAATTTCTGCACAGAGAGATGAGAAAAGCCCTCCAGACTTCCTCCAGAGGACTTCTAGACGTAAACAGTGTAACTCTGCTGATTCTGATTCATCCCCTGGAAATGTCATATTTGAAAGTTCATTGGGTTTGTTGGCAAAGACATTTATGTCTTTGTTAGATTTCATCTGAGGCTAGAAGTGTGGTGTGTTTGCTATTGTGCTGCAAGTTTGGGGAAGTCAAGACTCCTGTTGGAAACAGCATGACAACGTGAGTCAGACAAACAAAGGAGACAAATAGAAAGAAAAGGGAAATAATTTTTCATGCCTAAATTGGTATACCAAAAAAAATCTCCTAAATCAAAACAAGGTTTGTTCTAGATAATATTTTCCCTTCCTGATTCAGAGTCAAAGAAAGGGAACTAGAAATTAATGATCCGTGAAAATATAGGTTTTATGAAAATATTCAAAGGAAATCAGAATTCTGCTGAGATCTGAAACGCTGGTACAATGGCCTATTTTCAACAGGATGAAAACCATTAATTCTGCCTCCTCATCTTACAACAGAGATGTGTAATTATTTTATACCTAATTTTAAAAGATAATTTGAGTTTATGTGTTGCAATGTATAAAAGTTAAAAATTAAAGACAATTTGAGATTATATCAGTCTATCCCTCCATAATTTTCTTGATTAATATTCTGTACTGAAAGTGTTTTCCTTGTTCATTTGTTTGAGTTTTTTTAAGTGACTGAATTCTACTTACATAAAAAAAAATATACAAGGCTCTCCTGATCAGTTGGAGTATATCTTAGCAGACATTTCATCCCAGCTAGATCAGCAATCCAAGAAGTGTAATTTGGATTCTGAAAAGGTACTTTGTCATCTGTCCATCTCAACATCTCATCAGGCAAAAGTGTTGTTCTCACTCTGATTTTTAAGCATAATTTTGAGCTGACTACACTTACCAGAAGGCATGAATATGTCAGCACCCTTTGTGGAATGTGGTTCTCTCCACTGGAAGGAACTCAAATGATCTTTGTCAAAAATCGTGGAACATTCCCTAAGCTGTATCTGTTTATTTTATTAAAGAACAGAAACTTGCTATTTCATTGGTTTCTTGTATTATTACTTACTGAGACTTCTTTCGATCTTGATGGGATCCAATGAATAACTTTGGTTTAGTCTTTATCATCCATCCTTAGCAGTTTTTCTTAACAAAGATTTTCTGTTATCACTCAGGCCATCAACATCCTCTACAAGAACCAATGATAACCTAAAGGCATCTCAGTTCCTAAAGTAAGTTACTCAGAGAAGAGTAGAAGTAAACTCAGGGTTAGGTCTCACAGAGGGATTTTGTTGTTTCTAAATCCTAATGGGTAAGTGCCCTGCCATAGGTGCAGAAACAGCCAGAGTTCCTGCACATGCACAAGTCAGAGCCAGATGGGCAAGAGGGCCAGTGCAGACACCCGTGCTTTTTGCACCAGCAATGCTGTCTCATGTGGCTTTGCTTTGATCTCTCAGAACTCATATCCTTACACCACATGTTACAACTTGTATACATGTCCTTACAAGCCAGGAAAGTGCCCTAATTAACAACCAAAAACTAATTGCTACTAGAAAGAAATTGACTAAATCAAATATTAAGCCAAAATTTAGCTGGAATGTTGTGCCATATGTACTATTTAATCAAAAAGTTGCAGATAGCTCTATTTTCCACAATCACCTGCAATACCCTGTAAATACCTGCCCAGATGTTTCAGGATTTTATGGTTGAGTAGATAGGACAGATGCCTCTTTTTGAATCTAGATTCGGTACTGCCAGTATTAGGATCATAGAAAGTCATTCAATTGCTTCACATCATAGCTCACCCCAACCAGAAAATTGTATTAACAACAGCTTCAGAGTGGTTGAAATTGGTTGAAAGTACATAATACTATTCATTATATTTCCCTGGTGCAGAGGTATTGGTGCTTCTTCTTTTCTACTAGGAAAATCACATTTGATGTTTTAATAGTCACATTTCATGAGCTGTTTACAGTCATTTGTATAGCCAAATAATATATGATTTTTTTAAATTTCCTCTGCAGCCTTACAGATGACCTCCTGGTATACCAAGCTTCTTATCATGTAGGTCCTAAATACATGAGCCCATTTCTACAATTCCCAGGGTCATACAAAACTTCCTTTACTACTTTCTCATCTTTGTATGCATTAGTGTCTCCCAACCTTTTGTTAGTATAACTTTCTGTTAACATATTCCTGATCTTTTACTCTATTTCATGAATAGTTCTAAATAAGTTCAAGCTCAAATCTGATATTTAAATAACAACACTGCCGAGAGTCTTCTAGTTTCATAGTTTCTCTACCAAGACGACTCATCCTTTGCTCCCAGCATTCCTATCCACTTTAGATGTCATGCGAATAGTTCCTGACTTCTCATGTGGTTATATGTTCTATTCAAGTCCATGTTCAAAAATTATCTCCATGTTAAAATACAGTCAGGTATTTGACTCTAATCAGATTTGTCTTATACCGAACGAGTGCTTCAAGAACAGTAACAGTAATTTTAAAGAAATGATTCAAAGGATTTAAAAACATGAGTGGAAACTATTTTTAATTATTTTCTGATCTCTTTGCCTAGGGAAATGAGTGTATTAGTTACCATGAAAGTAATTACTAGGACTTCTAAGGGAAAAGAAAGTTGAAAGAATAAATATGAAAATCCCTTAAAATGATCCAAACAGACTCATAATACATGAGGTTGTCTCAGGACTGAATCCTAGCGTCCTGTAATCTCACAGCCCTGTTCCCACAGAATACTACTCTTCTCTCAAGAAGCTCCATTTGCTTAGTCTCATTGATCACATTTATGCATTTGTTATTTGTGTTCTCTTTGTAATGGCTATGGAAGTATAATCCGTGATTAAATTTTTGAGACATCTATCTGAATGTTAGTTCCCACAGCAGGTATCAGTCTATTTGACACAATGAAGAAGAATAAAGGTAGAACCATGGATTTAAAATGTATTGGGTTTGTCTTCAGCCTGAAAAGAGCACGTAATGTCTTCTAATGGAGTTGTTAAAACCAAAAAAATCCAAACAAACAAAAAAAAAAACCAAAATAAAAACCTAGAAAATCCCTTGGCAATATGGTAGTTCAGCATGTGTTAAATTTTTAAAAAATGTTTATGTTTTCATGTGAAGAAACTTTATAAGGCATCACTGAAATCCAGCCCTCATTTTTGCTATATTTTAAAATAAACATTTCAGAACTTTGTGCCTTTAATAATGTTGGTGATAGAACGACATATATGTACTATTAACCAGCAGAATAATACAGTGCAAACGTGTTACAAAGAATATGTAGGTGAGATGTTTTTACAGAAAATGGTTAGAAAAGAATGCTGACATCTTCATTTATCTTATTCTTTCCAAATGAGAGGTGTGGTCTGTATAAAAGTTGCTGGAGTTTCACTTTATTAAAATGTTTCCATAATGTTGGTAATAGACAGTGTTAATTACATATTTTTCTGTACTTAATATGCACATATAACATTTCCTATAATTTTAATAACTTTCCTACCACTGTATTAGAGAGATGAACCTCCTTAAAAAACAGGTATAACTGACCCGTCTCTTTCTAGCACTCAAGAGCCCCGCAGTCAGGGAAGATCTGGTATTTAAAGTTGCAATATCTGATACATATAAATCTTGTATTATCAGGGAAGGATCTTAAGGAACAGGGCAGAAATTTCACATTCAGAGGAGAGAGGATTAATTTCTCTGAAGAGCTGATGAATTTAAAGAGTAATAAATTATTTTAATGACCACGTAATGGTAGATATTACACATTTTTCTCTAATTATTAATCCACTGTAGACATGTTGACTGCTCTGAGAAAGAAAGACTTTCTAGTGCATAACTTCATGAAGTTTGATAAGGTCATAGTTCATTACTGTTTCTGATTGAGTTCTGGCATTGAAGAGATTTTTTCATGTATTTGCTGCCTTCTTTTGCTGCTTCTTTCTGCATCCACTGCTGTCAAACCTGAGATGACTGCTATCACACTACACCTTCTCCTTTGGAATTGCTCCCTTGCTTCTCCATCTCCATTTACTGTAGCATTTTTTCATCAGTAATCCCTACCTCCCCACACCAGTTCCAGGGTTTAGTGGTCTCAAAGTTTCTTATCCCCCATCATTACAGGATTGTATCCTGATACTTTGGCTGTCACTGGGTGTTAAGTCCTTGACTTTTGGTCTCATGAGACAGGCTAGGTGAGCAAAAATATACTTGAATCCATGTAGTGCTCAAGCTATGTAACACTCCTATTAATCTACAAGATAAGGTCAAGCGTTTCCAGCATGGGACTGTGCTGGTATGCTTATGTTGTTTCTAATTCCTGAGGCAGCATGGATTTTTTCAGATCTTGTATCTCTTTACCTTGCTTCACTGTGCAGTAAGTTGGATGCTGATACCACACATTAATTTTTCAGGTCTGTCACCCTTTAAAACTCTGGTACATCAATAATTCCCTTTTGCTTTTTTGTCTGGTATTTCCTCTCTTTCCAAGCTGCTTCAAGACCCAGCCTTTTGTCTTTAGCACATGTATTTCTATAGTGTGTATTCAAAATTTTAAATGAAAAAATATTTGTTATCTAAAAAATATTTTTTTTAAAGATTTTTCTAAAGAGACAACCAATCCGTAGTGTTTATCTTAATTCCCAACCTAAAGTATAACCAGAATTTGTTTCTGGGCTTTGGATTGACTATGAAAGACTTTAGTAATCTAAGCATTGTATGATGCTCAATTGGAGAACTGAATTTCATATTAATTTAAGCCATGCATATTTGGTTTGCTAGTCCCCATGTTTCCTCATGTTATGACAATATTTACTTTCTCTGTAACAGAGGAAGACAGGATTTGCACATAAGAAGGAAACAGGGAAATAGAATATAGCCACAGTTTTTTTCAACCACCTTAAAAGTCTGCATGGGTGGCAGGGGGAATAGGTCAAATTATTGTTTGTCATTTTCTGCTTCTCTCTGCTCATTCTATCTGTGAGTTGTTCAAGACCATATGTTTCCCTGTACCAGTGTATTGTATTTGCATGACAATATTTTGGTAGCAGGGGAGATACTAGAAGCTGATGCCAGCCAGGTCCAAGATGGACCCACTGCTGGCCAAGGACAAGCTCATCAGTCATAGCACGTCTGGGACAACGTATTTAAGAAGGGAGGAAAAAAGTCTGTACAATAGCAATTGCATCCCGAGAGAGGAGTGAGAATATGTGAGAGAAACAACTCTACATACAGCAAAGTCAGTGAAGGAGGGGCAGGAGGGGTGTTCCAGGTGCTAGAGGAGAAAGCCATGGTGAAGGCCATGGTGAGGCAGGCTGTGCCCCTGCAACCCATGAAAGTTAACAGTGGAGCACATATCTACCTGAAGACCATGGAGGATGCCACGCTGGAGCAGGTGGATGTGCCTGAAGGAGGATGTGACCCTGTGGAAAGCCTACACTGGAGCAGACTCTTGCCATGACCTGTAGACTCGTGGAGAGAGGAGCCCACACTGGAGCAGGGGAATATTTTGAGGAATTCTCCTGCTGAGGAGGAAGGAGCAGTAGACAGCAACATGTGATGAACTGACTGCAACTTCCATTCCCTATCCCCCTGCACTTCTTGGGGTAGGCAGAAGGGATTGTAGTTGAGTTTGGGAAGAATGGAAGGGTAGAGGGAAGGGGTTTATTTAAGAATTGGTTTTATTTTCTCATTATCCTACTCTGATGTGATTGGTAATAAATTAAACTAGTTTCCCCGAGTTGAATTTGTTTTGCCAGTGACGATAATCGGTGAGTGATTTCTCCCCGTCCTTGTCTCAACCCACGAGCGTTTAGTTATATTTTCTCTCCCCTGTTCAACCGAGGAGAGGAGTGATAGAGTGACTTTAGGGGACAACTGACATCTAGCCAGGGTCAACCCATCAGAACCAGCATTTAGAATGGATTTTACTGCCTGTGGACTATTATGCATATATTTGCGATACAACCAAAACTCTTGAATTCAGATATTCCAGAGAACAGCCATGCAGCTTTCCCTTCTGCTTAATGGTGGGGAAAATTTTGCTCTTTGGACTGAAGAAATTCTCTAAAACATTGCAGTTTTGCCCTGAACAACTCAGTTTTGCATTTAACCTGAGTCTTTCAATCTCATCATAATATAGAAATCTCATGCTATGTGGTCTCCCCACTGGTCAGCCTGGGAATTCAGATCTCTTTGTAAGAAGGAAGGATTATAATGCTGCTACAATTATTTTATCCTTTTTAGCTAGGGAAAAAAATCACAGTAAGTTTTTAACAGCAACTATTCTCCATATTTAATATCTGATGCCTCTTTCATTTATTACGTAGACATAAAAGTTATTAAAAGTGTAAGAAAATACTTTCTGGTCTCTAGGTTTGAAAGATCAACAATAGTTTGAAATTAAAACATCCAAAGATAATTTAAAGATAATAAATATGGCAAGTAAAGTTGATAAATTGAATTAAAATTAATTTGAATTAATTTTATTAGACCCTTATGATATTTAATATGGTATTTCAAAGAGTATGCTTAATGACAAATACCAGTATACGAAAGTAGAAAGTTGGGAACTAGATCTCATTCTGAATCAACACTTAGAGTTGACATAAATCTCAAAAAATTTACAGTCTAAGTGTCAGCCTCAAACAAACAATGGGAGAAAGGAATGATGTCTCAGTATCTGACGAACTGAAGCACAGTAACAGACCATCACCTTGCAAACAGCACTTGAATGTGCAGATGCAGCAATGGCAGAGGTCCTGTTACAGGCACTAGGATTACTTATATATTTAAAATACGCAACAAGACTAGGAAGTAAGAGTTGTCTCCCTTCACTGACAGCACATGGCACTTTGCAGACTTTCTCCATGGCTTTGTATTCCTTTGAAAAAGCACCATTCATCAAAACTGTTTTGTATAACCAGAAAACAATCTAGGAGAAAAGAAAGAAAGAAAGAAAGAAAGAAAGAAAGAAAGAAAGAAAGAAAGAAAGAAAGAAAGAAAGAAAGAAAGAAAGAAAGAAAGAAAGAAAGAAAGAAAGAAAGAAAGAAAGAAAGAAAGAAAGAAAGAGAGAAAGAAAGAAAGAAAGAAAAAGAAAAAAAGCTTGGTTTTTTTCAGATTTAGAGGGAACCAATTTTTTTTACCTTGTATGTACTGCTGAAATGGTCTTGGCACGTGGGTCAGCTAGTGAAGAAACCAGGCCAACGCAACCACTTGTGGGAAAGTTCATGTGTGCTCTCACTTATCAGCTGTTTGGAAAATCAAAGCCAAATTGGACAACGAAGGAAAGAAAAATAGAAAAAAACCAGAGGCTTCTGTAGGTTTCATGAGAACAGGCTGCTGAAAAAAGGAGAGAGTGCCTAAAAATGCCTTCACTGGCAGACAGGTTGGTATGCTCATGCAAATTGTGTCACACACAACAGAATCTGTGTGGCATAAATACCTTACCTATATAGAGGGATGTACACACAGACACAAACACACAAGAGACACAAATAAGTAATCACAACAAAAGCGGCAGTGGAGGTTGCACTTCATGGCCAGTCATAATAAAATATCCTTATTTCTTATGCTTTTGGAAATATCTGGGAACAGCTATTATGTTAATTAACATGTTAATTAATTGTTAATTATACTAACTGACTTTCTGCAGAGACGCCTATCAGAATATCAACAGTGCTGCAAACTCAAACTGTTGGTGAGCCATTGTGCTGGGGGACCCAAGTGGCCATGCACCATGAGGCCACCTGCCCCAGACTTTCCTAGTCCCACAAGAGTCCTCAGGGAGCCCCAGGGCCAGGTCAGGCTGTCCCTAAGTACCTGCAGGCAGGTGACAGCCTGTGGGTCAGAGTACTATGTGGGATAAGGGGGCAGAAGGGGCTGATGGAGTTTGAATAGTGGTCGGTCAATCAATTGGAGCTGGGAAATTCTGGTAATACCCCCTGAGCCCTGGTGGTGCCTTAAAGTACCTGTTGTTCTGAGAAATGCATAGTAAGCACATATTAATGGCAGCTATTTGGGAAGTGTGTGAAGCTCTAAAATGCATTTTGAAACTTTTCGTTTCAGTCTTGATGACTGAGATAACATTCGAATGCCTAACGAGGAAATTTTATATTAAAAAATACCTTTCAGCAATACACAAAATGAGGCATTTGGAAAAAAAAACACAAAAAACAACACCTTTTTTGTTGCCTAAAGAGCACATTTTGGTTTAATATGTGAATAGAGTCTCATCTGAACCCTCTCCTACAGCACCCAGACCTGTATATGCTTACACAAGTCTTTCTAGTCAGTAATGCAGTTTGTTTGGAATGTAGGATAGGGCTAATAGAAGAGTGGAAAAATTAACACACAGAAAGGCAGAAGCTTAGTGAGATATCCAGGAAACACTTTAAACTGCTACACTTGCATTATACTTTTGAAGCAAATTGTTAACATGCTCAGCTCAATAGAGTATACATATACTACTAGGCTCTGCTCACTGCAAAGAGAAGCAGTTCACAGTCCCATGTGTTATCCAGACCCAACAGAGATCCCACAAATTCTCTCTCTGCAATGACCTGTAATTCCAATTGTCTGGTTGGACATGGCTGTATCCTATTTGTTGCAAGATACATGCATAACTGGTCACTAAATCTTGACACGTGCAATGATATCTTAATACCTAAAAAAATTTTTTGAACTTTGATGGTAATGCAATGTGGGAAAAATACTTACAGTTTATGAGAAGTTTGGTTGAACTTTTTGTTTGGGCTGTAGGCTCTGTTAGATACACTAAATAGAGGAGAAAGAAGTAAGAGCAACATATAAGGATAGGGTATTATGTGGTATTCTTACAGAATTCACTAAGAACCAGAGTAAACATTTGACATCTCTGAAACTAACCTCAAAAGCAACATCAATACATAGTTTCTTAGGGTCACGACATAAATACTTAAATACTTGAAAAACTAACTGACAAAAGCAACTCATGTTTTATTTTGCATTGAAATATCATGCAAGGAAAAGTCCTGCCTGGAATACTAATCAGGAAGTAAGAACCAATTTTAAAATTAAATGTAGCAAGCAGCTGTGAGTTAATTCATAAAGTGATAAGTCTCCAAAAGGTTTAGTACTCCAAGCTCAAAAGAATTTGGTTGAGTTTATTTGCCTATTTTATTTTTTTAGATATTACTTTGAAATATCCTGTACAAAGAAAATAATAAACTTTTACAATGTTCTTCTGCAAAGATTTCCTTTTCCTTTGTTAAATTTTAGGTCTTTTCCTACCTGCTGCTTTCTATCTAAAACATTGTTTCTCCCACATCAAATTACAGTTCTCCCTCATTTTGTTGTAATTTCACCCAAGTTTCTCCTCAGCTGTGGTTCTGTAAAGATGGTCATCTGTGTAGTCATTTAGCTCTAGTAAAAGACACTTTGTCTGCCTTAAGTTTCTTCTGCTTTTTCTTGCTCATACAAACCAGAATCCATAATTTTTTCCCTTTCAATATAAACAATGATTCATAAAAATAAGTAGAATCCAAATTTTCCTAAAAAAATCTCACAGTAGGGAAATTTAGGTGTTGTTAATTCATTGAGCAGATGTTATCTGGACTAGTAATGTCCAGAAATTCTGTTGTCTGTTCTGATGTGTCCTTGGTACTCTCCTGTAGATTGCATTTAGGCTAGGGAATACATGAGATCTAATGCAGTAATCTAATGCAGTAAGTTTTGATTTACAAAACAAACCTGAGGTTTAGAATTTTTATGCAGAGGATCTCAGGAAGTAAAGTAGTAAAGCTGTCAAAGTGAGTACAAATATTTGATTGTTGTCATAAGTGTATTGGCTGATTCACTGAGGACAAAATAAAGCAGTCATCTAGCAAACTAATCGTCTGTAAACTTTATATAGGGCACAGTACCAAAAATTCTGTGAGCAAACACTGTATTTTGAACTTACCATCACAGGTGCCAATCAGGCTTCTTCTTTCTTCTCTGCACAGCATGGGAAGTTGAACTCTATCACTTCTAGTTCAGTCCTCACCACTTAAATCTGACACACAAGAAACATAATTTTGCTTGCAAGAAGGGGATCTGCTTTGCACTTGTTCCTGTAGTCCTTGAGAAGTTAGTGTAGAAGTGAGCTTCTGAATGCATTGCTTTGGACTAGACCTTCATCCTCTCTGCTTATTATTTCTATAAAATGAGTAGAATAGAAGCATAAACAACCACCATACACGCTTACTTGATTTATAGAGGTATCATGGGAGAAGTACTGAGTAAATATTAGCATTAGTGGGGCTATTCCTTTTGCACAGTAGGAGACAGGATATGTAAAATCTGTTGGTCCTCTATTCAATGAAGAAATAGATCTGAAGAGGAAGAGGAAGGATGAGAAACCAGAGCAGAGCTGAAAATGAATTGTCGCAGAAAAAGGGAAAGAACAGGGAGAATGGGGCAAGAAATGTCTTCTCCTGTGTCCTGTTTTACTATTTAAAAGTCACAAGTTGTGGGGTAACAAATGAAAAAAACTCCTTTTTACCTAAATTAGTTCACCCATCCTATTAATGCTGCTGTATGCACTATTGCAGCTATTAATCTATTAATGACATCATCTTCATTGTAACGTCACACTTGTTACATAGTCATCAGGGAAAATGTCAGGTGTTATTATTTAAAAGAATAATTAAAGAACTTACTGAATTCAACCAATGTGTATATGAGAGAGAGAAAAATATTTAACAATGGGCTTTATGAATTTGAAGACTCTGTTGATATTCTTCTATTCTCCCTAGATTCTAAAGCCTTTCTACCACTCCTAATAATAGTGTGAGGCAGCCAGAAAACATGAGACATATACCAAGATGAAGTATTGGCACCATATTAAATCTCAGAAGGTACTCATAGAGAAAAACTTTCCCAGGCACTGCCACAAACTCAGACTGATCTGAATGCTTTTGTAGTGACAGTATTGTGCCGTCCTTGCAGCTAACAGGACTCCTCAATTCATCTGGCTTCTAGCTTTGCTACAAGTGTGCTAGAGCTCTTGTCTTTACAGTACCTCATGAAGCAGAGAACACCTCTAATCAGGGGAACGTATCCTGGTTCAGCATCTCCACAGCATGTCAGCAACAGTGCTTCTGTGCAGTGGTCAGCTTCCCAGTGGAAGATTAGCTAGCATGTGATAATATTCAGAAGAGCAGGCGGCATTTGTATAGAGTGTTATCTTAATTAAGAACTAAGGATCCTGCACTTGGGACACAACAACTCCATGCAGCATTATAGGCTTGGGGAAGACTGGCTGGAGAGCTGCCTGGAGGAGAAGGACATAGGGGGTGCTTGTTGACAGTTGGCTGAATACGAGCCAGCAGTGTGCCCAGGTGGCCAGGAAGGCCAATGGCATCTTGGCCTGTATCAGAAACAGCGTGGCCAGCAGGACCAGGGAGGTGATTGTTCCCCTGTACTCGGCACTGGTGAGGCTGCACCTCAAGCACTGTGTTCAGTTTTGGGCCCTTCAGTACAAGAAGGACACTGAGGTGCTGGAACACATCCAGAGAAGGGTGATGAGGCTGGTGAAGGGGCTGGAGAACAAATCCTACAAGGAGCGGCTGAGGGAACTGGGGTTGTTTAGACTAGAGAAGAGGAGGTTGAGGGGCGAACTCTTCACCATCTATAACTGCCTGAAAGGAGGTTGTAGCAAGGTCTCTTCTCACAAGTGACAGGTGATAGGAAAAGAGGCAATGGCCACAAGATGTGTCAGGGTAGACATCAGGAAAAATTTCTTCACTGAAAGGTTGGTCAGGCATTGGAACTGGCTGCCCAGGGAGGTGGTTGAGTTGCTATCCCTGGAGGTGTTTAAAAGGTGGGCAGATGAGATTCTTAGGGAGATGGTTTAGTAAGGGGACAGATACGGTTGGACTTGATGACCTCAGAGGTCTTTTCCAAGCAGATGATTCTATGATTCTGTAAGACCCTAATGCTTCTGCAGTTTGAGAATAAGAACTCATCTCTTACAGAATGATCTAAAATGTATTTTCCTCTGTGAACTGAATGAAGGAAATTATGTTGCTGAAATACAGAAAAAGACATTTTTTACCTATATTCATCCTTGACTTAGATTCATAAGAAATCCCAAAGAGCCCCATGTGCAAAACTGATGCTAGCTTCCTCACTTGGTTGGTGGAGAAGAAGGAAGAGGAACAACACAGTCGGTATGGAAAGAATGCCTAATGCTAGGTATTGACCATGAATTTAGGCCTTCACTATATATACTATACAGTTGAAAATAATAATTTTTATCTGGCATTTTACCTGTTATCCTCATAGGTTGAGGTTATTGGCCTGTCCAGATATGTGATATCAGTCCCTGGTCTGACAGATCTTGGCAAAGAGCACACCGAGACCCCAAGCCACACGGTTGAATCAGTGTTGATCTGCAGGAACATGCACCCTGCACCTTGAATGCTGCTGAGCAACTGGAGCGGAGTGTTACACTCACTCTGTGACACATCAGCCACAGCCACGTGGCTGCTGCTTCAGAGCAAAGGCAGGGGGAACATATGTCAGTCTACAAAAGGCCATATAGACAGCCTCAGTGGGAAGTGGAACACATAGTGAGCAGTAGTAACTCCTGCTGCACATCAACAGTTAGAATTGCAGGCTAGATTATAGAGAGCAAATAACAGACTTTATTTCTTTGACAACATTTCTCTGTATGTTCCTCTAAACATGTATACATCACCCTGACATTATCTATCACAGGCAAACACTCACTGAAGATGAACATTTTAGTTATACTGCAAGCATCTTTTCGTTCACATAAGTACATTTAATGAGCCATCAGAAAATCCGCAGCACATCAAGACTGCTTTTTACATAAGCTAAGAAACCGCATTATTTATAACTAATCCCCAATCCATCTGTTGACACACTCAAAATGAGGATCAGAAATTAGGAAACATTTTTCACCCTAATTCTTTGTTAAAAACTTGATTCTGCCAACTTGACCCACCAAGGAAAACAGGAGTTTCTAATTCTATATGCAGCCCCCCCCCCCCCCCCGAGTCCGTGGGGATGAGTTTGCTGGTGGAGCAAAGAAGTAGTCAGTCTTAGGAAGGGTGGCATAATTAAGTCATAAACAATTGTTACAAATATCTGGTTTTGGAGGCATATGGTCATTTAGTAGCATACTGACAGTGGTGCTTTGGAGCTAGAATAAATTATGTTTTTTTCATAATTGAATCTAGCAAGGCCAAGCACACTACATGGTTACTTCTACAAAGTCTTTTACTTCTTGCTAAGTATTTTTCATAATTTTTACTTTTCCAAAATTGAGAAAGGAGGAATTTCTGGTAAGTGTAAATAGCTCCAAAAACCTGGGTCTGCTCCAGGGCCACCTGAACACCACAGTGTCTCTTGCTGTAACTGTGTAGTACTGAGACACATTTTCCAGCTTTCAGCACTGAGTACTCCATCTTTTCTGGAATGCAATGGATACCGAGCACTTTATGAACATCATATGTCTCCAGGCAGCACTTCATGTAAGAGCCCAGAAGAACACTCTGAGGAACAGATCACGTTAAATCATGCTATTGGAATAATTCTCTGGCTGCATAGGACACTATTTTATGAGTTTCCTTATAAGCTGTTCCCATCTAGTACAACCCTAGTAGTACTCACACAATGCCCTATCCACCAGAAATACTCACAGAGGAGAAGTTTGTCCCAAATGATTTACTTATAGGGAGTCAGAGTCAGCACAAGGGTGTACCATTGCTTTGTTTTATGCTTAGGGCAGTAGTTTTCATCCTGTGGTTAAAAAAATCCCAACAGTCTAGATCTATGTTGAAGGCACTTCACTGTAGGCAATGAAGGCTACACTTCAGCACATGCTTTGGATCACCTAAGCCGCACTTCTGGCAAAAAAAGCAACCCAGCCACTCATTTCTGTCCCCAAATTACCTTTTTCAATGTTCTGGCACAAATGTTTATGTGGAAACTTGGTAAGCCAGAATGAGGAGCTGCCCTGACAATTTGCTTTAGGCAGACTACTTTTCAGCCAGATTGGTATTCTGGTCCAGTTCACTAAGCAGTTATAAAAATGGACATGCTGACTTAAATTATTCATCAAACAGCAGATTACAAAAATCCAGTCTAGTGTCGGTAGGTTTAAATTCACCAGGTAAAAATTCAGATGCACCATCATTCTGTATCTAAGGCCCGCAGGTGGAAAAGCATTGAAGCCCATGTATATATAAACTGCAGTGTGCACTGATCTGTATTTACAGTCAATGTGGTGATAGGGGACCGGTTCCAGCAGGGAATATGAAAGCCTGTGGCAGTCACAGTTCAGGAACAGGCTACTGCCTAACACTCTTGTTATCTCCCAAAGGCAGTTTGCTAAGAGAAGAAATATTAGTCACCCACTATAACCAGGGCTGTCTGTAGTTAGAAAGCCCCATTAGTTTCTTCTGTAAGGCTCCCAGGCATTCTCTATGGAGGCTGGATGTCATCTGGTGCCCTGGCTGGGGAATTCATCACATACAGTGCACAGATATGTCTAATTGGCCACCAGGGCATTCAGAATGTTAGTCTTATCCTGGACCCTTTCAGTGTTCCCACAGGACATTTTTTCCCATAGCAGTTGCCAACACCCTTGGGTTGTAGCCAAAGAGAGACAAGGCTTTCAGGGACCTATACAGGGAGAGCCCTGTGAGGAGCAGGGCTGTTGGTTCAGCTGTGGCCTCCTTGGCAGGCAGAGATCAAGATTTTGGATCCATCTGCACTGGAGTCAGACATAATCAGACCCCTGCTGATGTCTTCATAGTAGCTCTTTTCCTTTCCTTTCTTGAAGCAGTCTTTTACTGGAAAGAATATAGTTCAGATGAGATTGTCTGGTGCCAGAATTGTTACTGAAAATATCAATCTTGCCCTTCCATAGTTACTTCATTTCCTTATTTCTTTCCTGCCTCAAATGCTAACTCCTTTTTTTTTTTTTCTCTTCCAAAGGAAGGTAATTCTCTCCTCCAGCTGCATTAGATCTCCTTAAACAGCACAAAGAGACGCTGTCCAGCAGTTTTATAAAACTTCCCAGCACACTACTCCTTCCCCTGCTGCCTCCACAGCCCTGCATGGGGCAGCCCCAAGAAAAGGCCAGGCACTTCTGTTTTATGATACACAGTGTGTATGCCACCACAGGACCCAGATGGCTAAATGGATGAGTACAGTGCAGCAATGACTGCCCAGAAAGATTTGGTATAATTCTGCTTGAAGAGCAGTGGCCAAACTAAGTGTTAAATATGATAGTGCATGTAAAACCTGCTGTTTGTTAACAGTATAATTTATAAAATTGCCATTTTGTTGAAAATCTCCCTTTTTATAGTGTACCTCTCTTACTGCACTTTATATTTAGTGACATTTCCTGAAACTAATGCTGGTAAGTAATTTACAGTGAGCAATTTAACTTAATTTCTCTTCCGTGCTATGACAATTAGCTCGGGCAAGGTCCAGAGAGCACTTAGCAATTTCCAGAGGCATATAAGCAAAACACAGGCACATTAGTGATCCTAAATAGTTCACTTACCTCACTGGATTATCCCAGATACCCACCTGAGATACCAAAACATTGTTTATGTGATTGAAGTATTGCATTTGCATTAGCTTGTGTGAGCTAAGCAAGAACACTGTGACACTCTTGTTCTGTGACTAAGTCTCTGATATTTCTAGGAATCGTGATAACACAGAGCACACTCTACTGTCTCAAGTCACCTCCTGAGAAAAGGATACAGGCATCTCATATCACAGTTTACTTGGTAGAGCCCTACTCCAGCATTTAGGGGGCCTGGCTTCTTAACTGTAACCACACTTCCAACCAGTATGAATGCTTCTTATCTCAAGCTACAGCAGGAAAACATCATCAAAAGCTCTCTCTCCCACTGGAACCTGGTCATGTTGAAAAAGAGTCCTATGTGAGGAAGGAGAAGAAGTGAAGCATGAGGAAGAGCCTAAATAACATATAAGGCACTCAGCTAAGAGTATAAATAAACAGCTTACCTAGGTTTTGCTTAAAGCCTTATGAAAAAAATAACAGCCATTTAACAAATCAAGTAGCTGCCTTTGCTCTTTTCAACCCAGTCCCTGTCAGGAAACAAAAGAAAAAACCCCACCAACCTTATTGAAAAGCTGAAACTAGGAGAAGTTTTAATAACTGGAAGTGACACTGTGTAATTGGAACGCTTTATAAATACCAATGATGGGTTTCAGTAGACATAGCACCTGCAGAAGAATGATCACATATCTATGGTAAAATCTCTATGTATTTTCTCAGGAGGGCAATGCAGCTGGCACACTACTCTAATCATTTCATTCAAGATGATTTCAGAAAGGAAATGAAAAACATCTTTAATTTAAACAATCGGGACTGTGTTGAATTTTTACTAATAAGGCAGGTTGTTATTTGGTAAGGGTTTAGCATCTATATACCTCTCAGAAATATGGGCTACAATAGATGATCTAATCATCCCATTTGGTCTTCTCCTGTACATCATTTATGCATTCATAGCTTTGAAAGTTTTAATATAATCAGAATATAAATTTTCATCTAACTACTAGAGTGTTTCAGACAGCATATAAAGGACTTACAATGGAATGGATGTCACAAAAACTGAAAATAGGGAAGGCAGCCCTTTGTGGCATGTGACACATGCAACACCGATACTCAAAAAGATTACAAGGTCCTAGTAATTTTTTCAGTAGTGGGTTGCATCAGAAACTTGGCTTTTTACAATAATAAACAACAGGTCATCAGTAAAAGAGCTATATGTTGTTATTTTAATCAGCTTTGCTTTTCACCCTTATTAAGCCTTATTTTTTTTGTAGAAACAGAAAAATAATGTTGTTGGAAGAACAAGGTTGATTTGAGGTGAAATAGGGCAAGATCTCAGTGAAGGTGATACAAAATCAATGCATTATACATACTATGTAAGGAAAACATATAGTGGTAAGGATCCACCTAACAAAAAGATAATTCCTCATAGGAATTATGCTGCAGAAACCAAGATAAATCAGTGCTTGGACACTCCCTGGTTCCACCATGCTTCTTATATGTGATTCAGCCAACAACCTGTCATTAATTACTATTTGTCATTAATTCTCACTGTATTTTTTCGATCATTCCATACCTGATTATGGCAGGGGGGTTGATGCTAGATGATGACACAGAATAACCTTTAATGTATCCATCTCATTGTAACAGCTTTTTCCTTTTTTTTTGTTTGTTTGTTTTGCTCCTTTACGTAATTTATGTCATTAAAAATTTTAGGTATGCATATATGTATATGTACATGCACTTTCCCTTTTGTAAAGCAGCTGAAAATAGTTTGAGGGACATATTTTGCTTTATAGCCAGCTCATAATAAGATCTGAGTTTGTACTGGTTGCAAACAGAGGCTGGGTGATAACCCTTTCAAGCAATAACACACATGTACACTCACATGATCCTTTGTTGGATCAGTTTTGTAGTTATCCACCTTAGCTTGAAACACATATTGGAAAAACCCACACACTGATTAATATCCCTGCTGCCAAATCCATTCACCACTCTTCAGAAATACCACTTCTCTACTACCACCTGCCCATGTGAAGCTGAGAGCAGGACCAATGATTGCAAGGAGAATGTTTTCTGGCATTGCGAAGGTTTAAAATGAAAACCAAGGAGACTTTCATGACACAGTGCAGATCCAATGGATTTCACAGAGACAGACATGCATTATGGCAGGAAAAGTGATTGAAATCAGTAGGATTCAAAGGGATCATGAAGAGTAAAGAGCTAAGTGCCCATAAAGAAATATATGTTGTAAAAAGTCTAAGGACCATATTGAAGTCAAAGGAATAGAAATGGTAATTTAGAAGACTGTCAGAGAAGATTAATGTCTCTTTTGCATGAGTATTTGCAAGATAAAACTAGGAACAAATCCTTTCTTACGTACATTCTTTCCAGCTGTCGTTGGCTCTGCCTCCAGTCACAGAGACATTAATTTATGGGTAAAAGGGAAAATTTATTGCCCTTCCTCTCTTCCACTTCCATTGTTACAACTTGGTGTGGTATATACACTCTAGCTTGGGTGATATAGTCATGGAGAGCTCTTTTCCCTTTTCCAAGTCACCACTGAGGCTGGTCATGGTCTGCTCAGATCTGGATCAAGCCATTACAAGCGAATACTAAGTGTTTGGTAGACTTTATTGGAAAGCAGCACTGACAGCTACACCAAGGGTACTGAGTTTCTGGAGAAAACTTTTGAAGTGCTCTTTGTCTCTAACTCAGAAAGTAAAAACCTTGCTCAAGCTAACAAGGCACAAACTCAGCTATTAGTGTGCAATATTGAAGAAGTGATAACGAAACGTTTTAGGTCAGGAAATAATTATTTTCAATACTGGTAATTAGGGAGTGTTGGTAAATTAATAACGTCAAATTTCCACTAAACATATTTCCTTAGAAAATATTTTAAAGGAGAAAAGAGTGTACAATTAACTTCTGTCCAAATATAAAACTGTAAAATATCAAGCTCAGTTTTTTACTGTATTTATTTATAACAAACCTTTATTAGAAATAAAAAAATCCAATCAATTGAGCAAAGTACTATGATACACCGTTCTTGAACACATCATTGAAAGAGATATTTGAAAAGGTACCTAGAAATACGTGAGTCTGCAAATATTTTGGACCTGATGAAATGGATGAATCAGTATTTTAAAAATGAAAAATGAATATTTCAGCTAAACAAAATCAGTTTCACTGAATTTAATTTTACATTAGAAAAAAGCCTTGAAAACTTTGCAAATATATTATATTCTTTGGATGTAGAAGCATACTAGGCACTGATGGTTAGACTCCTACAGTCTTGTTTAGATATTGAATTGTAAAAGGATCACAGGTTATCCACTCCACTACCAATTTTCCAAGATAAACCAGTGATACTAATTTAAATAGGGTATTCCAGAGGCCAGAATTCCACAGGCTCTGCTTCTCTAATTTTGTGGAATGGTGATATATCAAAAGTTGATATGCTTAGTTTCTTCCTTTTAAGAAACACAACAGCACAGTACATTGAACAATCTCAAACCTAGTGGTATTAAAGTCTTGTTTGCTTCAGTTTATAGATATAATTTTATCTTTCTGTAAAACAACCATCACAATTTAAAACTAGTGTATACTGCCTATTTATCTTTATTAATTGTAACAGTTCAGAGCCAGTGACTTCCATATATAATAATTTTCATTTTATATATTTTATTTATCTTTATTAATATAAAAAAAGATCATTGGAATAGTTTTCAGAGGCCAGTGTTCTAATGTTTGCTGTATTTGTAAAATTCAGTGCATTAAGCCAGAGTATATTATGAGTAAATTGTTTGTTCATATATAAAGAGCAATCTGTCCTTTCTGAATAAAATTCAAAAAGTATATTCACTGCAGAGTTGATATTAATCTTGTGATTTCCCATTAGATTTTATTACAAGTGTATCTTAGCCCAGTTAATAATTCATGTTCCCTTAGGTTTCTAGGATGAGTTATTTCATAATTGAAAAAATGCAGATGAGCTTAACAGCAAATAGCAAGAGCAGGTGCTGTCATTTTCATATTTTGTTAGGAAGGAGATTATCACATTAAACAGAGAACAAGGGCTTCAGTTATACCCAAGTAGCTAATCTCTGTAATCTACCCATTTGTTTTACCTACCTCTCTATAAATTAAAGCAGCCAATAACATGGCATAAGTTTTGAGCACTACAGGGAAGAATGTAAAACACTTAGAAATATCATTCACAAAACCTTTTTTTTCTGAAGTCAGTAATTTAATGTCATGCTGAAAACTACAAATTGGATAAATTCTCAAGTATGGAAGTATTTAGAGACTAGTTGATTAAAGGGGAGGCTCTATCACTCATACAACCAGCAGCTAAGGATGGAGCTACCCATACTTGAATAGCCAGTAATTCTGTTTCAACACAGTAATGTTTATTGATGTTGTATTCAAGAAAGGATGCACAAAAGAAACTTTAGAGAAGTCATTGGATGAAAGTATTTACAATTTCAGAAATATTGTACACCATAGTCATGGTAATAAAATTAACAGTAATAGAGATACTAAGTAAAAAGTAGAAACAAAGAAAGAATGAGAACTGCAAGCCAGCAACTGCTTCCTTTAACCCAAAGATTTCCACAGACGCTTCCTACACTCTTCAAGTGATTTTTCTGAAGAGCTGTTAGTGCCCAGGATATCACAGGCAGAATATTTCAGATGAAGTTGTGGAGTTGCTGTTGTAAGCAGAACTGTAATTACTGGAGTCTTTAATTTTATGGAGAAAGAGTGACAGGTCTTACAAAGTGACATAAATCCTATGGGAAGCAGCATTTATAGATGCACATAGTTTAAGAGATTCTGGCTTATTTTCACGGTTAAGTCACATATTCATTTTAGTCCTCCTTTCCCTAAATAATAAAAGAGAAATATGTCACTGAAGTAGGTCTGTCAGGAAAAAATGTAATGCAGATGTAGTGAGGTGAAGTTGGTACAAAATTTAATGCCATATCCATGCTAGAAAGTTTTAATAGGAGCATTGCTGCTGCCATCTATTTTCTGAGTATGTACAATTAATATTTTTGTTGTCAGAAAATACCTATTTTCAGAGTGTTTCCTTCCACATGGTTAGTGCAGGTCACCTGGACTGGCAGAAGATACCGTTTACTGTGCTGTAGAGAAGCATCCCATGTTCTCCATTTGGTTCCATGTCTCAAACTGGTGGAATAACAGCACTACGTACAGGGAACTCTGAGATTTTAGGGTTCATTTCCTATTACCCTTCTTGTCACTTGTCATGATCTTCACTTTTTTTTGTTCTGTAGTTTTTAAAAAGTCCTGCAGCTTTACACCAAATGATTTTGTCAGCATCAGTCTCTTTGTCAGGTTATTGCTATGTTCATGAGTGAGTCAACACTGAGGACATTCATGCCTTTTTTGGAGCTACAGTACCTGATACTGACAAGGTGTGAAACTATTGCCTTAAGAGGTGCTCCATCATGTTACATCCTACCAACTAATCAAGATAAGAACTTTACAAATGATTGTAGTCCTGTAGCCATCAGGCTATCATGACCGAGACCTTTAACATGGAGACAACAAAGTAAATTTTTATAAAACTTACATCCACAGTAGGAACATAAAGACACACATTGCTATGAAGCAGTAGATAATCAGTTTAGATCTGGTTAATTTTTACAAGCTGATGAGAAATTGAAAGAGAATTGCTAGCAGTTCCACAGAAATGCTGGTTTTTGGACAGAAGAGAATGTAAAAATAACGGGTGAGTTTAGAGAGAGAAAAGTTCTCCAAAACCTGATATCTAGGGCTTTCAGCTGGTGGAATACAAAGGTAGAGACTGTCTCTACTTCATGTTGCTGATGCCATTTTTTGCTATATTTGTGTTCACTGTACAGTATGGACAAAGTCATGATACCAAAGGTGGGACTTCAGATTCTCCTTGTGAGGGTCTTAGCCACTAGTCTTGAGCCATACGTGCTCTTGCACTCTATCTGTCTGGTATAGTAAATCTTACACCCTCCCTGCTCTGGCTCAAAAAATAATGCAGAGCTTTTCTTGTGCATGTGGAAACGAAATTCTACTTGCCAAGAGAATTTCTGATATGGAATAGATTACAGCAAGTTCAGACGTGGATAAGCCCCGGAGTGTTAAGTTTTTCATGTTGCATGGAATTAAGGCACTAAAACCTGACTAAATCCTGGATTTGTTGTCTATGTGACTCTGAACAAATTGTGACAGAACTGAGAACTCCAGTTTTTCTCAATTAAGCTTTTAATTTTTGAGCAAACTTCTTGTTTATGACACAAAATCTTTCCAGTTTATGTCTCATGTTGTTCACATAGTTCAGATTGTTCAAAGTCAGGCTTGTACTTTCATTCACATTTTGTCATCTCTTTTATATCAACATCGCTATTTGATTTTTCACAGTTTAGGCCCTCATTAACCTTCTGCATTCCCCTCTCAAACAGCTAAGAATGCATGTAGGTGGTCCTGCTTTATTTTAAGTTACTGAGGAAGGTAAAAATTTACGGTTTTCTCTGCTGAGGCCATGAAGAACCAAGACTGTGATGAATAAATACAATAGAAAAACAAAAGCCTTAGGACTATTCTGTGAAGAATTTTTAATCTGTTGTAATGACAGACTATTAGAGTTTGACCAGCAAGTGCAAACTATGGAAAAGAGACTCCAAGTTGCTACCTTTAACTTTCTCAGATTATATATGCAGATTATATTCTAATATTTTTTTTTCTCTAGTTGCTGTACCTTTGGAATGAACAAAGTAAATCAACATAAGTTGTGGGAGCTACGGAAACATCCGAATGCAATTTTCAGCAAATATGAAATGGATTTTTAAACTCTAAATATTGTTTTAATTGGACTACAACTGAATTATAAATTGTTAGCTAATACAAATCAATAGAATGAAACAGGGTGAAAAGCAGTTGAGCAGCTGTTCTAGGTTTCATGATCACCCTCTCTAAAACATTTTAATAAATATCTAATACACGTTCTAAAAGAAATTGTGGATCCAGACTTTTCATACTAGCTCACAGTTTGGACAGGTAGAAAGAAGAGATCTAAGTTTCAGCCTGTGTGAAAATGTTCCTTTGAAGAAAAATTTTCTCCTGCAAACTATATTTCAATGAAACTTCTAGAGAAATGAGTGAGAACCTCCAGAAAAAAATGATTTGGCTAGACCACTGTCTAGTCAAGTAACTGCAAAAAAAAATGTTCAGTAGTATTTTTCTGTAATTCAGGCAGTGATATTCATCACTTACCTGGGGAGAGGGGGTTAGAATGGAAGCTGCTGAGTATACTCCTTCTTGTACTCAAGTGTAGCAAAATAAATGACTACAGCAGAAGACATGGTACACTCATTTCATTAAGTAAGTGGAACAAAGCAAAGGAAACAGTAGGAAGGAATAAATGATCGCTTTTTACTAATTTCTGTAACTGCTGTTTCACCATGGCAGCATGAACAAAAGGTAAGTGCTCTCAGTTAAAGTAATATTCCTACCTGAGAAAAATACACCTGAAATATTGAAGATAAATACTTTTCCTAACCTCTAAACAGTCCAGAAAAAACATGCAGAGGAGTTTAAATGACTTTATTCACCAGCAGTGTTTCGCACTGGATTCTGAGAGTAACTCTCCATTGACTAAGACTTTTACTAGGACACCGCGCAGGCGCAGATCTCAAATGTTGTGACATGGTGTAGGTTTCTGCTTTGTACACCCACAGAACGATTCTGATAAAATCAATAGCAAATTGCATTTGGCACAGAAACTACTTACTGTTTTGTTCCTTAATGCTAAGTTAAAAATGACAGATTAGCTGACCGGGAATGGATATCCCTATGCGTCTAAAACAGTGCAATACTGCAAAGAGAAACTCAAGCTAAACTAGCTACCTTGTTTACCAGTTACTATGTCAATGTAGTCTTCCACTTATATTAATTATCCTTTCTGATTAACTACAAAGTGTGGGGAAACCTTTGAAGATTACAGGACAGCAAAAGGGAAAAGTAATAGTCTAAGGAAAGACAGAGCAACACAGTGATTCAACTGCAAAGCTAGCTGGTCTTCATCAAGATCTCTTATGAAGTGTTTGAGTAGTAAAGATAAATATGTAGTAATTTTAGAAATAAATGTAACAGTGGATGTGCAGCAACATGTCATGATTTAAGAAATTAAGCTGTTCTCTTTTCCTTGAAAGCATGAAAACTGCCTTGAGACCTTGTTATATACTAAGGTTTATAATTCAGTTCAGGCCCATCTTATTTTAGGTGTCTGTTAAGTGGAAGATATACCTTTGAGAATGGAGGTTAATATCTCATACATACCAAAAGAGTTTGTTATGACCATTACTGTTATGCTGAAAGCCAAACTAATCCACAGTGCCTGGGCTGTTAATATGACTTAACTCTGTGATATCAGAGAATTATGCTTTTGTAAGTATACCTGCTGTGTGCTGTTAAGTAAATATATAGCCAAATTACTAACCATCACTGTAAGCAGGATTTCTTTAGTTAAATGTAGACGTTATTAAAAAGTTAAAAAGTTATAATTGCCATTTGCAATAATTCAGAGTTTTCATAATTAAAATTACATTCCCATTATAATTAATGGCAAGGAACAGTCTTTGACTACCTTTGACTATAAGAGGGGTTGAGGTGACTAGGCTGGACAGAGATAGCCGTGTTGTAGACCTGGATTCAAAAGATCTTCAGGGTCCATCGGCTGAATCCTCTCTGATCTGCATATTCTTCCCTATTCTTCTGTTTTACGTTGTGTAACAACCTCTTGTACTATTAAAATATTTACATCTATAGTGTATTTATTATATTTTGCAAGCCAGTCTTTATATATACACCTTTACCACTGTAGAAAGCAAAGTCAATGGGGTGGAAAGAAATAAAGGCATCTTGTTTATATTGAACAACACTACCCTTCATCTCTTAAAAATAGATATTTCTTTTTGCCCACGGTTATCCACTCAGGTGAATCAGCAACCACCATATCAACCTAACACAAATCATCAGAATCCTATATTCACCTAAGTCATATGAGAAGAAGACTAGTCAAAAAGCAAGAGCTCTCTGTAAAGCTGTCAGTCGCCACTGTGCTGAAACAAACGGGATCACATCCGTAGCCCTTTTGCCTGTCCCTAATCCCCCTGCAGCAAATTATATACACATTCATAAAAATCTCCAGAAGATTTATCAGCTCATACTGCACATTTTCCCAGAATGCAGAAAATGAGCTATAAATTTTTCCTCTGAGTGCCACATTGCATCAGATTCAAAGATTTCAACAATCCATGCTAAGTAATAAGGTGGTCTCATGTGCTTCAGAACTTAATTCGAAATTGCTTCACAGAGAAGCTCTGCAGAGCACTGAGACTGTATTTGTCATAGTAGATGTGCAACGTGAAATATCTTCCAGACATGCAGGTATTGACACTAAACCAGCACAATGTGGTGGTGGTAAACCAGGAGACCTCCACCCTGCAGACCCCCAAAGGGGAAGATTTAATGTTCCTGGGATGAGCACAGGGGTGGGTGGTTGAACCACCTTCCAAGCTTTACTTACCAATAACTTAATCTAAAAAGACTTTGTATTTGTCTTAAATTACACCTGCTTTCTGGTTTGGTTTTTCAAATGCACTGCTAGGTAGCTGTTATTATCCCAGTCTTTTTATCAAACTCCTCAAATATGTTGAGAGAAGTTACAACTCCCAACAAAGACTATGAATAAAATTTATTTGATTTTGTGTAATTCAATTTCAAGTCACATAAGCCTGAACATTTACAACAGTTCAAATTATAATCACTGCGGTTTTAATTCCTTCATCTTCACTTTCTGTCACAACAAATTAAGATCGATTTGTTGTTTTGAGATTTTTATGGCTTGCTGTGTTCTTACTACTTAAATTAAAGACTCTTCCAATCCATGACATGATGTCTAACAACCTCAGAAATAAGTTATGACATCAATAGGATTATGCTTTTATGAAAGTGATGGCAAGTCACAATCAATAAGACATTCCACAATGCTATCAGCAAAAAGAAATAAATTTGAGCAACATTTAAAAACATAAATGAGAGAAGAGTAATAGGAATATATATGTAAATTTTCACTTGGTATTATGGAAGTCGTAATTATAATTAAAACTCAATAAATGACTACTGGATTGATATATTCAACAAATTAAACTCCTTTTGTAGAATTACCACAGAAAGACAGATTTGGCAACTGAAATACTAATTATTCAATTTATAGTGTTTTTCTGGTTTGTTCTGAGCTTGATTTAATTGTATTACTTAGAAGTAATGAGTCAAAGAAGATACACGTTATGATTCCTGCTAATTATCTTGGTGAGTATCATCCCAAAATGTCTGAAGAACATATTTGAATTTGATAACAGAAAATGTGTTTTCTATTATTACTTTCAAAAGATGAAAAAAAAAATTTTTCAGTCTTTATCATAAATAAAATATTTCTTTAATAATTAACTGCACCCTTTTAAAATATGTTTTCTTCTTTTGTTCACATTTGGCTTACTAACATCCTTATCACAGAAAAAGCTGTCTGGGCTTTACATGACATTTTTGTGATGTCTACAACACCACTATGTTTCATCAGCAAGCACAATGACAGATCAGGTGTCCTCTGCTTGTAGTTACATGTCAGTGCTCAAATGATGGATAATTACCAGTGACAGACTCGAGAATGGAATGGGAGGAATCAAGGGTTGGCGGAAAAGATGGAAGTGACAGTGCAGAGCACTGTGGGCACAGAGACAGGCAGCAACAATGATAAACTGTACGTAGGCCACATTATTTATTTATTTTCTCAGGAAATGCAATATCATAAGCTACAAACTGCTTCTGCTCGTACTTGTGGTTTGTGGTTCAGAAATTCTGGACAAGGAGAAATCTTCTCTTTCTTCTTGCCAGTCTAACTGGCAGCAGTTAGCTACGACTGTGTGAGAGGCATTTCTGTAACTGCTGGCAATGGTAGCTGGAAAACTTGTCAGGAAGTATTTCCCACTGATAACAGAGCAGAGAGTAATATTTTCCAGTTCTAGGATTATAATAACTTCAGGTTACAATGTACTTATACAAGGACAGACAGCTTTCATGGTATAATTTCTGTTTTTAAAAAAAAAGTGTTAGCAGAAGTAAATTGTGCATTGTTCCCCTGTGCCTGCTATGAGGCAAACCCACCTGATGACCTCGAAATTAGGGCTACAAAGGCACTTGTGGACATCTATTGCAATGAAACTCTGACAAAAACCTTGTTGCAGCACTTGCTGACTTGAGTTGGAGAAACAACCTGTTCAGAAAAGACAGAGCTGATTGACAGCACAGTGCTGGTTTTACTGACAGTTCCTAAACAAATATATCTTCCTTATATGAGCTGCACATGGGCACTGAAGAAACAGTTTGGAAGAAAAGCTACTGACAAGTTTATATTTTGTACTCAACACCTGTACCATGGTTGTATGCTTGCTGGGCACAGGTGTTGCTTCTGGCAAGCAGAGCTTATAACCAGTAGTTTGCCAGCAGTACCAAGTAGAAGGCAATTGGTACTAAAAACCTACCATTACCCTCCTTTAGTTGTCTGATTAGTCATGTCTTTCTAGGCAGATACGAGTAGGAACTTTTGCCTTGGTCTGAAAAAATTGAGGGTACTTCTGATGTTTGCCTGCTCTGTGGATACCGCAGATGGTCTTCAGCTTCCTGGGAAAACCACACACACATATGCTGTGCAGATGATTGGTTAAAGGTGTCATGGTTTATGTCTCATATGACAAAATTCTTAGCTAGCAGATCTTCTTACCTATAGCAAACACTGTTCCATCCCAGAATGTAGAGCACAAATGGAGAGAGTTAATACCATAATGTCCCAAAAATCCAGCCCCAACCCTACTGGTAAGTGTGAAGACCTCTCACTGAAAAGCTCTAAAAATGTCAACCATTACCTCAGCAATAAATCTAGTAGCTCTCTTTGCAGAGGAGTGACATCGTTTACCAGCTAAGCAACACAATGATAGAACAGAGTTTGTGAGGATAATGACTTTCTCTGTGAATTCTGCAGTTTCCTCCCTGTGAATTCCTCTGCTTCTTACATCTTCTCTCTGTTACTGTCACTTCGTGATCCTAGAGAAAGCAGCTGCCCTTAAGTTCTGTGGAGGGAGAAATGCAAACCTGGAAGAAAAGACCCCGGGGAACCACAGCTGTGAATGTTCACTGAACTAGATCCCTTCATGCCTCCCTCCTGAGAGTCTGACATGGTACAGAGCCAAAGCACCCACAGCTCACAGGCTGCCTTGGGGCTGGGGCACCACCCGGCTAGGGTTGCCCATTGCATCTGCTTGGTGCACGCAGGTGCCCAGCAACCACCTACAAAAAAGCTGCCCAAGCCTCTCTGCTGGTCTGAGTGAGCAGAGGCTGCAATTGCTGTTGCTAAGCACAGAGTTAGATACCTCTTTAAAGTTAGTGATGGAGAGGAGGCAAGAAGCTTTGAAAGCATTGTCTGGCAGTATGAAAAGAAATATGTAAGTCAAGAAGCAGTTTTACATGTAGCAATGCTAAAAAGAGACTATCCTTTAATTTTATAACTTATAAACATAACTCAGAATTTGGGAGATAAATATTCCTGCTACATGCCAAGGGTTAAAGGCAGATACCATTGAAGAGAAAAGGGGAAGCTGCTGGAGGAAAATACAAAAATTATTCAAATTAAGAATATCTATCAGTTAGCACTAGTTTAATGGCAAAGGACTGAAAATAGCCTCTTCTGCAGACTCTTAAAATAACTGGGAAATATTTCAGATATTTAACTCTCAATAGCATAGATTAAAAGGGATATTCTTTACATTATTTCTTCTATATGTGTGGTAAGTAGTTTTATTTCCCTTCATTTTGCTGGCTTGTGTTAATATCTTCTTGCCTTTTATTGATTACATTCTCAGAATTTAATTTGCCTCAGAGGATTTACAGAATGACTCTCTTACATGCACCGTATCTTATCCATCATCATTAGTATTACATTTACTGGTGAATTATCATTATGACCTGATATATAAAGGTGCAATGTAGAAGCTTCTTTACATGTTTTGAGTTACTTTTTAAAATGCTCTTTCCTTATTTGCATAATTGCATAACTTGTTGGAGATAAGATTTCCTTTACATTATTAAATTTCATTTTACTCATTACTCATCTATGCTAAATGAAATTCACTTCACTCCCAAGCAGAGTGATGTTTAGATGTTGTTTTTCTTTTATTCATTGGTTCATGACCCCTAGGGACACGTTTCACTCTCATCTATGCAAAGTGAGTTCTAGCTAAAGTCTGTTTTCCTAAAGGCCATAATTATTTAATTAAAGCTTAGAAGATAAAAATAAAACTTACAAACTCAATGTATAAGTTACTTTCTTATTGCTGAAAAAACAGTGGTCAAAGAACTCTTTTCTCAAAAGCAGAAACTTGACACAGAATAAAGAGGACATGATCTGTTAATTTTGTTATATTAGGGAAACACTGACTGGAGCTTACAGTAAAACTCACACGTGGACGTGTGTGAGGGTGTAGTAAGCTGTGCTTTTGGACCAAAATTTCTAGAGACATAAGTTCTCTACATTTTAGACTGAAATTCAGGTCCAAAAACTTCTAAAATAGGAAGATTTTCTTCAAGACCTGAAGACAAAATATTCTGTCCTGAAAATCTTCCATCTGTTTTCTTTCAACATAACATTCCAATGTGATTTTATTTGTTTGGCATATCCCTTCATCTTATTTTGATTACTTGTCATCCCATTTCCCGTTGATTACAGTGTCTTCTGTTACTTTCCTGTATCTCCTGTGGTTTCCAAAAGGTGGAAGAAATCAAATTGAATTTCATATCCCACTGAATAGTATTACCCCTTTTAATGTGTATATAAGTCAAAGAGCTATTAAAGAGTTGAGTTACAGAATGCACATAATCCTGTAGTGCTGTTTGACAGAATTCATTTTCAGAGAAGAAACACATTTAATCTCTAGAAATACCTTGACACATTTATGATTTTCTTAAAGATTGATCTTGATAGCCTTACTAGTCTTCATGTAAACTCTCAAGTAGACATCAGTTTTCATTAGTCCCTGTATGATTTTGACAGCTTCTTAACTGACATGATCCAGGAAAATTTTATCCATAGGTACTATTCAAGAAAATATTTATTCTGAACTGCTCCATACAGAAATTATGTCGTTGTAACAGTAAGGAGAAAGAGCTCATAGATGAGTTACACCTGATGTCCTCAGGAGTATCACAGTCCTAACAAATTCTACACGTCTCTCTTTCCTGGATATCTTTTATGAGAAGATTCCTGGCTTTTTTTTTCAACTATGGCAGGAAACTGGGGTGCCAGATCAAGCAGGAAGGCCTGGGATGCTCCAGCACATCGCCTGCTGCAGATGATGGGCAGCAAGGTGTGTGGGCACTCTGTCGTTCCCCGTGCTCTGTCCACGTAGAAATGCCTTTGCTGATCTCTTAGCATACGCTTCACAAGTTTTCAGTTATCTTAAGCAAAAGTTTTGAATGCAGAATGGCCATTTATAGAAAATTCAACAAATATGGGAGGTTTTGTATATGTTCCTTATTCTATATTTTATTTTCAAAAATTCAGATTGGTGTTCACTGAAAATAATGCCTGGCCTGAATATCAGTATTTCCTGATTCTCTACATACCTAATTATAGATCTAACATTTTCTAAGGATAAGGAAACCAAAAAAAGGTATTTTAAGAATGTCCTTCACAGTTTCTTGAGAAAAATTGACCTTAGAGTTTGGCCATAAGATGAGTGGCTTAGGTGGTTTCTTGTTGGCTTTTTGAGTTTTTCTCATTTTGTTTATTATTCTAATTTAACATCACTGAAAGGATTATGACCCTATGCATTTCTTCGATACTTTGAAATCTATAGGAGACACAAGAGAGCAGCAGTGTTCACTGTAATCAGGGGAATATGGGACAACATTTAATACATTAAGCATTCTCTGAAATGAAATAGCTTCAATTTTTTATGACTTTTTTTAAAAACAGGCTTATGTTAAGTAATATGTGAATGGGTAACAGCATTCTGTGCAACAGGAATTGCACATGTTTAAGTTAAGGATGAATTTAGTCCACTCACTACAACCAGTGCAGTGAATACAGAAAAATTTCCCTTTATCCCAACATATCATCTTTAAGACCTGAGAAAAGTTGGTATTTGGAGAGCCTTGTATTTTTCTGACTATGAATTATATATGTAGAAGCATTGATTTCAGCAGACGTTCATTTTATGCTGTTATTGAGGAAAGGCATTTCAGTTTTTCTATACCTCACAGTATTTTGGTCTGTGTAAAAAAATGTTTTCACATGATCAGGATTTAAATGCTGTCATATTTTCAGTTTTAGCTCTCATACAAGCAGTTTTGTCTACTGCATTCATTTGTCCATATAATTCAGACTCTAAATTGCAATTTATTCAGATCAGGGTCTGAGCCGACAGTTAAGGATCATGATTCAGACCATTAGATATTTTTCTGTCCAGTACTCATTTCAGCACTTGCTAAAATCCTTTTTATAAATATGTATTTTAGACCCATTCATTTACTGATTTACTTTTGGCTTCCTCTCTGCATTTATTCTGATCTATCTGCCTTAATCAATAATTCATTATGCCCTGGTGTGGATTTTTTTTTTGGCTACAATACTTTGTGATTAAAAAACCAAAACGAAATAAGGAAAAGGCAAATTTACAAGCCCAGATGCATTAATTGAAATTAAATTGCATTTTATTGAAACTTTTCCTATTTGGAGTATTCCCATGGCAATTGGAATGACTATACTTTTAAAATATGTATTACCCACAATCCTTTTGAGGTAGACTTGGCATATGGGTTATAAAGCAGTCGCAATTTGGCTCCTGTACTTTGAAGAGCCCATGTGCTATTTAGGGATTCTGTTTGATATAGGGGATTCTGTGTTATGTCCATGTGACCCAAAATTTCGTTTAGAAGACAATACAGGTCTGTTTGCTTCACTCATTTGATGGCTTTATTCCAGTAAAAGATTGCAAATGACTGCAATTTCACGTGAACAATCAAATCTCACGAAAGGTGAATGATCCTCTCCTATATAGTATCATCCTCAGTTAAGGATATCTCAAGCCTGATTTCTAGGGGTCAGGCAGGCACACAGTAGATTGCTCAGTAAGTCCAACCATGTGCCTCATCTGACAAAGGATATATATCTGAGGAGAGTGAGAAGAAACAGAGCAGAAGGAAACCAACTGCACAGGAGACAGAGTCTGTGATTTGGAGGAGAAAAACAGTGAAAGATGGGGATAACAGATTCTTTTGAATTACAAGTTTCAGAGAGCAAATTGTACTTCAGAGTTGTAATAATGCTGGTATTCATTTGTGTGTTCCTTAGCTCAACAGTGATTAAGTTTTGACACCTATAGACATCTTTGGTACTTTTTTGCTTCAGTAATGGTGTGTGTTTGAAGAAGGGAGTTTTGAACTCAGAATACCTCCAAGATCTCAGAAAAAGGCATTCTTAGGCTTCAGGACAACCTGAATGATCCAAACTGGTGATGTACAGGACCTGGTGGTTGCTGTCCCCCTTGTCAGGTCTGCCCCTCTGCCCTATGGTTCTTGTCCCACAGCAGGGGGAGGCGAATGTTCAACAACACTTGCCTTGCACTACAGTTTGCAGCCTGGCACAGGTATGCAAATACCCACTTCCAGAGAGCAGAGTGCCATGGAGACCTAGGGAGCACTGTGGGTAGGGAGAAGGCAGAAGCGAATGGCTGAAAGTCTTGCTAAACCATGTTTTAAAGCACTACCCATTGTACAATAAGGCAGAGATTGCCTCTCCACTCAGCCCAGGCTGTTGCTACTGGATTTTTTTCACAGATTTTATAAGAGAAAATAATGTTTTAAAGTTCTTCCTTAGCAGGCACAGCATCAATCATCTGTTGATTTGTTTGTCTTCTCCTCACTGCTGAGACGTTGAGAGGGATTCATTAAGTATTAATAAGTCCTCTAGGTTGCTTGCTGTGAGCTCTAAAACTGCAACCTGTAATTCCAAGCTTTGAAAATAATATATCTCTCTGTGTTGGTATATGTTAAATGTGCTCTTGGAAATAATTAAAAAGCAGAAAGACAGGATATGGCCAAAATGTTAAAAACAAGAGCTCAGTACCTACCCATATTAGTCTTCAATTACTTTGTTGAAACCTTTTCATCTCTACCCATGATAACACCTCTACACAGACGTGCCAGAAAACATAGGCTTGCTAGTGAAATAATATCCAAGAAAACTGTGAAGTGAATTGCTGAGGAGAAGCTCGAGAAATACACTACCCAGTGAAAGAAAAATAGTCTGTCAAAGCTTAACAGATAAGACTTATCCTACCTGATACAAGGATGGCCTGAAAATATAGCTTCTTTGGGCTTATTCAGTTGTTTGGTAAACCATCAAAAGGCAATTAAAAATTCTAATGTCCTCTGATAAACAGACTTGCAAAAAATAAATGATTAATTTGATGTTCTGTGTGGGAGCAGGACGTGTGCATACACGTGCATGTTTACATATCACAGCACAGATGAAGGGATCATGTCTCAATAAAAAGCATGATGTGCCTTAATGTCTCAAAAGCTGGAAAAAAAACAAATGGGGGACAGTAAGGACAGTTTCTCTATATATTTGACTACAAAGTAGAGGTTAGAAATGTGATTCTGGGATCAGAGCCATAGAGTGCTCTGGGGAAAATATATATATTACTGTTCTCTTTCTGTAATATTATTCAAGGTCTTCCTGTCTCTTTTCATTTACACAAAATATAAATGCAGGCATATTAAACAAAGCATTCTTGGGTTTACTCTATTTAATTTCTTACTCCCAGTAAACCTTATCTCAGCAAAACTGCTGTACAGGCAAACTGCCCTTGAGAAGCAAATCAGCCTTTAGAGGGATGCACAGAAGGCAAATGAAGTCCCAGTTTCTGATGGCCAAAAGTCACGCAATAGCTTCTACTGTTACAGTAACATATTACCAACAAACTGGAGTAGTCAACAACCTAGATTTTACCCCAGGACCAGAAAGTATGACAGAATTAGGAGCAGTATTAAATATACTTTATATTTCTTAACACTGATTAGATTAATGCTCATGTAATTTGCTTAAATCTCAGACTACTTATGCTTTCTTTAACTACTACAGCAACACTCTCACTTTGAAAGAGTTGTCTGGAGTCTTCACAAAAAAAGGAGCAAAATAATCCTCTCCCTAAGATCCAATATCACTGTTATGAAAATCCTATCATCATAAAAGCAGCATGAGACGAGTCTTGATAAAATAAAAACACCTTGATGACACTGAGTAAAATAAAAAAAAGCTTATCTGTTGGAAAGAATATAATAACTCAGCCCTAATTAAATGTCTGGGCTTTATTTTCTGTTACTGACTTGAGCTTGGAGAAACAAATTCTGGTATTTTTCTCTTAATTTTTTGTGTGATTCACAACTCATTAGCAGTAGTCACAAAATCATAAAATAAGGTAATAAAATGTTTAAACAAACTTATTGCTACTGTAATGCAATTCACAGGTAGTCCAGAATCCTACAACATGAGCAACAAATATGCATTAGATATTGGTTACTCATCACATTTTATGGCCCTATATGTGAAGAAATGACAATAGTATTCTAAAGATCAATTGTGAGAAGTAAGAGGAGAAATCCATCAAACATATTTTCTTGTTGTTGAACATTTTGTCTGTGCTGTGCATAAGTTGCCCTAAGGATTTCTTGCTGTCCTCGGAAAATCAACAAGGAAACAATATGAAAATGATTAATATTGATTCTACAGAATGCATTGCAGTTCTGCTGGAATATTCTGTCTGTGGCAGAAAGATATATTTATGGTTTTGAACACAGGGCAATTGATGTTGTAGAAGTGAATCCAGAAATACTGGTCTAGACCGTTTCCTTTTTTTTTCAAATTGCTCCAGCTACTTCTGTTCAATTGGTTTTATGAGTATAGCTGAGAATAACTATTACACTTGGCAATCTCATTAGGAATTCAATCAAAGTTTAGTCCAATGAACACATCAAGGAACAATATGTACAAAAAGTACCGAGTGTTCCTGAGATGGTGTTGATGCCTCTCATTGCATCTTGCATAGGGTCTGTTTTGCTGCAGCAGTACGAACACTGGTCTTGGTGTCACACAATTGCAGTTGGGTCTAAATACACCGACTCTTGCAAGGAGGGGATTGCTAACTGAGGGTCAGTTTCTTCCATGTTCAGGGTAGGAAGTGCAAAACTGTATAAATATATGCTCTCTTTCCTTTACTTCCTAGATGGCAATGCCCTAATACAGCTTTGTATTGACTTGGCCGCCATCACCAACAAGTGCTGCTGCCCTGAACGCAAAGCCAGGGCCCACAGGGAGACCTTACAAACACTGACTGCAAATAGCTTGCTGCTCTTGTATTACCAGAAGAAGTGCCAGTAACAAAGATTCTATGTATATGAAGTCTCTGTAAGACCACAGGCCCTGGTATGTTTTAGAACTGGCTTCACCTGCCCACACACTGGAGGCTTTGCATGATATCACAAAATCCTGATGCAGCTTCCTACTTGTTTTTTTCCCCACAGGAAAACTTGTGATTGGATAACAGCTTAAAGTTTGGTTTGGCTAATTCATTCTTCCATGAAAATTTCTTCAGAAGATAAACAGTTGTTTACAGCTTGATGCAAAGACAGTTTAGTTCAAACTCTTAGGTTTCATGGGAGATCCTTCAAATCCCTTAAGGAACTGTCTTTTGCTAGTATTACCATTAGTTCCTTCTGTCATCAGTTGAAGGAAAGGGTATAGACCGAGCCTTAACTCAAAGTAAAGAGAATAAACCACTGGTTTAACAAAAAGCTTTTTTTTTTTATTGAAAGCTATTTTATCTGTGGGGTTTTCCACTGTAATTGTAACTTTACACAACCATTGCACTGGATCATAGCTCAGGAACTAATGCTGTTGATTAAGCTTATTGTGATTTTGCATTGACATAAAAAATCGTATTTTTATGAAGGAAGTATCCATCATCCTTGACTACTTTCTGCCTACTTTTGATCTGTTTTCTTCAGGAAATATATATAAATGACAATAGTAATTATATAATATTTGAATAAAATATTTCAAATAATTCAATTTCAAATAATTCATGTTTTCACAGCTATAAATTCACCACCAAACTGTTTTTGAACTCTATTTCAAGCACCACAAGCATAAAACTGTATTCACTGGTTAAAAAAAAATCACTTCACACACTACGACAGTTTCTTTTTTCATACAGCTATTGTTCTCATAAAAGCAGAGCAAAAATTTTGCCAATTCATTCTACTTCCCATACTCTGATTGAAAGTGTAACACTGCCAGTGAACTGATTTGAAAAGGAATAATGTTTGATACCGTGTCATCTGTTTTGCCTTCTCTGTCAACCACATGCAATCTTTTTTTTCTATTTAGATAGTTCAGAAATTTGTATTGGTATTTTCTCCATATTAAGACACTGCCTGTGTTTTAAAATATACCATATTAGAATATTCAAGATAGTTAAAGAAAAGTGTTATCAATGTATTTGTCTTCTGTTTTCGAAGAAGAGAAGCAAGCTCTTATATAATGTTAAAAAATGATCACACTAAGGTGGAAATTAACAAATATTTGCTTTCTGCCCAAAGAACTATTTTTTTGTCAAATTAATAGCATTATCAGCTTGAAACTGGTAATATCTAAAATATCAGAGCACTTCAGGAATATTTCTGAGAATCGATGCACTGTCTTTTAATTTGTGAAAAAATAGTAGTTAAACACCCTTGAATAGTTAAACATGCAAACTTTAGTTTTATTATCATTGTTGATAACACCAGATGGCAGTGTTATGTACTGATGTCCCAGTACTTTTTTTCAAACAAATCTTAAGTATTGGGGCTACAAGCTGCTTTTTTTTACTTTTATGAGTTACATTATGGAAAACACAAGACAGAAGTTGTTAAAAAGAAGCTGCACAAGCAGCAGTTCACTTTCTGATAACACTTAATTCTTCAGCCAGCATCCTGAACATTGAAATAGGACCACCAGAGATACTGAAAAAGGGTTTATAAGTAGCATTTGCCAATCTCTGCGCCTGGAACACGTATCTCTAATAGGATCGTTATAAATAGAATATGTCCACACTCTGATTCATAATTTCTCCTCCACTACACTTTGTTTTCTAGTTGACTAGATTGACTGTCAGACATTCACCATGGTGAGAGAACAGGACAAATACCATCAGTATATCTAAGATCTTCTTTAAACAGAATTGTCTACAGTCCTGTACCACAGCTGTTTCTCCCAGTGTGTCCGTCAGCTGAGCAAGGTTAACAGTGAACAGTCAGAATGGGCAGGACTCAGCTGTGCCTCGTACACATGGAAACTGAGGAGAAATGACATTTAGCAGTCACTCACTGAAACAGAGCTTTCCATTCCTTTAGGGGGTTCTTTCATCAGTATTACTTCTTCCTTGAGATTTTATGTCACTTCCTCAGGTGACTTGCCTTATATATTGAATCAGGTGCCTGACTGAGACAGATTCGAAGAGCTGGACCTGGCTCGCTAAACTCAGTTATTTGCTCAGAAAACATCTGTAATATGGGAACCTATTCAAAATCAAAACATCTGCTGTAAATCCTCAACAAATACTCTAACTTTGCCTCAAGATGCCCTGCTGACTGAGGCACGAATACAGAAGCCAAGACACTCACTGTGGCTGACAAAAGAGTAAGAGTTCTGTGGATGCCGTGTGAGTTTCAGAACACACATTTGAGCAGAAATTTTCTAAAGTCTTGGGGAAGACAAAGTACTCACTCGGCACCTATGCAGACAAACCACAAAACTCACCTGTCACCAGTGGTGATCGTACCAATTCTGATATCTTACCAGGTTTCTGGCCGAGGGAAACTTCCTGCTCACATAAGAGGCATGATAGTATGAATAAGTTGCTTCAAAGTGATTTTTTCCGTTGATCCAGTACATCTTGCAGCCTCTGCTTCTTGCAGATACTTAAAGTTCAATAAAATCTACAGAAATTATGTCTGGTTTTCTGATGACATTCCAAGTTGAGTGCAATCGTTTATGAGAAATGAGTTGACAGTATTCTTAACCTGAAACTAGATGTCCTCTTCTTCATGTCAGGTTTCTCCAGTGGAACTGGCTGAATGCCCTAATCACTTTCTACACACCAATTAGTATAATCCAAAGTAAAGATGACTGGTCTTTACAGGTATCATTACCAGTAACAGCCAGTTGTTGATTAAATAGATCACTGGCTGTATTGCTAGCCTGAATCTTAATAGAAAGACATACCACAGTGATCTGAACTGACCCCAGTTGGTCTAAAATCAAATGTTGATGAGTACTGTTGGGTTACACTGTAAATAAATAGGGCTACTAAATATATAACAGGACTGAAACACCATTTTAGCATAGAGAGAAGGTAGAGCAGCCAAGCTTTATCAAATAAGTCTATTGATGAGGCCTACAAACAGTAAGAATTGACTATTTCAGTGAGTTTCTCTTTTTAACAAGAATTTTTTACCTGTTGGCTGTTGAATTTGAATAAGTACTGTTAAAATTTTGGAGTCTTAAAATGTGAATAGCCAACTGGCTTGACAGTTTATAATTGACAGATTCACATGAATTCAGTATGCTTACAGTATGTTAAAGGTAACATCCAAACATTAGTGTGTTTAGACACTGAGAAAACTGCTATCCAGTCCAAAATTGTAAACAGCAAGTGTATATGCATTTTCATGTCGTGTAGTCATTGTACACTCAGAGCAAAAGCTATGCAGTCTATGTTGTTTCCACACCTTTATAAACTCTTATGCAGTCTTTTAAATTTTAAATTTGCAGCTTTATTGGATTTGTACTTTGCAAAAACATACAGAATTTCTCAACCAGCACCTCATCATTTCTAGGCCGAGATATTTCAATTCAAGCTTTTTACTTAATAAGGACAATGGCAGCAGGTGTTCTGATGAAACGCAGTCCAAACACCAGCTCTATCTTTTGTGACTGATGTGACTGATGGCCTGTTTGCAATAACTTCTTGATCAATTTTACCTCAGAAGGAGGTAAAAAGTCCTGGCTGTTTCATCTACAAGACTAACAGTTTGGAGGTGATGCTGTTTGACAGATACATTATCGTGATATGATCACATCTGTCATATCCTGAGGGCTGGTATCAAGGTACATTAGATATTATTTTGTAAGATCTGAAAAGTTACTAGCTTCAAAGTGGTTTATTTCAATTTTATTTGATTCTGTAATGCTGTTTATTTTGTTGGTATTTCAACATTGCCAGATTGCCAGTCAGAGATGTATGAGACACTAGGTTCTTGCAGTCATATTTTCAGTAGGGATCTAAGGGTGGTAAAACTGGAGATACTGTGAAAGATATCATTTTTTTTACAAATAAATATTAGTCATGAAACAAAAATTATTAATGACAATGCTAGGAATTCATCCTTTCAGGAATATACACATCATATTGCCCAAAGAACAATGATAACCAGGAGCCAAGGCAAAGACAAAATACTTCTTTTGCTCACAACAAAGACATAGCACTGTGCAAAACATAGCCCTCTTCAGATACTGCTTTATGTTTATGGGACTTCTATGTGCAACTGTTATTTAGTTCATTTAATAGACTTAAAATCCAACTGAAAAAATCTTTTTATTCTTGTTTCATGTCAACAAACTAATATGCCTGTTCTATCTCCAAAGTTGTTCCATAAAATGCCAGCTACATAATCCAAACATGATAATCTGCCTTTTTCTCCTTCTGATGATGCAATATTTGACACTTTTTTGAGAGAGAATTTCTAAGCTACCCCTTCATCAAAAGAATCAGGCTAATAAAATAAGGTCATGCTGTTCTCATTTGAGAACAGCAATTTTTTATTTTTTATCATGCTTCTTGTTTCTTCAAAGAAAAGTTAACCTTAATATATTCTTGGAGTCCAGATTGTAGTTTTCTTCCCCAAACTTCTCCGAATTTACATGCAAAACTAGTTAATAAATTCCTCCTATCATATGAAGCAAAATAAGTAAGTCCAAATTTTACATCTTTGTTAACTTACTAGCAATAAAGGTCTGAATGGAGAATTCCAACCCCCCTCTTTTTATTCTCCACCAGAATATTTAAGCCTACCCTCCACATTCTCCTCCTTAGAGCCTAGGCTTATTCCCTAGACTAAGACTTCTTCCAATACTATTCTTGTGTTTAGTATTTTCAATGTGTTTTTCGTGGCCACAGCTACTAAAATGAAGAATTTTCCATGATCTGTGATATTACCATGGTGACCCCAAAAGAAAGACTTGAATGATCTTCCTGAAAGCAGAGGGAAGGTGTCCTGCTGAAAGAAATGTGAACTACTTGCAGCAAAACTAATGGCTCTCTCCACTTTTATTCCACCTTGTCTTTCTGCACCAGATTTGCCTCACGTTTTTACTTCATGATCCAACTTTTGTTTTTTTCCCAACATTTCTGACAGTGTTTTGCTCTGACCTTAGTCTCTGCTTTGCCTCTTTTTCGAACTTTGCCTAAATCTCTGCTCAACTTCTCCCTTGGCTTTCTGCTCTAATTATAACACAGGATCATTGCTTTGCCTGAGTGATAAAACTATAAAAGCTTTCTTTTGCAAAAATGATGTAATTTGGTAAAATCATCACATAAATCTGTAAGTTTTTTTACCTCTCCATCTACATTTATTTCTAGAAATAGATGAAGAAAATAACCTCACCTGCCTTTAAGTTAAATTTGCACATTATAACTTCAAGAAAATAAAAATATTTAGATGAAACTTATATATTGTCATATATGTATAATCTAAACATACTTACACAGGATGGCTCCACTGAGCCACTACAGTCCTCATCAGCAGTCCCATCATCATCCTTTTTAGATATGGATCTGTTACATCTTTTCATCACAATTTTGCCTGGAGAATTTTTTTTCAGAACAGTAGTTCTTGCCAAATCTAATATGAAGCCAGCAAATAGAAATGCTGTATATGTCTCTGAAATCTAATTTGCAGCAAAATTATTCAGAGACAAAGAAGCATTTCAGTTCAATGGTAATTATTATTTTAAACCTATCCTAACACCTTGACAAGTACATTCTTAAATGACATAAAATACCTTTTATTCCCAGTATTTGTAAATGGAATCTGTGTAATGATGAACAACTACAACATCTCTGAGGAAAATCTATACAAGTCCACATATGTAGGAAGAGTTTTTGTATTATCAACATGCACATTCAGTTTAACATTTTTGTTATCAAATCTAATCCTGTGAAGAAAAACAGTCACATTATCAGTCTTCACAAATGCTCCTCGCACCTAACATATGACTCACTTGCATGCCCCCATCGAAAATCAGAAGGTTTTGTTTACAAAGGGAAAGGAAGTAAGTACAAATGTGATTCATGAACCGTTTCTGAGGGAGCAAATAATTGTCCCAGGCTGTTTTATCTCTCTCCAGCAAAGTAAATTAAGAAATAACTCAAATGCACAAGTGATACTGTGATATTAAGGTAAAATTAGCTTTATACAGATGTGTAAAAAAGGTATACAATAGCTTTTTGACAGAAGAAGTATTATAAAATACTCAGCCATGGAGAATAAAGGCTATATAAACCGAGACTAGGCAAAGTGTTCCTGTGGCAGTTCAGCTTTCCCTGATATTAGTCAGATTTCCCTGCAGCTGGGAAATCGCATCAAGGAATGAAGGGACACCCTGACATTTCAGTTTCTGTGGTGAACCAGCCCTGAAGATACCTGGTGCTGTAGTTTCAGTAATATATCACTGGCATCTTCACTCAGGTTTGAACAGAGCCCACTGTTTCTACACAAGCTACTGAATTCCTAACAGCAAAATTTTTTAGTCCAGACCTTACTGTGTCAAAAAGATACCTGGATATAGGTGCACACAATGAGGAAACAAGCAGTAAAGTCTAGGTGAACCAGTATTTGATTTAGTCCTGAGAACTGGCACAAATCATTTTAGTGCTAATCATTTTCCTCTGGTGATTAAAACAAACAGTTTTTGTCTGACTCTTCCCTTTGTTTCTCTCCATTTGCCTGTCCAGCCCTCCTGATGCTGCACCGTTAACACCACAGGAGCACTGGCATCAGCTGGTCACTGCTTCCGCCTGCTTCCTTGTCATGAGTAGTTTGTGTGAATCGTCCCCAACAAGTGTTCTTGTAGGACCTGAATTGCCAGATCTTACTTACCATGTACATAAAAGGCTGCCAGAGCAGTACATTGTTACTAACTGCATTGCAGCTCATGGTGTTTTGCAGAATGGAGCAGATGATCAAAGTTGGAAAAGGACCGGGTTTTGCACAAAAGCTCTCTGTTTTCATTCTGCCTTGGAGAAGGTTGAAAAAGGAAGGTAGATTTTTCATTTCAAAAGACCTTGGCAAATTATTCATGTCATATTTCTGTCATAATATGACATTTCTGTCATATTTTCACTCCTATTTTTTGCTTATTCTAAAAATCATAAAATGCATCTAAAGTTAAATCCCTTCATAAACAAAAAAATTGATAAACACATTTCATAGATTTAAACAGAAAAAAAATACTCCTACTCTTACTGACATCTCCGAGGACAGTGTGAGGCAGATATTTCACAGTCCAAAAAGGCAGTGTAAGACTCAACAATTATCTGGTGGCAATGTAGAAAACTAATATGAGACTATAAAATGTTTCTGCAATAAATTGAAAATTTAAAAATAAGGCAGGGACAAATATATCCATGAAAATTTAACAGAATTATTATTAGCATTAAGAGCTGTCAGCTTAATGTAATTGCTGTTAGTTTTACCAAACGAATACAGTATCCCTATAGGAGTTACTGTAAACAACACCACTAGAATCTCTGGGCAACAATGAATTAATTATGAAAGTCATTCTTCCCCCCCCAAAAAACCCCCAGAATTTTCCTTGTCAGTTTCATTAGAGAGGTTATTAGTCTGGTAGCTTTATCATCTCTAATAGACAGAAAAGGGCAGACATATTAAGATAGTGCTTTGACATCAGCTGTTCCCTCACAGTCCACAGGGTCATATAGTACATCCTTTCTAATAATCTGAAAGAACAAAGTGTTTGAGTTGTTAATCTTGCCACCATTCTCTCTGATTTTTCTTTTTGCCAGAGCACGAATGATGCTGGTGTTCCTGTTGCTGGCACCGACAGCAACTTGTTTATCAATCAACCACAGTAAGCTGCCTCAGTGGTTCAGAAGAAACCATTTTGACCTCACCTTGCTGAGCACCTATCATACCAAAAGAGCGTGATAGAGCTGCCATTGTCAAGTGCCATCCAGTCAGAGAGGTCCTTGGCCCTGGTTACTGCTTTTGTTTTTCAGTCAGCCCCAAGGAAAGCTGCAGGTGGTGTGGTGCCCCTCTCTGGGTCTCCATCCCCATGAGACACTCTATCCATCCCCATTGCCAGCAGTGCATGTCCTGGGCCACAGCCTGAAATCTGATCTAGGTGTTTGTGGCCCTTTCCCATTTCAGATGTATCTATCTCAGTCAACATCACAGAGTTCAAAGTGCTTTTTTTTCTGCCTAAAGTCATAATTATCAGGGACATGTCAAAGATGAGTAGCACTCAATGGCTGTCACCGTATCTGTTCTGACCAAATTATACAGGCCACAACAGCCTCAAATCAAGCAAACTGAAACATCCCTTTCTAAAATGTTGATTACGAAGAAAATTTAGCTACCTAAGTGCCAGATTAAAGGCACTTTCATAGAGATTAGATTTTACTCAATTTGTCATTTATACTCAAGAAGATTTCTCTTTGGTATTTAGATCAAGCCTTCACTTCTGAGTAAAAGGAATTTTTTAGAACATCTGACAGAACTCTCATCTCATTCTTATCAAAGAAAATGCAGAAAAGTTAAATCTGACTTAAACTTTATAATTCATTATGAATAATTTGACTTTGATTGCTCCTTCTTTACTAATTATGTTTTTTTATTAGTTAATGCCCTAGATACTTGTTTCAATCATGTTTGCCATCCATGCCTGTCATACCCATATCATAGTAGTGCATAACATATCTAACACATACACATGCTTGAAGGAACAGTGTGTAATATGTTTTAAAGAAATCTCTGTGTCTTTGGATATCACTATGGGTCTGGCTGAGATGGAGTTAACTTTCTTCACAGCAACCTAGTATGATGCTGGATTTTGATTTGTGACTAAAACAGTGTTGATAACAGAAACGTTTTAGTTATTGATGAGAAGTTCTTAAACAGCATTAAGGCCTTTCCTGCTTCTCACACTGTCCCATCAACAATAAAGCTAGGGGTGCACAAGTTGGCAGGGGACACAGCTGAATAGCTGACCCTGACTGACTAAAGGGATATCCCATACTGTATGACATCATGCTCATCAATAAATTTGGGGAAAATAGGAAGAACAGAGGTTGTTGTGAGTTGTCTTCCCAAGTAGAGCATGATGGAGCCCTGTTTTTCTGGAAATGGTTGTCTGGCAATGGTAAGTAGTGAATTAATTCCTTATTTTGCTTTATTTGCATGTGCAGCTTTTGCTTTTAAACTGTCCTTATCTCGGGCCACGAGCTTTCTCACTTTTACCCTTCTGATTCTCTCCTTTATTCCACTGGGGTGGAATGAGCGCTGTCTAGTGTTGAGCTGCTGACCAGGGTTAAACCATGATACACTATGGCATGAAAATCTTCATTAAAATGTATTTGGGTTTTGTATTGATTTGAGGCAGGACTACAAAAAATATTTTTTCATGTATTCAGGTGCATTTACATGCATTACAGGGCTCACAAGACACAAGACATTGGATATTTTTTTCTGATAAGACAGTCCTGTGGGACATAAGGCTCATAAAGCAGAGGGATGAAATTTATCTGAGCTAATTTCTTCCTTGGAATCATATTGTTTTAGAGATCTAGTTTTAGAAAGGAGCCAGAGGACCCTCACCCCAGATTCTCAATATTTAACTTTTTTTAACGATGCCTGGCCAGAGTCCCCCAACAGCAACACACAATGAGCAGTCAACAAGTGTTACAAACAATTCTTAAGCACAAATGTTTGTGTCAGCCGTAAAACCTTTAAAGAATAGTGATAATTGTGGCAAATAATGTATTAGAGAATATTCCTGAGAGGTGCCCAGTGTCCTTGTAACATTTTTGCACGTAAATGTTCTGCAAGGACAGACTTACATTCAACTGAACAGGGGTCCTGGTGGTCTTATTCAGTATTTGCCTATTATGCTATCTTGTTGATTGGACCTTGTCTGAAGTATGTTTATTCCTAACAATGTAATACTACAAAACTGACTAAAATAATTTAATTTTAACTTATTTTCTTCAAGTATGTCTTAAACTCAAGACTTTTTTTCTTTTTAAACAGAAGAAGTTGAAATCACTTGGCTGTTAAAATTTCATTGTTAAAATCACTTCAATTTCATTATGGAGAAGAAAAGGTTGAAATAAGTGGTTATTCCCTTAGAGGACTAATTTTCATTTATAAGTGAGATGAAAATCTTTATGAATAGTTCTGTAATTCTGTACATTAAAAAAATGCTTGTTTTAGGAGAAGGACAAACAGTGTCGATGAAAAATGGAAAATAAATAAACAAGATGTTTAATCAATGCTCTGAGCATGACAAAGCTGATGATACCAAACTGGGAGGTGCTGTTGACTCTCCCAAGGGACAAGATTCCTTGTAGAGGGATCTAGATACATTGGACAATGGTTAATGGGATGAAATTTATGAATCCAAATGTTGATTCTGCACCTAGGACAGAGTAATGTAGGGCGTATATACAATCTGGGAGAGGAGTGGCTTGAGAAAGACCTGCAAAATGGGATCTGTAGGTGATGGTCAATAGCAGGCTCAATAGGAGTTAATAGTGGGCCCTGGCAGGCAAGAGGGCAAGGTGCATCCTGAGGGGCATCAAACACAGTATCACTAGCTGGTCAAAAGAAATGATTATCCCATATTTAGCAATATGGGTGCAGCCTCACTTTGAGTACAATTCTGGTCCCCACAAATTTAAGAAGGATGTGAAGGTATTTTAATGCATTCAGAGGAGGGCAACAAAGCTGGTGAAAGGCCTGGAAGGTATGCACTGTGAGGAGTGGACAAGGACTTTGGGTTTGTCTAGTCTGGAGAAAAAGAGGCTGAGAGATGTCCTAATCGCACGCTACAACTTCCTGAGGAAGGGAAGTGGAGAGGGAGGTGCTGATCTCTTCTCCCTGGTATCTAGTGACAGGACAAGTGGTGACGATTCAGAGCTGAGTCAGAGGAGGATCAAACTGGACATTAGGAAGCATTTCTTTACTGAGAGGATGGTCATACCCTGGAATAGTCTTTCTAGAGAGTGTTTAAGAGGCATTTGGACAATGCCATTAATAACATGGTTTAGCTTTTGGTCAGCCTTGAAATTGGTCAAGGAGTTGAACAAGATGATTGTTGCAGGTCCCTTCCAACTGAAATAATATTCCATTCTGTTCTATTCTACTCTAACATATGGTACCTAAAGAATCAGAATTGGTACTACCATACGTGCTTCTGTAACCGACAAAATACACACACTATACCCAGAAGTATTTTGTTCTTTTTTTCTGGTATTTCAGATTCAGTATTTGATAAGAGTCCTTTTGGAGTTAAAATAAGTTTTGCATAATTATTATTTGCATTTTTTTTTAATTCTCATGCTGAGTTTCAGTACTCAAAACCTGAGATGCATTTATTATTGAATATTTCGTGGGTGTTAAATTCTCTGGATATGCAAATAATCTTTTGCAATTTTTCCATTCAAATGATATATAACCAGTTTTAGTTGCAGGAAAGTTTGATATGTTTAGTTTAATTAGCCTTCAAATTTAAAATGGATTATTATGAGATATAAAATGTTAATGGTTAGGTTCATTAGGTTGAAATTTGAAATACAGTATGTTTCTAGACCCAGAGGCATAACCAGAGAGACTGAGCTTTATCACTGACTTCCCAAAAACATTACGATTGATCTTTTGATGTGAAACCAGAGGGAACATCTTATCTAGGTCACTTGAAAGATATAAATGGTCAGTGTACAGAAGACTTCCTCTCACTGTAGATGACGGGGAAGTAGCGCTCTTTTGATATATCCTTTCTCACCAGCATAACTGCATCAGACACATATCTATGAGGTACCCATAGAAACTAAAATGACCCCCTTCTTTACAAGTGTCTTCGATGACACTGGTTGCAGGAAATCTGGTCAACTCTCTCCTTCCCTAGCAATGGCACCCCACATCATGCTCTTTTCTGTTCACTGACATCAGGACATAATTCTGCAATCTACAAAAATTTCCTTTTGACACAACTCGCTTGTCTTGTTATGCTGCAGCAAACTAAATTTTGGGGTGTTTTGAGGTAGAGGTTATGCTTTAAATGTTAGCATGAGCAGAGCAACAGAAGCGTTACAGTAAAGCCTTAGTTTGCCTATGAGGAACTTGGACATTTCTCAATCAATCCTCAGGTATAATAAAATTTAAATATTTTACAAGTCTCCTCAGATCATTTGGAAAATACATTCAATTATTTTTTAAGTATCTGAAAGAAGTATGTGATTAATAGCTGGCCATTATTTTCTTCAGCTATAAGATTTACCTTCAAGAGCCCTTAATCCTAATTAATTGTTAGTTGGAATACAGATGCTTATTAGATGCCAAGTATTAGATCTATTCCACTTTTTTTCCTTTTTGCAGTGTAGAATAATATGCTATAAGTGGCAAAGAGAGAGTGCAAACCTCTGTCAGACGAGTTTGTTTAAAACCCTGGGCCAAGAGATTAGCAGGAAAATGTGAAAACGCATGGTTTTGGAAGGCAGCTTGGATCACTCTGGAGACAATGGAAGGGCAAGCACTGTAGAAAGACTGATGTCATGGGGAAATGTGAGTTAGGACATGGTGGCTAGTCATTGATGCAGGGGGTTGATGTGGCTTCTCAATTATGTATAGTTCAATAATGGTTATGCTGATAATTGGTTGAAAGGAGGAACCTGAGCCGCATTGGTAGGATGGAGTTAAAGGATAACTAAAGCATTGAGGAAGAAGATATGTGAGATAGGAGGGGGCCATACTTATTTTACTAGTCTTGATTAAGTTGCATGGCAGCAAAAATAATTGGGAGATACAGGTGTTTAGCATTCATCTGTGGCAGAGATAACCTTTACATGAATGAAATAAACACATACATGCTCTTTCTGCTAGAAACCAACCAGAAGTGCAACACACTACGGCTGTCAGTAGGGAACCCCACACTCTGCATCCTCTCTTCCCCTTCCCTGTTGCTGATATCTAAGTCCTTATCCACCCAAAGGAACAGAAGATCAGCAGATGGTATTCGTTGACATTTAGCTGCTGAGGCACTTCAAACTTTTTCCAGGGCACATTGTAACTGTACGTCAATTTGATGCATTTTGGTGACATCTGAATGTTGGATGCCCAGAGTGATGTTTACATACCCAGATTTTCCTGCCAACCTAATGATTTATTTCTAGGTAAACCCAGGTCTTAGTGGTTGTGTCTATACCATGGAAGCTGTGAGCACTCCCAGCCCCTGGGCCCAGGTGCGAGTGCTGGCCAGATGCCAAGGTTATGGCAGGACAAGATCAATCTAGCTCCACTCCTTCTCAGCCCACACCTCACTTATCTTGAGGAGGAAACTTGGGCCATGAACGCCTCCTGTCAGATCCGTTCTCCAGACAATCAAAACACCAGAACCACAGGGCAGTCTGTGTAAGATTAGCCACTGAAAACTGCAGTTTACTAACACCTCTTCGGTATGCTATGAAATTAATGTGGTACTTCCCAGGAACGTGTCCATGCCATAGAAACCACCCCTGCTATGACAAACTCTTCTGACAGGTAGTTATGTAGCTAGAAGCTGTGGCATGATAAGCAGGGGTTCAGGATATGTACTCCTCTCTCCTTCCAACTATGCAAGTGGGATTCTGCTACAGATGTTCTGCGAATTGTGTACCTCACATTTCTGGAAGCTTCACAGAATACTGAATACAGATAACAAAATGAAGGCAACTAGCACGAAGAAGGAGCTGAAGCTGAAGATTTCAATTTTTCTCTGTCTTTCATGTTTCTTTTTATTTAAGCCAAATAAGTCAACTCTGACTATTGCGTGAAATTAACGCCATCCAGAACTAATGCTCAATCTCAATGATAGCTTGAAACAATAGCTTTGAGCACTGAATATCTATTCAATGGATGCTGGGCCAGAAGTCAGGGACCATCACAGCTGGCAATACTATCAGTATGTGCCACAGTTTCTAAGACCTAGAGACTCAAGTGCAAAAGATGCAAGACCCAAAGTCCTAGACACAAAAGATCACAAAAAAGGGCATTTCTAGGTATTGTGGTAGTTGTGAAAAGCTTGAAGATGTGAAATAAGGGTTTCGTAAATACTTTAAGCTAGAAAGTGAAGGAACATTGTTGGTTTTTTGGCAGAGAATAAGGAAAGGAATTGCAAAAACTCAGATTGGCAACCTGGTCACACTGTAAACTGTTTCACTGTCACTTGCAGTAATTTTGAGAAGTGAAAACAGCCTTTAAATCCCCATGACAGGACTTTGACACATGTGTAATTTCATTTTCCTGCTTGAGGATTCAACATTCAAAGTATGCAATGCGATGCCTTAATTCCCATCCTGAAAGTAATGAGGCTACAAGGAATATTATACCAGCTGACCTAAATTCTCCTCTTTGCCTGTTTTGTAGTCATCTCTTGATGACTGCTCCTCCCAGAATGGTTTTTTCCATCTGGAAGCTGTTCAAGTAACTCCTATCTTCTTTGAATTTCATTGCTCAATGCTCGACGTTGCTGCATTTCAGCAGAGGTCAGTGCTGAAAGGAGGAGACTTACTTCAAATGTCTTCTTAGCTATGACAATTTATTAATCATTGTGGATGATTAATCATATGAGGTTTGTCTTTACACAATCCTTTTGATTCCTACTGAAGCTATGATTCACAACAATTCTAAATATACTTCTGCAGAGTTCTAACTTAGGCCTTTGTTCCCTTTTCTGTATTTGTACAGTTAATTGTTCTTTCCTGAGTTCATAGTTTGATATTTGCCCTTATTAAACAGTACCTTTTCTTTTTTATCACCTTTCCCTGTATATCAGGTTCCCATTGAACACTAATCCTGTTTTCCAATGTACTCTATCAACTTACTTGTGTCTTCAAATGTAATCAGAACATTTTCTATTTGATCATCTGGATCATTAAAGAAAATATCTGATAGTACCACTCCCTTAGGAGTTTTGTTCAAACTAGAAGAAATTGACTGCTGTATAGACACCACAAGATTTTCTAACTGAAGATAAAATTTCATCCTTTAAGGATGAACCTGAGCTGACCCTCCATCCTCATCTGTGCTCTATGTTTGTCCTGTCTAGCCTTCCTTTCCACAAGCTGATGATTATTGCTGTTGCACTACCAAAAAAAAAACCCCCAAACCAGCAACACCTTGTAAAGTTATGTCAGTTAAAAAAGCCTGTTTCTACTACTAGTCATTCTTTTAGCCCATATGGTGAATAGAGACCATACAGCCTTGAAACTGAGCCCCAGTGATCATGTTTTCCTTTCTGATCTTCCTCATGCAAAGTGTTTTGCAGTATTTTTTAACAATAAAAATTAGGGTGCCTATTCAAAAATACAGTTTAAAAATTATATTTCAATTAATCTTTTATATCATTTTTACTTATAATGCCTTTTTTAATACAATTAAAAGACATTATTCACCCCGAGACTTTCCCTATTCACTGCAAACTATGGACAGCAAATGGGATAAAGATATGGAAAGAAGAGGAATATACTCTTGTTTCAGGAGTCAGGGCTAAGATGTAGAAAGAATTGCATCCTTTCTCTCTTGACATCATTGAGTTTATCTCTGAAGTCAAGCACGGTTATAACCATGTACACACAAAATATTAGTCTAAAAGATGATGTTTTCTATCTTCTGAATGCTTGGTGAACAAGAGTACTAATGTTTTTAAAGGGACATCACTTTTGTTATTTTAATTTTTGGTTTTTACTGTGTGTTATTATTGAAAGCAGTATGATTTCTCAAAAGTGTTAGATTTCTTCCTGCCTTTGTGGAACCCCAGAGTTCGTAACTTTTCCTTATTCTGTATTTTTAAAAATATATTTTTGCTCTAGTTAAAGAATGTTTGTGTTTATAAAATATTTAGAATTATATGTTGAAGAATTATTTCACAAACTCAAAGTAAAAATTATAAGCACTCCTATTCTCCACGTGACTCTGTCTTGACTGTAAGAAAAGAATAAGATCATTTTCAATCTCTAATAATATTTGAAAAGTGTACTCTACTGTGTTAAGATATGCCATGGGAGCTGACAGTCTACATCCCAAGTCAACGTTAATGTCTTATGATATCCATGAACAACTGTGTCAAGACTGACTGCATGTATGTATTTATTTATTTATTTTTCAAGTACTTCCAGATGGAGAAGAGTATTTCTGTATATTTGGTGCTACTGATTATAGGCTTTATAATATTGTCTATTTTGGATGTCGCAAAACACAAAGCTCTAATTTTGGTACTCAGAAATGAAAGTTTGTTGTTTTAATATAAATATTATTACTAAAACAAATAAATTAAGAAAATTAGTTCTAAAGAATATAATATTTTATATGAAAGTCCCTCTTTATCAGGGAGTGCATGGATAGGATTAGGTGAAATGGTTTTACACTGAAAGAGGGCAGATTTAGATTGGACATTAGGAAGAAATTTCTTACTGTAATGGTGGTGAGGCACTGCAACATGTTGCCCAGAGAAGTCGTGGATGTCCCATCCTTGGGAGGTGTTCAAAACCAGGTTGCATGAAGATAGTGGAAGTTGTCCCGCCCATGGCAGGGGAATTGGAACTATAGGCTCTTTAAGGTCCCTTTCAACCCTAACCATCCTGTGACTCTATGATACAACGGAATGATATCTCTGGCTTGTGTAAATGTTCAATGTACAGATTCAACTTAATGTTCATGCTGAATGTGAGAAAAACATTTCTTTATATACATGATGACACGAAAATGAATACCTTTAGTTACCAATATTTAATTACTGTATTCGGATATTTTTAAGGTCAATATGATTCAAAACAGAAAACTATGTCGCATTGTACTGGCTTGATAAGAGTTGTGACAGAATAGATTAGTTGCTCTTTAGTAATTTCAAAAAGGTGTTAGGAAGTCGCCTTGGAGACTGGAGATAAGATGTACACATCTTAGTAAAACCGCCTTCTCAGCATTCATCATTATGGTTATACATTGGCCACTCAAAGTGCTGTTTAGATCTACTGCTTCTGCAATTCCTGCAGCATTTCTTGTTATTATGAGACACCCTGACAAGCTTATTTTTCCTGACAGCTTCAAGAATAAATTATTTACCACAGTAGAAAATATTCCAGTGCAAAACTGCATTTCTGCTTAACTTGCCTTCCTGAGTCAGACCAGTTCTGCAATATATAAGGACCCACTTGTCATTAATGTAAAAACCTGTTTCCAGCAAACTGATTATATGAATCACAGCTACTTCTACCGGCCCTTATGTAGTTATGGTGATTCAAAGGCTGCAAGAGAATTTCAAGCCACTTGTGTACTCTTGAATGTTGCAAAGTATCAACATATGACAACGGAAACTGCTGCTGCCTCATCACCAGCTGTAGGAGTCTGGTGCTATGCTTAGCCTCCCATGAGTGCTTTACCAGGTAAGGCTGTGCCTGCTCTGTGCACACGTCTCTCCCTGTTCAGCAGACACTGCCTCCAAATGCCCCTCAATGTGGTTTGCTGCTCAGCTGAACTCAGAATGTTCAGTGTCCTAATAATGGCTTCAAATCATGTCCTGTATCAAGACTTGGAGACAAACAACGACAAGTAACGTTGGGGGTGGAGGTGTGAGGAGGTGTCTTTCTAACCGCTAATGTACCAAAGTATTTACCTGTTTACAGTTTTGTTTTGGCAGTTACAGTGGGTTTGTGACATTCCTTTATATTTTCCTTTATACCCATGTTTTTTTCCAGATAATTTTTCTTGTTGGGATAGTTAAGCAAACACACATGTTCACTGCAGTGCAGAAAGGAGTAATTTCTCAGGGACAGTTTTACACAAAAAATCCCCTTCCCTAGTTCTGCCCATGAACAAAATACCATGCTCTTGAAACTTGGTGCAGCTGCACGAGCATCAGACAAACCTTGTTCTCCTGCTGTGTTTTCAGACCAAGTGTGTTGGCCTCAACGTCCTTCAATACTTTTAAGACAGTGTCACAGATGTATTTGAAAAAAGGAGTGTCCAAAGAACTGCAAAGCATAGCAAGGGAATGCACAGAAGGTGGAAGACGTCAAAATAAAAGCTGTTGCTGCAGCCCCAGTGCTGGAGTTCTCAGTGATGTCCATAATCCATGCATACAATACTTTCCCATCCTTCAGAACCTTGTCTCGACCAGTGCAGCAGGGTGTTGCACAGTGCACTCACAGGTACACCAAACTGACACTGAGTTCTGACATTTCCTTAATTTGAGTGTCCAATCTTACCTGCACAAGATGTCAATATATAAAAACCATCATTACAGTATCACAGTATCACAAGGTTGGAAAAGACCTCTGAGATCATTGCTGTAGTTCCCTAGGTTAAAACAACTGGGGAGAAAAAAGATCCATCACGCAATATCACACTGACTCCCTATGGACACTTCCACAAGTTTGAGCTGGTTCAAAGTGAGCAAGATGTGGCCAAAAATCTTACTTAGATGTGTGCTTGCAAACATATAGAGATTTCTGCACTGCAAAATGTCAGTTTGATTCAGTTGCATGCACTACTTCACTAAAATAGTCCCCAACAGTAGAGTATAACCTTAGACTTCCTCCTGCCCTGATGCAAACAGGCTGTCAGCAGCTTCAGCAGGGACTTTCTGTACATGTAAAATTCTCAAGCTGGACTTCAGGAAAAAATAAAAGCACAATTTCCCCCTGCCTTCTCATTTTTTCCTCTTGGTAGCCGTGCCAACAGTGCTCCTACAACAAAGCTCAGGCCATTGCTGACTCTTTGTCTGAATGTCTGTCACCCCACAGTCCCTCTCCCAACATTGCCATTGGGGTCTACTGAGAGTCCTTCAGGCGGTAGTGCTCTGGCACCAGGGCAGTCGTTGGGATTCTCACGGAGTCCAGATGCCTCGTCAGCTTAGAGTTCAGTTATGTTTGGGCTTTCAAACTTGTGCAAGGTTTTCTTCTGTGTGAGAAAAGATGGTTGCAGTTGTCCATTTCCCTGCATGGAGGATTCTTTCAAGAAAGGCTCAATCCATGTACTTACACAGTTAAGTATAACTCTGTTATCTGTATCAGGGGATTATAATGTATATCTACATTTATTGTCTAAGCAGATACTTCCGTCTCCTCCTTGCTGCATGCAAAAGAATAGGGGGAAAAGCCTTTGTATTCCTTTTACATTGCCTAACACGTTCCAACACTGACAGGTTTCCAGAAATACTAAAATATTATCTCACTCCTATTTATTGCTAATAGGGTATTTGTACTATTTCAGTGAGTGTTACTATTGTCAAGGCCTAGCATTTATTGTCTAATACTAATGGATTTTTTTTGTGTGCAAGAAATTCAGCATTCTTTCCCATACTTCGTCTTCTGAGATACACAGGAATGTGTATTTCTGCAAGTAAACAAACATCAAAGAGCTAAATATTCAGTTGCAGTTAGTCATTTCAAGGTCTGAAAGGAAAAATCAGAAGATAATTATGGGTTACAAGAAGAGAGCAAAAAATTGTGATTCCCTGTAATGTAGTTATTAAACAGAAAAACATATTAATTTGAAGTATATCATTAGGAGGGTCAGTGTGCACTAGACTTTCTTCTTTACATATGTTAGAATATCCCATCTTGAAAAAGGAAGGTACTGCAAGTGTTGTACCTGTTCATCATCAGGGTAAAGAGAAGAAATGTGAATATATCAGATTTTGAGCAAATGTAAATGAACAGTGACTAAATCATTTACATTAGCTGAGAGAGAAGTTCAGTTTTGCTTGCTGTCATAATTCCAAAGGTTTCAATGAGTTTATGATAATTCTGACCTGAAAAGATTCTGTTTCATTGTTTTAACAGCAGAGTGCTCAGCTGAGTTTCCTCTTAATACTGTATACCTTCTATGGTTAAAATATGACGCAGCAAATCTCATTTGCCTCTTTGGCCTACTTCTCACTTTCTGTTTTCTCTTTTTTAAGTTCTTTTTGGACAAGAAAAAGGAAGGAAAAGATCTGGTGGAGATGGTGCCAGATGGCCAGAGATGAGTGAGGCTGAGAGTGCCAGGGCCTTCCAAGGCATCCTGGGATCCCTATGACGGGTTAAGGAGTTCCCTCAGAAAAATAAGTGAAAGAAAACACGTATGTACGGGCAATATAACCATTCCTTCTTAAGTGCTCTCGTGGGAGGGAATCATCTGGTCTACTGTCATCTACTCAGTAAATGTTTACTGTCATCTACTCAATAAATGTTTAACTAATTTTATTTTTTTTTCCCTGAAATGGAACCCATTAAAGTTAAGGAATGATCAAATATCCAGGTCACATTCTTTACATCTGAGACCAGGGAATGTATACATCTAACATAAAACACGGTTCTACTCATAGGATGTTGCTGCATGCTACTAATTCAAATCATAGAATGAGAGCTGGGTAAACAAAGACGTAAACAGCTTGAAAAAAAGGTAACAGCAACTGTGGCTGCACTTTAATTTTAAAGTTTTTGTTGTTTTCTATTTATGTAATTGGGGTTTATGTTTTCAGGCTCCATAATCTGCCACTGCCTTGGGTTCTCCTTTCTGCTTGACTTTTATGTTTCCCATTGGCCTTGCCCTTTGTTCTTTTCAGAGGGTCGGCCTAAAGCGATGCACAACCGATTCCTCCTGAATTTCTCTCTACCAATGCAGGATGTTCCTACAATGGGTCGGGCAGCATTAATTTTGGAATAGTCTGGGATGTTCCACGTGCTCATTAAGGCAGAGGGTCTCACCCCACCAGTAGCACCAGGTTAAGGATGGCACGCGCACACACAGCAGAACGGACGCTCAGTGTATGTGCATGGTCTTCACACATATGTGAGATTCACGAGTAAAATGTAGCATTCAAGTCACTGTGTTTTTAAGATTTGTGGTTTATACTGAAAACATGTCTTCTACTTCTGCATTAAGCCATTTTAATAAGCCTCCCTTGTCCAAAACCCTTTGTAGCATTGAGTTTAATTCAACCTCTGTTTAAAAAAGAAGAACACAAGAGAATTTTCCAGACATTTGTAGCAAAAATGGGTAATATTAATATCTCACACTAAAACAACATAATCATTTCAATGGGGACCCTCATTTAGAGGCATAATTTGCAAGTCACGTGGGAAGGTTTGATGTCCTCGTGTGAAGAAGGGTAAGACTGTTAATTTCAAGCAGAGACAATCACATAATTAATTTACCCAGCAGGAAAACATAGTTCACTGAGCAAGTGTGCTCAGAACTGTTAGAGCCAAGGAATGACCTCTCACATCTGATTTTACACTGGCTAATGGCACAGCTCTCAACAAATACAACTTTATTCAGAAAATATAAAGATAAAGCACTTTTAATACATTTAAGAACAGCTTCTGTCTTTCTCCCTCAAAAAAACCTTTATCTGACACAACATGGGCTTGGAAATGTCCAGAGAGGGACATTTCCTCTCCTGAAAAATTTGTTTTGGTTTTTTTTTGGTTTTTTTTGGTTTTTTTGGCAGACCCTCCTGCTTCTCCAGGAGTTATGTTGAGGAAAGATGATTATATTTTTTCCTCTTCATTTCTTCATGAATCATGTCACATGTGCTGTTCCCTGGGTACTAAATTCTTGCAGATAATTATCTGATCCCATCTTATTTTGTCCCAAAATGTCCCCATTTATTAGGTGCACTGATCTTCTTGACAGGAGCACTGAATAAGAATAGAGCTGCTTCCTGCCACCACAGTGCCCATTAGTCTCTCAAAATCTTGACATAACAGGACACTGCTTGTCCTGATCTTTGTCATCCATGTTCTATTTCCAGAACCATTTACAAAGATCAGCTAGGAGGCTATAGTTGTGACAGCTGATTACCTCAAGTTTCCACAATAATCAGGTAAAAACCAATGCAACAGACAGTGGATGTAGAGAAACCACGTATTAGTAGATTAAATAGTGCCAGGGGATATTCCCAGTCACTAAAACTTGAAAATCGTTCTCTTAGACAATCCCCATGTGTGGTTGGGAAGTTAGCATAAGCCAAAGAACATTTCCAGTAGGCAACAGGATGTTGCCATCCTCTTTTAGAGAGTGAGAGAGTTCAATAATAAAGATGTGGGCCACCCTTTGCCAGTTGTTTCCACTGTCATGCATTTAATCTGCTGCTATAGAGGTAATCTGGAAATCCGTACATCAGCACGGTCTGTTTGCCTTTTGATTTAACAGACAGTTGTAAGAACTCGGGAAAGGTTTTCTCCAAGTCCTACTCTGACAGACAAAGACATAACCTTTCAGTCTTCTCACTACAAGCACCTCCCCATGCTTTCTTGCCTGCTGACCACCACAAGCCTGACTCGTAAGTGCAGGAACTCTTTTGCTCTATTCGAGGGCATGAAACTTGGGTTTGAGTCGAAACGTTCATCTAACCCATTCTGCTCAAATGCAAGACTGAGCTGGGGCCAGGTCAAGTTGGACCAAATCAGGAAGGAGAAAATTCATGTAGAGCAAGCCCAAGCTGTCAGTCACACGGTCTCATGAAAAAGAAGTGATCAGAAGGATCAGGCACCAGAAGCACTGCAAGCTACAGCACGCCTAAGTGTCTAGGTACTACCCAAGCACAGCAGCTCCAAAAATGATCAATTCTGCAGCCTTCAGTAGAGGTCCAAATGTCAAAAAGTTGTACCATTGATAAATCTGCCTACCATTTTAAGCCTTTACTTCTAACTCACAGCAGTTAACCTTACACTGCCACCCCCTATATATGCATATGCACATTCAAGTACAAGAGGAAAGCTATGAAAGATGTAGGCAAATTTCTTTGGAAGATCCATGCCTCTGTCCTTGGGACAAGAGCCAACCTTTTCATTTTTTGTCTTCTATAGGTGTTAATTCACAGAGTTTGATAAAAGCTAACAGGAACATAAGTAGAGACCTCTGCTCTCTTCATCAACTTTGTGCTTTTAAGGTTTTCATCTATAGGAGAGTACCACATACATAGAAACAACCACAGAAATGGAAAAAGAGCAAAAATATATCCTTTTAACTTTGTTTTGGTTAAAAAATGTTGTATGAGCCCATCAATGGCCATTAGCCTTCGCGTTGTGATTTCATTTTTGAGATGTCTTGACAGTGCTTCTTCCACAGGTATTACAGACTATATCAGATGACTGGTAAGATGACGCTTCAGTGAGATGTAATATCCACATAAAAATGACAGATTGAATGACAAGTTGGTATGAGTAGCTTGGGATATAGTGAAATGAAATCTCTTCAGAAGACAGATTGCACAGAGCAGTTCTGCTGAAAGCTGCCTATGCCATGGAATGACCTCACACATCTGATTCCCCACCAGTGAAGGCAGATGGGTCCGTGTGGTGTGCTATAGACACTAGGTTTCTTCCCTTGCGTGACTAAATACAAGGCTTGAAGCAATGACTGAAGCAGATAACTGTAGAACACTGCCTCTCTTATCTGCAAACAGTCTACAGAGGATCTCATGAAAAAGAAGTGATCAGAAGGAAACAGAAATGTATGAACAAAGATTATGATGTAGACATCTTTTGTAAAGTGCTTTCAGATAAGCAGACAAAAGCATCATGTGAAAGCTAAGCATAGTGATATTAGTATTACTATTTGGCAAACTAATGGATTACAAGGTTTTGAATGAGGAAATTTAGATTAAAATTCCTAAAAGGCAAAAAGCTTCTCAAGAGACAGGTACAGATTTAACGCTTGCTTGCAGAAGAAGTAGCACTAGACAGTGCTTCAGAACTTTGCTTGAAACATACATTAACATTCAGCATTGCATTAACTTGATTGCTTTTCACATTTTCTCTTCTCATTTTAAAATCGTCTTTGAAAGTAAGTGACATCGCAGCTATACCAGCTGGAGAATGGCACAAACAAAATGTACTGGAACAGAAGTGACAGACTGCAGGGCAGCTTGAATTAATAAATGAATTGCCTTGCCAGATGCAAAGCAGTTGGGTATTGACCCTCCAAAGAAGAGGAGTTTTCCCGTGAGTAATATAGTACTAATTAATGCAGTGCATACATATTTGAGAAAGTACATAGCAGGGGGCTGTCTGGAAGAAGGGAAATTGTTGGGGTATTATTTCTTTGTTTACTGCTTCTTTCTTCCTCCTTTGCTGTGCACTTTTCAGTCCGAAATTGGAAAGAATATTATTGTCTGAGAGTTGCATGTCCACCTTGATGGCAGCTGGGAGGCAGGGATGCATTAACCATTACAAAGTGCAAACACTCAGATTTGGCTTCAAGCCTACTGTGTATTGGCAGATGAATCTTGAAGATCTTTCAGACTGGAAAATCTGAGGTCTACAACATGCAAGCATTGGGATAACAATTTGTGGACATTCCCTATAGTCTGCCTATTTTTTCTATTCACCATTTGTTTTAAAAATATTTCACAAAGCTGACTAAACTCTCCTTCTAGTTCCGTGGGCCTTTTAAGCTCTGTGTGGGTATTTAATTTTCCCACAGATGGTGCATATACCAAAATTTTAACCTTGGCTTGTTGTGCATACTTAGCCTTTTGGCAAGATTGTATTTGTCTTGGGCTTCCTCTGAAGTCCTACGTCCACACCACTCAAATATGTTAGTTGGCTTAGCAATACTCCTTTCTGCTTCTCTGTCTTCAGGTTGGGCTGGTTTGGAGCTTACCTGTTCTGGGAGACACAACAGAGGAGGCAAACTGGTGTAAGCACAGGAGAGAGATTTTCAAAACAAAATATGTTTTGTAAATAAGAAGCAGGTATAACAGTAATAATAATCTGCAAATCGATCTCGGTCTACTTTTTCACAGCTAAAATGTTCTTTATGGTTTGATCAGCCCTCTTCCATGATTCCCAACACTCTCGCTCTGAGGTTTCTCAGAGCTTACCTAAGGCTTACAAGATTTTTTTTCATTTTGTCCCATCTATAGTCACATAGTCACCTTGCTTTGTCTGCCAAAATAATTCACCCACAGCTTCATAGCATGCAAACAAAAAAAAAAACCAAAAACCTGCTTTTATTTCAACGCAAAGACATTTATTTCTTTGGAGGGAGGAGTACTTTCTTTGGTTTCTCATCTCATACCTGTATTAGATGACATGGTAAAGCTGTCAGGAGAAACAGGAGAAACACCTGTTTTAGAACCAGATCAAAAGAGCAAACAGTGTGTTTTGCTTCTACCAGAGACAACAAGAGATATGCACTTTCGTGAGGCCCAGTAGTGATTTATTTCAAATTCTAGATTTGAGTTACATATGAATCTTATAATCACAATTTGATAAAAGGTCCTTTTAAAAAAAAAAAAAGACAGAGTCAATCAACCAACCAGCAAACCAAGGACACCAAAATCAACAAAACTTTTCCCCCTTCAAGTAAAACTAACGTAGATAGGCCTTCAAAACATTATTTACTAATTGTATATCAAGGTAAGTTAAAGAGTCGATTCTGTGGCCTCTTCTCACACAAGACATATTGTTTGGGCAGTGTGACCCAAGTTAGCATCACAGTTTAAGAGACTGGATTCATCTTCAGTCATCCGCAGCGTACGCATCCACGTATAAACTATTAGGTTACCCATAGAGCAATTTACTTGATCTGTTGCAGACAGATATGTATTTGCATGTCATCTGTAAGTGCCTCCATCCCTACTTTGAATACAATGCCTCTAGATGAGTGTCTCAGGAGCCTCACCTCAGATCTTTATGACTGTGTCTTGTAATTTCAAGGTTGTGCAGTTAAAATGATATGGGATGATATATCCTGGTAATTACACTGGGATAATTATCAAGGACACATTTGGTTCCACAACTGCAGCAATGGAATTACATTTCTGCCATAAAACTGGGCTCTGTTAAATGAGATGGTGGTTTTCTACCTTCAAGGTGCTAGCAATTTCCATATCCTGTTTTCTGTGTGCACAAATAAGAAAAGGATTTTATCATCTAGACCACCAAACTCATCTTGGATTTCAGCTGCTGTGCTGTTTTTTTTTTCCAGTTCATGCACCAGCAGCTTTACAAGTTCTTAGACAGCAAATGAGATTACAAAGTGAATCCTTACAAACAATGGCAAGATAGCAGTTACACAGGTGCAATAAGATCAGTTTTCATTTAAAGAGGATGCAAGAGATGACAAGTACATTTTCCAGGATAAGGTGTATCAATTAAGAAAAGCAAGACAAAGTTTACAGAGAGGGCGTATATTATGCACAAGATTCACAGTTTTTCCTGTGATTGTATTTTTTAAGCACAAATATTTACAAGTTATTTCCATATATGTTTAATACTAAAAATAATAGGTTTTTTCTCTAAAAAATACGGAACTATAAATTTTTTTCAGGTTTATTACCAAAAAAATACTGACTTGACATTTGGCAAGCACTCACCTATTACTGAATCTCCCAGGAACGTGTCGAATACCCCATTGGTACCAGAGAATAGCATAAATCTTGCAATTAGAAGAGAATCAACAGCAAATCTGTTAACTTAATACCTAATTTTAGTAGAAAGAAACCAACACCATTTAGAAAAGCTTTTATCCAGTAGGAAAACATACCAGGCATTGAGAACAAATAAACAGTTTAATGCTTGTATGAATTTTTAATAATAATAATAAATATGCAATTGTCTTTCTGAAGAACCACACTGTTGTCATGGAACCTGCTCTTGTGCCCTGTGCCCCAAGTGTGCTGGTTTTAGAATTAATACACACAAAGCACTGCTAAGAAGAACCATTTTTTTAGAAAACTGGCATAGTAATTTCTATGACACAAATTGTTTGACGCGTATTTCCATCACAAACCTTGTGATAAACCTATAGGTCTAATTCTCTGCCAGGCTAGATCTGCTAGGAGAACCTTGTAACCAGTACCAAGTAGTGTAGCACAAGAGGAATCAATTCCTAGAACATCAGTTGATGCTGAGGACCTAACATCCAAACTATATGCAGTTCAAGAGGTCTTTTCTTTGGATTAACTCTAGTTTGGTCATGGTGTCTGAATATGAACAGAAGTATGCTTTGGTATCCTCTTTTCTTTGAGTTTCACCTGAGAAAAAGAGTCTAAGTGCTGTATATAGTTTCTGGACAAGAACCAAGGTATAGTAGGTGGAGAAATAAAAAGACTCATATCCCAACCTCAATTCCAGTTTGAACAGATATACTAATGCTGGTGCACCCACTCAGCAGTGTGCACAAAGGCTAATTTATCTGATCTCCCCAAACTCCTTTCACAGTAAATTGAGTAAGGTAGAAAAGAAAAGTGATCATGAGCTTTATTCCTGGTTTTAGCAGGGTCTCCTCTGTAGGGATCAATGAGCATTTACTGCATGGTAAGCACAGAACAGTACCACTGAGGCACACAGGAGTAACAGGTACTTAAAAACAACCTGGCATTTAGTTGTTTTGCTGGACAGATCTTGGTTGCAGTATCATAGTCTCTAAGAAAGGATTTTTCAAAGCCACATGCTGCATGAGGGAACACAGCCCGTCCCAGTCTCTTTCAGGTTCACAGAAGGCAGTTTACTTCACAGTGTCCCACAGAGCTCTAGGCTGAACTGGCTCCCAGCACAGCTGAGCCCACCTTTGGCTAATCTGTAAGGAATCAGAAAGTTCTTATGCTCAAATATGGCAATGGCAGAAGAGATGAAATTGTCTTACTCTTTTTCCTTGTGCACCTAGAAGATCCCCAGTGATTGATAAAAGACCTAGGGCTACTGCAACACGAGTGATGAAACAGCTATCTGTTGAAACACAAATCTGTCACAATCAATATTCTGTTTCATGACATTTCCCTGATAAAACTGAAAAAAATAATTATATTAATTGATTAGCTAACTTTATTTAGATTGTTTCATTTTAATGTACATTAAAAGGTATTTACATATATTTTTATGTTCTATATTGTGATTTTTATCTTATTGAGACACAGAAATCTTGGTTTTCTGAAATGATATGCTATGAAATTTCCTATTAGTCTAGCAAAAACACAGAATTTCAGCTTTTACTTCAATTTAGAAAGGAAATGTGTTGAAACAGATTCCCCATGAGAACAAAAATTTCTTCTCAATCCTTCTCTAGCCCAAAATTCTCTATTCTTCAAATTATTATACATTTCTTATAATACTTATTGTTGGAGGTGAGAGTTTACAGATCCTGCTGAATCCTTCCTCGTTTCTTTTATTTACCTCTCACCTCTGTTCATTTTTCTGTTCTGTATATGACTTTAGGCTCATCCTGCAGCCTTTGAAGATAACAGTAAGAGATCAGCAGGACCAAAGTGAGGGTCTAAGGCTCACAGTGCTTGAAATGACAACTCATGAACTGATTGATTGATCTTCAAACTATCCTTTGTCTTCAAGGACACACAATTTAGAGACAGCATTCTTCCTATGTGCAGGATCCTGGCCATAGGCATTCTCTAAGTGCTTGGGGCGGGGAAATGTCTCCCTGCATTTGTCTGAAAAGTGACAGTAAAACCCAAGGATATTGTGGCAATGAAGTAATAATAATGGTGAGTTTTAACTAGAGTGCACATTTTGCATACTTTCCCCTCCAAATTCAGTGCACATTTTCAAATTCATTATGTGCTGCCAAGTTCAAGCTTTTAGAGGCTGCCTTTGAGAAATATCTGCTAATGGTGTACTTTATCTCAGTAAAATTTACTTACAGAATTAGTCATCATAAAGCTGTTGTGTTCCTTAATATGTTTAAGTTCCCATGTCCAATGAATTTTAATGCACTGTTTTTACACAATTGACTTAGTTCATTCTCATATTTTGCAATATTGATCAAATTGATTTGACAGTGCCGAAAGATGCTGCATTACGACATCGTTACTTATACCTCCAGCTTACATAAGTTCGCAGTTTAAAATTGGCAATAAGTGATTTGCATCTAAATCAAAATTTTTTCTGGAGTAATGGTTGGCTGTGTTATCCATTTCTACCAGGATCACATGCACCCATCAACACTGGGGTTTTGTTCTCTATATAGTTTACTTCTAAGCAACTAATTTTCTAGGGGCTGAATTATTAGAACAGTACAAAAGTGGGTTTTATGCCTAGACTGAGCCCACACAGATTTCAGATTATGGGTAAGAGAAGAAAAAGCATTTGGAAGGTTCAGTCAGGCATACAGATGCAAAGATGCGTCACGGTCCTTTCACTTGGCTTGCCCTGCAAAACAAGTGTTTCTTAATCTCCCCGTATTAAAATCTTTATCTAACAACCCTCCAGTAAATTAGAAAGCATGGTCTTTGAAGGTGATCGTTCCCTTAATAAAGGAGGCTAAGAAGCCTCCCAGAAGGGAATCGTAAATGTTACTGTAATTATCTCATATAAAAAATGTTACTGCTGCCTATAAATACATTATTATATAAAAAGATGAAAATACCTGCTGGATTTTAACAGATTTGAAGATTAAGTTGTAGGTGACATTTCTGTCATGACACACAGGTATAAAACATTAACTGTGTCAGCAGTTTAATATTCCAAAATCTAAGCCTTAAATAACATTAGAAATGGCATTAAAAATGCAAATACCTACTTCTAATTAGTCTTATGAATACTGGAACCCAAACTATGTTAACTGGTCTGCTGGAGACTGGAAAGTTACAGCAGAAATATGAATCTGGAAATGTGCACTGCATTGCTCAGCAGAGTTGGAAATGATAAGTTATTAAGAGTAATGAGGAACCTGAATGTTAGTATTCAACTGCAACTCTTAAACTCAGTGTGTGACACTGCACGTGCCTGAGACTTTACTCCTTGGAGTAAATCCTGCTCAGTTTAGCATGGACTGCAGAAACAAGTGCCAAACCAACTTTTTTCTCCTGAGGAGAGTTGTTCTGCGTGTTTTTTGTTACTAAAGGTTGCTGCTGTCTTTTAGCCTGAGAAAGCTGTGCTGAATGAGAATCTAGATTTACATGCCAAATTACTGTCTGGAAGAAGGTGTTTTTCTCTGTCAGCTAGGCTGGCCAGGAAGATGAGGCTCACAAATCTAAAGTAGTCTTTCAGTTGAGCTCATGAATAGCTTCACATTTGAATTATTTTTCTCTAGTTTGGTTTTATAGAGAGAATATCTTCTGGGACTCATTCGTAGTTCCTCCTGCAACTCTGTGACATAAATACTTGACTTTCAATAGAAACTGCACTTTAGAATTATCTCATGCAACTTAGTTTCCTCATAATATCCATGCATTTGACTGTGTCTATTATCTAAGTGAGAGTGTGGCTAGAAATCAGAGGATAACATTTTAAGAGAGGTCCAGAATGTCTGCTTTCATTTTCAAATTAATTCACTTTGGCAGTCTCACTCTTCTTTTGTGTTTTGTCTATGAATATTCCAAAACCCAGGGTGGTAGGAATGTAAGCCAAAGATGCAGATTGGAAACAAATAGCAAAATATGGAAGAAAATTATTACCATATTTTAATTAAGAGTATTTGCACAGGAAATCCAAGTTTGTGAGGTGCATTTCATTATCAACATAAATATACCACATCATCAAAGGAGTCAAACAACATACATCAAATTGAGTAGTCAGTACATCAAGTGATTTTTCAGTTCAGGAATCTCTTCCAGATATTTTGGGGGCACAGTTCATCTCCCTTGACTGTAATAATTGAAAACACAGATATGTAAGGCTGATTAAATGGACTCTCTTTAACTGGCATAATCAGTGAGGAGAAATAACAGCTCTAGAGGACAACTCCCCCTCCTACTGTATGCAGCTGGATGACAAGAAGATGATGAGGTTGCTAGACAGATGCTGCAGTGACTAGTTCACAGTCAGAAGTTTTAGAAACCTAAGAGAAGGCATCACCAGTGAATAACTTCCAGTCCTGAAAACTGTAATCTGCTAATGATGAAAGCCAGCAAGATACAGTTCAAACAGAGGATCTGATCTCATGCACAGATAATGGAAAGCACAAAACAAAAGGCAAAGTTCATCTGAAAATGATAAAATAAGACACTTGAAAGCTGGAAAAATAGGAATAGCACTACAAATTTTTTTAATTATCATACCTTTGCTCCATGTGCCTTTCAGAGACAGTGAAGGTGAAGATATTCTTTCTACAAAAGTGGTGCATTCATATCTTATTGTGTAGAAACCCAGCTAGGGTATCAGTCATGTAGATGAGACTTTAAGATTGATTATTGCCATTTAAAATCTCATTTTTAATTTCTTGTTTCAGTTAATATTTATGGTGGGAGCTATCAGCTGATATTGGATGATAATTAGAAGAGACAGGGGTAATGTAAAGGTAAAATGTTTGTTACACTCTGTCTTTGGAAATGTTTACTATTTAAATGAGCAGAAACTTACCATTTATTTATGTGAAGCCAGGATTAGATACACAGTAGCACTACCACAATCATTCACACTGATATCTTTGGCAACCCATGCCTTGCTTCAGCATGAATCTTCAACACTCTTTCACCTACTTGATCCACTCAAATTTTCATAATTTGTGCTGTACCTACCTATTCTTATACAATTTTCTAACAGATAATTATTGTGTAAGAAAACAGCAGCCTATCAAACCCAGAAGATTTTATGAAGTTTTCTAATTTTACTTACACAACTACCACCACCATCCCCCCCCCAAAAAAAGAAAAAATAAACCCAGAAATGTTCCATATGCAGAATAGAAACCTTTTCAGAGGTATGGGTCTGATCACAAACCAGCAAACAGTCCCTGAGCTATGGCATTCACATGAAATCAGGGGAGTGGGATGGGACAGAGGTAAATCTGGACCTCTTGTAAAGCAAGTGGGTGTCCTAAATTTCTGGTCAGTGTCTGTTTTCAGCAGCGTATTTCACTCTTTCTGTGCTTTGGGGAACAATGGGGCCTAGAAGAAACCTGGGGAAAGACTTTTTACAAGGGTTTGTGGTGATAGGACCAGGGGGAATGGCTTTAAACTAGATTTAGATCAGACATTAGGAAGAAATTCTTCACAGTGAGGGTGGTGAGACACTGGCACAGGTTTCCCAGGGAAGCTGTGGATGCCCCCTCCTCCCTGGAAGTGTTCAAGGCCAGGTTGGATGGAGCCTTGAGCAGCCTGGTCTGGTGGGAGGTGTCCCTGCCCATGGCAGGGTGGTTGGAACTGGATGATCTTTACAGTCCCTTCCAACCCAAACCGTTCTATGATTCTAGGATTCTGTGATTCTCTAAGCAGGTCTTAGCCTGCTCTTTCATGCTCTTCCAGCTCACCCTTTCCTCATTTTCAGCAGGAGCTGAGGCTGCTTCAAATAGGGCAGAGTTTTGTCATCTTTATTTTTGGCCAGTGCTTAGCTTTTGAATATTCCATTTGTCCTCTCTAAGCAATACTTTTTCTGATCCTTTCCAGCATTTCAAAGTGTTATTCTAGACTGGATTCAGAACCTGGAAATAACATACATGCACAGCTGACAAGATATTGCCAGTTGAGAAGTGCATTGTCCTTGATACAGGCAGACAATGGGATCAGACAGCCTGAAAAAAAAATCCCTCACAACTTTGATCCCTGCTTTACATTACTGAATTAACATCTTCAATCACTTCTTAAAAAATCAAATCAAGGGACAGCTTTTCTCATATTGTTTCCTGTAATGCATCTGCTTTTCTTTTATCAGAAAGTGTAAAAACAGGTATAACCATTAAGGATCTGGCCCCACGGCTTTTCTGTCTAATACAGAAATTAGTAACAGACGTTTTATATGAAGGTCCAATAATAAAGTCCACAGAATAAGCTCCTTATATACTCACTAGAGAAGTCCTTTCCCACTTCCTACTGACTTGTATTTGATTAATGCTTGAAGCATAAATCTTATAACCTTCTTTAGGGTTTTGTTTTGTTTATTCAGAATATGCTTGGGGATTCAACCATTTTATGCTATCAGAGATAAGCAGAGTGTCTAAATCCATGTATAATTCTCTTTGCTTGAGATTTTTTTATTAACTTGAAAGGGAAACAAAAAAAACTTGGGAAAGAATATGACAATACCTTAGTTACCAAAAACTTATCCTAAAGGCTAGATGTATGCAGCTGGCACAGCCTTGCCCATGGGGAAGGTAGGAGCCATAGGAGCCAAATCCCTGCTGCAGGAATTTAGTAAGCACATAATAGGTATTTCAAACCAATCATACACAAGCCAGATGCCTCTGAAGATGCAGATCCTGCCTGTTTTCTCCCATTTTCCTCCTTTCCTGGATAACGTGCACCTAAGGAGATGCCTGGAGAAATTACTGAGTTGCATGGAGGGTCAGGCAGGCAGCCACCCTTGTTCCTTGTGTTGAAGCCCAGAAAAGAGTAGAAATCTTTTTCCATATGCAAACCATGGCCAGTGTCACCTTCTGAAAATTATGTTTTCTTCTAGTCTCACCAAATGATAGGTCTTCCCTTTTCGGTCAATCTGTCCACTGCAGTACCTCACCAAGTCCAACTACTTTACACACCCCAGAAAAAAACTCATGTACTGCCATAGCAGTCCTGGGGTTCCAACTCTGACAGCCTTACTGACCTCACTACCCCAGTGATCTTCTTGCCTGAGAGCAAATCAATTTTGATACATAGAAAATGTATTTATGACCAAGCTAGATAAATCTGTACGTGCAGAAAGCAAAAGGATATATAACTTTTTCTCTTTTCAGGAAAATGAGCAAGCCATAAATGCTGAAGTTGTGCAATCATGACTGATACAGTGTATATAGTGATAATATGGGTTGCAGTGTTTACTGATGTACTGTGAAATTTCAAATGACTCCTTTTTCATTAAAAACTTGATAGCTCCATTGAAAGCAATGAGAACTACATGCTAATTTTACAAGTATTTCCTGTCATTATTGCAAGACAGTTTTTTCAGTTTCATTGAAGCACCAGAACAGATATATAATTTTAAACTTCATAGCCATTCATCTCCATTAATTTGTTAATATGCTGTGCCACTGCCACATCTCCAACCAACCAAAAAATACCCTGAATAGAAATTAGAGGATCAGCACCTTCCAAAATAATTGTTTGATCAGGTATGAAGCATCTCTTTCATACAGAGTCTTTTCATTAATGACTGAGTTTAATTAGACTGGTTAGAAGTCAAAAAGAAGCAAATCATTCTCAGCATAATAAACTGCTAATTACTGACTGCGCGTAAAAAGGCTATGGATAAAGAAGACTTTTGCTGTTCAGGCACATAGCAGAACAGCTTCCATTCCCCTCACATTTCCTGCTTCTATTGCAAACAATTGCAAGTCTCTTTTCAAGGCTTATTGTTCTCTCTTCCACTACACCACTTCGAGATAAAAAAGCAACTTTAAAGCCAACAGTGTCATTTTCATTTACATAAAGGGTATAGTGGTATTTTAAGCAACATTCTTAAGACCTGTGATGACAGAGCCTCAGAAATTTCTATTTTACTGGATTTTCTTTTTTTCTCATTCAGAAACAAAATAACAGACACTTCAAAAACTCCTGTAAGAATATTTGCAAGCATTGTGTGGTGGGTTGACCCTGGCTGGACACTAGGTGCCCACCCAAAGTCACTCTATCACCCCCCCTCCTCAAGTGGACCTCTCCCTTCTTCTTGGGTTCAACTTCACTTCTGATTTTCTCTACCTCCTTGACCTGAGTAGTGCAGGGGAATGGGGATCATGGTCAGTGCATTACTTTGTTTCTGCTGCTCTTTCCTCCTCAAGGGTAGGACTCTTCACATTCTTCCCTTGTTCCAGTGTGGGGTCCTTCCCACAGGAGACAGTCCTACACAAACTTCTCCAATATGAGTCTTTCCCACTGGCTGTATCTTTTCACAGACCACTCCAGTGTGGTTTCTTTCCACAGTGTGCAGTCCTTCACCACCAGACTGCTCCAGCACAAGTCCCCACAAGGTCACAAGTGCTGCCTGCAAACCTGCTCCACCATGGGCTCCTCTCTCCACAAGGTCACAGGTCTTGCCAGAAACCTGCTCCAGTGCAGGCTTCCCTCAGGGTCACGAGCCTCCTTCAGGCACATCCACCTGCTCCACCTTGGGGTCCTCTATGGGCTACAGCTGGATATCTGCTCCACCCTTATCCTCCATAGGGTGCAGGAGAATCTCTGCTCCAGCATCTGGAGCAATCCCGACCCTCCTTCTTTATTGACTTTGGTGTCTTCAGAGTTCATTGTCTCAGATATTCTCTCTCCTCTCTTCTGCTGCAGTTTCTTTAGTGCAGTTTTTCCCCTCATCTTAAATATGTTACCCCAGAGGTGGCACCACCATCATGGATGTGCTCAGACTTGGCCAGCGGTGGGTACATCTTGAAGCTGGCTGTCACTTGCTCTATCAGACATGGGGGAAGCTTCTGTCAACTTCTCACAGAAGCCAATGCTGTAGCCCTCCTGCTACTAAAACCTTGCCAGGCAAATCCAATAAGCATTGCTTTGGAAATTCTTTTCATTTCAAAATGCTGATATTTGGGGCTAGTGAATGTCAAATTAATCATTTCAACAGTGAGTAGCATTGTAATTTGATCTTAAAAGAAATCTAGCAGTTACTTAATAAATCTTTGAATATTTGATTTTTCTTCTTAAGTCAAAGTAGTTTCTACTCATATTGCAGTGCCCCACTGTTTGGTTGTACCACAGTGATACTTCCATGACAATATGTAGTGAAATAAATATCATTTAGTAGTATTTTAAGTGATTTTACAAAGCTGGAAAAAAGTATCTTTAAATTTTCCAAACCAAAACACAATTCAACATATATTTGAAGTTGGCATTGTTCTTTTTATGAAAACTCAGTTTTGACAAAAATTAACAGCTGCCTTAGTCATGTGTTTTATTTGGTGAACGTAAACAGAACACAAAACATTCCTCTGGAGATGTTTCTTATTTTGCCATTAGTAGCTTACAGTGTGAACACTGAAGACACTGCTCTTAGTTATCAAATTCTCAGTGGTCAACCTGTAAAATGTTGTTATTTTCCACTTTTGCCTCAAGAGCTCAAAGGTGCTATTCTGACTCCTGAAGTGAGAGGAAATATTTTCACCGACTTCAGTGGAAGCAGGATTTCATCTGATATCTTTTAAAGAACATTTCTAGAAGGAGAGAAAAACTGAATGACAAGGAGGTTTCCTTAGATGTTCATGTTTTGAAAGTCAAGGAATAGAAGGTCTATGTACAAGATGTGAATATTCCTTTGAAAAAGTGGATGTATGGAGGCGAGATGTTAGGAAAACAGTTTTTCAATATAGGATGCTTTTCTTATTTCCTCTTTTTTTTTTCCCTGTATGTTTGATTCCTCTTCCCCTGGTCCATTTGTAGAAAGATTCTAGCATTATCAGGGAGAATTGTAAGTAAACACTGCAGTGCAGTGCGATGACCTCCTGTCTAGCTCAGACACTGCAGCTCTCAAGCAGTACAGAGCTCTGCTGAAGCTGTCCCACCCTAACATGGAGATGGGAGTTCCCGTGGTAGCCACCCCTGTCCTTCCTGCACAGGAGCATCACCTGTGTTTTAATCCCCAGGCCTTCCCTCCCTGTGGGATAATTGAGGGCAGGAGGGACCTCAGGAGGCCACTCGTCCATCCCTCTGCCCAAAGCTGACCCAGCAGCCTGAGGAACAGGTCCAGTCATGGTTTGAAATTCTCCAAGGTCAGAGACGGCACAGACTCTCTGAACAAGGTGCTCCACTGCTCATCAGGGAATCTTTTCACTTTATATCCAATCTGAAGCTCTGTTGTTTCAGTCTCTGCCCATTGTATTTTGCCCTCCTGCCATGCAGCACCACGAGGAACCCGGCTCTGTCATCTCAAAAGCTCCTCTCAGGTATTAGAAAGCTGTCACTAGATCCGACTCCAAGGCCAAGTAGCATGCTAAAGGATGGCATGCAGGCTTTAGTGAAGCAGATTCCAAATGCTATCAATAAAATAAATTCTATCAACAGCGATGGTTTCCTGGGTGAAGAGGAAAAAGCCCCACAGTAAAATACGGAAAAGCAACTCACTCAAATACAAGGTGGAAAACAGGAGTAAGTTCAGCAGAAATTTCTCTCAAAGCACATAAAATGCACACAGTAGAAACTGTTTGGTGCATTTCATTTGTAAGTGATACATAGAAAAGACAAACAAACGAGGCAGTTTGATTTTTGGTTCTTTTACTCCTTTTCCAGTAAATCCATATTCACATCAGAATGAATACTCAAATGCTCCTGAACGACAGTGGAAAAACAGGAATCAGAAAACTCATTCAAGTGCACTTATGTACTGCTCAATGTTAATTACAGTCAGCTACACTTTGCTTCTTTCTTTCAAATTTAATAGACAGATGTTGTCATAAAAGTTATTGCCTCTATATGACTATTATGATAAGGCCAGTTATAGATTTTTTCGGTTCAGAAATGCGGTGACTTAAAATATTTCAGAAGCTATTAATGTGCCCATTCCTGTTATGGAAAGCAAGAAAATTCATAAAATCAACCCAAGAGTTATATAGCCACAGGCAATGTATTCACACAGTTTCAAGGGTAATGTAAGGAAGTACATTCAGGTGTTTTGAAGGGCCCAGAGACCTGAATATGTGCCATAAATAAGAATAAATTCTGCTACAGAAAATAGATTTCTGTTTCAGCTCGAGTAACATCCAGACCTTTAAAATTTATACCTCCATTCTCAAGATGACAACAAAAGATAATTGGAGATTGCTTGTCATTACAGGTCTGGTGTATGGGCTGCAAAGCCTATTGCCATTATATCACACTAATATAACCTGATGACAGTGGCCACATTTCCATTTTGCACATGACACATACAACTTCTCTGTAACTAGAGAGACCAAATGAATCTGATGAAATAGCATTATTTGTGATGACTTTATAGAAACAATAGACAAGTATTTCTTGGTATGCATCATAGGGCATTGGATGCATTATGGATGATTTTGCTGTTAATCAACGAATTTTCAGTTTGCCAGAGAAGTTGAAATTGACATATGATAGAGAACCATGGAAGACCTTTTTTATCAGCCAAAGCTTAGTATGTCAGAAATAATTTCCCAAAGAGACTAGTGAATTGTCAAAGGCAATAGTGGATGTTCCAGAGAGCCAGTCATCCAGTAAAAATTATTTACAGTACTTTCTCACTGCAAAACAGTTGTATATTTTTGCTGCCCCCAGCATGATTGAAAGTGTGAAAGAACAGTTTCACAAAGAGCCACAGTGGGATATAATTTAAACAACAACAACAAATCTTTTAGTGTATGTTTCCCATATTTTAAACTATAGACTGCATTTTTACATCTTTCTCATTCCATTTTTTAGTATATTCAACATAAAATCATAAGAAGGTTAGGCCGAGAAAAGTCTAGCCAGCCCTATGTCCTCCAGCAGTGACCCGGAGGCCTGGCAACATAAAAGGAGAATAAAATTCTAACAATAGCAATTATCCAGCAATATTAACATACTCAGAAGTACGTCCTCAAAATGTTCTTCCAATCTTCTGCAACTTGTGGCTCAGAGACTTCCTGAGCATGGACACAGTCTTTGCCCTTGGCAGTCACTAATGCATTTCTTCTCCACTTGATTTGTCCAACTTCTCAGCCTCATGGAAACTTTTAACTCCATCACATCCAGTTGCAAGGTTCATGGTTTACATACAATAGCGTGAAAACCAGTCTTCTCTTTCTTGTTTTACATCTACCACTTGCAAGTTTCATTAGATCCCCTTTGCTTCTTGCACTGAAAGAAATGGGGAAAATCCATTCCCTGTTGATGTTACATTGGTCAGTGTATTAACTGTACTGCACCCTCCTCAATTATTTCTTTTTCCCATCTGGTGAACCCTTAGTCAGTCTCCATTTATAACCACTCCCCCCCTTTGGCCCTCCTTGTTGCCCTCACTGGATCTTCCATGGTTCTGCTGTATCTCCTCTAAGTCTGTACTATGATGATAAGTGTTCTACCTCTTCCCTTTCTTAATGCTTCCTAACATTTGGCATCTGCTGCCTGCAGACCTGGTGTCATGAGACAGCTGGCTCTGCAGCCCCAGCCCTCTGGCCTAGAGGGTGGCAGCCTCTTTAGAGGAGCCAGAAGCCATGGTCATCTCTGTGTTTTGGCAAGGACCTAATGAATGGCATCATTAATAACTCATGATTTAGGATTTGTCCAAAGATTCATGGAAAGAACTGGCATTTTTTCAGAGACAAGATCAACCTTTCCATGATCCAGTTTTCTCTGGGGGCCGGCACAGACTGATTTTTTGGCCAATACGTCAGTAAACCTTTCCTACCTTTACAAGCATACTTAAACTGACAACAGTGTAGCCCACACTGTAATGCTTTTCCAGACTTGCAGTTTTAATTCATGCTTAATGTTTTATATCCTGTTTACATTTGTTGAAGTGCTCTTGAGCACAGTGGGATGCTTATTATTTTAATCACGTTAGTCCCCATTTGGGATTTAAATTGGACGCAGTTATTGTGGGCATTTTATCTCTTAGATTTGGTTTCCCCACTCCCTTTAGGAGGATGAAAGGTTTCAGTGAAACAGCCTTTGCAGAGAGTGCTGTAATGAGTACCAGCTGCACACCTCTGTTCCCTTTCAGGGCAAGAGCCATGGAGTGATCTGTTTTTAACTTTTACATCTAAAGAAACATATTTATAGAGCTTAAACTTTATTTGCAGGACTCTTGGACATGCACAACTCTTTTTCAATGCAAGGATCTAATCAAATTCCTTTAAAAAGCATTCAAAGTACTCGGCTCTGAAGAACCAACGTGCAGATTCAGTTGACAGCTGAAATGAAGATTTATGGTGCACAAAGGAAACACACCAGTGTCAAGTAGTTTTAATTAGGCACAGGATTATAGTATATTACACATTTTAAGAGATCACATCATCATTAGTGTGCTCTCTAATATTTAAAAAAAAAAGGAATAGCAGATTTTTATTCATTTTAATTTCTCCATTAGTCTTTGAATTGATTAAGAATAATATAAAAGCATAGCCTTAGTAGAAGGGGACTGAAATTTGCTTTATTATCTCAATATAAGTGGAGACAATGAAAGTACACCAATTTGAAAGAACTGATTTCAGGGATTCACTGAAGAATCCATGAAACTAGTAATTATTGTCCTTGACTGGAAGAAAAACTGTTAAACAACTAAAAAAGAAAGGACAAAGAGAGGAATGAGGTATGCTGTTTATATAATTTTAAGGATACTTGAATTTTTGAATGCCAGATATTACTTTTGTCATGTGGCTCAAACGCTTCTCAAACAATTGTTACCTAAAAAGGTATTTAAATCTAACCATGACTAAGTAGAGCGTAGTCATATTTCCAAATACGGAAACAGCTTAGGGCTGTTTTCAAAACTGACAGCCTTTTTCAGCCTTTTGTATGCTTAAGTCTTGTTTTCTTCTTGACACCTCTTTGGTTTTAGTATTTATGAGCTTGACTGTGGGCAGGAAGGTACTGAAGCCCGCATCTGGATGTGGAACTTCCAGCAGTTGGGCCCAGAGCTACCTTTGGAAAACGGAGGCTTACACCACCAATCACTTCCCTTAGCACCACTCACATACTACTTGAGATTCACTCACCTTTTAGATACAATTAGGGAGGAACAAACAATACTTTGGCTAAGCATGTAAGAGTGGTATGAACTAACTAATAATGTGAAAGAAAGTAGGAATGGATTTTGGTTGCAAAAAAAAAAGATGCTTTGGATCGGTGAGTTGGTTTCTGTTTATACAGCAGTATTAGGAAAAAATCAGGTGGAATAAAATATGATAGCTTTCTTGACAGCTGTAACTAGTCTTCTTAAAAGTGAATAAAATTACAGTTTATTTAAAACTGAATTTCAGTTGAAATATTTATGAATATGCACATGGCAGAAAAACATAACAGTAAATGATCAGGGAGAGTCTGATGCACTTTCAGCAGGAAAGAAAAATTAGTATTTTACTTTGCTGTCATTTTAAAATGCTTCTCCTTCCCATGACAATCCTCTTTTTCTCTTTCACAAAGGCTTAATAATTATACACTGAAGGCAGCAGAAGGCTCTCCAGCAGTTTTAAAAACTAGGGCGCCTTATTGTCTCTGTGACTGTCATTATAAAAACGGGACACTCGTGAAACTGGGGCACCTGGTGACCTTCCCAAAGATTTATATTGGGAATACTAATGTTAAAAGCAGATAGGAAATCTAAACCACAAACATCGTTAGAAAGCTAAAATTATTCCCATGTAAGTGATGGTAGGAACAGAATTTGGAAAGTTAATGCCCATATACATACACACAATTGTGTATTTCTGTAAGCCCACAGGCAGAAAGGCAACAGGCATTTGCAGATGGTAAAGTGGTCACTTCCAGGTTAGAAGAGCTGAAACTGTGATACCTGGGATAGCTGACAACAAGGCAACCCCTTCACGGTCTGGACTGTGGTTCCTTGATATGCCTCAGCAGTACAGTTAGTTCAAAGAGCCTGCCCCCAGCACTCCTCAACAAGAGGAAGGAGTGACCTCACATCCCAGCTCCACAAGCAGCAACATTGGTGCAGTCAGAGGAGCTGTGGGGCAGCTCCATCAGCCAGGGTCACTGCAGCAACGTTCAAGCTGGGAAGGTCTAGCTTGAGAAAACACACTGGCACTGTGCTAGAGCAGGTCCTGAAGGGAGGTGTCCTGCCCAACCTGAGGCATGGGCAAGGTAATGGGGCCATAACTTGCTTGAGCTATGCTGGGGATCTGTGAGAAGAGGGGCTAAGGATTCAGTGAAGAATCAGATACAGCTGCTTCAGAGGAGCTAGTTCAGAATATCTTTTTGCCAAACTTTTCTCTGGTTGGTGAAGGAGACATAGAGCAGGCAAAAGGATCTGGAGGAATCTGCGTAAGTAAAGATTATGCACACATAATTTATTAGAAAGCTGCACTATTATGGGAGTCCTCAGTAAATATGCAATTCACATTCTGCCTAAAGTGCTGTGTTGTTCATCAGACAGGCAGTGGATAACATTATTTATTCAAATGCCTAAATAGAGATATCTTGGTGTTGTAGATAAGGTCTCCTTGGGAATATAAAACTTTCTCAGTTTAGAGGTACGAGAAGATGGAAGAAAATAGTGTGGAAAATTATTCAGCAGCAGAACAAAGCATCCAAACCACTCCTAACAGCTTTAGGGAAGGAGAGAGTTATGTATTATCTATTTATCTGTTTCCTGTGTAGCATTTCTGTTGTAGGCATAAAGAGCTTACTGCTTTTATAACCTTATCCATGTCGTGTTACACCTGCAGATGCCCCTGAAAAAGCTGAGCTGTAAATACCACTGGCACCAGCCTTCTTACCAGAAAACAACATCCTTAATAATTAAAGCAGCGTGGGGTTCCCATCTCATCCTGGAGGCCTGAGGAGACTGGCTAGGTCTTGATTTGAGGACTGTTGTGATCTCACTTCAGGTTTCCCCCAACAGTTTTTTATCCGGACTACAGGGCAGGACAACCCTATGGGAATGCATGTGGAAGAGAAGGAAAAGAGCAAGTCTACCTGTCTGGATGTGCATGGCAGCTGTAGAGGTTGCCACCCATTTTATTACACTTTTAGAAGCTGTGTACATAGTAGTGCAAAAGCTGATGGTTGCATTAAGTAAAATTCAAGCAACTTTCTATTACATATTGTAGTGTTTTCACACTTGAAACATCCGTGTAGTTTCCAAATTCCCAAATGCTTCTATGATTTTTTTATGATACTGTAATACTTAGTCCTTTGTGCATTTTCTAAGAATTTTATTGTGATCCTCAAATTATTTCTGAGATTATTCCTATCTTATGTTGCATTTCAAACAAAATTCTGTCTTCAATTTTTTCTCTACCATACTCGAAGGACTTAGTCTTTTGGCACTTCTGTCTTCTCTGAGGCAAAAATGAAACTTTTCAGGAGAAGTACAGCAGTTGCTACTTTCTTTGGTATTATACAGTTTGGGGATCTTACCAAGAAACTTTATTGTTCTCGATGTATGAGCTCAACTCCCACCTCTGCTCTGTCACAAGTTTTGACATCGACAATGAAGCTGGGATCCAGTGTTCACAATGTCAAGACAAATTGCCTTTTCAAAGAAAAGTACAGAAATATGTCAGTCCTTCTAGCTTGATAATAGAGAGATTTTATTGTTCATTTAATTTAAGGACAAGGGTATGGAACAAACTAGAATGGCTTAAACTTGCATGTTTTTCAAATACTGCAGTACAACACTTCTAGTAGAAACACAGTAGCTGTGGTGGGACAACGCAGTAGAACATTAGTCACTGCACCCTGTGAAACAAAGCTCTGTTTCAAAATTACTTGTTAACTGTTGTTCAGTATGTAGTGCTGAGAAAAGTATGCTGGAAGAGCACTAGTTCTCTACTACTTATCGGAGACAAAATCTGGAGTGCTGAAACTACTACTAGTTATCTGTAACTACTACTAACTTGGATTTAGAGATTGTCTGTAACCGTTAAAGAGGTGCATTTTCTGTTAGTGTTTACCAGTGCCTGCTGACACGGCTTAGTACCTAGAGTTAGAAGCTGTGAATACTAGTTCAGGAGCTACTTATAGTTGTTCACACCTTGACTTTGACAGTTGCCATTTTAGAGAAAAAAACAACCTCTTTCTCCTTCTATTTGTAGTTAGTTACTGCATTTGCGACATCCATATTAATTTAGATCTCCAAAGGAGAATCAATTTTGTATGTTTCGACATGAGAAAATTTATCTCACTGCCTTTTGTTTGACCTCAGTCTTTTTTTAGTTTGTATTTAAATTCACACAGAGTCTTTATCAGAAAGGTTATCCTAACATTCATCTTTTGTATTTGTCACTGGAACAACTTGTTCCTGTCTATTGTATGAAAATAGCACTCAAATCTCCTTGAAGATCTCCTTCTACAACATACTCTTCAACAAGAGGAAAGAATGATTTCAGCAGTGCTCTTAAAAAAATAATTAAACAGAAAAAGAAAAACAGAACAGACCCTCACTATTCAACAGAGATGAGGTCACAGACAGGAATATCTTAAGAAAGTGACTGAACTAGACTTGCTAAATCTGCAGATGGTTATGATGAATATAACTTATAGAAGCCTGGTATATTTTCCATTTATGATGGCTAATGCAGTGGAGAAGATGGAACCGTAAAGGACATAATTTGCCCCATGCTAATGACAGTTGATAACAAAATACTCAAATGATAGATCTCCTGTTGAGGTTGTGGATGAGGACGAACTTAGCTCCACTTAATGGCTTTAAATGAAATAATTTTGATTAACGCATAAGAAATATTAACTATGTAGAAATTATACATTGCTGAAAATGAATAAAGGTCTCATTTTGTCATAGAGAATAGAAGACGTCTTCACAGATACTTAAAAATACTTAAGAGTTGTTTTCTATTCAATAAACATAGAAAATTGATACGCGATGAATGGAAAAGTATAAGCAGAGATGGTCATTTCCATGATCCTATCTTTACTGTTAAGGTGCTCAAGCACCCAGGCAATTCACTTCATTGTTCAAATATCTGTATCAAGTCACCTTGAAGCCTGCAAGACACATGTCCAAGGAAGACAGGGAAACCTGCCCTCCAGAACTACTTTTCTCCATTGACTATAGAGGGAGCCTAGAAACTACCTTTGACTTGATACCTAATGTATGCTTAGTAAGGTGGAGGTGTAATCCCTCTTGCATGGTGTATACAGCCATGCACACTGCAAACAGACCGACCCGTCACAGTCTCAAATGGCAGAGTAACTATGACTTTGTTTGTCTTTTCTTTCTTCTATACCTTGAGTAGTTTTACTCAGCAAACATCCATCTTCAGGGTTTTTTAACTACCTTGCATGACCAGTTTAATCCAGCCACCTCCTAAAATTTCTTGCTTAGTAAGGACTTTCTTAACAAGATAAAATGGAAAGCTATATGAAGCTCATAGAGAGGCACATGCCTATGGTTACAAATTGGTAAAGAAGTTTTTAATACAAGATTTCTTTCTCGCTTCAAAAAATAAAAAATAAGAAAAAGTGTAATTTCTATTTTTAGTTCATACTAAATTTGTCGTGATTATAATCAACTTTGAATTATCATTTTCTATGTAAAAATATACATGTGACCTGGCTGCAAAATATCATCCAAGTACAAAAATGTAATAGCAGATGTTAGTCTTGCTGATGTGCTGATCAAAACACAGGGAAAATGGGAAGATTTCTCTTGCTTGCTGTGCATTTGACAGCTGCTTTAAAAAAAAATCATCTATATTGGAACAATTTAACAGGCTACACAGTTTGATGTATTTTACTGCTTAAAATTAATTCTTACTCTCCTGACAACTCACTGTTTGGATCTTAGATGGCAGAAGAATGGAACTAGGCAGCAGTGATTAACAGATTGTACCTTTTCTAGTCAGCAGGCCTCCTCAAGGCCATTGTTATGAGAGGCTCTTTCAGACAGTGAAAGATGGTGACCCAAGGTGCCCATGCAGAAAGATAATTTCAGAGATGAAGGATGGGGTAGAATTGATTCATTCCCATTAGTTCAAAGCTTATTTCATTCCAGAACATAAACAAAGCTTCTAGGAACTCCCTGTAAGCTTTACAATTATTTGGGGGCTTCATTTAGAGGAAAGAAAAATTAAAAAATTTCATTTTGTCACCAGGTCCGAGAAGTAAAATTACTTCTGGCTTTTATCCAAGACATGCCTGTTTATTGCTCAACCCTGACTCCTAAACAAGGCTGCTACTGTGGGCTCCTTTAGGACTCACAGTGACACCTTGTGCAGTTCAGGGCACAAGCCAAGTCTGCAACAACCTGTAAAACCAAGGTATTAGTTTTTAAAGACTCCCTTCAGCTTTAAATGAAGAAAACAAATTAAGCACACACATCCACGGTGGCAGCATTACTCATCTCTCTGGTTGCATTCGCTCCCTGCACCAAGCAATCACCTTCCCAGTAAAGCATCCAGAGACCTTGGTCCTTGGTTTGAAACTCCAGTCACAACACTTGCGTGTGCTCGGTCTCCCTTGGCTACAAGACGTTAAAAAGTTAACTTCCAGTTCTTGTCTGTCATTGTTATCTCCAAGACAGCATCATATCTTGCCAGTCTCCAGGTAGACATGTCCAGACAGATATGAATGCACTCTGATCAGACAACAACTTTCCCTTTCTGGTTTGGAGAAGACATGAGTCACATCTAATGCTGAGCAGACGCTAACATAAGGCAAACACTCTGCATGTACTTCTCCAATCTTTACAATCAGCATGTTTAAAAATAGTATTAACAGTGACAAAAAAAGAAAAATATCTTCAAAAGGTGCTTCTTTAAAATCTAATCTTTTACCAGAGTTGATGTTTCAGCAAAACACATCAGATTTTTATCATTTGGCCTCTTAAATAATCCAAGAAACAAAATACAAAACCCCACCAAAACACCAAATACATAAACAATGTCTGAAAATTTTGGACTAGATCTCCCCTTTCTTCCCTCACACAGACAGAAAGGGTCACATTCTGCTCTTGACACCACCACAGGGAGAATGGTGCATATGCCCATGGCACATCTGGTTGTATAGAGGGTATGGGGAGGAGGGTGGGGCAGGGAAGGACTATATTGTACCACAGCAACATGAAGGGATCACTGGATCACAGCTCCCCTAAAAGCTGCTAGGCACATGCCTGCTGACTATTTCAACAAATATGAAGATGCTGAACTAATAACATAATTCTATTATCGATATTATCAAGGAGGCAAAAGAAAAAAAGTATTTCTGACTACAAACGTCTAGGCTTGGCCTTTTCCTGAAAATTACCTAGAGAACATTTGATTCAAGAAACCTTAATATGAGCAGGCATCCAGTTGTGTATGTCTGCTACCCTCAGCGACATGGTCAGGCAGTTCATAGGATCATGCCCATAGGATCACATCCAGAAACTGCCCTGGTTTTGTTCTTCTCCATTCTGATACAACCTTAGAAAGAGCCAGCTCTCCATTCTGACCTTTGTAATTCCAGATAAGAGGAATCCACTTGGCTTCAGTCATAGCTACAGCAAATTTTTGAGAGCTATTTGCTATGGGATCTTGTCTCTGATGTTATTTTATATACTGAGAGCTTGTACAGGAGGGCTCTTGGTGCATTCAGGTGGGATAACATAGTACAAACTGAAGTGAGAAAGTCAGGTAAAACTCCCATTTTACAGAGGTACATCATGGAAAGAGGAAAACAGCAGTTCAGAGATAAGCAAATCTGTATAACGCCTGGAAATCAACCATACTACGATTAAATCATATTATGTACATTTATTTTCAAAGTGATTTAAATGGGTACCTCAGTCATTCTGCAGTAACAGCCGGAGACCTTAAAAGAATTCTGTTTCTCAGGTCTCATCACTCTAAATTGCTGCCTTTCCAGGAGAGTACACAAAGTCACCAGTAACCTTTCAAAGGTTTGACAGGTGTGTCTTATCACATCAATTAAACCCATGCAAGAAAACCCTTGGCTAGGAAACCTGCAACCTAGTGCATTAACAATGCAGTGGTTAACTCCTTCCTTGCCTCTCCAGCCTCAGGTTCACCTCTAACAATCAGCCCAGTAATACACTGATTAAACATAGAACACTTACAAGAGCAGAAAAAAGAACAGAATGAGGACTGAAAACCAACCATCAGAAGATCATGCTGGCATTTTGTTCTTCACAGCTGATTTTCATCTAGAAGATTGCTCAGTCCCCCTCACCTTAAAGGCACTGCTGCACTGCATAATGGAAACTGGCTGTAGGGTGACTTTTAGTGTTCCCTCTTTGTGCTCTGCTCTTTCTATGCATCATAGAAAACAGGGCTGTATATGCTTTACAGAGAATATAATTCACCTCTTCGAAGGAGAAGTAATAGTCTCACCCCTAATTCCTTCCCATGTGTAAGTAAGGAACATCTTTGACACTCTGTTGCAGTTTGTACCAAGGCTTAGCTTGGGGCAGCCTGTCTGAAGTCAGGAAGAGTGTGTCCAGGGTGTTTTGCAGACAGACTTGAGCATCTCCTGCCCAGATTGACACATTAGAAAGCCCTGCAGCCATGGATAGGTAACCAGGGCAACATGGCCCTGCCAGCACGGTGCTGGGACCAGTCACAAGGAAAGGAACACCAGTTTGTGCCCACTGTAGCAGCTTGTGTGATAAATACGTCTGTAGTCTAAAACTATGACCACGAAATGTAAGTTTTCCTGATAAAGACCAAGTGCATACAACATAGTGTTGGGCGGATAAGGCATTTGGGTCTCAGGTTATGTAGGGTTTAACTAATCTACAAGAAGTTATCTACACTGCAGATGTAAAGTTCTGCCAAACAATCCCGCTCTCTGAACTGGCATCATTCAAACCAGCCATTAAGATGCTCTGAATTTCATCCAGGACTTGATTAGAAGCCAACCTCAGGGCCAGAGCATGTGAAAGGAGGCTTAGATACAGAAGCCAGGAGCATGCAGAAAGAATTAATTATTTTTAAGCATCATGATCATTATAGCTTTTCCCTTTGAGACATCTGTGAGGGAGTTAATTTGTAATGGATAACTTTCTAGTCCTTTTTGGAAATGGAGATGCCATATGTCAGAGCTGTTTTTCTGATAAGTTGCATCTTTGGCTGACTTTTCCAAAGTTTCTGCTTCTCATTTGTTTTTCATGTGATAAATGGAAACTTAGTTAAGCTATGTGCAGTAACTGAGTCCTATATCCCTTTTAAATGAGGATCAACTTTTATTTTTCTTGAGGATCAACTTTTATTTTTCTTGGTCCTTCATTTTATGATTCTTAGTGGTGAATTATTCTTTGCTCAGGTAAAACAGGAGAACTGTAGAGATCTATCTGCTTTCAGTGTTGCAATCTGGCTTTAGATGTAGAAAATGCTACATCATCTCTTCCCCTCTAGATGATCCTCCAAACTGTGCTTTAGGTTGTAAACACCTTCATTGTATTGTTTCTTTGCCTGCTCCCTTTTTCCTCTTTTGCCACTGGCAATAGTGTAAAAGGTTTTATGTAACAGAGACTTCAACACCTGCTTACCATTATTTCTCAGGAGTAGCAGTGACACCAGTAGTCCTTGAATGTGTACTAAAGTACTGAATTTTTAGAAGTTGATAAAACAGGTACTACAAAACAAGTTTTCTCCATTTCTTAGTTTTACTAGGCATTCTGGTCTCTTCTTCATTCTGTCAAAAAAAATGTGGTGTGTCACCCGATATGAAATCTGCCTGCAAGTAAAATAGCAATGAAAACTATTGCTCTGCCTCAGAGCATCAAGGGAAATGTTCAGTCCAAAGCATATGGGTTTAGTAGTGCAAAAATTAAAAGAATAATAAGACAAAATCTGCTTAAATGTCAAGAATAATATTCTTCAGACTGCGCTTTGTCACATTGCATCAGTTCCTGTGGCATTATGCGATGCTACAGCACCTTTCCTAATTTAATTTTGCACAAATCCTAATATGATAGCTCACATTTTAATCAAAAGTTGAGAACAACATTTTAGCTACCATTTTCTCCTAAAAAGAATTAATTCAAACATGAGCTGGAAGAAAATGAGTAGGGAACATATTCTGGGTAAACCCAGAGAACACTATTTTTTTAAAATGTGATTAATGCTGTCAGGTACATATTTCTCATCTTTATCAGGGTGGAATGAATGGAATTACAGCATAAGAGACAGAAGAGCCAGGGACTGAACACCTTACGCGGCACTGACGTGTGGCAGCTGGCCATGCCAACTCTGATCTGGTATGATTTGAAGGATACAGCAAGGGGATCTTTTTAATAGTTTGGGTTTTTTTTTCCAGTTTGGGAGGATTTGCTTTCTCCTTGAAAATGTAGGCTCCATTTTTAATACTGATATATTAAATCCCACCCTTTTTCATTACTATCCATCCAGAAAGAAAAGTCATCTTCAAATTTTCTGGTGCTCTTTTTTTAGCTTTGTGGATGAATTTCTATTTTAAATTTTCTGGGTACAAGGGCCATAATTGCCTGATCTAGCAGAACCGTTAGAACTTCCTGAAACCTGGGGAATTTCACTTTAGGCGGATGAGGTGTTGAATTTTCTTTCTCCGTTGAGATTTTTTTGACAGTACCAGTCCCCAGCTGCAACAATAAATATACTGAGCTTTAAAGATGACTAAATTAGGTACAAAGCCTCAGGGGATTTCCTATTACCTCTGTAAATATAAGTACCTCCTGCTGATTAAATGTCCTGTAAACATTCTTAGACAGTTGCTCATGCAGCTTGATTGTACAGTAGGGCTAAAGAAAAACACCTGCTTAGCTGAATAAGATATTCTGGAAACATTTTTATAGTAGTAAGCTGGCTTTAAGAACTACCACAATTTTAACACTTTGAGAAGAACAGCTGGATGCTGTTGTAGGGGTTGTGCATTTTTCCTCTTCTTGCTTCTTTCATAAAACAGCTTAAGTTATCTAGATCCTTTTCCCATTCCCATCAGATATTTTAACACAGCTAATAGGGTAAAATAGACTATTATTTCATTACTGAGTATCTTAAATGAATGGGAGAAATGCAGCAAAATACTCCATTTAAGTATACAGAGTAGAAATATTTGGCTGGATACATGTTAAAAAATTGTATGTGAAATTACCTTCAAATTTTATTTTGCCATCAAATTTTCACCATAAGTTTAGGATAGAATTAATTGTCCCATAAATGTACTTATAGTTCTAATGGAAAGGTTTCTGTTTCTGTTTAGTTTTAGGTGCCTCTTTTGGCACATCTATAGGGTGTTTTGGTTATGTGAAGGCAATACTTTTGAAAATTATGCCAGCTGTGAATATTTTATGTAAAACACATATTGTTTCTGCTTGTAATGGGTTTGGAGTTCTGGGGGGGGGGGGAGGGTGGGTGGGTTTGGTTTGCCTTTTTTTTTTACAGTGCCAGAATTCCGTAAATGAACTTAACAATATCTATATGAATTTAAGAGTTTAATTTAATCTTTGGTAGAAAAGAAATATTGGGGAGGAGGGTGAATCAAACAGTGATGAGCTATCTCCCACATCAGTAGGTCACTCGACAATATTCCTGAGTTCTCTTCCACGGATGTGTCCCCACCATTCCGCAGACAGCACACCAGGGACAGATGCAGAAATGTTCCCTCAGCTCAGAACTCTTCTGCTCCTTCTGCTGAGCTCACAGGATCCAGAAGTCAGCCCCACTTAGCAGAAGGAGACAGAACCTCCCTGCCTTCTCCTAGCACGGATCTTGAGACTGATTTCAAACATGGATATCTTTTCTGGAGATTCATATTATTTCTGAAGTGTCTCCAGCTCCCATTCTGGGACTGTAAAGAGTGGGATGGTGCAGCTCGAACTGTGTTTGGCCGCTCTTTCTCCTTCAGTCACCATTTTCTCCTTGTCCTCAAGCTACACTAGGGGTGCCATCCTGCTAGACTTTAGCTAAATATTTGTATAGATGAGGGCACTTTGTTCTTCTATGATTCATGGAAATGTACTTGCCTATTAGCATCAGCAAGGATAAAATCCACTTTTCCTTTCATTTAAATAAATGTCTTGCATCTGTATGACTACATCAGACTTGACAGTCTTAATACTGATGTACCTCTATTTAAGTGCATACAAAATCAAAGGCAGAGGACAAAACGTACAGTAAACAGGGAACTCTTTAATTCTTTTAACATCAGAATATAACATGAAACATACTGATATTACGCAAGGTGTTGACATATTTAAATTTGTGTATGGCATCTGAAATGCTACACTACACTAAATCATTTAGGAGACTGAATGAAAAGAGAGAAACATGCCTTTCATTAGAAAGTTGATTGGTATGTCTCTACCTATAATCATAAGGACCCAATCACTTTAAAGGGACATTTTTTTAAATGAGATCCTTGTAGCCCTTGGAAGACAACATAAAAACAATTTCCTATATTGTTATACAGCTTTCTGATATTCAAAGACTGAGAAAATTGATACCATAATGAAAATATGGTTTGGGGGTATTCTAATTTGCTCAGCAAAGTGGAAATTTCAGCACCAACCGAAGTGTACAACCAAAGCCAGAAAAAAGAATAAGACTGTAGGACAAGCAGGATAACAGCTGTTAGCCGAGGAAGAAATTGCTCTGGAAAATAACAGAGATAAATATTTAGATTAATATCATTTCTTGTGCAATGTTATGATCAAGAGATTAACATGATAGAGTGGATGTATGCATTAACTGATGAATTGTGTGTAGAGACACTGTGGGTAAAACTCATCTGCCTGAACAGATGTCTAGTGCCATATGAATTGTAGTTCACTTCCCAAAACACCCAAGCACGTAGCACATATATGGCACAGGACCTACCAGAAGTGACCAATTGGAGGTGGCAGTTGGAAGATAGACAAGATAAAGTTGTGCATCTAAATTTTTATTAGACACCTACATTTAAGCAGACAAACCTTACTTGTATTGTTACTGTATTTTAGCGTCATTGTAACTACTGCCAGGATATGGTATTGAGTTTTTCTTTCAACAGCTCAAGAGAGAATGAATAAACAACTAGGAGACACCTGAGAAAGATGCAATGAGTGAGGACATGCATTTTATCATGGTAGCTACAGGGAATTCACCAAACTTTTACAAGACCTAAAGAAAAATACAATTGACCTTCGACTCCAGTTTCCATATGGGAAATTCAAGCCTGAGAATATACAGTTTTTCAATATGAAAGGTGAAATACAGCTAACTGTAAGTCAAAGTTAGATAAATTCTTAGCAAAAAAATGAGATGGGAGTTTTCACACAGATGTCAAGGGTTATAGCCTAGGAGGAAGAAAAGATTTTTTTTTGTTTTCACCTTTTTACAGGAAAATTGTAATTATGCTTGAATACTTCTCTAAAATAGCAACTCTAGTTAAAACAAAAAGTTTTGGGTTTAGTAATGAATATGGTAAGGGGTTTTTTTTTAATCTGAGTTCATGAACTTGCTTAATCATGTATTAAAATTGCCTCAAAAGCAAATTATAGACCTTAGTTCGTGTTGACAGTGATCTTGAGAAGCTGGAGAAATGTGTTGACCAGAATCTTATAATGTTGCACAAAGGGAAATGCAAACCCCTTCACCTTCACCTCATGTATCACCAGAGTCCGGGGACCCACCAGGAGGAAAAAAGTTTTACAGAAAGGGCCATGAAGGTCTTGGTAGGCAACAATTCAATCTTGAGCCAGGAATCTACCCTCGTGACAAAGAATGCCAACAGTGTGGTGACCTGCATTAGGAGGAGTATTGCCAGCAGGCTGAGGGAGGTGATCATTTAAATCTGCTCAGCACAGGCAAGACAACATCTGGAGCACTGGATTCAGTTCTTGGCTCCCCAGTACGGGAGAGACATGGGCATGCTGGAGTGAGTAGAGAGAAGGGTCACAAAGGTAGTTAAGGGATGGGATCATTTCTGATATGAAGAGAGGCTGGGAGATGGGTCTGTTGAGCCTGGAGTGGTGAAGACTCAAGAGTGATCTTATTCAGGTAAAAATACCTGAAGGGAGGAGTAAAGAAGAAGCCAGGTTCTTTTCAGTGATGTACAGTGAGAAAAAAAGAGGCAATGGACTCAAACTGAAATGTAAGACATTCCATTTAAAGATTAAAAAAAAAAATCCCAAACTCGTTTAACGTGAAGGAGGTCAAGGATGGTCAGACACTGGAATGGGTTTCTGAGAGACTGCGGAATGTGCGTGCTTGGAGATATTAAAAATCTACTGGCCACAGTCCTGAGCGACCGGCTCTAGTTGACACCAGTTTGAGCAGAGGCTAGGACAGGACGATCTCAAGAGGTGCCTTCCTGCCTCAACCACCCTGTGATCCTGTGATTTTTATCTTTTGAAGGCAAGATTCAAATACATTGCACAGAAAAAATAACGTTATTAAAATGGATGTTCTGGACAGAAACGCAAAGAATTTGAATTTTGACATGGGAAGAGAGGGAGGGAGGGAGGGAGGAAGGAAGGAAGGAAGGAAGGAAGGAAGGAAGGAAGGAAGGAAGGAAGGAAGGAAGGAAGGAAGGAAGGAAGGAAGGAAGGAAGGAAGGAAGGAAGGAAGGAAGGAAGGAAGGAAGGAAGGAAGGAAGGAAGGAAGGAAGGAAGGAAGGAAGGAAGGAAGGAAGGAAGGAAGGAAGGAAGGAAGGAAGGAAGGAAGGAAGGAAGGGAAAGCATTTGTCATACATAAATTACTTGATTTAAGGGAGTCACAAAATCCAGCAGTGGCTTTAAAACTTCACTTGAGAAGCTTTAGACTCCTTACATTCTTCAGATCATCCCTTTGATAACCAATTAATGAGAAATCATATATTGAATGTAAAGGCACATGCCACTTATTCTGTCACAGAAGAGTGCACTGCTGCTGAAATCGGTTTAAATTACAGACAGATTAGAGAGTGAGCAAATACATAAACATATTCTTACTAATACTTCAGAGAAATACAGAGTTTTGATGAACTCTTTGAAAAAGAGAATGTAAATAAATGAAGAGGGCAGAAAGACACAGTAAAGCTTTTCTCATCATTTGGACTACTGCTAGCACTTTTGATTTTCTTTCACCATTGACCTTTCAAAGGAGTAAAGGAAAGTACCAGTCCTTCGAGAACTCAAAACAAATAGAAGCATTTTAGAAGGGAGAAGCTTTTTGTGGACAATCCTTTTTATAGACAGATTGAATTATTCTTAGCACAGAGCTAGATTTTCTGGTTTACATAAATGGTGATTCATTGTTCTTGTGATTTGCAGTTCTGCATGGTTGAATTAGGTACCATTTAGCAGTCAGTCATTGTGAAACCACTTTATACCACACAGAGGTGAATTAAGGGTAAATTTTATTTGTGCGTGGCACAAAGAAATGTGGGTGACAAGCTTGATCCACTGGCCTCTTGAGCATTTTACAGAAAATAATTGCAGGTATGAATACAACAGGCTAACAGGACAGAAAAATGCCCTGTCCACCTCAGGCATCTAACTTTCACTTAGCATTTCACAGAGTGGTTATGCATTCTCTTCCAATCCATTCTTAGCTCCATGTCAAGAGGTGACAGAGGCCTCCAAAGAGTGGATGGGTTGGCTGACTTAGGTGCCTCGACTGAGGAGGTGAGGCCTTCAGAAGTCCTTTCTCTATTGCACCAAGGAAACTGAAGATCTTCAGGAAGCTACTTCCCTATGAGCCCAAGATTTCTGTTTCTGTCACTTGCCTGAGCAACGTACCATGGATCCCACTATTTTTAATGTTGTTTTATCAGCATGAAATGGATCACATATCCAAAGTCCTGTTCTGCCTGACTTACTAAATAGATTTTTAGATTTTATTTTTTAAAAGCTGTATGCAATAACTGGTACAAGAAAGCATTGACTTTTGCATCCCAAAAGGCTTTTTATCCAGTGTGAAAGTAAAGCCCACACTCAGCTACTCCACACCTCCCAAGATCTCCTCTCCACTGTAACCTCCAACCAAGTTCCCAGCATCTTTACAGACTGGTTAGTATTGCCATCCTAGGTCAAAGACATGGGTAATTCCAGTCACAAGTCATTTGCTATGTAACAGAGATATATGCCTATTGCACCTGCACACAGCTGCTTTATTTAAAATTAACTATGTGCTCAGTTAGGAGGAAGATATTTTCATCGCTACTTTTAAAGTAAGGGAGGGACAACATAAAAAACACTGAGATATTTCACTTGTCAGGAGGGGAAGAAAACTGCATTATGAATGAAGCAAAGTAATCAACCCAGCTGTCCTTTCCCCATCCACTTCATCCTCTGTTGTATAAATTAGTGATGCTCAGCTGGCTTAGATAAAATTAAAATAAATACGCACAAAATTTTCATTATATTTCAGGCCAACTATACCAGAAATTTTAAAAAGGATGATCAGTCTTTGATTTAGATTGGGGTAGTTTTTTCAATTCTGTCAATTTTCTGCAGGTTGTATAATTCTATGGGAAGTATATTTTTATATCCTTATGTGGTGCGGAGTCCTCACTCAGATGAGACTGAATCCACAAATACATAAGTACTTATCAGGTTATTCTGAGGTTTGCCCTTTTTATTGTGAAAGCTGTGGGAGGAGGAGAAGTTTAAGTTAAGAGAGAGAAATCTGAAAAACAGCATGAATCTTGGAGACGGGTTCATAGATTTGCTGGCTATTTTTCACTCCCATGATAATTTTGCCAGTGTCTGGAATAACAGGAAGAGATGTACTCTGAAATAGACTTTGCTACTGCCCTTGCTCTGTGGCTAAAGTCTTAGGTTCACTGGTACATGATTGTAATGCAATTCCAAGGAAGAGACTTCTATGAAAAGATTTTCAACTTGAAAAATGTCAAGAGAGTAAAAGGTGTCAAAGTTGTTAAATTGAGTGTTGGGGTTCATTATTTCAGCAGTATATATGGAACATAAACTGAAGCTGTGGTAAAGATGATGCATACACATGGTTTTCACATAGCATACTTTCTCATAAAATGCCCTTTTTAATACTGGTAATACCAGCTGCCACAGAGTTGTACCATTTTAGTATAGGAAAAGACTGAAAACCTTTTATTTTTAAATATATTTGGCATTTAAACTCTACAATTAAAGTGACAAATGATTCCACAACAAACATGACAACAAGCAGTTAAAAAATTCAATTTTTAATTAGGTGATTGTATCTTATTTTTTATTGCTTTAAAACAAGGAACTGACATGCTGTAGGTGATTGACATTAACACTGGCTGGCAACTAAACACCAATAGCCATTTGCTCACTCTACACCAGAGTGATCTGGGAGAGAATCAGAAGAGCAAAAGCAAAAATATCCTTAAGATTTGAGATAAAGGTAGTTTAATAAGTGAAACGAAGAGGTTAAAAACCCACAAACACATGATGCAAAGACCACATCTCAACACCTCCCACCAGCAGACCAATGCCCAGCCAGTGTCAGCAACAGCTACATTGGAAAAAATAACTCCCCATCCCCCCAGTTTTACTGCTGAGCATGATGCCATATGGCATGGGATGTCCCTTTTGTTAGCTGGGGTCAGCTGTCCCGTCTGTGCCCTCTCCCAGCCTCTTGCCCAATGTCAGCCTACTTGCTGCAGGGGCAGAGTGAGAAATAGAGAAAGCCTTGACACAGCACAAGCACTGCTCACCAACAGCTAAAGTGTTACTGTGTTATGAACACTGCTTTGCCCACAAATCCAAAACAGCACTATATGGGCTGCCAAGGAGAAAGTTAACCCCATCCCAGCCAGACACAGGACAGCTGAATAAATAATTTCTGAGTGACATCCTTCTTCCTTTAGGTTTTCAGTCACTGCTGCCCTTTCACATGTTAAAGCACATAAGCCAAGTATAAAGTCAGAGTGCAGTGTAGAATAAAAATGTTTTAGAATGTTTGATCATCTCCATTTGCATTGATTACGTCACTTGCTATTTACCAAGACAACTTTCTTGTCCAATGTGTGGTATAGTGGTGTTGTTAGTATTCCTCTAACAACAGAAAACAACATTTTGCACATCAGGCACATCACATAAGTCACAACTACAGCAGCTAAAAACTGAACCTCTTCTGTAAAGAGGCTAAGAATTCAGCAGGCACAGATAACCCTCTTATTTTTAGGGTTATGTCTGTTTCAGAACTTAGAAGATAAATTGCAGCTCATGAAGACTTTTAGACTTTCCTGCTTGCATCTTGACAACAACAAAACAAAGATAAAAAGAGGCTAAGCACAGACTACGGGACTCATCAAGATCCCAAAGTAAATATTTATGCAGTCTCTATAACACTAGTTAAGGTATTCTTACAACTCAAAAAGTACAGAAGGAAAATGTTTGCATAGTGGATGATTTGTCATAACTGTCTACCTGAACTGGTGATCCAGAGGCCAGATGTAACAAAGAAATTACTTTTATGTAACTGGAAGAAAAACTTAAATTCTTATCTGGGGTATAAAATAATCAAGATTTGGGGAGTTGTATCTGTGAAAAATGTGGAAAAATCCATGGACATAGAGAATATGACATTTTGGAGATGTTGTACTCAATAGTGCCTCCAAAGCCTTGAAACCCAGCAGAACAGGAATGGTAGGACATGTGGTTTAACAGATAAAAGGACATGCTCACTACAGAGCCTGTTGTGAAATCCAATATCAAAGGTCCAGAGAACACAATTATCTTTCCAGTCTTTTAACTAATTATTTCTGAGAATTCCCACACATGGAGTGGGCACTACATTATCTTGTTGCATTGATAGTAATTGCATTTTATTGGGTCCACTTAATGACTGCTGCTTGATCTGCTGATGTTTAATTGAGAGCACATACACTAGAGCAGCCATCATGGGCAATATGCATGCCCTTTACATATTGTATTCTTAGGGTGCATGTCTGACAGCCATTACATCCCCCTGCTAACACAAATTTGGCTAATGAGGACAGCTTTTCTGGCAAAGGCACACCTTGGGGCAAGGGCTGCTATTAATGTAAAATATGTGGTGTTTCACTTGATTACACTCCTCACAGGCAACAGAGCCTCTGAGCTTTGGAAAAATGATATCTCAGCACTTGCAGTCATGAAAATGTCAAACTGGACTGTTAGGTTAGTAACTGCTGAAACACATTGCACCTGCTGGAGAAATACAGTTGATAGGTGTTAGGCAGATGCTGAAACAGAAGAGCAGAACTAAGGCTTGGTTGCTGCCTTCAAAAATGGGCTAAGACCTAAAGTAAATAACTTTTATCCTCTCATTGGAACTTCCTCTTATTAGCCTGAAGTTTCTTTCACAGGAGGTGGAAGCGTAACTGCTCTTGGTTTCAAGGTCATAAACAAACTCCTGAAGCATCTGGTATCATGAGGGTACCATGTCTGGAGTTTCTTACTGCACACTGATGTTTGGATTTGTCCTGATGGCCTGCTCTCCAAGGCACTAAGGAGTGACTGCCATAATACCTGTAAAGATCCACATCTAGATCACCCATGTGTATCATTCTGCAGTTGAAGAAAAGTTATTGCTACAAATTAGTGCACTAAGAGTCATGTCTTCTAAAAGGAAACACCAAAACTTGTGAGCTTTTCTCACTGTTCATATTTCATTTCACTAACTGGCCCTTGGATTGGCATGGATTATTCCATGCCAATTGTCCTATGATCATTTTTATTTCCACCAGCCTATGCTGCTGAAACTGTTGGACATCTCTTCCAGAAGAGTTGATCAGACTCCTGTCAATCATCTGGTGTGGTGGGCATCCTCAGAACTGGTACATACCTCCAGATGCATCCAATAGGCTTAATGGGGAGTCTATGTGTTAATTTAGACTGTGTGTAATCGGCTAGATGTGCGTCACATTCACATCAACATTAGTGTACAACATAGCAAGCGGTGTCAAAGACATTGTTCTTCCCAATCCCAATCCCAGCACAGTACACCAGGGACACAAAAAACCTTGCATTTCACTGACCTGAGTCTTAGCAAGCAGGGTTCTAGATAGTATACAGGATCTTAGATGTTTCTGAGGGGTAAAAGTGCTTTGGATGTCTGAAACAGATCAGTGAGTTCTGTGGAAAAAAGAATGCTTCTTGCCCTCTTGCGTTCTGTTTTTTTTCTCATGCTTGAGGAGACTTTTTTTTCTGATTCTGGTTATAAGAAAAGTTCTAATGAAGATGCCTTTAAAATCCATTTTGCTAATTTTCTGCTCCTTTTGGAACTGTAGTGTCTCTAATTATGTCTCTAATTATGGCATGCCTCACTTCCACATCTGAAAAAAATACTTCAATTTGTAGAGAATTAGGGAAATAGTCGTATGTACTGCAAGTTCCACAATCCTTTATTGCTCTTAAGGACACAGATTTGCTGGAAAGAAAGATCAGCTCTAATTCACTGAGTACTGAAAGGATATTGCTTGCACAAGTAATGAAAAAAAACACTCATAATTATGATCTTGCTCCTCAGTTTTTCTTCACGCACTACAGAAAAGAATCTGAACTTTTAGCTAAATGTTGATGTAGTTTCTTTGGAGACACCAAGAAGCAATCTGTGTATACACAATGCTAAATGTTTGCTGTATATGGATCACTTAGTGAGAGCTGGTTAAGATTTGTAAAGCTTAAAGACCAATGAACCTTTGTAAGACATTTGTGCAACCTTCCTAGTCACTGTTGCTGAAATGGTTGCAAAACTCAGGGGAGTAAATTAGAGCACGTATGAACCTGCAGTCTACTCTGCACCCTTTGCCTTTCCTCTGTTCATTTCCAGGACCATCCAAGTCAGCACAGGGATACCAGTTGCCAGAACCTGATGTTTACTGCTTGTGCAGACACAGCTGATGGAAAAAATCCTCTCCCTTCCACTGCAGCAAGGAAACATGTCTGTGTGCCCCTTTGTTTGGCAGAGTGACTTCTTGGAGCTGCCTGTTTTATCATTCAGCTTCAAAATGACTAGGGATAAGGACACAAAAAGCTTAGGGTGCCAGGCTGCCTTGGCAAAACTCCCACTTGGAGTATCAGCAGGAAGAGGTCTCTTAGGATGAGGTTTTGCAGCTTACATGCTAGGAAAGTGGATGTGGACAGCTGACTGCTTTCCTGAATTCCTCTGTAGTTTGGGAAGGATGCAATGTCAACAATAGGAAAATGTGTCCTTAAGATACTTTCCTTGACACTTGGTATGTAGAATCACTAAACTCTGGATTAACTTAATAAAGTATACACTGCTAACAATTTACTCATCATACTGCTAACATCCAGCATTAGGATAGGTTTCCCTTTCTAGCAAGTGAGAAAAAGAGGCTTCTTCAAACCTTCATTCAAAGAAGGCTTGATGGCCTGAATTTCCTTACAACTGAGGAGATTGGTAGCTAAGGAGGGAAGGTGGCTAAGGAGGGAAGGTGGCTTAGGTGTCTAAATAGGGTCATAAAGTATTCCTTCTAGCTAAAAAAAAAAATCAAGAGGAGAGATCTATGAGGCTTCCAAGGCTTTTCAACGAAGGGCCGTTCACATTTTCTGCAGCCATTTCCCAGCTGTGACCCTGGATCTCAACAGACAAGAAATCTTCTGTAAGTGCTTAGCACTAAAGCAAAACTGTGAAGAAAACTCATATTTCAAGTTAGAGTAACATGCAGCACAAGACGAGTTTTCCTCACACTCATTAGCTTAATATGCAATAAACCCCCTGGTTTTCTTTAATGATAAGGTAAAATAGAGCAGGGAAAATGAAGACATATTATAAAAGTTCTGAAATTAAGCATCTGTCTCAGAGCTCACCTACTTCTTTAATGTATCATTAAAATCCAGTATTCACTAGTCTTTGCTTAAACATTTCATGTGAGCACCTTCAAAACTTTCTTTAACCCCATACATCTTCAGCAGTTTACTATATTGCTCTTTGCATTGTTCTAGTGAATTTCATTTCACACACACAAAGCAAATACAGTTTTTTCCCTGCAGAATTCTTCTGATTTTTACTGAAGAAATTTCATTTTTTGTCAATTGAATTAAGGAAACTTCTCCCCGAACCAGACAAATACAGTTTGCAAATTGCAGAAGGCTGCACATGCACACTTTCAGTGAGGACTGTCAGCAAGATATCAGGATGTGATGAAGGGATTAACGTTTTTGAAATTGGGATGCTGTTTCTAGGCATCCCAGCACAATGGATCCTTTCTTATTGTCATGCATCCTTGCTGTCATCTGAGTATAAGTATCAAAAAAATATTGTTAATTCAGTAGTATGTTGTTGTGGGATTCAAAATAGCCCAGAAAGATTTCAAACCGATGTGAATGAGACTACTCAAGAGGTAACAGGGGCTTTGTACTGAAGAACATTAATTTCTCCAGCATGATGAAATCTTTTGTATGCAATTATCCTACATGATTAAAAAATGTATAGAAAAGCCTGAGTGATTCTAAGTCAAAGTGAAGTACTATAAAATGGTAATGTGTTTAGTTTTTATTTTTGTATTTTACTATCACAACTTCTTTTTGTTTATAACCCTCATTCAATTATTCGTGTCTATGTATGAGCCCAGTTATGTGCATCTATGCATTTAAGCATATAGTTATCTTTCCACACTCATAATTCATTATCTTTATCAGGACAAAGCCATATCTATGCAAACACTAGGCATCTGTGTAATGACTGGTGGCTGTCAGCTGAGGTATTAAGTCCTCTGTGGAGCATGGGCTTCTTTGTATTAAGGCAAAGCCTTTAAGTGTCAAGATGAAAGGATGGCCAAATGAGATACAAACTGTTTCCAGTAACATCATTAAGGAGCAACCAGCTAAGCATTTCCACACGATTATCTTAAAATATTTCCCCAATCAATATTTGCAAGTTTAAGTGCCAAACTCTGACTAGAGGCTAAAGGCTAGCAGCCAGGTGCTATGCAGGAGCTGCAATTAGCTCTGTGCTCAGCTGTAGCTATCGATCTCACACCCAAGACAGTCCTTGCCCCGTCAGTCCATGCTTACTCAAATGGCTAAACAAGCTCAGGACAGAAAAGAAAAAGATTGCTGAGTCCTTAAAAATCTTCCAAAATATTGGGTTTGTGCAGTGTAGGTCAGAATTATCAATAATGCTCAGTAACTTTATATTCATTCACAGGAGAAATGGCATATCCAGTAAAAGGAAAACAAATGCCACTGAGTCATTTTGTTTGGGTGATGCTGGGATGATTTCTGTTTGTCTTCTAGAGCTTAGGAAGAACAGAACTGGAAATGAAAATAAATATCACAAAGCGAACATCCCAAACTTCTGTGGCAGGCAAGTATCGATACAGGCATGCATCCAGATGCTGCTCCTGCTGACCAAACCCTACATTTTCCAGGTCAGAATTCTTAAAACAGGGAAATTCTCCAATTTATGCAAGTATTTATTTCCAGGAAGGAGTCGTAGACGATTCTAGAAGCAGAAAAAAAACATGGAAAATTGTGAAGCTGTTGATAGGATTAAAGGAGCAATTTTCTTTGAATGGTAAAGAGCCTCTGCCTCTTTTTTTGTCTTTTTCACTTAACCCATGCTCCCCGGTGCTCTGCACATGCCACATGCCCTGCCTCATAGGGTAGCGGTCGTAAGATAATAAGCACTAATGAGTTTCTGCAGTGGACTTGACTGGCCCATTTAAATATTGCAAGCAGCTACTTGAATAATGAATGATAAAGAAAAGGAAGGTAACCTGTTCTTAGCACTTTGGCCTTTGAATATCTTAAGTTGCTTGCCATTAACTTTCTCATTTAGCAAAGTTATATAGCAAAAATCAGCAGACATGAGTTAACATGAACAGAACTGTTTGATTTTAAAAATTGCCACAAAAGTACTCTTTAGGTTGATTCAAAGCTATTTTAAAACTCTAGTTAGATTTTCCAAACAGTTTTGAACAAACAACATGGCATATCAGAAATTTTAGAAAGAAACTATCCTGATTTCTTTTTCAGAACATATCACCCAAAAAATTGTTACTTGGAGGTAAAATGGAGGAAGAAGTAGTAAGTGTTTATTGGTCAAAGAAACAACTGGAATGTCTTCTAAAATGTTAAAATGTTTGCGTAAAAATGAGCGGTCTGTGTTTCAGCTCATGTTGCCTTTGATATTAAATGTTTAATGAAAAATTAAAAAGCTCTAGCAGAAAAGAATGAGAAAGTCATAACATAAAAACTCATGTAGTCCAACAGTGAGGATTTTCAATCATGTACCTGTTATGAAACTAGTTCTTTGCTTTTTATTCAAAGTGTTCTTAGTTACATATTTTGCTTATCCAGACTGTTTTGATTTGATAACTATATTGACACACAATTGACTACATTGAGCTAACTGTTATAAGAAACTGGCTTTTTTACATCCAAATGCCTGCCATCTAAATATCTTACTGCTTACCAGAACTCATGAAAAGTTGATTTCTTTTATTTGCTACAAGTTCATGAGGATAGAAATATAGCCAAGGGAGAGTTACTTTCATGGGCAGCATTAGAACGTTCTCACTCTTTCTTTGAACCACTTCCAGTTTAGGGTTGGCAGGGGACTGGATTGTTTGTTCAAGTTTTTTAATATTGGGCTTTGTTGTGCTGGTTTGACTTTTCCCCTCATAATATTTCAAACTGATTAATGGACTTTATCCATCAGAACCATACGAATTTGAAGTAATATTATTTAGACAATTTTAGACAAAAATATTTCCAATCAACTTTTATTGAGTGATGTATTTTTGGGAGGAGTGGTTATTTCATTGTCACTTTTTTTGGGGGTATGTGTGGAAATATTGGCACTGTTAGTTTGGGGGAATAGTAGGGGGAATTAAATTTACTTCTATATCTATCCATGTTTCTCATCCAAGCCTAATAGATTTTCATGCCTTCCCGCTGTGTTTTCTGTGTGTTTTCTCAGTGGTTGTCTGGTATTTTGGACCATTTTCATTCTCTGCATCTCATTATTATCCATAAATGAAATGTTACTTATCCATATCCTGACTGCAGGGTGGTATTTATAATATCTCTGCCTCTGACTTATCAATACATTAGAACCAACTCCACATCTTACTTTTGTTATGTTTTGCACACTAGCATTAGCAAGTTAGCTTTGATTCCATAATAATGCTATTTAAATTTCCCTAATTATTACCTAATACATTTATTTATTTACATCTATTTATCTCTGGGCAGAGAATTATTCTTATTACTGTAATACATTCTAGTATGATCTTTATATTATGGATTGTAGTGCAAACAAGTAATAATAGTGTTGGAAAGGGCCAAAATGCTTGGTTGTTGGAGGTATGCCAAGGAAAACATGGTTACCTTTCTCTGCCAGGTAATCTTTCTGGTGCTGACTGGGACATAGGATGCATATATATTGCAAGAACTAGTATCCCTGAGTTTTGCTCTTCTGCTTTTTCTCAGTGTGCTTTACAGACAAGAGACATAGAATAAACAGAAGTCCACCTGCCTTAAACAGCCTCTGCCATTAATACACAGACTCAGACACTTGTTTGCAAACTTGGCTTGTTGTACGTCTACCCAGGCTGCTTCTGATGGGTAGATAACACCACTCTTGGAAGTGGTTTAGCTTAACACTGAAAGCTGCATTGCTAAGTGACTTTGTCATCAATTTATTCTTTTTCTGGCTAACAAAACATGAAACATGAAAGAAGTCAAGCTCCCTGGACAAGACCAGGAAATGCACTTAACAGTTACCTTGCTTTGTTTAAAATATTCCTCTCCACTCTCCTAGGTTCAAACAAATCACACTAATTTCTTTCATCTTCCTTGTGTCTTATAGATGAAGAACTTATTCTGCTTGCACGAATACCTTTCATGACACATAATTCAGTTCAACTTCTGACAGTTCTCACATTTCTCAGTCTTAGGTGATATACATCTAAGAATTAAAATCTCTCATTAAGGGCATAATTTCCAGTACTTATTCTTCTCTACAGTCACGTTACAGAGATCCTTGATCCATATATGCCTTTACCCCTCAGATTTTATCACTGGTTCATCAAATTTTCTTAGGATAATTTTTTTTACAATCCTTTCCTTCGTACTCTCCAACATCTAATCTTCGACTGAATTGTCATTTGCCTCAGTCCTCTTCAACTAGTTTTTAATACCTTGGTGATTCAGAAATGTCTCCAGATCTCTTCTTTTCTCCATTCTTCCATTTCTCACTTTTAAGTCATCCACATGATTCTCACTTTTAAGTCATCCTCAGTACCCCAGACACCTGCATGGAATCACTCCTTCAAGAAAAACTGTTTTTACCTGGTTGCGTATACGTGATTGGAAGTTAAATCTTTCTTACTATCACCAGCCCCTGTTGTTTGTTTTTAATTTTTCTTGCTATGCATTTACATTCCTCTCTTGGGAATAGGACGAATCCAAGACAGATAATTTAAACATTCTCTTCTTTAATCATTCTAGCCTAGTGTACACAGCCTTGAGCCACTCCGGTGTGAGTTCTTGTCCTGATACCTGTAACACTCTGTAGGGTCCTCCCTGCTATTTTTCAAAATCTTCTTAGTCCCAGTTCCGTTCCTTAGTCCTTGTTTTCTCTACATCAGCTCCTTTGATTGGATTTTAATTTTCTTTTTCCTGATAAGGGCATCTTCCAGGTACCAGTTCTAGTTTTCTCTATACCTGCTACCAAGGGCTCCTTGGTTGTCAATTGTCCATGTCCATGTCCTTCTCTCTTTCTTGGACTCAATGTGCTGTCTCCTTACTCACCAATTCATCTTGTGCTCCCATCAGTTCCTCTTCTTCTTCTCTGAAGCAGACTTCTTCTCCAGCTCCAAGTTCTCTCCTTCCCCACACAAGCTGCACAAGTGTGTGTTTCCAGATTCACTTTCTTGTAACACAGTTTGTTCTGTAGTTCTGTTATACAGTACATTTACTGAAGAACACTATACCCCAAAGTCAAGAAATCTATAACTCAAATGTATTGCCAATGTTACATTTTCCTTCTTTTGCATAAGTCCACCACTTTTGCTTACACTGCTTGTTTATTTGTTTCTTTATTAATGAATTTCATATGGTGACCCTTCAGTCAAAAGCATATTACAGCTTGTGTATTGCTGGCAGGGGAAGAGGAGGAAATGGTACCACTGGAGGTTTTAATAAAGTGGGCATAATTTAGCAGACTTGGGCTTTTCTGATAGGGGTTTTTTTTTTTTCAATATGAAGGTTCTATCAAGCTCATGAATTCACAGTATGTTCTGGAGTTCTGAAGCAAATCAAATCATTAAAGCACAAATGCATAAAGCTTTATTTATAGCTTTAATTTTCATTATATGTACACTGATTTATATTTCTTGTGGGGGAGGAGGATGTTAAAAAATAATGCTGGGATTTCTTTTTTTTCCCACTTAGTTTTCTTTCTTTTTTCCTGCTGCAGAAATACTGGTATCAGGTTAAGATCTGTGCAGAAACAAACTTTTGCCACTGGCAGGAATCTAGCAGTCACAAACAATTAGATCTTTATGTGAACGGTCCAAGGTTAATTTTAGCCTCCTAAACTGTCTCCTGCCAGATCTGATAAGTTTTCTCCTTTTGCTCCAGCTGTCTAGTCTCTGATGGGATTTGGCTACAAGGAGGATGGCATTATCAGCCCATTAACCATCACTACCAGGAGGACTGTGATGCTGATGAATATTGATCACCTGTTCCGCGAGGTTATCTGATGATGCTGAGTGAACCTGACACTTGGTTGTTTCTGTGGGCAGCTTTTGTTTTTTACTGGCTGATGGCACTTCTCTCCCTAGCTCTGCTCATGCAGGAGAGAGCAATGCAGCAAGGCACCTCTGCTTTTGCCATCAACAGGTTGCGTTTGACTGCAGGAAGGGACTGGAGTGGGTGTTTTATCTTGTCTGGGTCAAAGTTTGGACACGACCCAAGCAGCAGTCTGTTTCCCTTATCGCACCGCTTTGCAAAATGCTTTTGTTAGTAAAGCAGAGAGGGTCCCAGTAGGCTGGAAAAGACTGGAAATGCACTTCCAGGCACTAAAGGGATCTGTGTGGTACTCTCTAAACTGTGGACAAGGAAGGTCCATCAGTGAGAGCCAGCTGGATGGGACAGCAGTGTGCAACACAGCTTCCTGAAAATGCTTGAAATCAGAAGGTGCACTGGGCTGTTTTGCTTTTCAGAGCAGACAACTATGAAAAGAAGAAAAAAATCTCTGTAATGCCAGTGTTTTCTTTCTAGTCAAAGCAATATTGCTCAGGGCTCTGGAGGCTAAACAATACTTCACTGGGGATTTGTTCCTAAAATAATCAGTCTAGAAAAAACTAAATATGTTTTTCTTCAAGGCATAGCAACAGAAATTCTGAAACTAAAACCGGGACCAACCAACACATTATTTATTAATACATAAAAGATCTAGTCAATTAATGAAGTTAAAATTTAGTAAGCACTTTATTTAGGATATTATTTACCATTTATTTCATTACTTTGGTAGTTGCAATTCATTCAAGAGATTTTTTGGGGAAAAAAATCAAAACAGGGTCATCATACTAAGGCAGATATTGAACACGTATTTTGGAGGAAATGGTGCCTTGGAATAAAGATTTAAAAGAAAAAAAAAGAGCTGGTTTGAAATATTTCCACTGGTTTTTGTTTGTTTTATCATGTTCCAGTGCACTGGAGAAAAGGAGTACATTTCTGTTTGAGGTAACTCTTTCCCCTTTTATTTCTAAAGTGAATGCCCAAAGGATTTTTTAAATTTTAGTAAGATCTGTTGTCATTAGAATAAAGTTCTATTTTATTCTTTTTCCTTATGCTTTTTTATACAATCATTTAGAAGTTGTTGTCTTAGTGTATAAATATAATTTCTAATCACAAAAAAAATAGCATTGACCAACACTTCCACAGCTCTTGGTCAGTGAAGTAGGCGTCAGCTGTACCATGGGAACATAACCACAGGAGTGGTGGAGGAAAGTATATATGAGTTCCAGCTGCAGCCATAGTGCTGTGACCTTTAGGCAAGGCTTCTCTGGCTTCATGGAAAAAATCCTAGCCTCCCCAAAACACAAGAGCATCAAAGAAACAAAGCCTGCTCATCAAACTTATACTTCTGCTCCTCTCAGTGCTCATCACACAAACGCTTCCCTAAGTGCATTTGTTTTGACACATCAGTCCCTTTTGTAAACGCTTGGTTTTCATTCAGAAAACGTCTTGTCAAGAGGCTCAGGTACTCACTGTTTAACCTCGGTAGCATTAGAAAAACACAGAGCAGTAAATGAGAAATGGGACAGGAAGAGAAATAAATAAAAGGAAAGAAAAGAGAAGAAATAAGCATTGGTTGTTTTCCTTTAGAGATCAATATCACTCTCATGGCCCTGGTAACTCAGTGGAAATAGTTTGAGGAAAGCACAGGAGTGTAAACTGAAATGCTCAGCCACCAGTTACAAATGTGTTCCTCTTGACTGCAGATTATTCTCATACCTATAAATTTGCAAACACAGCTGGACTTTGCATCTTCTGAGCAAAAAGAATACAGAACCAACTAGCGCAAAAAATGCTAAAACAATGAAATAATTCAAAACTAAATTTTCTGCGATTTCCATTCAAAACCCTGTTCCCTATTTTCTAGAGGGTGATTTTTGCCATTTAGCATAGCCTTCAATTTATTATAAGATCTAGTCATGAAGCCTATAATCCTGAAAATCACATAAGATGTATTTTTATCGGGTACTGCCCATCATAACACAATAAGTTAGGAAGAAATCAAGAAAATATATTTTGATCCAAATATAATGGCTGAAAACTAAACTTCCTTGCACTTCTTGATTTTTGACAGCTGATATCTGAAGGTATATTGCAGAAACTCTGGCAGGATCTTCTCAACTTCTGTGCTACCTTTGCAGATATTACATACTCATGTCTCTGTGTGTGTTTCAAAAAAGCCTTGCAATCTTTCCAGGATTACCTAATGCTAGAAAAACTTATGTCAATTAATACTTCCTTTTTCAAGTTAGAGTTTTCTTGGATGTTGACCTTCATCCCCAAACTTTGATGCCTACTCCAGGTTAGTTTCATGTCAAAGGTTCTCTTGTAATCCACATTTAGATCAACAAGTACCTGGACTTCACATAAAACCCATGAGAAAAAGCTGAAATGCTAAAAGCAGTGGTAGGGTAAATAATTTTGGTAGCCAGCAGCAGTGTGGTCCACCTTCACCAGTCGGATGTTCTAGATTTTGCTCTACTCAAAGAGGAGTCGAATTCTCCACCTCTCTAACACAGCCAGCCAGTGGCACACTGTTCAGACCTTCAGCTGCAGCCAATTCACCCATAAGCTCTTCATAAAAACAAAAACCAAATAAAACAAAACAAAGAAACAAAGAAACAAACCCCCTATTCTCATTCTTGGTTTGCATTACTTTTTCCTCTCCACCTCATAACAGTACTAGGCAAAACAGATGCTGGGCATTATGGACACACTCAGTACTGGTTCTTGTTAACTCTCTGTGGATGTCACCAGAGCCCAATATACTCATCACACTCCAGAGGTGACCAATCTCTCTCTGCAGTTCAGAGGAACACTAAGTGATACAGACTGGAGTTGTCTCTTGAGAACACAAAGTGTCTTCCTTGCCTCATTATTTGTACAACTGTGGCCAACAAGTGACCTCAGTTAGGGGCCTAAATTATGGGGGGAGAATTCCCTCCCCTTTACTGGTTTTCCATAGCATGGTTTAAAAAGAAAGAAAAAGCTGTCACTGTTTGGTTGGTTTCTGAAACAAAAAGAATACAACTTTGTCTTTGCCAGTCTCAAAACATCCAAGCCTATTATTCTACAAAAAAATGGGACCTGTGGATATACTCATGAAAACATTCATATATTCCAGAGGACCTTACACTATCTGGGCTTGGACCAGGTCCAGTTGAGCAGGAGCAATCCAGTCACTCTGGAACTGCAGCATCAACCTATGGTATGATTCAGATTTAGTAATTATGCTTTGAATTCACAGCAGTTTGAATGTGACTTTGCTTTCAAGTGCAAAGAAGCACTAATGTACATGAAGTTGCAGGAAAAAAAGAATTCAAGAAATATACAATTGAGGGTTATTGTGCTGATTTTGCTCTCTTGTGGATAACTCCCTACTTCAGAAGATCCGAGGAAAGTGCTCAGTAAGAAGTGCTGTCAGGCAAAAACTTTCTGGAGTCTTTTGGATTTTGCATTTGGAAGCTTTGAAGTTGTCTCATGCTCTTATGCTGAGTCTAGTATGGGATGGATGTGCATACTGGCTTTATAGCCTGTGAATCTTCTTAAACCTTACATATGTTTAACAATTTTTAAAAGTCACCAGAAAGCCTATAAGGCACAATAGCTCAAGGCATAGCTATAGAATATGTACTTCAATGTGGCTTTGCACATCAAAGGGCTCTGATAAAGTAGGACTTCGAAAACAGTGACACTTGGCCAAATAAAATACAGTTATAAAGTAGAACAGTGTTTCTCTGTGACTTCAAAAGTCCTTGCTCAACAGGCAAAAGGAGTGTGCATTGAAGTGATGTTTGTAAATGAAAGGCTGGGACATCCATCAGCATCAAGACATTTTGTAATCTCTTGAGATGTTTTCTAGAGTTTCCAGAATTAGCTCCCCTTTCTGTTTCCTACAAAATCATCCATTCTGGCTATGCCAGTGGTGGATATCCTGGAAAAAAAGGCAACACCTGTCAAAAATACGTATTGTAATATCAATGCGCAGAAAATACAGCTGTACACAGCTTATTGAGGCTGTCATTCTTCTACATGGCATGCTCTGTTTCCCCTTCATAATGGTCAAGTTCAGCAAAATCAATTTTGCACATAAGTCAGGCAAAAATGTCACAAGTGAAGTGGACAAGAGGCCACAGGCATGTCACTCACTAGTTCTTCTTCACTGATGTTAGCACGCATATTGATCCTGACTTCAGAATTGGGTATTTTGCCTGCTTAACAAAAGATAGCATTTCCTAGTTTTCTCTGCCTGCTGCTTGTTATTGCTGCCCTCCTCTTTGCTGTGAATGCTTGCTGCATAATGATTCTGCAGTGACCACTGAGTGAAGAACATTTCCAAACAGCTGAAATAAAAGATCCTCTGCAGAATGTGTTAGAGCAGTGGAAACTGATTGAAATGGTCTTCTGAGAAATTACGGAAGAACAAAGACAAAATAACTTCTAATAGTATAAAAATCATTGACAAACTGCCACAGAAAGATATAGCTCTAAAGAACAGTTCATGCCTTAAAAGACATTTGAGAGAAATCACTGACAAATTACAGTACTCTTTGAAGTGCTGTGACACTCAGACAGAGAGAAATTTTACTGTCCTACTGTCATGGTTTAACCCAGCAGGCAGGGGAGACCACATGTAAAGGCAATGAAGCACAGGGCATGTGTCAAGGGACTGACTCTTTTGCCCAAGGGTCTCCCACCCACATTTGATGGTTCTTTAGAAAAGGAGAACTAAAATAGGGAAGTAACAAAGTTCTCTTTGCCAAATCACTACAATGGCAGATTTTTAGCTGACAGCTCAAGAAGAGCTGCCTAACAAGAGGACAGAAGTGGTAGACATCTCAGGGGGTGTCAACCTTAGCAAAGGCTGAAGGGAATGACAGTTGAAGATCAGGGAATATAAGAAGCACAGGAACTTTTATTTGCTGTTAAGAAATTTTTACTTCTGCTCAGAATGCTGACTCTAAAGCGTGGGAGCATTCTGCTCATCAGCTCCTACTACCATTATTTCTTTACTTAATTTTTATGGAAAGCAGATTAACGTGTTTTCTCTTGTTCATTAGATTTGTCCTGTATGATCTAATACTAGGCTTACAATGGCTAAAGTAAAAAATACTTATTGATCCTTTGGCCTAATTTCTGACCATTAATGGTATCTGCTTTTCATATCCACTTATATTCGCAATAGTTACCCTTACAAACACCTCTGGCTATAGCTGTTTTTTCAGGGTGTAATTCCATCTACTTCATTTATCTCTCAGACTTTAAAACTGTCACATCTTAATGATCTACTAAACTCCATAAACTCTGTCCATTACCTATGTATGCAGCCATAGAATTCTCCTTCTGCATTAATCATGATACACTTTCTTTGGCTTAAGCACCAATAGGGGACAGCTTTGTCAAATGGTATTCCACCAATGAAATGTGTGATGCTTACCTACAGGACAGAAGAAATGAGAACAAAAAGAAACTACAGTATCCAAAATAATTAAAACATTGGAATATGTCGGTTTTAGCAGTATTTTTCTTTCTTTCAGTAGTACCTTGATTATTAATACCAGTACTTCAGAGAAAGAACAATGTCTTGGTAGAGAGTTGAATGTCATCTACTTCAACAGAGGGCTTCTAGGCACCATGGCAATCAGCTTATCAAATATTCATAAAAGGAGATCATGAGTCCATCACTTCACATACATTTTATACAAACAAATGCACCTGTTTTAAAGGCTACATGCATTTCCATTATCCTGTTGCAGATTGCTTTGAAGTCAGTTCAGATATTTCTAATGGAATAAAACAGTGCTAGACAGTGACATTGAGAAACAGAGCTCTACCGTGAATTTTAAATGTAAATAGACAATGTTTTAAGTGTAAATAGACAGTGTTTGTCCCATGATCAATAACAAGAGGACCAAGGTAGTTACATGCAACAGATGGAGAAAACACATTAGAGATGGTCTGATAGGCAATGAACAGCAGCAGTTACAACATGCCAGCTGTCCGACTATCAGACTTTTGGCATGGTAATTGAGACAAGTTTTGAGGGGAAACTTGCTTACAGACAATGCAGTCCCTTTGCAGATAGGGTTTTCCACCATGTATAGGGAGCAACGTGGAAGAAAATAACATTTGACATGTTTCACAACACATGGTTTTGAGTGGTGTGAACTCAATTTCAGAAAAATGTTTGGTATAATAGAATCATAGAATCAAAGAATGTTTTGGGTTGGAAGGCACCCTAAGGATCATCTAGTTTCAACCCCTCTGCCAAGGGCAGGTACGCCGTCCACTCTATCAGGTCGCTCAACGCATCATCTAACCTGTCCTTGAATACCTCCAGAGATGGGGCATCCATGACTTCTCTGGACAACCTGTGTCAGTGCCTCACCACCCTCAGAGTAAAAAGTTGCTTCCTAATATCTAATCTAAATATATAAATCAAACTATACAAAGAGCTGCTCCCCCTTCCTGTAGTTTCTCTTTAAATACTGGAAGGCTGCTAAAAGGTCTCTCCAAGGATTTCTCTTCTCTAGCACAAACACAAGCACAACTCTTTCAGTCTTTTCTCATATGTGAGGTACTGCAGCCCTCTGATAATCTTCACTGCCCTCCTCTGGAGTTCCTCCTACAGATCCATGTCCTTCCTGTGCTAAGGACTCCAGAATTGAACATAATACTCCAGGTGAGGTCTCACAAGAGCAGAGTAGTGGAGCAGAATCACCTCCCTTGACTTGCTGGACACTTCTTCTGATGCAGTCCAGGATACGGTTTACTTTATGGGCTGCAAGCACATGTTGCCAGCTCTTGATGTGTTTCTCATCCACCAACACCCCCGAGTTCTTCTCTTCAGGGATACTCTCAATCCATTCTCTGCCTAGCCTTTAATTGTGCTTGAGATTGCTCCTATCCATGTGCAGGACCTTGAATCTGTCCTTGTTGAACTCCATGACGTTAGCACAGGCCCACCTCTCAAGCCTGTCAAAGTACCTCTGGATGGTATCCCTTCCCTCCAACATGTTGACCACACCATACAGCTTGGTGCTGAGGGTGCACTTGATCCCACTGTCCCATTGTCCATGTCTCCAACAAAGATATCAAACTATAGATGTTCCAATACCAACTTCTGAGGCACATCATTCATCACCGGTTTTCACCTGGACGTTGAGCCGTTGACCACAATTCTTTGAGAGTAACCGTCCAGCCAATTCCTTAACCACTGAGTGTTCTTTTTGTCAAATCTGTCTCTCAAATTTAGAAATAAGGATGTCGTGCAGGACAGCTTTGAATTGTTTACAAAGGTCCAGGTAGATGACATCATTTAGTCTTCCCTTATCCACCAATGCTGTAGCCCCATTGAAGAAGGCCACCAAATCCATCAGACATGATTTAACCTTAGTGAAGCCATGTTGAGTCACCAATCACTGTCTTATTTTTCTTCTGCCTCAGCAGAGTTTCCAGCAGAATCAGCTCCATGACCTTGCTGGGCACAGAGGGGAGACTGTCTGCCCTTTAGTTCTCAGAGTCTTCTTTTATTCCTTTTTTAAAAAATGAGTGTTATATTTTCTCTTTTCCAATCAGTGAGAACTTCACTGAACTGCTATGAGTTCTCAGATATGATAGATATTGGCTTAGCAACTTTATTTGCCAGCTCCCTCAGGACCCACAGAATCATCTCATCAGGTCCCATGGACTTGTGCACCTTCAGGTTCCTTAGATGATCTCGTACCTGATCTTCTTCAGTGGGTGATTCTTCATTCTCCCAGCCCCTGCCTTTGCCATCTGCGACTTGGGCAGTGTGGCTTGAGCCCTTGCCAGTGAAGACTGACACAAAAAAGTCATTGAGTACCTCAGCCTTCTCCATATCCCCAGTAACCAGATGTCCCATTTCTTTCTGGAGAGAGCATACATTCACCTTAGTCTTCCTTTTATCACTGACATACCTACAGAAGCTTTTCTTGTTGCCCTTGACACCCTTGGCGAGAATTAACTGTCATAGGGCTTTTGCTTTCCTAACCTCATCCATGGCTGCTCGCACAATTTCTCTGTATTCCTCCCAGGCTACCTTCCCTTACTTCCACCCTCTGAAGGTTTCCTTTTTGTGTATGTTTGTCCAGGAGTTTCATGTTCATATATGCAGGCTTCCTGGCATTTTTGCCTGTCTTCCTCTTTGTCAGGATACACTGCTCCTGAGTGCAGAGGAGGTGAACTTTGAATATTAATCAGCTTTTTTGGGTCCCCTCCAGGGCTTTATTCCATGGTACCTTACCAAGGAGATCCCTGAAGAGGCCAAGGTCTGCTCTCTTGAAACCCAAGCTAAGAAGTTTGCTGCACACCCTCCTTGCAGACCTAAGGATCTTGAACTCCACAATTTCATGGTCACTGCAGCCAAGGCTTGAGCTTCACATTCCCCACCAGCCCCTCCTTGTTGGTGATGTCCAGCATATCATCTCTCCTCATCGGCTCTTCTATTACTCGGAGAAAGATGTTATCAACCGTGTACTCCAGGAACCACCTGAATTGCTTAAGCCCTGCTGTTTTGTCCCTCCAACAGATATTGGGGATGACTGAAGTCCTCCATGAGGACCAGGGCTTGTGAATGTGAGGCTGCGCCTGTCTGTCTATAGAGGACCTCATCCACTTGCTCTTCCTCGTCCAGCGGCCTCCACTATAATGTAACCTATCCCTGCCCTTCCTTTAATCCTGAACCATAATTTCTGGATCTGCTACTCATCCATCCCCAGGAGGAGATCCATCACTCCCTCTAGTCATTGACATAGAGGACAACACCCCCTTCTTGTCTGCCCTGCCTGTCCTTCCTAAAGAGACTGTACCCCTCCATTCCAACACTTCAATCATAGAATCCATCCCACCATGTCTCCATGATGTCAATGAGATCATAGCCCTGCAGGCGTGCACACATTTCTAATTCCTCTTTTTTATTCCCTGTGTTATGTGTGTTTGCATACAGCCACTTAAGCTGTCTGACTGCCTGGAGATCTTTTGTGATTCTCAGGAGTTCTCCTGCTGACCTATGATCCTCCTTCAGGCTCCAGGCATTGAATACTGGCACTGATATCAAACTGGTAGGAATGGAATGGATTGAGGATGCTCTACTCCTGCAACTTTAGTTTAAAGCTGGATGGATAACAAAGATTTAAAGCCCCGTATGATTTGGGCTCCTATGTCTAATTATAAATGTGATGTGATAAATGGGACAAGGGAATGATTAGATTTTTCAGGAGGTTTAACAAAAAAAAATGATGGCATGAAATGAAGATGATGAATGTGGGAAAGTAAACCCAGGTTATGGAAAGAATTTTTTGGCAAAGCTGTGAAGATTCTTTCACAAATCCTGATTTAGGATCCTGTTGACTATACCAATTTGTCACGAATGAGTGATTATATATCTGTACAGTGATGTTATGTGTAAATATAGAATCACAAAGGGTTCTTATTCAAACACATCCATTTCCAACATATACAAGTACAGTTTAAAAGGTGTCATTGGGATGTATTTCAAAAAGACAAATATTTTGTTCACAGTCAAGACAAATGTCTTGGGCCTTAGCAGTTTATTTCTAATGGATTATATCTGCACAATCACAGCTAAGATTACAATATTTCATTAGGATCAATCCAGCATGTAATCAAAGTTACCAAGGCAAAATCAAAGATACCGTACTGCAAGGTGATATTGCTTGCTGTCTCTCTGCCTCAAGGAACAACCTTGAGAGATGCCTCAGCTCATGGGGAGACCACCACCATGAAGGTACACTGCCTAGCAGGAACAGTACGAAGAAGGCTCACTTAGGCTGTCATATTTATGGGATAAAGTAGTTGACTTGTAGTCAAATTACATGTAATGGAAAGGGTATGCATGGGACTCCATGTGACCAGAACTTTTTTGTTTGTTGTTAAACGAATCTTGGAAACGCTACCCACTATTCATGTGCTGATCACATGATCAGCAATCCAAGCTCATATGCATCGATGAGCATCGTGTCACTCTGCTTGTTTGTAGGTTCTCAGACAACAAATTGAAACTAGAGAACTTCTTGACTTGGCTATGGCTCAGATGTTTACCTCCTCCAGAGCCTGCACCAAACCACCACCAGTCCGGTCACAGGGTCAAGCACATCCAACACAGATTCAGACAGATGACTTCACGGAAAATATAACCTTATAAATCACAAGTATCATGGAAGACAAACACTTGATCGTTCTGAACTGGAACTCTTCTACTGAGGAAATAAAAGAGCAAGCCTCAGGATTTCTGCTGGCTTCATATCATTTGACAATATACACTGGAATAGCTAAATCATAACACGTGGTTTTTTCATATCTTCACATCTCTGTTTCCCATCTGAATAACAGAAAAAGGCCAAATTAGTAATAATAAAATAGAAATGCTTACTAACGGAATGGCCAATAAGATGAATTTGTCTTTGTCTCTCTAGGGGAAACAGAGAACAGATTTATCTGTTATTTGATTTAACGAGTCTAGAAGGGTACATAGGTTTCATTTATATCTTATCTGACCATGAGACTTAACTTGTCACTGTCATCAAAGGGAAAGGACAGAAGCTTAAAGAGCAGCTGCTTTGCAAGAACGGAACCTGAAAAAATGGACCTCAGTAAACAACGGTTTTAATGCCATGTACAAGAGACCATAGGCACCAAATCACCCAGCTGCAAACTGAGTTGATAGCTTTCTCAGATGTTGCCTATCTGTAGGTTTCGCATTTCCCAGGTACTCAAGATCATGTCTACACTTAGATACAGACGTCTTGGCTTGCTCCACCACACTCCCTTGAATGCAAGTATGTGTAAACAAGATGCATAGCGTCATCAAATATGATCTAGTGTCATCAAATGTGATTTTGAAAAACACCAGGAAACCTTGGAGGCAGTTGTCGTATTTCAGAGTTATGTCTTGTTGAATGTCCAGAAATGCCCTAGTTTTAATGGGACTGGGCATCTCAACGTCAGTTCATGCCTAAACTTAATTGCAATACAGAAAGCAGGCATTCCTCCACCCCATAATCCTGGAAGGACTGGTCCATAAGTGCTCCCAAAACATGTCCCTGCAGTGGGTCTAAATCCAGCGCAGCTACAAATACGCCTTTTGATGCAAAGCAAAAGAGGATGACTCATGCCTTACCTGTTCTGTGTCATAATGCAGCAGCCTTACAAAATGCCTTGGAGCAGTTCCCACCCCATCCTGAGTAGCTGCCAACCCATACTGACCTCCTCCAAAACCAGCATCCATATCAGAAGATTGTGTGTGTTTTTTGAGTCACTTCATCCTGCAGAGAAGGATCTAAGATGCAAGGAAGCGATGGCTCTGAGCCTACCAATTTGGGCACTCGCTCTTCACTCCAAAATCTCTAACATACCTTTTTTCTTTTTTTTCTGACTGTTTATTGTGAAACAGAGAAGCGATGCTGAAATCAAGATACAGGACATCATGTTTCCTTGTTCTACTCCTCCATATCTGGACAATGAAAAATATTTCCAGGTTCTGCATCTCTCATCTCTCCTGCTCATGCATACCTGGCTCCTGCATCTTTCTTTCTGTTTGGTTCTGTAGAATAACTACCTATGAGCACGGAAAAAAGGCTCCATCTATACAGATAAACATTGCAAATGCTTCTGTGGGTCAGGACAACTTTACTCCAAATTGATCTTGTCACTGTCAAGTGTGCAATCAAATACTTGAGTTATGATGTTTTCAATGAATTGATGATGAGTTGATATCAGTCAAGTTTATAGTCCATGCTATTTGATTGTAAAATAACAAAATGAAATCTTCAAGGCATATGAAAAAGGCTTTCAAATTTATTTACACAGGTGTAGCAGTGCAGTTAAAACTAAGGCAGAAGAATCACATATCGGATTTTATTTCTCAGAAGTATTTTTTGTGAGATCTCCCATTATGCCCTCTAGGATTCTTACTTTGCAGATCAACAGCAATAAGAAGACAGGATACGACTTGTTAGCTGCATAATTTCAATTTAAAATTAAAATAGTGTCAGTACTGACTAAGTTCTTCCTCGAATTTATATACATTTCCCAACTCAACTGACAAAAACCCTTCAGCTCTATTATGCTTCTACGGCTTTTCCTTCATTAAAATGTGTAAATAAATGATGTGGTAAATTATCTCATGTCTAACTCTTGTCTTATTATTAATCTAGAGGGAGATGAAGTTCTTAGAACAAGGCAGAAAAGACAGAGAATATAAAATGAGTAATTTATCTTCAATTTCACTCACAACAGGATTTTTTAAAATATGTTTTTACTTTTAAAAATATGTTTTCCTAATTGCAGAGGAGAGATTTCTTTATGACAATAATCTTTTTTCTTGAAATGGTAAAGAAAAACACTTTTTATTAGAGGTTCCAACAAATTGAAATTAATCCCAAAGGATCTCTCCAGAGGGACTACAGCAAGAAAAGGTGGTTTTTGTTTGAATTCTGAAGAAAAAGAGAAAAAAACCCTCCATTGTTCACTCCTAAATAAAAAAGTGTAATTATTATCTATTCATTCCTCATGCAGAAGATTGCTGTTGCCAACAGGCAAATAAAATGAAGCACTATTTGTCACAAAGGGTTTATAACTCTCGTTTGCATATGATGGATGGGAGAGGGATAAGGAAAATGGAAAAGTAATGGCTACAGGAAAAGGTTGCTGCAGGCCCTTTGATTTATTTTGCTTATGTCAAGGTAATATGACAAATAAACACACATCATGTATTAAATATATGTAATATGAAATCTTAGTTTCAGTCTGACTAAAGGTGTGTGTAGGTACTGCCTCTTTCAGCCCTGTGTGAGCAAAGGGCTCGCAGTAAGAGGGGATTAATAGTGAAACTGGGGCAATGAAAAGCCAGTGGAAAACAAGCAAAGGTTTATGGGGAGGAGAATTGGGTGGGAACAGGACTACATCCCTGGAACTGGTCTTACAGGACAGAGAAACCCCATCCCATGAGGTTGGAGGAAGTCCTATGGGCTGCACCAGGAGGTGTGTGACTTCTAAGATGATGGTCCCCATTCCCACTGTTGTGGGGAAAGGGCTTATATTCCTCATGCTCCCCAAAAGCCTACAGCTATTGAATGCTGCCAGTGCAGTGGGGAAACAAACTGGGGATGCTGAACTTGGACGTGCTGAGGTGTTTTCAGAAAAGGATCTCTTGGAGCAATTGTCAAAGGTTCATTCAGACAGAAAGAATCAAATGCCAATTAAATAATAAAAAAATAGTCGAGTCACACACAGAGCACTCAATGCAAGCTTCTTTGGAGAATGAACAAAAATATTCATGCTGACAGACCAAATGGAAAAGCGAAAATGAATTCCCAGAATCTTTCTTCTATAGTTGCACAGGTTTCATGTCTTTCATGAGGAATCTCTTTACTATCTCATGAAAGGGAACTCATGAAAGCTGGAAAGCTGAACTTCATTTCAGAAAAATACCCCTGTAGCAGCGAAAAGGGGTGGTTATGCACATACACCCCTCGCAAAAAAAAAACAACAAAGCAATGTTCCTGGCCCTGTTGCCTGCAAGAGAAGACATCTGCCTTCGCATCTGAAAATGACCAAGCAGTGCCAGTTGGCATTTCAGTTGGCAAAATGTGCACAAGTAGGGCACAGACTCAGAATGGTTGTTAGACCATTGAAAAGGTAATGAAAAATCTGCGCATGGGTCGCTTAAAGATACTTAAACACGATGATTAAATATGAAATGCCTGTAGTTTGAGAATGTCTCAGTGGGCACATCTAACCTTGTAAAAATTCCAGAGCTACCGGCATGCTTCGCAGCTGTAAAGGAGAGAACAGGTCACTGGTTGCGGAGTCAAACAAGGATTGTATTCGTAACTGAGTATCAGCCTCATGTGATCAGTGGGGTGGTGCAAATAGAAAAGCTGTTTTAACCTTTGGGTTCCCAGTGTGGAAAAGAGCAACAAATGCCACTCATGCTGGGTCAGGAAGATCTTGATGCCCCTGGTCTCCTACAATAAAGTCACAGCCTCCTGGCAGCCTGATTTGGGCGTCTGTGAGAAATGTGAATTTGTGACCTCTCGTTAACCAGTCTCTTTGAGTACTGGGAGTTTGGGAGGGGAGTCTGGAGAGCGGAAAGGAGAACTGGTGACACCCAGCTGACTCTGTGAAAGCGTGGATGTGAAAAATGACAACAGTTGCCTCTCAGGTGGTAGTCCAGAGATGTCAGCATTTCATCACGACACACTATTCCCTGGATTCCCTTCTCCCTGGAACAGAGGGTGCACTGGCCGCTTGAGGCAACTTCTTTCCCATGTCTAAAGAGACAGCCTAAAGAGATGTAAGACAAATGCAGAAGTAAAATATCCCATTGCCTTCAGTTTTTATTGCCCACTTTGCTACATGCTTTAGCCCCTGCTGTTCCTGATACACTTGTCAGCTCTTTCATGATTCAAGGGGAGTGCATGGTGACAACTTCCTCATCAGAAAACAGCCACTGTGCCCTCCCTACTTTGCTGAGAGCACCATGCCAGCCCAAGGAGGGACACCCAGCAGCAAAACCACAAATGCTGCTCTACGTTGCACACACAGACAGGTTGTCACCTCAGACCTCTGACTGCATGATAAAACTGTCAAGTACTTGATAGAGGGTAATCACATCTCCATCCCACAGACTAGATCCCAGAAGTTAACAGACTCTGCAATTTGCAGCCCTCCAGAGCACTTCTGCATGACATGAAATAGTGTAGCAACATCTTTATAAGGTATGGGAGCAAATGGCTTCATTCTCTTGCTTATTCTCTTGACATAGATTTTAACAAGATTAAATGGTACAGTGATAAATTAATTTACTTTAATGATTTTGATAGTAACAAATGGGGAAAATGGTACAAGCACTGTCCTTTGTAATTAAACAGCAGTCTTGTGCTTTTCTCCAAATGCTGCAGCCTGTTTCACAGATGCAGAATAATTTCTGCTTCCAGAGGCCTGAAATTATTTTTCAAGACAAAGTCAAAATAATTTTTGCTTTCAGCTTTCCTTTCACCTAATGTTTCCCAATTCTATGTAACATTTCTAGAAGTTATTTATAAAGCTTCTTAGCTTCAACCAGACCTGTGAAAAAGTTTTGGATTTTGCTCAAAACATGTTAAAACGTAAAACACTATTAGAAATGCTCATCGAAGAACTGTGATATATGCTTAGCTCTTGTGAATAATACTCATTTCACTGAAAACCATGAAGGTGATGACATATAAAAGCAGTAAGAGCAACTAAAATGGAAAACTGAAATGACAAAAAGAAGTCATAGTTATGGAATTAAGTGATTTCTGTAAGTACCCGAAGAGAACGAAAGAACATTTCCAGATGGTTTCAGGTATATCAAATGTTAATGCAGAGGGTTTCCCAAAGCATGATTCACTCCTATCAGTACATTTGCAAAGGTAGGGTTATTTTAAATAGAGTAACCTTTTATTTTTTGTTTATACTAAATCATTTTTCTTTTTTTTTATTTTTAGTAAAAAAATCAAACTTTAAAACACATTTGTCTTTGAGCTTTCCCCTCTTTCTGCATTCACTTTTTACACCCTTCAAGAAAGTAAAATTCAAATACAGAAACATGAAAAAGCATGAAAAAGCCTAAGGGTAATTTTACAAAATTATAAAAAAAGACCTTCCCATCCCAAATCATGCCTTCTTTCTTGCACTAATAACATGCAGATCCCCCCAAAATACAAATTTTTAGATTTTAAAAAAAGGATTTTTTTGTTTTTAAATAATGGAGTGAAAAATATTCACTTCATGCATTTTTTTCAGGTTTTGGGAAGACCGTGTGTTACTGATTTTTTTTTTTCTATTCAAATGATATAAGAAGTAGGTTTTCAAAACTATGTTATTTCCTTTGTGCTGTGGTTGTGAGTCCTGATATAGCTACCTAATCAGCATTCTATTTATCCAGATACTGCATACATTATGGCAAAGTTGTTTAATTTGTAAATTTGACAGTAAGATGGGGTGTTTTTTACATATTGGACAGAAAGGACATAAGAAGGGCAAACTACAAGTCTTTACACTGATTCCCAGCAGGCAATTCAAGGGCAACCCTTCAATTGGAAAATTTAATCCTTTAACATCAATCTAATTTAGGTTCTATTGAATATTAGGAGGCAGGAGTCACTTTTATTATATGGAGACAAAGAACTTCCTTCAAATTAAACACTCGTACCTAAAACCGAGAAGTAAATTATAGCGTCGATCCGGTCTGTTTCTAAAAATCCATTCACATGAAGTAGCACCAGTTTACTTGAAATGGGAGATTCTACTTTTTAACAACGTTGTGACACTTGCAAGCAGGCAATG